>CM057228.1:106882302-108082302 GCA_029891385.1 Erythroxylum novogranatense
CTAATATTACAGTGCCATTGGGTAGAAATTTTAGCTCTAGAAAATCGATTGGTTAAATCGATTGGCGATTTATCCGGTCCGAGAATTTCCCCGAATTATTTTTCTGAGAATTAATGAAATTCTCCAAAATTATAAAACATGTAACAGTGCACTCCAAATAATTTTTCAAGCACGAAAATCACCTTTTCTACCCCAAAACATGTTTAGGCGATTCATGGCGATTTTGCGGTCCGAATTTTCTCCGAGAAAATTCCGAAAATTCTGAAAATCCCTTAAAATCTATAACGCTTAATAGCGCACTCAGAATATTTTTCCAAACCCATTAACCACGTTAATCACAATAAAATTGCTTTAGGCCCAATTACCGGGAATTATCATGAATGCATATACCGAAATTCCATGTACACAATTGATACTGTGTATCAATCATATTATCATGAAACAGTACTAATTATTCCTATTAGTCTCATCCTATGCCAATTTTACTATTTTACCCTTCCAGGAGGGGGTGGGATGTTACAATTCTCCCCTCCTTATAAGAATTTCGTCCTCGAAATTCTCAGTCAACGGTTCACTATGACCGTTATCACATGATTCTACATATCCCATATACTTTTCCACTTAATGATTCACTTTTGGAGTGATCACAGTAACCACTCTCGGTCAGTGGTTGATTACTAATTTGGCTAACTTCGTTATCACTTAAGATCGTAGGCGGATTCGACAAGACTATTAGTTGACGATCTCATTTTTCTTAGCTATCTCACTTGCCATTTCTAGAATTGTCACTACCTTTGGTTTCGATATTTGACTTCGATTCAGTATTTTGAACCTATTCACTTATCACATTTATTCCTCTAATACCTTTTTCCACAGTACCATATAGTCCAATTAAGTATTCCATTGAGGACATCTCCATGTCTTTGGTACCTCCCTTAATCACGTCAGGGACGATTTACATTCCTTTGGTACCAATACAGTGACATTTAATTCCACTTCACTATACTCAGTAATAATGTACCTAATGTAGTCATTTGTTGTATGCCATTCACTTTATATTTAAATTCGATTCTCGTAAGACAATTCACTATTCTATAGTGTCCACACACTTTATTCGGATATACCTTTTACTCTGTTTCATTTGTCCGATCCTGATCCACTTTAGCTAACCCATGCAGTTTTCCTAGGTCAACTTTCCTTTTTCTCACACATTTTAGTCTCAAATCCATTATGGTCTTTAACTCCCAGTAGGCACTGTGCAGTGTAACAGTATATTCCTCCAGTGAATCAAAACTCTATAACACGACCATAATCAAACCTTTTTCCTATTGGACATTCAACCTATAAACACTTGAGCCAATAATCACTTCATTCTATACCTACAATTACTCAATTTCACTTTTCAAATATGCTTACTAAAATGTCTAACTTTGACTGTTCACTTTCTTGTTCTAATACCTTTTTATCGGGTACACTTACTTCTTCTTTGAATTTTTCACTATTGTTTTTCCAATTCCATTCGTATATTCAAACTCATCATAAAATTTATCACTTTACTTTCTGCACTCTTAACCATTCTTATCACTAGATTTACAACTTCAATTTTCGTAAACACTTCACAATTACCCATAATCGCTTGACACTCATTGAAAATCCCAATATCGTAATTGATCATTCATTGCAGCATTATCTCATTCACTAGTTGAGTTTAGTAGGTAGAATTGTTCATTCATTTCAGCATTATCGTATTTACATTGGTCTCTTTCCTCAAATTAACCCGATGTATCCTTATAGGAATCTCTGAGGTCTCAAGGCTTTCAATCGCGAGCATGACACGGTACCATTTATCACGGTCGATTCAATTTATTTCATACTCGTTCAACATATTGTCGCAGATTCAATACTCACGCCCACTCTTCCGGTGTATGTATATCATCGATGTCGATTCCTCAATTAGTCCTATCGTTCTTTTCACTTTTCTTTGTTCAATACTTTCAAACACATTACATCTCTAATCACGATTACTACCATTTGTTTACCTCGCATAAATCCCTATTAGGGTCTTATTGACTTTACCATACATCTTTTACCCTTTTCATTGAGTCTACAATGAGTGTATAACGCAATTTCTTTATGAAGGTGTCACTACATTACCTCATTGTCGGTTTCCTTTTGACCCTCTTGTCTCTATTCAGTTACTCTTTTTCATTTTCTCTTCTCAATTGTTTTTATATGATTCATATCAACATATGTTAATACCTTGTCATTCGTACTTGGACCTCCAAAATTTTCATTTTATTTTAGTATCTCACTTCTCAGTTCGGGACTCTTTTATTCTTCGTTTCAAATCTAGATTCCTCAACAGTTTTACATCATAAATGGAGATCGATTCACTTCACATTGCAATAGGATTACCTCCAATTAAAATTTCACTTATGTTGGATACTTTACATTTCTGTACACACCGTGCGAGATAACCACAACAATATAAGCTATGACCCAATTTCACTTTTAATTTTGTCCATACTTCTATCCATTTGACCGTTCGTCTTGATACCATCTTTATACGGTTCACGAAAGTCTCATCAACCAATTATTATCCCTAATTGCTTTTCAATCCTTCTTCACTATAATGCATAATCTCAATTAGAACAATTTTATTCCATAATTTAAATATCGAACATTCCTTTCACGAAGGTTCCTTATAGCGATCACTTAAATACTTTCTTTCACACTTATTACGTAATCTATACCATAGCATTCACTCCGAAACCAATTTGTAACCGATACAATTCAGACTTCCATAAGACTCCTTTCCGTTTATGCTAATTCTTAAATAAATAATTGATGCGTAATCATTTTCATTTCCTCTCATACAGTACACTCGGTCCACTTATGTCTTACTTTAACCCATTATGAGCTTTACACTTATAACCATTCTAAGCATTCACCGCTCATTTCCTCTATGATTTCCGTGTATCTTTCACATCGTTTCATTAATCATAATCAACATTCTTGTCTAATAGATACTCTAACGGTAAATCAACTGAAATCGATAACTCATTTCATATACCACTATTGTGGTTTCATTCATTCAAGATCTTTATTTCATTCTCCGTATCATTAAACCTGTATGGCTCATTCCCATATCCGTTCGTGCAACTTGACCTTGTAAGGTCATATCAATTTGGCTTATCAACTTATGATCATTATTATTATATTTTTTCATTACATTTTCGCTACTTATCTTCTATTTTCCTCAAACGATCTATGATCGGGTGTTCACGGTCCCCAATACCCGACAAAATCGTTGATACCACTCCATTTTATCTCTATCTATATGCCTATCCATTTACCATTTTGTGTCCATATACACCTAATTCAGAATTTCCGATACACCATCAAGAGAAATCATCATCTGTTTTTTCCTTTATGATTTTATCATACTAATTTCCAAACTCGTAACACAATAATCACATAACCATTTCAATCTCAAGCTTATGCGGTTCAGATCATAACCATTTCACAAATTCTTGATTTATCTGTACACTTTTATCTCACTCTAATAGGCCTTGGGCATCTTACTTTTTGGTTCTTTCAATTCTCGAGAAACCGTTATAAAGACTCTATTGAGCTTCTTTCCATTTCGCTATTATCTTCGCTTATAATATCTCTCGATCTTTAACTCGAATACAATGAATCAAAATATGCCCGATTAGACCATCTACATTTTACTCAATTCCAATATTTCCCTTTTCATGACATATCTGATGTAAGCGTAATTACCTAACCATTAGGGCTTTTAATTTCACTTAGATCTTCCCATATCTCTAATGGACCTCTCAAGTTCTCAACATCTTCATTTTTCGTCACCATAATATTGTCAATTTAATTCGAAATTCTTAATTAGTCTAGGCCAACACGGTCATTCTGCTATCACATATGAGGGTTTCTAACCCGAGACAATATCAACCTTCTTATCCATTTTCCTTTATCCTTTCCTAATTGATTATCCCTTTAGGATTTACACTCTAATCCGATCTCACTCTTCTCTCACTTAGTCACTTGACACTTATGCACCTATAGGATTTATCTTCGTGCGACTCTAACTAGGGATCAGTTACCACGGTCTGCAACGACGCGACTCAAATGCATGCAACCTATGTTCTAAACGGTGCCCAGATACATTACATACTACTGGGCTCTGATACCACCTAAATGTAACACCCCACTCCCGTAAGACCCGAACCCGATATCGTTGGTGATATCCGAGTCCGTGCCCCGCGAGAGTGGCATACTACATCAGTCGATGTAAAACTCAGTATACATTTTTTTTCTTTTTCGAGCCATTAATTCAACGTTAGCGCGGCTAACACAGTAAGTAAATAAAACCCGTGTTCAATATAAACCAGTTTCAGTTATTACAGTCATCCAGTAATAATTTACAATCAGACAAAGGCGATAAAACATTAAAACCACAATGGGCTCAAGAAAATACAAAGCCTTGTTATACGTTGATGGCGGAACACAATTTACTAAGACACTAATGCGATACGAACCGATCCCGATCTCTAACCTTTACTCGTCTCATGAGACATACTCCGTGTCAACCGGGTATTCTTGAGACCTGAAAATAGATGCAAATTTTGGGTGAGTTTTGCGAACTCAGTGAGAAACCATCATCGATGGTTCACTCAAATGATGCATTACGCACATGGCGTACAACATAGTACAGTAATCATCAATTACCAGTAAGCAGTCAATAACAATGTCCAGCAACAGGAGACCATTCACAGTAACACATGCCATCACGAGAGCAGTACACAGAACAGTCATTTGTGCGAATGCAATGCATATGTGACTCTTTTCAGTTATTCAGTATTGTGCCCAAGTGCTCGATCGATTGTTCGGTGGGGACGAGTCGAGATTTCTCCCTCGGGCTCGAGGCGGTCGATCTGATGAGAGCTCAAGCTCTTTTTAGTAAAAATAGCAACTTGGGGCACATCCATTATCTGATCATGCAATTATGCATGCAGTGCAGTATTCAGTAAATGTACAGTGTTTAGCTATAAAGCCCAGTGTATCAGTAAATCAATGATATGGCTATAAAGCCCAATTATAGCATAATTCATTATATGGCTATAAAGCCCAGTATATCAGTATCAGTGTCATGTAGTACAGTAAAATCAGTAAACATACAATAGTCTACTCTTATACATGCCAGAAATCATACAGTTCATCATTGCATGTAATTCACGTAGAACATATAAGCAACCAGAAATTTGAGAAACCAACTAGGTTATTCACCTATTACTTCCGAGCTAATGCCGGGAAGTCTCTGTGACGTCGGTCAATCGACGCTCCAATTGGGCCTCTATATGAATCAGAAAAAGTACGAGTCACTAAATATAAAATTTGTGCTCATGTTGAGGAGATATGCATGTTCATGAATTCCCGGCCCTAATCCCCTTTTTTTCCATTATAAAAATTCATCAAAAATTTAGAAACCTATTGGCACTGACGGTGCGCAATTCGGACCTCTATAGGTCCCCAATTAAATAAAACAGTGATTCACCGTTCCGTTACCCGGGGCTATATCAAATTCCCGTCTAAAAATCCCGAATCTCTCAGAAAATGAAATTAAATATTCAATGAATCCGATGCCTCAAGAATCAGGTCAATCGGACGTCGGACGGAAAAGTTATTCACGAAAGAAACCAAAACTCAACAATTTATATTTTTATATATAACCCTTATTTCCCCCTTTATTTTCTGATTTCCATCCAAATTTCCAACACACATAACTCTTTCTACACATTTCTGAAAAATGCAAACTATACCTTGTTGGAAAGCTTATGAAAAGCTCTACAATTCTCAAGAAGACCATAAAAATCAATTTCACCCCTAAGGGTGTCAAATATCCCTTCAAAGCTACAGCCTACTCAAATCCCATTAAAATAGAACAGTACATTTCAAATTTAATAACTCTCATTATGTTCAGTCAAAAATTGCACAATAAATATGCTCATCAAGGTCCCAATGTTATCTCTAACTTTTATGAACAACTAAAAATCCAATTCCATTGTTAACTTGGTCAAATAATTCAATCAATGATGCTGTCCCTGAAATCATCCAATTTGAGCAGTAATCTTATAACAAGCATAACTCCCTGTACACAAGTCAGTAAAATCAGAACTTTATATCCCTAAAAAGATAACATCTCAAACTTCAATTTTCATGAAGCACTCAACATCCAATTCGATCTCTAACAATTTCAAAACTGTTATGGAAGCTACTGTTATGATCAGCCATTTATAACCTAATGTAGGGTCAATCTTTGCAAAATCATAACTCCCAATTCTGACTTCTAAAAATTACACACCATATATAAATTTCAAGGTAATCTCTTCCTATATAACTTTTCAGAAGCTCATTCACACCAATTCAGTCCACATAAAATGGTAAAATTGCCTCCAATCCGAAAACTCACAAAATCACACTTAGACTAGGTTTCATCAAAATGCTCAAAACCAGTCAATAGTAATCAATTCATATCTCCCAATATACAACTCTAAAAATAGCAATATCAGTAGCAATGGAAAGATAATTCAATATGCTACAACTTTCATGAAGACCATTCTCCCTAATTCCATCTCAATTAATTCATAAAAATTAGCAAAACTCTAAGGTATGATTTCGGGTATTGTTTATTCCAGTTAAGAACAGTAACTTTCCAAGCCATATTGCAACCCCTTAAAGTTAAAATTAGACAACACCTATTTCACACAAAAATGTAGCCAACATCCCAAAGTTTAAGTGGCCACAAGCCTCACCTCATTTGCATTCATTACATAATTAGTTATAATTAAATCAGTATACTAGGTCAAATATCAATTTTCCAGCTTTACTTCTCTATTCACTTCCTTTCATTCCAATACCCTTCCTACATCCATAAGCATCTCAATTGGACACAAAATCAGTCCCTATATCATGTCTACATTCACTAGGCATTCCTACCAAAAATTGGCAGCACTAACCTCTTCCCTTTCCATGCACAATTAATCATCAATATGAATTCAAAATCAAGCTAAAACCAAACTTAACCATTACCATTCATTATCCTAACATACCTTACATTTATACCCATTAATTTATACTATACTTCTCATCAAAATAAAGCATCAATAAACTTAATAATAACATCACAATTCCCATTAGATGCTCCTAACTACCATGATTCATAAACTACATAATCAAAGCATAATTAAAGCTTAACTAAAACACTTACCAAATCAAGTCTTCTTTCCACCTTCTCAACTCTTTACCTACTACTCCAACTTCCCACTTTCTCAACTTTCTAAACCCCACACAAGGAGTTTATTATCATGAAAAGAAGGTGGTTTTGATTGCATGAAGAAAAGCCTTTGAGTTTGGAGGAAAATGAAGAAAGAAACAAAATCGATGGTGAGAAAAGCAAATGGAGAAATGCTCGAATGAGTTGTCTAATAACTTAATAACTTGCTCATTTTATTCCTTTACCAAAGCATAACCGATAGGAACAAGTGAGGAGCATTTAATGAAGGTATAAGTGGCCAAATTTCATTGGTCAAAGGTGTAAAGAAAAGTCAAACTAATCATATTTTAATCCGGATCAAAATTTAACCCAATCGACTCAATGACTCTAATTTCAATTCCAAAATAATATACTCAATATTACGGTTGCCATTGGGTAGAAATTTCGCTATCTCTGAAAATCGTAGGTTCGCTAATTGGCGATTTATCGATCGAGAATTTCCCAATTATTTTCTGAGAATTAATGAAATTCCCAAAATTATAAAACATGTAACGATGCACTCCAAATAATTTTTCAAGCATTTAAAATCACCTTTTCTACCCCAAAACATGTTTAGGCGATTCTGGCGATTTTGCGGTCGGAATTTTCTCCGAAAATTCCAGAAAATTCCTGAAAATCCCTTAAAATCTATAACGCTTAATAGCGCACTCAGAATATCTTTCCAAACCCATTAACCACGTTAATCACAATAAAATTGCTTTAGGCCCAATTACTGGGAATTATCATGAATGCATATACCGAAATTCCATGTACACAATTGATACTGTGTATCAATCCTATTATGCATGAACAGTACTAATTATTCCCTATTAGTCTCATCCTATGTCAATTTTACTATTTTACCCTTTTAGGAGGGGGTGGGATGTTACATATCGCCTCAGCCAAAATGCATAGATGGAGACAAAGGTAAAATTGGGAAAAATTAAAACCGTTGTAAGTGGTCTCGATGTGACCATGTTATGAATAGAACTATGGATTGATAAGTCAGTATAAAACCTAAAAGGATGTTTTGGATTTACAAGGTGTTATATGGACAGAATTAGGGAATATTGCTATAAGCAGATGTATGTGTTGTTGGTATCGAAAGTGAAGAGTTCCAGGTTATCATGAGGAAACAACTAAGATAATGTAGAGTTTTAGAAAGGAAAAATGGGCAATTGATTGTATCGATTTCAGTTAATTGATAGAAATTGGGCATATAGTGAATTATGCGAGAGCACAGTATATAGTGATCGTATCGTTTCCCCTGCCTTTCTGATCAATCATATCTGAAATTTCGAGGACGAAATTTTTATTAGGAGGGGAGAATTGTAACATCCCGTCCCTGATGGGAAGGGTAAATTGAGAAATTGGGACAGGCTAGGTTGTTGCATTACATATTTGAAATGTAAACATGCATTTGGCCTCTAATTGTAGAGGACTAAATCGTTTGGCACATGCACATATAGGTACATGCATTCATGACAATTTTCCGATATTTGATTGTGAATATGATATGAATTGTGATATTATGAGATAATTAGATTTGATTATAAATTAATGAGAATTGAGGAATAATTGAGTTTAAATATTGAGTTGGAACTGTATTAGAGTTATTGCCAATTGATAGCGACTCTTCAAAAATTTTCTGGAAATTTGTGAGAAAATGTCCGGACCGAAAATTTCTGAGTGGCGGACTGATTGAATGATTAGGACTGAAATAATTGTCCAATGGCCATGGAAAATTGATTTATGATTTTAACAATTAATAGGTCGAATTAGACCGAGAATGAAACTGAAAAGAGAAAGAGATTTAAATGTTTGGTGAGGAAGAAGGCTAGAGGTATAAATTGTTTAACCTTTAAATATCTTAGGTGTGAAAATTGGCAGAGAAAATTCGTTCCCTCCTCCTAGGGCTCGATTCCTTCCCCTCTCCCTTCGATGATTTCGTTCCCTCACCTTAGATTTTGCTTGCTCCTTCTGTGAGGTGAAAGATCAGCTAGAAACCTTGAGAGGAGAGGAAGATTTGTTGGAGTTGAGAGCTCACGTGGATGTTAGAGAAAAGAAGAAGGGTTGGAGGATTTTTGGAAGAATTGGAGATTTGAGCTTGTTTGGTAAGTGAAATGGCTTTAATGTGTTTTTATCATTGTTTAAGGCATGCATGGGTTTAATTGTGAAAGATTGGGGTAGTTTTAGTTAAGTGATGGTTGGTTTAGAGAGAGAAATGGCGAAAAATCAGTCGGAGAAGACGATCGTGCGACTCGCACATCGCGGCGAGCTCCAAATGAGTTTCACGCCGCGGCGAGTCCGTTCTGTGCGTCGCGACGAGCCCCGTTTTGATATGCCGCTGCGAGCTCGGGTGGACGTCACGGTGAGCGTGTGATTTTACGCCGCGACGAGTCCACTTCTCTTGCTACGCGGCGAGCTAATAGGAAGGTGTTCGTCGCGGCGAGCGACCCATTTTACGCCGCGGCGAGGAGTTTTTGGTCACGGGGAGGAATAGTTTTTTATTTTATTTAATTTGATTTTTAGGGCATAACTAATGGTGTAGACCTCCAATTAAGGTGATGTTTGATTCGTTACGATTTAGAGAAAGAGGTCTACAATTGAGAAAAAGAATGAAAGTTTGAATTCAGGTTTTTGAGATTGCAATTAATGAAAGAAAGTTAAAAAAATGTGATTGTATTGCAACCTAAGGATTATTCTTGGTAATTGGGGTATAATGTGAGACTTTGAAAGTAAATTCAATGCTACTGGGAATTTTAGGAACTGAGCATAAAGGATGAATTTGACCTAGAGAATAGTGCTATTGATTTTGAGGTAATACCAAAGCGAATATGATTGGATAAATTATTGAATATTAGAATTGAAATTGGGAGTTACGTAATATGTTATTGATTTGGAAGTGAATGATTATTGATCAATTGAGTGAAAAAGTAGAATTTGTCAATGAAAGTGGAAATTGGGAATTTCGTTGGAAAAGTCATGAATAGGCATAGTACATCTTTTATTCAAGGCATGTGCATCATCAAAGTATTTTGACTGTACATTTTGTAATAGAAATTATTTGATTGTTATAGAGGCTCCGATGGATCAATATTCCACGGTCATTGCTGAGACTTCCAGGCAAGTAGCTCGGAAGTTCAGGTGAGTAACCTAGTTAGTTCTTCAATCTTTAAGTGTTTAATATTATATGCATTGATGCCATGCGGAGATAATGGATGGATATATGTGTTTGATTTTGATTGATTTCGGACCATGGATGTCCGAAATATTGGAAATTTGATATTGAAGTGCTATTGTGTGTAAATGGCTATGAATACATCAATGAAATAAATCGTAAATGTATATGACTAAATTACCGGACCGAAGGTCTGAAGAAACGAAAATTTGCCACTGAAATATAAACTGACTGAAAAATGGAAATTGGAACATGTGCATTCATGCATAATGGCATGATCAGATAAAGATAGTTGTGACCAGAGCAACCAACGTATATAAGAGCTTTAAGCTCAATGTAACAGGGCCTCGAGCCCAACGTAAGAGCCATAGGCTCACTGTATCAGGGCTCTAAGCCCACCGAAACACTGTTACTGAACCGAGCCTTGAGCTCGATGGGAGTTAGTGCATACCCTGAGGGCTCTCCTACTCTCTAGACGCGTCTACTGAATACTGATCACTGATAGGCGCTCGGTCACAACACCGTAATAAATTAGAAAGAGTCACATGTGCATCATATATATGAATGATTAATTGTGAATTGTGTAAAAAGGCGAAATGTCTTACATTTGTGAAATGTGATATTTAGTAAATTGTGTGTATTTGCATGAATTGAGTGAACCATCGATGATAGTTTCTCATTGAGTTCGCAAACTCACCCAACATTGCAATTATTTTTCAGGAATTGACGAGTACTCGGTTAGTGAAACGGGAGTATGATTACTGCAAGAGAGTCAGAGTTTGAAGTCGGGATCAGTTCACGTCTGCATTTGAGTCATTCCGATTTTTATGTAAATTTGTAATTCTGCAAGAATTGCACTGTTATTGAAAAAGGCCCTAATTGATTAATGTTGTATTGTAAATTGATTATTGAAATAGTGTTTTAACTGAAAATGTTTTTGTATCGTGGGCCTAAATGGTTTATTGATTTACGCGCACTCGATTGTTTCAAAAAGAAAAATGTCATACTGGGTTTTAAATTAATTTGACTGCTCTAGCATACCTCCCTCATGGGGCACGGGTTCGGATATCACCATTGATATCGGGTTCGGGTCTTGCGGGAGTGGGATGCTACAAACTAGCTATGCAACCCAAATTCTAACCTACGACACTTAGCTGCCTCACTCATCATTATCTCTACTGCATACCGAGATAGCTGTGTAAACCGGCACTCATACTCACTCACGGTCATTTCCCTTTGGGTAAGACTCTGAAACTCTCTATGCTTATGTTGAACATATGCCTTAGACAAGCACTTCTTCTTAAACACTGCTAAGAAATCCTTCCATATGAGCACTAAAGATCTCACCTGACTTCCCGGCACACTCTCCCACTAATGCAAAACATCCCCTTGAAGCAAGCTAGCAACATACACAACCTTTTTATCATCCTCACAATCCATTTGATCCAGTATCTTCTCGGTTTTCCTCATCCAAGTCTCAGTTTCTTCTGAATCCGTGGTCTCATGAAAATCCACTGCCCCATACTTCCTAAAATATCCTTAGATCTAATGGAGCAGGCACTTGCTCCTGTAGAAGAGGAGACTCCCGCGTCTGTGATCGATTGGGCTCACTATTAGGCCCTATAGAAGCCTCAGCATTCCCTGGGGCTACAGACTCATCGGTACTTTTCTCCCTTGGTGGAGAGTCAGGTGCAATCGATCCTTGCAATACTCCTCGTTTCCTTTTACAAGGTGGCATCTTACTCCTTCAATGTATACACTAACGATTAGCTTACATTGCATTTTAATCTTAATTCCCACATATATGCATGACATGCATGTCACTTAATGCAATCAATCAATTCACAATGCAACAAGTAATCACATAACATAAAAATTGATCCTACTATGCATTCTAAATATAGGAAAAACCTAAGCTCTGATACCAAACAATGTTGGACCCTGCTTCCGGAGCCCAACATTCAGAGTCATAAAACAAGGACAATCTCATTCTTCTATTTCAAAACAGATTTTTGGAAACTTCCAACTAGAATTTCAATTTGACTCCTTTAGAAAAAATTTTCTCCATTGTCTTAATTTTCTAATGGAATAAAAATCATTTCATTTGGTTCAGAAATCTGAAAGTTATGGCTCAAACAATTTCAAACTGTTATTAACTAAAACAGTACACTATACCCAACTTCACTCCAGAAATTGAAAGACTTAAGGACTGAATTAAAATTTTATTCCTTCATATAATTTGTATCTCTATGTCTCTAGTTTAGTTATAGATAAGAATCATCACATTTTGATCTCTACAGATCAAGATATCACCAAAATACTGAAGCATGTTTAGTAAAAATATCCAACTCATATTCTTTTAATCGATACCCTTACTTCAATTCAACCAAACTTTTTCAAATTAATACCAAAAGCTATAAATTTTTATAGAGAGATATAGAAATATGTTGGGAATCTAATGCTTGAAAATTTAATTCATTTGGAGGTCAAACGAGAAAGTTATGTTCAAAAGAGTAAAACATATTCAGGTTGGGGGAAGGACCCGCGGGTGTTGCTTTTCTTCTTCCGACTTGTAATGGTAAAAAGGACATAACTTTCACTAAAAATATCGGATTAAGGTCATTTAAAGACCGTTTCGAAGAAGACTTCTAGACCTACAACTTCTATTGAAAATCTAAAAAGATATTTTGCCTCCAAAAGGGTTACAATTTCCAATCAATGTAGTTGTCCGAAATGTCCATCCAATACAACATCACCAACTTCAAATGATCATAACTTCCAGCTCCGATATACAAAATTTTCATACTATATATCATTGAAAAGATAGAAAGATAAGCTACAACTTTTATGAAGACAACATTGGCTAATTCTACTTAGATCGATATAGTTTTTCCTTTAAGTTTCGAACATAATTTCTACACCTCTGAAAGACTTCAAATATGCAATATCTCTTCATATCAATCCAATACTAAGTACCTTTCAGTAACTCTTAAACCTCACCTGAAGTAATTCATCCCATACAACCTTTCCAATCTCTAACATGCTATTCTAAAACAAACAACCATTTTCAATTCCAACAAAGAAGAATATGCACATATACATTCCTCTTCCACAACCATCATACTCAACCTATAAAATAGCATAATCATACACAAAAGGAAATCCTTAAATTCTCATTCTCATTTCTAAAAAAATAAATGTTTAAACAAGCTTTATTTACATATCAACATACAAATCAAACTTAATACAAAATACAAAAGGATGCTTATGTTTGATATGCTTATAAAGTTATCCAAAAGCCTAACCACTAACTTAATTACAAAAGTCTCTAATATCTTGGAGTTTTCGATGCGTTGCAAGGTTCAAAACTCGTCTTGTTTTTGCACATGAGGGAATAGTGGGGTGAGCTATACAACTCAGTAGCTAATACATTTATAGTCATCGGTAATGAGTTATACAAACAAACATATATACACATATGTCTAGCAATTCAATAATTCACAATTTATCTCACAACTCATAATTAACAAAATGTCATCATATAGAGCATATCATGTAATTATATATCAAAGCATAACATTCAATTATGCATCATAATCATAATGATGAAATGCACAACAAATGACTCGAGAGTTCTATGGAACGAAACGTAGAAACCGATGTTTACACTGTGAACAAAACGAGTCCAATTTTTCAGGATCTCGTAGTCTCAAGCGGGCAACTGGGAGAAGGCGATAGGTCAACGTACACGTGACTAACGAAACAGGTTCCTCTCTTGCCCAACCACAAACAAATTTATGCTTAATTTAGTCAGTCATAAATTCGTACTCTCACGCTTCTTTCATTTCATCATATTCTAATATTTTCATGCTTTTTCTTCTTTTCATTCAATTCAAAATGTCATAAAATTTTTCAAGGTATATCATGGTCATAATTCATCATGCATTTTCAAATCTTCACAACAATTCAAATTCACACAATTTAAGCATAAACACACAAGTAGGGCATTTACCCACCACACAACAACTATAAACATATTACCCACCTAATTTTGGCTGAAAATCCAAGGCTCAAGATTGCCTTTCCTCTTGCTCTCGAGTCAGATGTTCTTGATTCCCTTCAAATAAACCAATTTCTATTTAATCCATATTCAAATGAAAGTTCATAAAGCTTCAAGAATCAAAGAAATGCTAAAATGGAATTTAAACCTAACATACCCATAATCCATCTAGGCTAGAAAAATCCGAAATCCTAGTTTAGAAATCCAAAATCAAACTGGTTTCATCTTCCTCTTCTTTCTTCCTTCATTCCAACACAAACCCTAGTCTCTATTTAATCCCTTTTTGAACCTAGCTAGAAGAAAGATGAAAACTTACCTCCAACAAGTTGATTTCCTCTTCTTTTTCCTTTTCTTTCTTCTTCCTCCCAAGTTTCCTACGATCTTCCTTCTCCTCATCTCCTTTTTACATTTTTTCTTCTTTCTCTTTGGTTCTCACGACACTTCTCTCTTCTTCTTCTAATTCAAAACCATTTTTAATGGTTTTTTTCTCCATTTTACCCTTCATTTACCTTGTCCTTTCCATTTTGCCTCTTCTTTCATTTAATCCATCTACTAACTCCTTTAAGCTAACTTAATTCTAACCTTCCCATTTTAATTCTAACTTAATTCTAATCCTTCCATCTAGTTCTAATCTCTAGTCATGCCACTAAATTAATGACTAAATTAAAAAATAATCATACAATTAAATAATCAACCAAAACCTAAATAAATAATTAAATAAACAAATCGATAATATTTGGAAAAAAATTTCAGGGTCCATTAGTATGTGCTCGAATATTCTTTAGAATGTCAGGTATATGTCCTATAAGAGTGGTATGTTACACGCTTCCTCGACAATGACACCAAAAACTTGATCATAGTTTTTCGATGTATGTAAGTTCTAATTAATAACCTCGATAATCCGCAAGCATATAGGTCATTCACGTAGTACCTAAGGTGTCGATCCCATGAGGAGCGATAATCTAATCCGAAAATCTAAAGCCAAAATAATTCGCAGTAATTCAAAATGTAACAAAACTAAGGCAAGAATTTATTTTAATCATGCAACTCAATTCCAAGAATCAATTACGAAAATATTAACAAGTAGCAGTTGCAACACACACTCAAGAATCAACCTAAAGGAACTATTAATTGAGAGAAAGGGGAAATTTTACCTATCTTTAACGCTAAGCTAATTGATTATGAATTATTGGATTATTGGTCCTAGACGATCCTAGAGTTGATTACTGTCTCTCGAGTTATAACCATTAATCCTAAATTATAAACCATAATCAGATTATTAAAAATTGCAATCTCTTAATTAACAATCTATCTAAAACCCTAATTAGATCTGAAGCTGTCCCATAAATTATCGAGAAACTATATGAGGTCTCTCTTTACACAATTACCGATTTGATTAATTTCTCGTTTTTGTTAAATCACTTAACACTCATCCCAATGTAATTATTTTTCATTCGATTCACCCTTTTAATCTGTTACCAAATTATACAATCACAATAAATCTAATAAACATAAAACAATCAAATTTTATTAAATCAAAGACAAAAAAAAACTGAAGGTGAGCATAGAATATCTCAACATTCATAATCCTATCATCAAATTGCCATTCCCAATTCTATACAATAATAAAAATGTAAATAACAAGAAATACAATTGTAAACGAAGAAGAGAGGCAATGACGTCGGGAAACTCTAAAACTGGGAATTAAGTACATCGATGTTGGCTTCTTGTCCAATTCTCTCTTCCTTCTTCTTTTTCCAAATCTGTTAACAATTCTCTCTAGGGTTTCTCTCCAAAGTGGCTAATGCAAAAGCTCTTCCTTTCTATTATTCTTGTTTTATTTATGTTCTTTTGTATTTAGGGTTGAATTATGGTTTTTTCGAGGTCTGAAAGGTCCAAAAAATCCCTCTAAATGAGCTACGATCATGGGTTGTTATTCCCGGCTTGAATGTCTCTTAAGCTTCTTCATTCTTTGATGTTGACCCTGAAATACTAACAAACATATCACGATACCTCAAAAACATCATATTTAAGCTCAAAGGATTGTTTTAACCTATAAAACACTAAAAACACAAATAAATCACAAACTAACACAATTTTACCCTAAACATATACTAAACAATCGAATAAACAACTAAACACATATCAAACTATACCCTAAAATACGATGCATTTCGCCTATCAATTATTAAGAGTATTAAAAAAATGAAAGTACAAGAGATAGACAATTTAATCCTATAAAAGAGGAAGAGATCTTTTTGGTGGAACATAAGGAGCTATCAGTTACTGATCCTCTAAATTATCAAAAGAAATCATCTTTATATGTCTCTCAATAGAGGAATTAGTAACTACTATACACATACCCTCAAGGTCATTGATCATTATCTTAACATCAAGAATATCAGCCTCCTCTCTCAGTGGCATAATAGTCTCCCTCTAACTTTGCATAGTCCTCCTCTCTAACATTCTCCTTTCCAATTGGTGCCATGAATTATGCATCTTTGATATCATCTGGCATCACTCCATTTGCCTCAGGCTCATTAGGTTGATGCTTTATCTCCTCATCCACAACTAGATCCTCAGGTCATAATAGTAGAGGTGGATAGTCCAATCCAAGGTAATACGTTGTCAACACAATCATGTCATCTAGCCAATGCATGTGTTATTTTTGGTATAAAGATGTAGATGGTTAAATAGCCTATGGTGTGCTTTAGGGTGTAGGTTAAGTCAACTCTCACTTTGTTCCTACTATTGGGTTTTTTGTATAAGAGCCTCCTTGATAACTCGTGCTGGTACGCTAATGAGTGTGAAATACTCTCCTCGAGCTTCAGTCTGAAACTACACCATAGATATCACTCTCAATATCTCCATTATGATGGGTGTAGAATGGTCGTTATTGTAAGATTGAGGTCATTCATCAACACTCCAAGCCCTCTTAATAGTCTTGTAATCATTAAGCCTTAACTAATGATCTCGAGGATAGCTTGATACAGGTATTAACAAACCAACTGAATGAAAATTGTCTCTGACATATAAAGTAGATTAAAAAAAGATATTTGTAGCTTATTACTCTAATACTATCCCTCCTTACACAAGGATAATAAACCAAAATTGTGGGTAAATATCATATCACCGAAAGGCATAATCCCAAGGCCTAGACTTTTTCAGGTGTAAGGATACACTATAGTCTTGAAATGCCAGTAGGTCTTCAAATTACTGTCAACCTAATCCTAGTTTAAAGAGATTTAACTTGACATCAAAGTCTATGTATAATCCTCAAAGTAGAAATTGATGTAAACCCTAAACTAGTTGTAATTGAGGCTATAGTTCATGCCTCCTAATATGAATCTTAAGGCAGTGTTGTCCCTTATGACACCTTGATATTGCCTCCCTTTAACATAAACATAAGTTCAAAAGTCAGCTTTTAGTAGACTAACTCTCAGATGTTATAACCACCCATCAAAATAGAGGATTTCTTATAGGTCATCAACTAGGCACCTCTCTCAAAACATCTCAGTCTATGAATCTTGAGGCCTTAAATAATTGCATCCTAAATGTCTGATATCTTTTCCATTAAACCTTTATCTCAAAATGTAGCAAATGATGATACAGTCAATTTTATGGATGTTATAGGACTTATCACTTTACTAGAAGTAGTGGTGGTGTCATATGTGGTATCTCTGGTAAGCTTTGTAATCTTCTGTTCTAATAGTCCTATTCCAACTCTATTCCACGCACAATACAATGTCATTTTATAGTTAAAACTATGTCGTATTGTGCACGAAACAAGGTTGGAACAACGTTAGAACAAAGGATCTTTTCCCCTCTGGTGGTGGCTATTTTCTCTTTGGAGAATGCATGTAACATCCCGTCACTGATGGGAAGGTTATTTTGGTAAAGTGAGATGGGTTAAGTCTGTACCGCACATTATCGACTGAGCATTTATTGGCTTCTAATTTTAGAGGTCATGAGTCAATTGATACATGCACATTTAGTGACATGCATTCATGATTATTCCAGCATTTAAATTGTGATTATGAGTTTAATTGCGAATTTTGAGATAATTGAGTTAGATGTGATTTGATTTGAGAAAATGCGTTGAGGGCGATAATTGTGATTAGGTTCGAAGTGAGTTGATAATGGCTTAGAAAATTAGAGTTGTGAGTTTAAGAATTATTGTGATGAGTCAGTGGAATTTAGAGACTGAGATTGATCGGATTTGGGGACTGTGATCTATAGGGTTAAAATCAGCCCCGGGTATAAATACCTTATGTCTGAAATTTTCCTAGGGCACGAACATTCCTTCCCCTTTTCTCTCTTCACCATCGTCCCTTGGAGATTTCTCTTATTCTTTCTTCATTGTGGCCAAAGATCTGCTGGAAAGCTTAGTGAGGATGACTATTGGCTTGGCTTGGGAGAGTACTTTCGTTGCCTGAGGTTGGAAGAGGATTTTGGAGATTTAGGGTTTACGATCGATTCTTCGATCTGGTAAGTTTTGTGTTTTAATGTTGTGTTTATAGTTATTTATGGCATTTATGGTTTTTAAATGAGTTAGCTTGGGTAGTGAGTGAATTAATGGAGGTTTTAAGAGTATTAATGGCGGAAGTCGATCGGAGAAGACGATCGGACCTTCGCACGTCGCGACGAGCGTTGAGATGTGAGGGCTTTGTCGCGACGAATAAATTAATTTATTAAATCGCAACGAAGCTGACTTAGACGTCATGACGAGGCGTAGTCTGCAGTGCGTCATGATCAACGTAAAGACGAACAGATTCTTTACTGCGTCATGACGATGGTCCATAGGTCGCGACGAGGGACAGTAATTGTGAATGAGATTGAATTGGTTTTTAGAGCATATCTTTTAGTGTAGACCTCCAATTGAGATGATTCCAGATTCGTTATAAACTAGAGAAAGAGGTCTATAAGTGTGGTATAGACGGAAAGCTTGAATTCTAATTGTTGAGATAGTGATCATTGAAAGTGAATCAGTTTTAGTTCCTAAAGTGGCCTAAGAGTTATGTTGTGATGATTTGAGTATAATTAGAGTTTCAGTGAGAGATTTGTGGAATTGATGGATATCATTGACCTAGTGAATAGTGAATTTCAATTGTGAAGCGAGAGATAGCGGTTTGGGACTAAGTGCTGGGAAATCATGATCATGCATCATATCATTTTGAATTGAGACATGTGCATCAGTGAATTTAATTGATTGAGCATATAGTGATGAGAATGCATTTGTATTGTTATAGAGGCACCGTTAGATCGACAGTCCACGGATATGGCTGAGACTTCTAGGCTGTAGCTCGGAAGTGCAGGTGAGTAACCTAGTTAGTTCCTCAGCTTTTATGTGATTAAATGTGTTGTGAATGTGTGTGAATTAAGTGTAAAAGTGAGTGATATAAATGTGAAGTGAATGAGCTAAATGTGATAAGTGTTAGTGATTGCACCAAGTGTGATATATAAATGTGAATACCTGTGATTGAGAATCAGTGTATATAATTGTGAGTAAGTGCTCTGATTGTGACAGGCGAGTAAAGTGATATATAAATATATGTGCTAGTGATTGTGCAAGTGTGAGTGATTATAGCGATGAGATAAATGTGTTGAGACTGTGAATGAGGTTCTGAATGTGATAAGTGTAGTGAAATGAGATACATGTGATTGATTGTGCAAATGTGAACATTTGTGACTGTGATTGAGTGTATAAAATTATAAGTAGCGTTCCAACTGTGATAAGCGAGTGAAGTGATAGATATATGTCGATAAGTATTAGTGACTGTGTAAATGTGAGTGAATGCTTAGCGAAATAATAAGTAGTAAAATAACAGTTGTGACTGGAGCTTAGTGATCAGAGCTTTGAGCTCGATATCAGTGATAGGGCCTAAGGCCATAACGGCAGTAGTGCATACCCAAATGGTTCTCCTACTTTCCTAGAATGCGATTAGTGAAAAAGGAAATAGTGCATACCCAGAGGGCTCTCCTATCCCGTATGAGAGTGGGCAGTAGTGCATACCCAGAGGGCTCTCCTACTTGCCGATAATGTGATCGGTCGAAAAGTGCCCGAATCGACGGTGAAAATGCTCACCACAACAATGACATAAAATGAGAATCTGCATACATATGCATCGATCATTGTATGAGTGATAAATTGAGAGTAGTATGAAAGGCGTCGCCTTATATGTGTAAAATTGGCAATACATATGAAAAGTGAGACTTCGTGTATTATGTGATGAGTGTTGATGATATATATATTGAATTTGTGATTATAGTGAAGCGTGAAATTGTCGATAGTGTTAGATTGTGTATTGTGGCTGTGTTGTGAAAATTGAGAATGAATGCAATCAAGTGACAAAATGTGTAAAATTGAGGTACAGTGTTCTGAATGTGTTAAATGACTATTGCAATATATATATATTGTGTTTATATGCATGAATTGGGTGAACCATCGATGATGGTTTCTCATTGAGTTCGCAAACTCACCCAACATTGCAACTATTTTTCAGGGATTGAAGAATACCCGTTGGACAAGCGGAGTATGATTCCCAAAGCGGGTCGAGTCGAGGTCGGGATCGGTTCGCGTCTGCATTAGGGTAGTGATGTTCTATGTGTATTGTAGTGTTGCAAGTTATTCTTATTAGTGATTTTGTTCAGTGAGCCTTGATTATTACTGATTTCCGCGCATGTGATTGATTTTGTATAAAGAGAAGTGTTTTTCTGAGTTTTGAGTTGTAGTGATTATTCTAGTACGCTACCCTCGCGGGACACAGGCTCGGATATCACCATCGATATCGGGTTCGGGTCTGGCGGGAGTAGGGTGCTACATTTGTGGTATCAGAGCCCAGAAGTACAATCTTACATGGGTTTTCTGAAAAAGTGTGTCAAGTGCATGCATCTAAGTCATGTCACAGCAGACAGTGACAACTGATCCCTAGTCTAGCATATGAGTCACATGCATGGGCATGTATCAGTTGTTTAAGTGATTAGAAACAGTGAGGAAAATGACAATGTGTGAGAATGTGATAAAAGAAAGTTGTGTACATTATGGAATTCGAAAAAGGTATATGATTTGATTTGATAAGTGAAGATTAGTGTACTGGTATCAGCGGTTATATTTTGAAATGCAATATGAGAGTCTTATTGGGTATAATTTTGAATATGAGATAGAAATAAAGTGATAGTTATGGATTGAGAGAGGAAAAATGAAAATAGAAATATGATAGAAATGGAAAGAGGTCAAGTGTATATTGTGGATGAAAATAAAGTGTTCTATGTTATAGAGAAGTTACAATTGGGATTGATTATTGTGACGAGAGTTATGAATCATGATTTATGACTGAGAATCAATTATGTTAGTGAGAAACCAAGAGTGATTGTATATCAATGATATTGATTTGAGTGTGAAAAGTTCGTGGGTATGAGACAAGTATGAAAAGATTAAAATGTAAAATACTGATAATAGCAGATGAAAAAGTGATTAGAGTTCAGCTAATTTGCCTAAATGAATACACACCTGACTGTGGGAACCCCGTGGCAAGCGAAAATATTAAACGTAATTGTCTTATTTGTGGAGAAGGCATGGGAAGCAACTAATGAGTTAGTGGAAAATTGCCAGTTCGATTCTTATAGAATGAAAGTGTTTATAGTGATAGTGATCATTTGGGAATGAATAGAGATTGTATTCGATCCTCTCGCGTGAGGACGGGTGCAAAAAGGAAAGTTGTTGAGCTCAGATCTTATCGTCACTGTAAGTGTACATTTGATAATGGGATCACCCTTATGGGTGAAATGATTGGGCATAAGTGAATAATATGCGTGAATATGTTCTAGGAGGAAATTAGGTGGCTTATTAAATAAGCTCGATTATTATCCCCAATGGCCCCAAGCTCGAGATGAGTTAAGGCAAGGCACAAAATGCTTGTAGCGATCAATTGAGAAAGAAGTGAGACAATTAACAATTGAGAACTGGCACCAACAAGAGAAAGGTTATCGAGAATTAAATGGGATTAAAGTGTCCTTAGTAGTATAGGCTACTAATGGGTAAACTGATGTAAATGAATTTTCAGATAAGATGTGATGGTTATAGCGATGCATACAAGATATTAAAGTAAATGACATTGTTTAAATGCTCTGTAGAGCCTCATTATAAGGAATGTTATAATCTTGTAAGACATGGCATGAACTGCTCCTATTGGAATAAGAGTGACTGATCGATAGTGAGGAGAGATAGTTGATTGACAAGATTTTATGAACAGTGTTAATGAGTGATAAGGTTTGATCCGATAATTTGATTTGAGAGCGACCATTAAAGAGATACACTTTGAAATGAAGTGAAAGTTAATTTTGGAGTCCTCATCCTAGCGAAGACTCAAGTGTAAGAGATACCATATGTTACTGAAAATGTGTACATTATGTTGATGAGATGACTCTGATTGTGTAAGAGAATTACTGAATATCAAGGAAATGTTAATTGCGAATATGAGAAGAATATAGGTTCATGTATATTTTGTGTAATTGTGATCTGAAAGTACAAAATAGATATGAAGAATGTGTTAACAAACCAGTGTGTAATGATGGCAATAAATTGAGTCATGTGGAGAACTAAGGAAAGGAATTTATTGTACTATTGAAGAGTAAAGTTTCTATTGTATTTTAATTGGGAAGTGACTATGAGTAGCGATGATCGATTAAATGTATTCATAAGTGAAGAAGATAATTTAGCATAGTTGAGAAATTGTAAATCATGCAAGTTTCATAAGAGTGAATCTTAATCCGATCGAATGAATAGTGAATGATTTAGTATTCGAGTATGGCATTGGGAGACTCGATGATGATAGAGGTATTGATAAACCGCGAAATTTTTCAGGAATGTGTATACGCGATTTGGGGTTATTGGGAATTAGCGAATGCTAGATTCGCCCAAACAAGTGTTAAAGATTTTCAGGTTTTAAATGTGACAAAATGTTTGAAGAAAATGTGAATGGTATGGTGATGATAGTAAAAGAGATTAAACGATTGAGTAGTCGCAAAGTTAAGACAGTGATGCAATTAAATGGATTGAGCAGAAATTCAATAGCGTATAAGTGTGTTATTGTTGAGTGTTAATTATCAAACTGGTTAAGGGCAAAAAGGAAAGTGGTATGAGCTATCGAAATTCCAAATCAATTGTGTAGATAAAGGATTGGCAAAGACCTATATGGGGTGTTGAAATTTGTGAACCTTATTAAAGAATTGAAACTGACTCCTATTGTAGCGCCCCCTTACCATAGGGTATCCACCAGAACGCCCGTAGGTCATTCCGATACATATCCTACGACAAGAGACCACTACCGACAACAACTACTACACTCCTCATGGCATCACAATCATAAGACAAGAATAAGAAAGCTGGCTACTTTTAAAACCAAACTAGATTCCATTTCATTCATTCAAAACTTAATAATTCACAACTGTCAATATTTTTAAGTTACACATGTTTCACATCTTGTCTATACAATAACCAGATCTAACTATCGGTCTCCAAAGAAAGCCCGGTGACCGACCTTTGAGCCATTGTTTTTCTCGCCAATCCATCAGATACGGCTCTACAAATTCTGAGGAGCTATCTGCTCATGCTAGGCACGAAAAATAAGTTGCAATTTTGGGTGAGTTTGCGAACTCAATGAGAAACCATCATCGATGGTTCTCCCAATTCATGCATCATATAAGCATGAAGCAGTATACACTTGATAATTATACAAAACACAACATGAATACGATCCACGAATAATTACAGTCACGAGACGGTAAATATACACCGGTAAAAATATTGTCGATATAGAATCCAAGATGCAATGCACATGTGACTCTTTTCCAGTTCATTTGAAGATTGTGACCGAGCGATAACAATGATCAAGTATAGACGCGTCTGGGAGAAGTATCTCCGTCGAGCTCGAGGCTCGGTTCAAGATATCGAGCTCTAGGCTCGGTTCGATCTGATGGCGCCTCGGTTCACAATTTTCCTTTTAACGATGTGATGTATTTGTGCATGAATGCACATGTTTCACAACAATAAACATGGTATTTCACGGTCAATATTCAATTCAATTAAACAGATTACCTCATGTAAATTCACGATCGGTAATACCACATAATTCCGTAGGGCAATCAATCACGATTATAATTCATGTAATCCCGTAGGCGCCAGTCACAACAATAATTCATGTATTCCCGTAGGCAATCAATTCACGATTAACACATAGATTGGAATAACCAACTAGGTTACTCACCTAATAACTTCCACGCTAACGCCGGAAGTCTCGCCAAATCGTGGAACGATGGTCCACTGGAGCCTCTATAACAAATTAAATGAATAACCATTACCATTGGTGTAAATGATTAAACAATGCACATGAAATCGGTGAAATGTATATAATGCATGTTCATGGCAATCCCGCCCTAATCCAATATTTCCCATAATAAAATTCTATGAAAATTAGAAATCCATAGGCGCCGACGGTGCAATTCGGACCTCTATAGGTCCCCAATTAAATAAAGCAGTGTTTACAAGTTAAAATCGATAGGGGCTACGTCAAATTCCGTCTAAAATTCCCGTTTTCTCGAAAATGAAATTAAATATTCAACGAATCCGATGCCTCTGGAATTAGGTCAATCGGACGTCGGACGGAAAGTAATTGACAAAAGAACAATTTTACCAATTAATATCAAATAATAATCAAAATAAAATAAAATATATATATATATATACGACGCGAGGTGAAATCGCCTCTCGCGATCGCGAGGCGGGCGTCGCCTCGACCCGACCCCTAATGCTCGCCCTCATGAGGCGCAATCTCGCCTCGCGAGATGGCGAGCCTGTCTCGCCTCATGAGGCGACTTGTCGCCTCGCGAGGTGACCCCTTCTCTTGCTTTCCTTCTTTCCAGATTACAAACTTAACTTCCAACTTCTAACTTTAAGCACACAACTCAGAAAATACCCACTATACCTCATTGGAAAGCTTATGAAAAGCTCTACAACTCTCAAGAAGACCATAAAATCAATTCCAACCCTAAGAATGTCAAAAATCCCATCAAACCTTCTGCCTACTCAATTCTCAACTAACACAGGGCAGTACATTAACAATTTCACAACTCACATATTCTTCAGTAATAAATTACCACAAAAATATGGTCAATAAGTTCACAATGTCCTCTACAACTTTCATGAACAACCCAAATTCAAATTCTATTGCAAACCAAGTCAATTAATTCACTCAATGTTACTGTCCCTGAAACCATGCAATTTGAGCAGTAAATTTATAACCAACATAACTCCCTGTAGACAAGTCATTAAAATCAGAGCTTTATACCCCTGAAAAGATAGAATCCCAAACTTCAATTCTTCCTGAAATAACCAAACTCCAATTCAGCCTCTAACATTTTCAAATCTGTCATGCAAGTTTCTGACCTAAACAACACTTAATATCACAATGTAGGTCCAGATTTTGAAATTCCATATTTCCCACATCTGACCTCCAAAACTTATAAGCCATATACCATTTTCAAGATCAATCTGATATCTAAAACTCTTCAGTACAATGCAAACCCCAAATCAAGTCACAAAATTCCTAAAATTCCTCCAAACCCGAAAATGCACTAAATGTGCCAATCCAGCTAGGTTTCAGCCAATGCATGAAAACAGTCATCAGTAATCAGGTCATATCTCCTAACATACAACTCGAAAATAGCAAGATCAGAGGCAATGGAAAGATAATCATATATGCTACAACTTCCATGAAGATCATTCTCCTAATTCCATCTCAATTAATTCATAAAATCAACAAAACTCAGATATTATGCTGCGGTTACTGTTCATAGGTCAATGGAACAGCAACTTTCCATGCAAAATTCACCCTTCTATCATTGAAATTCAACAACACCTATTTCACACTAAATTGAAGCCAACATCCCAAAGTTTCAGTAGCCACTAACTTTACCTCATTTGCATTTCTATACTATAAGTTATGAATAAAACAGTAACATCAATTCAAATTCCAATTTTCCAGACTCAAGGCTAACCTTAGTTCAATCACTTTCAATACCTTTTTCACCTCATTAGACATCAAAATAAATTCAAATTAAATATCACTACAGTCATACATACACTAGGGCTAACACTGAAAATTGGCAGCATTAAATTCCATATGCAAACCTCATTTAAAACTCAACCCTTAAATGAAAACTTACCTAACACCAAATCTCCTTCAAACCTACAAGAACCAACTTCTAAATCCTACACCAAGGTCTCAACTACCTTTCCTTCCCAAGCATGTACCATACTCATCATCATCTAGCTTTGATGGAATCAAAGATGATAGCTTAAAGATATGAAGAAAGATGAGTAAAGAGCAAACAAAGTCGATGGTTTTATGCAGAGTTTAAGTTGTAAGAGTTTGGATGAGATAACCAAAATGTCTAACCATTTATCCTTCCTTTAAACACTTACGTCGCCAGAACAATGAAAAGAAGCATTAAATGTTGCTTTTAGATGGCAACATGTAATTGGCTCCTTTTCTTCTTTCTTTTTTATTATTTGAAAAGTCAAAATATTAGTTAATTAATCCGGTCTAAAATTTTACTCCATTTAACTCTAATGACCTTACTTTCAGTCCCAAAATAATATACCCCATATTACTGTACCATTGGGTAGCAATCTTTGCTACCAAGAATCGACTGATTCGCCAATTGGCGATTTTACGGTCCGGAATTGTCTCCGGAAAAATCCAGAAAATTCCTAAAATCCCTAAAATGTAAAACAATTTATGGCGATCAAATAATTTTCCAAACTCAATTTCCCCATTAATTTCACACAAGAGTTCCATTTCAATCCTAAGCCGGAAAATGACATGAATGCATGTATACTATGTGCATGTGCAACCAATCAGTAATTATAGAGACTATATGCTGTATGTGCATGCCGAGATATAATTTAATATCCCGAACCCATCCTAATTACCAAAATGCCCTTCCTATAGGAGAGGGGATGTTACAATTCTCCCCTCCTAACAAAAATTTCGTCCTCGAAATTCTTACCTGATTGATCGAAAAGGTGAGGATACTGTCTCCTCATATGCTCCTCGGTCTCCCATGTAGCCTCCTCAGTCGAATGGTTCCTCCAGAGAACCTTCACCAGTGGAATACTCTTCTTCCTCAGTTGTTTCACCTGAGACCCGATAATCTGAATCGGCTCCTCCACATAACTCAGATTACTGGAGACCTCAATCTCCTGAGCCGGTATCACATGTGTCGGATCCGACCGATATCTGCGAGCATACTCACATGAAAGACGCGTCATGTAATCGAGACATCTCACTCGGTAAAGCTAGCTCAGAGGCCAAAGGTCCGATCCTCTCGGTGATCTCATATGGACCAATGTACCTAGGGCTTAACTTACCCTTTCTCCCAAATCTCAAGACACCACGCCACGGTGACACCCGTAAGAATACTCTGTCGCCACATTATACTCAATGTCCCTCCTATCGCCGATCAACATAGCTCTTGTCTATCTTGAGCCGCTTTAATGCGACTCAGATCGGTTGCACTTTATCAACCGTATCTGAATCACTCCAGACCCTCAATCATCCTCACACCTCTTCATCCCAATACAAAGGCGATCTACGGCCGCCCATACGATTGCCTCATATGGAGCCATCCGATGCTACTATGGTAATGATTGTTATATGCAAATTCAATCGGGGCTAAATCGATCCCATGCTCCTCTGAACTCCAATACACATGCCCAAGCATATCCTCAACAGTCTTAATCGTCCTCTCACTCGCCCATCTCATTCGAGGATGAAACGCAGATCAAGTTCAACCTAGTACCCATAGCAAATCGCAAACTCGCTGTAACCTCGAGGTGAATCTGGGATCCACGCCGACACTATCGACACTGGAACCCGTGCGATCTCACTATCTCCGCCACATACTTAAGACCGCCAACTGATCCATGGTATTATTCTCCTCATCGCCAAGAAATGAGCCGATTTAGTAACCGGGTCTACTATGACCCAGATAGCATCATCTTTGCCTCGGCGTCCTAGGCAACCCCATAATGAAATCCATGGTGATCCGTTCCCATTTCCACTCCGGAATAGGCAACGAATGAAGCTTCCCTACTGGAGCTTGGTGCTCAGCCTTAACTTGCTGGCACGTCAAACACCTGGACACATACTCAGCTACCTGCTTCTTCATACCAGGCCACCAGAAATGTTGCTTGAGAGTGTTATACATCTTGGTAGTACCAGGATGCATAGCATATGTGGCCATATGAGCCTCCTCCAGTATCTCTCGCCTCAGATCATCTACATCAGGCACACAAAGCCTCTGCCCCATCCATAGAGTCTCATCTCTCAACTCAAACTCAGATCTCGAATCAGCCTTCGCTTTCTCAATCAGTCTCACCATAACAGATCCTTATCACGAACCCTCCCGATTACATCCAAGTAGCATCGGTCTCGATCTCGGTGTAGCCAATAATACTCCATCCCGCCCAGATTCATCTCGCACATTCAAAGCTCTCAATCAGATCAAATTAGGCAACCTCATTGCTCGAATGAAGCTGACTAGTATGTGACTTCCTACCGAGCATCCGCCACCACATTAGCTTTTCAGGTGATACTCAATAAATACGGTCGTAATCCTTCAACAACTCAAGCCACCTCCTCATCTCAAATTCAACTCTCTCGACTCAAGAGGTATCTCAAACTCTTATGGTCAATAAAGATCTGAAAGGTCTCACCATATGTAATGCCTCCAAATCTTCAATGCAAATACTCTCGCAGCTTAACTCCAAATCATGAGCAGGATAGTTTACCTCATGAGTCCTCAAGCTGTCTCGAGGCATAGGCAATGACTCTACCATGCTGCATCGAACACATCCCAATCCACGATGTGATGCATCACTGTGACACTTCAAATCCTCCGGTCCCAGATGGAATAGCCAACACCGTGCAAGAGTCAACCGATGTTTCACTCCTCAAAACTCTTCCGACACTCCTCGGTCCATCTGAATGGCATATTCTTCCTCGAAGTTTTGTCGAGGGGTGAGATCAATGAAAACCCTCGACAAACCTCCGTAATAACCACCAATCCGAGGAAACTCGAATCTCGGCACATTCCTAGGAGCTTCCCACCGCAAAGCCTCTACCTTACTCGGATCTACTGAATACCCTCACCATCACTATATGCCCCGGAAAGATCACCGATCCAACCAAAATTCACATTTGCTGAATTTGGCGAACAACCGCCTCTCCTCATCGTCAGAACACAATTCTCAAATGCTCACTATGCTCCGTCTATCCTCGAATACACCAAAATGTCATCAATGAAAACAATAACAAACTGATCCAGGTAGGGCTGAAATACCTTATTCATCAAGGCCATAAAAGCTGCCGGGGCATTTGTCAACCCAAACGGCATCACTAGAAACTCGAAATGCCCATACCTGCTCCTGAAGGCACTCTTAGGCACATCGGCCTCTGCAATCTTCAACTGATAGTAACCAGATCGCAGATCTAACTTGGTGAACACCTGAGCTCCCTGCAACTGATCAAATAAGTCATCAATCCTAGGCAGTGGGTACTTATTCTTTACTGTCACCCGATTTAGCTGCCTATAATCGATGCACAGCCTCAAAGTCCCATCCTTTTTCTTCACAAACAAAACTGGAGCTCCCGTGGTGAAACACCGGGTCCGATAAACCCTTCTCCAACAACTCCTGCGAATGAACCTTGGCTCCCTCGCCCACAAAGGTGCCATCCTATATGGGGTATAGATATAGAGCGGTACACTGAACGAGGTCAATGGTAAACTCATCTCCCGATCCGGCCAAACCCAGAACTCATCAGAAACACATCTGAAATTCCCTAACCACGGAATATCCCAAGCCTCTGCTCAACTCGTGTCAACCACATGAGCGAGATATGCCTCATGACCTCCTGCATCAATCTCGTGGCACTAAGGAAAGAGATCATCCGGCCGGCTTTGCTGGCTAACTCCTCGAAACACCGCCTAGGTCGACCAGAGACTCCAACACAACCTCCTTGGTATAACAGTTCAATGTTAGCCCTATGGCCGTTCGCCAATCCATCCCCAGAATGACATCGATCTCTCTCAGAGGCAACACTATAAGGTCTGCCCTCAATACTGCTTGATCAATCTGAATCGAGCATCCCCTGCAGACCTCTCCCAATGCAGTAGTCATACCTAGAGGTGTACTCACCTCTAACCCATACCGTAACATCTCCCTATCCCCATGCAATCTACATGCCATATGAGGTGCAATAAAGAATCGTGGATCCGGGATCCAAGAATGCAAATGCCTCAATATCGTAAAGGAGAAGCATACCACTACAACATCGGGGAATCTCGAGCCTCCCGCCGCGACATGGCATACACTCGGCTGGGGCGTGGTGGTGCCCAGGCCCTCAGTCCTCACAAAGCCCCCAAAGGACCCTCACCTACCACGGCCTCTACCTCGGCCCTCCGTCCGGATCCACCCACTCTACTCTGCACAAGTGGAACTCCGGCTCGTCCACTCAAAGTGCTGAACTCTCAATGTATCAGGCAATCCACGACTGATGTCTCGTCGAGCCAGACCTCAAACAAGCCCCAAGAAGCCACCAACACTCCCACTGTGTCTTCTATCACAATGCGGGCACTGGAGAAATCGCCGAGCCTCTGCCACTACCACTACGGTCGATCCAAATCTCCCTCCGCCCAAATCCAGATCGTCTCGAACCTCCCGGAGACTGAAAGTCCCGCTCTGGCGCTTACTAAAGCTCTCGCCAGAGTCGCACGACTATCATCTTGGGCCGCTTACCGGGACCCAATCTCACTGTCTCGTCTCATCACCGCTCCACTCTAACAAGTGACCCTCAACTCAATGAATGTACCCATGTTCGACCAAGCCAACTGGTACGGATCTCGGTGTTGAGGCCATTCTCGAACCTCCCAAGACTTATCGGCCTCGATCGGGACCATCACAAGAGCATAATCTATCACTCATTAAATTTTACCTCATAATCACCACCGACATCCTACCACGCTTTAGTTCGAAACTCTGCATCTTCATATCAAGATAGACCTTGGGCATATAATTATCCTGAAGGCCCTCGAAACTCGGCCCGTGTCAACAAGCAAGGCACGGTGGTACTTGCTGCACGATCTTCCACCACTTATATCTTCGGGCCCCGCAATGTTGATATTGCATAATCGAACCTCTCATCGAGTTCGCGATCCATCCGTGAAGACTCTCTCATCCTCTCCAACCATCCCTCGGCCTCGGGAGTCATCTCGCCATAGAAATCTCACCCTGCTTGCAAGAAGAAGTCATACCTCCTTTCTCGCCTCACGGGAACTCGAGGAGGCAACTCCTCAGTACGAGGCATAGACGACTCTCTACTTGCTCCCACGGATCCCTGGTCAGCTGGCTGCTCAACCTGATCACCTAGTACCGAAGACCTAAAACAAAACAAAAATTCTGATCAGTTTCAACAGTTCCATCCGATTCATACCTATATTGTTACTATTCCCAAAAGATGCCAAACCATGCTCTGATACCACCAAATGTAGCGCCCCCTTACCATAGGGTATCCACCAGAACGCCCGTAGGTCATTCCGATACATATCCTACGACAAGAGACCACTACCGACAACAACTACTACACTCCTCATGGCATCACAATCATAAGACAGTAATAAGAAACTGGCTACTTTTTAAAACCAAACTAGATTCCATTTCATTCATTCAAAACTTAATAATTCACAACTGTCAGTACTTTTTAAGTTACACATGTTTCACATCTTGTCTTATACAATAACCAGATCTAACTATCGGTCTCCAAAAGAAAGCCCGGTGACCGACCTTTGAGCCATTGTTTTCTCGCCAATCCATCAGTGTCACGGCTCTACGGTCCGAGGAGCTATCTGCCTCATGCTAGGCACGAAAAATAAGTTGCAATTTTGGGTGAGTTTGCGAACTCAATGAGAAACCATCATCGATGGTTCTCCCAATTCATGCATCATATAAGCATGAAACAGTATACACGCAATAATTATACAAAACACAACATGAATACAGTCACAGAATAATTACAGTCACGACAAGGTAAATATACACCCTGTAAAAATATTGTCGATATAGAATCCAAGATGCAATGCACATGTGACTCTTTTTCCGATTCATTTCGATGATTGTGATGGCGCATAATGTTGATCAAGATAGACGCGCGTCTGGGGAGAAGTATCTCCCGTCGAGCTCGAGGCTCGGTTCAGTATATCGAGCTCTAGGCTCGGTTCAGTACAGTGGCGCCTCGGTTCACAATTTTCCTTTTAACAGTGTGATGTATTTGTGCATGAATGCACATGTTTCACAACGATAAACATGGTATTTCACGGTCAATATTCAATTCAATTAAACAGATTACCTCATGTAAATTCACATCAATAATACCACATAATTCCCGTAGGGCAATCAATCACGCTTATAATTCATGTAATCCCCGTAGGCGCCAGTCACAACAATAATTCATGTATTCCGTAGGCAATCAATTCACGATTAACACATAGATTGGAATAACCAACTAGGTTACTCACCTAATAACTTCCACGCTAACGCCGGAAGTCTCGCCAAATCGTGGAACGATGGTCCACTGGAGCCTCTATAACAAATTAAATGAATAACCATTACCATTGGTGTAAATGATTAAACAATGCACATGAAATCAGTGAAATGTATATAATGCATGTTCATGGCAATCCCGGCCCTAATCCAATATTTCCCCATAATAAAATTCTATGAAAAATTAGAAATCCATAGGCGCCGACGGTGCAATTAGGACCTCTATAGGTCCCCAATTAAATAAAGCAGTGTTTACAAGTTAAAATCGATAGGGCTACGTCAAATTCCCGTCTAAAAATTCCCGTTTTCTCAGAAAATGAAATTAAATATTCAACGAATCCGATGCCTCTGGAATTAGGTCAATCGGACGTCGGACGGGAAAGTAATTGACAAAAGAACAATTTTACCAATTAATATCAAATAATAATCAAAATAAAATAAAAATATATATATATATATACGACGAGGAGTGAAATCGCCTCTCGTCATCGAGGGCGGCGTCGCCTCGCGACCGACCCCCTAATGCTCGCCCTCGCGAGGCGCAATCTCGCCCTCGCGAGATGGCGAGCCCGTCTCGCCTCATGGCGACTTGTCGCCTCGCGAGGTGACCCCTCTCTTGCTTTCCTTCTTTCCAGATTACAAACTTAACTTCCAACTTCTCTAACTTTAAGCACACAACTCAGAAAATACCCACTATACCTCATTGGAAAGCTTATGAAAAGCTCTACAACTCTCAAGAAGACCATAAAATCAATTCCAACCCTAAGAATGTCAAAATCCCATCAAACCTTCTGCCTACTCAATTCTCAACTAACACAGGGCAGTACATTAACAATTTCACAACTCACATATTCTTCAGTAATAAATTACCACAAAAATATGGTCAATAAGTTCACAATGTCCTCTACAACTTTCATGAACAACCCAAATTCAAATTCTATTGCAAACCAAGTCAATTAATTCACTCAATGTTACTGTCCCTGAAACCATGCAATTTGAGCAGTAAATTTATAACCAACATAACTCCCTGTAGACAAGTCATTAAAATCAGAGCTTTATACCCTGAAAAGATAGAATCCCAAACTTCAATTCTTCCTGAAATAACCAAACTCCAATTCAGCCTCTAACATTTTCAAATCTGTCATGCAAGTTTCTGACCTAAACAACACTTAATATCACAATGTAGGTCCAGATTTTGAAATTCCATATTTCCCACATCTGACCTCCAAAACTTATAAGCCATATACCATTTTCAAGATCAATCTGATATCTAAAACTCTTCAGTACAATGCAAACCCCAAATCAAGTCACAAAATTCCTAAAATTCCTCCAAACCCGAAAATGCACTAAATGTGCCAATCCAGCTAGGTTTCAGCCAATGCATGAAAACAGTCATCAGTAATCAGGTCATATCTCCTAACATACAACTCGAAAATAGCAAGATCAGAGGCAATGGAAAGATAATCATATATGCTACAACTTCCATGAAGATCATTCTCCTAATTCCATCTCAATTAATTCATAAAAATCAACAAAACTCAGATATTATGCTGCGGTTACTGTTCATAGGTCAATGGAACAGCAACTTTCCATGCAAAAATTCACCCTTCTATCATTGAAATTCAACAACACCTATTTCACACTAAATTGAAGCCAACATCCCAAAGTTTCAGTAGCCACTAACTTTACCTCATTTGCATTTCTATACTATAAGTTATGAATAAAACAGTAACATCAATTCAAATTCCAATTTTCCAGACTCAAGGCTAACCTTAGTTCAATCACTTTCAATACCTTTTTCACCTCATTAGACATCAAAATAAATTCAAATTAAATATCACTACAGTCATACATACACTAGGGCTAACACTGAAAAATTGGCAGCATTAAATTCCATATGCAAACCTCATTTAAAACTCAACCCTTAAATGAAAACTTACCTAACACCAAATCTCCTTCAAACCTACAAGAACCAACTTCTAAATCCTACACCAAGGTCTCAACTACCTTTCCTTCCCAAGCATGTACCATACTCATCATCATCTAGCTTTGATGGAATCAAAGATGATAGCTTAAAGATATGAAGAAAGATGAGTAAAGAGCAAACAAAGTCGATGGTTTTATGCAGAGTTTAAGTTGTAAGAGTTTCGGATGAGATAACCAAAATGTCTAACCATTTATCCTTCCTTTAAACACTTACACGTTCCAGAACAATGAAAAGAAGCATTAAATGTTGCTTTTAGATGGCAACATGTAATTGGCTCCTTTTCTTCTTTCTTTTTTTTTTTATTTGAAAAGTCAAAATATTAGTTAATTAATCCAGTCTAAAATTTTACTCCATTTAACTCTAATGACCTTACTTTCAGTCCCAAAATAATATACCCCATATTACTGTACCATTGGGTAGCAATCTTTGCTACCAAGAATCGACTGATTCGCCAATTGGCGATTTTACCGGTCCGGGAATTGTCTCCGGAAAAATCCAGAAAAATTCCTAAAATCCCTAAAATGTAAAACAATTTATGGCACAGTCAAATAATTTTCCAAACTCAATTTCCCCATTAATTTCACACAAGAGTTCCATTTCAATCCTAAGCCGGAAAATGACATGAATGCATGTATACTATGTGCATGTGCAACCAATCAGTAATTATAGAGACTATATGCTGTATGTGCATGCCGAGATATAATTTAATATCCCGAACCCATCCTAATTACCAAAATGCCCTTCCTATAGGAGAGGGGATGTTACACCTATTGTTGAGGATAGTGATATGTAAAGTGTGGTTAAGAAATATGTGTAGTGCAGACTAAAGAAACTGTTAGAGAAATTGCATAGAGCGATCAAAGCCTAATATTGACGTAGAGTGCATAGAAAGAGAAATTGATAGTTTAGAATGAAAAGTCGTATGATTATATGTGAGAGTGACCAATAGCCTTGACTGTTGGAGATAAATGTGAAATTGATATGTTTGGCATTTATAGGGACATGAGATCGATGTGGAGCCTAGATTGAATTGTGAGTTCAGCAATTGTTTTATGAGTGTAATGTATTATGCTAATGAGTAATTGAATTCGAAATAGAATTGAGAAGTCCTAGAAACAGGGAAATGATTTGAGAGGATTGAGGTTATTAGAATCTTATGAGATTAGTGTTTTAACACTAAAGTGATATAATCGTAAATCGATAAATGAAATGTTTCAAGTGTATCAACTGCGGTATAGATGCACTTAGATGAAAATGAGAGTGTAAATCTGAGTAGCTGAATTTGCGATAAGTGACCTCTATGTGATTGTGATGTGAATTGAACTATGGATTGGTAATTCGGTAAAGATGTTTCGGATCCAAATTGTTGCATAGACAAGATTTGGAAATATTGTTAGGATCCAATATATGTGTTATTGATATTGAAAGTGACGAATTATGAGTAATTTTAATGAAATAGTGAGACAGTGTTGAGTACCGAAAAAGTGAATGGTAAATTGATCGTATAGATTTTAGTTCATTGGTAGAAATTGCTCGAGTAGCGATAAGTGAGAAACAGAAAATCAATGAGTGAAAAGACTCCCCCACCTTTCTGATCAATCGTATATGAAATTTCGAGGACAAAATTTTTATTAGGAGGAGAGAATTGTAACATCCCGTCACCGATGGGAAGGTTATTTTGGTAAAGTGAGATGGGTTAAGTCTGTACCGCACATTATCGACTGAGCATTTATTGGCTTATAATTTTAGAGGTCATGAGTCAATTGATACATGCACATTTAGTGACATGCATTCATGATTATTCCAGCATTTAAATTGTGATTATGAGTTTAATTGCAAATTTTGAGATAATTGAGTTAGATGTGATTCGGACTGAGAAAATGCATTGAGACTGATAATTGTGATTCCGGTTCCAGAAGTGAGTGGATAATGGCTTAGAAAATTAGAGTTGTGAGTTTAAGAATTATTGTGATGAGTCAGTGGAATTTAGAGACTGAGATTGATCGGATTTGGAGACTGTGATCTATAGGGTTAAAATCAGCCCCGGGTATAAATACCTTATGTCTGAAATTTTCCTAGGGCACGAACATTCCTTCCCCTTTTCTCTCTTCACCATCGACGATCCTTCCTTCTTTCCCTTGGAGATTTCTCTTATTCTTTCTTCATTGTGGCCAAAGATCTGCTGGAAAGCTTAGTGAGGATGACTATTGGCTTGGCTTGGGAGAGTACTTTCGTTGCCTGAGGTTGGAAGAGGATTTTGGAGATTTAGGGTTTACGATCGATTCTTCGATCTGGTAAGTTTTGTGTTTTAATGTTGTGTTTATAGTTATTTATGGCATTTATGGTTTTTAAATGAGTTAGCTTGGGTAGTGAGTGAATTAATGGAGGTTTTAAGAGTATTAATGGCGGAAGTCGATCGGACCTTCGCACGTCGCGACGAGCGTTGAGATGTGAGGGCTTTGTCGCGACGAATAAATTAATTTATTCGTCGCAACGAGCGCGGCTTGGACGTCGCGATGAGAGCGTAGTCTGGTGCGTCGCGATGAGTGGTTCCCACGTCGCGACGAACAGAAAGACGAACAGTTCTTTCTGCGTCACGACGAAGGTCCATAGGTCGCGACGAGGGACAGTAATTGTGAATGAGATTGAATGGTTTTTAGAGCATATCTTTTAGTGTAGACCTCCAATTGAGATGATTCCAGATTCGTTATAAACTAGAGAAAGAGGTCTATAAGTGTGGTATAGACGGAAAGCTTGAATTCTAATTGTTGAGATAGTGATCATTGAAAGTGAATCAGTTTTAGTTCCTAAAGTGACCTAAGAGTTGTGTTGTGATGATTTGAGTATAATTAGAGTTTCAGTGAGAGATTTGTGGAATTGATGGATATCATTGACCTAGTGCATAGTGAATTTCAATTGTGAAGCGAGAGATAGCGGTTTGGGACTAAGTGCTGGGAAATCATGATCATGCATCATATCATTTTGAATTGAGACATGTGCATCAGTGAATTTAATTGATTGAGCATATAGTGATGAGAATGCGTTCGTATTGTTATAGAGGCATCGTTGGATCGACAGTCCACGGATATGGCTGAGACTTCCAGGCTGTAGCTTGGAAGTGCAGGTGAGTAACCTAGTTGGTTCCTCATCTTTTATGTGATTAAATGTGCTGTGAATGTGTGTGAATTAAGTGTAAAAGTGAGTGATATAAATGTGAAGTGAATGAGCTAAATGTGATAAGTGTTAGTGATTGCACCAAGTGTGATATATAAATGTGAATACCTGTGATTGAGAATCAGTGTATATAATTGTGAGTAAGTGCTCACGATTGTGACAAAGTAGTAAAGTGATATATAAATATATGTCTAGTGATTGTGCAAGTGTGAGTGATTATAGCGATGAGATAAATGTGCTGAGACTATGAATGAGGTTCTGAATGTGATAAGTGTAGTGAAATGAGATACATGTGATTGATTGTGCAAATGTGAACATTTGTGACTGTGATTGAGTGTATAAAATTATAAGTAGCGTTCCAACTGTGATAAGCGAGTGAAGTGATAGATATATGTCGATAAGTGTTAGTGACTGTGTAAATGTGAGTGAATGCTTAGCGAAATAATAAGCGGTAAAATAACAGTTGTGACTGGAGCTTAGTGATCAGAGCTTTGAGCTCGATATCAGTGATAGGGCCTAAGGCAATAACGGCAGTAGTGCATACCCAGAGGGCTCTCCTACTTGCCTAGAATGCGATTAGTGAAAAAGGAAATAGTGCATACCCAGAGGGCTCTCCTATCCCGTATAAGAGTGGGCAGTAGTGCATACCTAGAGGGCTCTCCTACTTGCCGATAATGTGATCAGTGCGAAAAGTGCCCGAATCGGGACAGTGAAAATGCTCAGTCACAACAGCGACATAAAAATGAGAATCTGCATACATATGCATCGCATCGTTGTATGAGTGATAAATTGAGAGTAGTATGAAAGGCGTACGCCTTATATGTGTAAAATTGGCAATACATGTGAAAAGTGAGACTTCGTGTATTATGTGATGAGTGTTGATGATATATATATTGAATTTGTGATTATAGTGAAACGTGAAATTGTCGATAGTGTTAGATTGTGTAATTGTGGTGTGTTGTGAAAATTGAGAATGAATGCAATCAAGTGACAAAATGTGTAAAATTGAGGTACAGTGTTCAATGTGTTAAATGACTATTGTAATATATATATATTGTGTTTATATGCATGAGTTGGGTGAACCATCGATGATGGTTTCTCATTGAGTTCGCAAACTCACCCAACATTGTAACTATTTTTCGTGGATTGAAGAATACCCGTTGGACAAGCGGAGTATGATTCTTGAAAGCGGTCGAGTCGAGGTCGGGATCGGTTGGCGTCGCATTAGGGTAGTGATGTTCTATGTGTATTGTAGTGTTGCAAGTTATTCTTATTAGTGATTTTGTTCAGTGAGCCTTGATTATTACTGATTTCCGCGCATGTGGTTGATTTTGTATAAAGAGAAGTGTTTTTCTGAGTTTTGAGTTGTAGTGATTGTTCTAATACGCTACCCTCGCGAGGCACGGGCTCGGATATCACCATCGATATCAGGTTCGGGTCTGGCGGGAGTAGGGTGCTACAATGCATCCTAGGAGTAATCACCTATGAAGTAGATACTGAGGCATCAACTCTCATATGGGGGTGACTATATAAGTCTTCTCTATCGAGGTAGTCCAATCCTCGCTATGATGTGATATATAAAGAAAAAGAAACATAAGTGAGCACTATAAAATATATTATATTACACTCAATTGGGGGAGTGTTAAAAAGTGGCACATTTTATAACTTTTTAACCATTTTATAGGTGTACATGAGTCTACCATAGGGAGAAACAGGTTATTGTGTTGCGCTATATGATGTCTAAATGGTGTCACATTTTTTCTATTGCTTGGTTAATACAAGTATGGACATAATGGCATGTTGGTATCTATATTGGCATAATTAATACTACAAAACAAAAATACATTGACTCTAAACACTTATCATAAGAAATTTAAAAAGATAAAATCAATTAAAATCAAGGAAATAACAATAATATTAAGGAATTAAATGACTAACTACTGAAAAAAATAAAAACTTGAAAGTTTAGAACATAAAAGATAAAGAGTGTTAGGTTGCCCCCAATAAGTGCTTGTTTTAGGCTCGACCTGTTTCTATCAACTTTAACCTAGTGAATTCCTACTTTTGGGATATATACTACTTCAAATTCTATAACTCGTTTTAGTCTTCGTCTTCTTCTTAATAGAGTGATCAATTTTCGGGCATATTGTATGTTTACAATAATAAGTTTGCACATCTCCTTTATATTCTCTTACATGGGATTTATCTCCTTTTTATCTAGTCCGTTTTCCTCTTATATAACATAAGATACATCTTTGTCAATCACAATAAAATAAAAGGCAATTATTGCACTTATTATCAACGAGATTCTTGGATCTAAATTTTTCTCATCTCCAATCCTTAGGGTTTCATACACATCTACTAAACCCTTAAAAACAACTAATAATGGTTATCCCAAAATTAAAGGCACTTTCCTATCCTTAACTATATTTAAGACCAGAAAGTCTATGGGAATGAGAAACTTACTGATCTTTATAGGCATATCTTCTAATATACCTACTAGTTGTATAATAGATCAATCCAATAATTCCCATAATATATTGGTAGGTTTCAATTCTCCCACATTAAGTTTCTTATAGATAGATAGAGGCATAGGGCTAATGCTTGCCTTTAAGTCATAAAGAACACGATCAAAGCTTATTTCTCCAATGAAATATGGAATAGAGAAGCTATTATGATCCTAAGTTTTAGAGGCGACCCATCTTGGGTTGTAGCTTTTGTACTCCTTAGTTAAGCTTGCAGATTTATATTCTTCTAACCTTCTCTTATTATATAAGATTTCCTTTGAAAACATGGCATAAGAAGATTTCTATTTGAAAGAATTAGTAAAAAGGAATATTAATGTAATTTTTCAAAGAACTTCTAAAAATTTACCAAATTTCTTATCTAATTTTTCCTTAACCAATCTTTAGGGGGAAGGTATAGGTGATTTATATGATGCAAGGAGAATGTAATTGGGTTTCTCTCCTCTTCTTGTTTCTTTCCCTCGGTTTTATGTTCTCCTCAACAGTCATCTTACTTTCCTTAGCTCCTTCACTCTTGATCTTCTCCAACCTATTGCTCGTTAGCAGCTCATCATACTTTAATATCACAGTGTTACAATGCTTTATAAGATTTTCATATTTTTAGGGCAATTCACGAGGTGGTCTAATAGTAACACTAGACTTTTAAGCTATTTAAGCTTCAAGCATCTTGATATGGGTAGCTATAGAGTCTATCTTAGAATTGAGCTTCACAAGTTCTTCCTTAAACTCTTTATTCTGCTTAGCTTTGTTAGTTAGGAAGTTCTCTAGTATGGAAGGCTAAGTCTTTAAGAAGGGGGTTAAAAGATTTGGATTAGAAACCATTGTCTATTACTTTGAGGTATAGGCTTAAACCTATTTCCATAGGAGAGGTGTGGGTGGTTCATCCAAATAGGGTTGTAAGTGTTAAAGAGTGGCTCATTCTTCTAGTTGCAGTTATTAAGTTAACCTATTCAAACAACAGTCATGTAAAAATGTGTTCCTTAATTGGCAATTTATAGCTAAATGCCTTGGAATCCATAAATGTCATAACACATATGAGTAGCACCAATAAAGTTAACATTTATATGGTCAAACTTCTGAGATAAAGTGTTTACCTTAGGGGGCGTTTGGTTTGAGGGTTTCGAAATAAGGGAATGGAATAATAGTATTAAATATTGTTTGTTTTGGGGTTATCAATTCTAAGGTAATGGATTTATCCCATTAAATTTGAGAATCCACTAAACCTTCCAAAATAGGTGGGTATCAAGTTTTCATTCCAAGTCTACTCATCTTCTCACCGTCATCGACTGCTGTCTTCCATATTGTTTGCGCAGCCGTCTGCCTATCTTTTCCTGCTCTCTTCTCTGATCTGTTTCTTGGCTAGGTATCTACTCACACTCACACTCTACGTTCCTATCTGCTTACGCTCGTCTTTTCCTGCTCTCTTCATATTGTCGCGTTACTCACGCTAATATATATAACATGCTAATCTGACAATGCGTGGCTTTTCACATGCGTGGCTTTTGATATATCACGCTTTATCACGCTCATCTGCTCTCTTCATATATCACGCTCATCTGATCTGTTTCTTGACATGCGTGGCTTTTGATTAGGATATAAAGTTGTTTTTGTCTTTTATATATATATATATATATATAACATGCTAATCTGACAATGGTGGGAGGCATACTATTGCTTGCTTTATAATTTTTCTGATCAACCGTTCTCACTATGCCACAAACATAAACTGACTTTTTGACTGCACTTGTTCTTTAGTTGTTGCTGGGAGCTTCTCCCATTAGTTATGTATATGTTTATGCTTAAGACATGCTAGTTATTTTATACATGATTAACACCGAAACTAGCTTGCATAACACATTAGAGACATGCAGTGGATTTGTTTATTCTCCCTTTAGTCATGTATATGTCATGTATTTGTTTTTCTTTTTAATTTTTTACAATAAATTCATATTTATAATATTAGTTAACGTAATAGCTACCTTTAATTTTAATGTAGAACATTATGGCACGTACCCCTATTATAAGTAGACGACGCAAATTAATTCGAAATGTTCGGATTATGGCAACATTGGTTAATGTATTCAATCTAGTTTTTGTTACTTGGTATCAAATGTTGTTGATGCATTTGCACATTACGAAACCCCCATTGAAAACCAAAGAAGAAATCAAATATGAGAGAATGAAATGGATGTTTAGGCTCACAAAACAATCTGATACTATTTGTATTAGTCAGCTCCGAATGGATAGACGTACATTTGGTATATTGTGTGAGATGGTAAGAGATATTGGAGGGGTAAAGGACACTAAGAACTCTTCATTAGAGGAAATAGTTGCTTTGTTTTTATATGTGTTGGCTCACCACAAAAAGAATAGGACAATTAGCTTACTGTTTCATCGAAGCAAAATGAATGTGGGAATTTAAATTCCCATACTTGAATCAACTTGAATCAGTTTATGGAAGAGATCGAGCTACTGGGTTGAACGTTCAGGGATATGTGGATGCTGTTCGAAATATGGAAAATGATCAAAATACAGTAAGTGGTGGTGAGTATGCTGGTGAATATGATTTATTATCTGACGAAGAAAACAATGATGTGTGTTTGGATTCGCAAACAACTCCAACTTACACAAGCAACGCAAATGTGATAAATGTGAGTGCAAAGCAGAAACAACCATCAAGCAACAGTGGAGGGAATATAGCAAAAAGGAAGAAAATGTCGCCTATTTCAGCTTCCTTAGATGTCGGGGCACAACTGCAAGAAATCAATTCTGGTTTCCGTACTTTTGTGGAAGGTTTTAATAGCAATTTCGCAACCATAGCAAATGCTATTGCAGATGAAAATTTACGTGACAAAGCTGCTTCAGAAAAAATGAAAGACGTAGTAGAAGAGTTAATGAAAATTGGCCTTCCAAGTGGTGATGTCTTTAAAGCAGCTAACATTTTCAGCTCAAATAAAGACAAGATTGATGTGTTCCTCAACCTTCCCGTTGACATACGAAGGCTTTATGTCTTAAGCTTATTTTGATGTTCTTTTGATGCTTTATGTTTTAGGTATTATGAAAAATCTTACTTTATGTTTTGATGCTTTATGTTTTAAGTTTATTTTGATGTTGTTTTGATGCTTTATGTTTTAGGTACTATAAGAAATCTTGATTTATGTTTTAAAGTTTATTTTGATGTTTTATGCTTTATATTTCATTTTAAATATGATATGAAAAAATGGTATTATATCATCTTTCATTCCCATTAATGCAACAAACCAAACAACATTATTGGTATTATTCCAGAAACCCAAGTTACAAACCAAACGTCATTTTTAATTTTTCATACCCATTCTCATTCCCTTCTACTATTATACCCATACCCAACCCTAACCTCGTGCTCAAACCAAACGCCCCCTTAATAGTTAGAATATTTCATACTTACCCAGAACCTTGTCAATAGTGGCTCTCTCACATGATAACTGTAGTGGCTTTGAGCCATGTCCTTAATCAGATTTTATGCTTCATTTACAATCTTATTCATTAAAGCTCCATCAACAGTTACGTCTATAGAGATCTTTGTACTCTAAGTCATCCTGTTGTAGAAGGTCTAAAATATTAGTCACTTCTCCAATCAATGATGTGGACATGATCTCAACAACTCTTTATACATGTCTTAAGCCTCATATAGAGATTCACATTCCCTCTAGGAAAAGTGGTGACTTGGTTTCTTATTTAAGCAATTTTTCCTGAAGAAAAGTAATTAACTACGCATGCACGAGAGAGTTAATCCTATATGGTGATTAATCATATTGGTACGGTCTACAACCACACTCTTACTTTATCCCTAAAAGATAAAGGGAATAACCTGAGCTTAATAGCATTAGGGAAGACACCATTAGACTTCAGTATATCACAGTACTCTAAAAACATAGACATGTATATGAAAGGACTTTAAATGATGATCCCTAAAGCTGACTATGCTACATTGTGGACAAAAGAGAGGGCTTTAGCTTAAAGTTAATGCATTCAACATTGGGCCTCGCAATGACTGAGTAGATGTCAATGGCCTCATGTTCTTTGCAGTCATCTTTGCTTCCTCAGCTTCTATTCTCCTTTGAATTTCTCTTCTTATTTGTACAATTCTCTCAATCGTATGGCTTGCCTTAACAAGGTTGTCAAGATGGTCAAACTTGTGTATACAAAAGAGAAAAAAGAAAGAAATTTCGATAAATAATAATAAAACTAAAATAATAAAAGACGAAAACCTAGTCTAATTAGTTTTCCTAACAATGATGCCAAAAAGTTTATATGATGCCAAAAAGTTAACATGGTGTACTTATAGACAGCATCGGCTAGTGCAGATCAATCCCACGAGGGTTGCTGGTTAATAACCTGATACTCACAAACTTAATAAGCTAGATCAATAATTATGATTGATTGAATAATAAATCAAAATAAAAAATAAATTTAAACAACAAAATAAAGCAATGATCAAGAATAAATTAATCTATGAATAAAATAGATTTAAATGAGGTTTTCCCTAAGATTTCAATATATTTAATCTTATTTTGATCTAATGAATGATCATGTTTTCTTGAATGAATAAGAAGTCGTAACTTAGATTATATTCTCTATTAAGACATATAACTCTTATTTTTAGATGAATCAACTGAAATTCTTTTGGAAGCATTGAATACTCATCACCTGGGGTTCTCTAAGCATTGGATGCATATCACCATAGCGTCATTGTAGTTTGATTCCCCTAAATGTCTTATGGTTATCGTTAGATCTTTGAACATATGAGAAATGGTTCAACAACCTCCCAGTATGTATTCCGATCCTAGGTAAGCATAAGCAAAATAGGCGAAAAATAAAGGAAAGGGAACTTGAATAGTAAAATAAAAAATCTGAACTCTTTTGTTTTCTCTCAATTTCTTTTAACTGAAAATTGACTTTAAACAACTGCCACCATTGTCTTACAAAAGTCTGACAACAAATTCAAATAATCCTACAAGCTAAGGCAACGCAAGGAAAAACAACGTAAACGACATTTTATATGATGCCAATTATAATATGAAAGATATTTAAATATATAATCAAATAATTATACCAATCTATAATAATTACGCCAGTATTTTAATAAATAAAATTAATAGTTATGTTGTTATCTTAAATATAATATAACTCTTTTAATTACATCTTAAATTATTTTTAATGACAAAATCTTTTATTATACATTAATTTTGTATTTTTACAAATAATTATAGGACTGTTTTATATTTTAAATTTTATAAAGTTTTAATGTGCTTAAAAGTGTACTTCGTAAAATGAAAATATAGTACATTAGCATCTCTTAAAATAATATACCTAACAAATTTTCATAAAATTTGAAATTAAAATAGTCTTATTTTCATGGTTTTCATATTACATGAATTAGCAGATTTATTTATTTTAGTTCTTGCTCCTTTAATTATTTAATTAATTATTTATTTTTAATTACTTTTTAATTTATTTACTTATTTGTTTTTCTTGTCAATTTATTTATTTATTTACACTTATTTTTATTATGTAATTATTTATTTGTGTATTTGATTATTATTTTCTTTTAATCGTTTTTTTCTTATGGTCTATCAAAACAACATTTCTACTAGCTTACATACTTCTAATTTTCTCAAACCCCTGTCTCGATAGAATTCTTATTGAAACGTTGTTTGTTGCTTATTGTTTATTATGAATTAGCAAAGATAATTGAAGCTACTTTAAAGATAATACCAGTTACATACATAAGTTGCTTGAGATTCAATTTTACAAAATTTATTTTAGAAGTGGTTTGTAGAAAAGTTGCTATGAAAAATTATCGGTCCCTTCATTTTATATAGAATTAAGTCATATATGCTTAGAATTGAGATATTTATTGAAAGAGGAAAGGAATTGATCTATTCTAATTATTTTGTATTCATATATAACAATTTATGTGATGAGAGTTATGTTATAACTTTTTTTTTCTAAAACTCACTTAAAATGTTGACTAAGAATAATTTATTGTAAAGATTATTCAAAATTACTACTTTATGTTACTTTCTATACAAAAGTATTATATATTTATGAATTGAGATACCTAAGATAAAGAATTGGTAAATTTTATGAATTAGTTACGAAGGTCTTTACATAACTTTTGAATAATTACTAAAATTTTACAGTTTATAAATTAATTTTAAACATTAAACATCTTTATTTCTATAAAATTTAATAGTGGATACTTCAAAATTTTCTAATGTATAAATAAACTATCAATGTTATCGTATATTATTTATAAATTATAAGAATTATTTTGTGAACAAATATTAATATATTAAGAATGAACTTATAAAAATTAGATTTTAGGAATTTTTGTGAAAACCTTACCTTCACCCAAAAGAAAAAGGAACCGACTTTGTTAGTTGAAATAACATTGGGATTTGGAAAACCATTCCGCCAACAAAGGGTTTATACATTTAGCGTACGACTCCGACACAAATGGTACAACGTGTCCTATTGTCTTGATCTCGATCTTTCGCTTATAGTACTGAACTATTGATCCCTTTGAAATCTACCAATGTGTAATTGTTTATATGCATTACTAAAACGCTCACGAGTAACAAATACACAGGAAACTGAGCAGATCATTCATAGTTCAGAAACATCGCACTTCTCACCGCTTTCTTTTTTTTTTTTTTTTCTTAATCTTTAGTAACAATAGTAACGAACCTTGCTCTCCGTCTTAGAAAAAGCTTTCAGGGTGATTCTGGGTTTTTCACTCTCTTCTGTAACTAGTAAGTCTTAACCTGTGTGTCTAATCTCATTTCTTCAGTTTCTGTCATCTTTCATTTGATACTTTCTGTTCTGGTTACAATTCAGCTAGATGTGTATTTTGTCGGTCTTACTATGCTGGGTATTAGCTAAGATCTAGATTTGGAATCCCATGCAAGTATTCTGATAAAAACTGCTAATAAAAAGTGTGCCTTTTGTTCTAGTATCGGATATGATATTTTCCGCTTCTCTGTTTGTGATGTTAGCAAACTTGTTCCTTGTCCGCTTGTCGGCATATCATTCACCTTTTGTTATCTTTCGAAAGCTGTCATTTGTATGTTTGGATGATATTATTATTATTATTTTGGTTTTTTGTCATGCATTCACTGCTTGATTTGATCATTATGGTGATTATGCATTTTATTTTTGGTCTTTTATGGTGTTTCCAATATTAAAAGTTGCGATCTTTAACCAAAACTCAAGCCAATGGTGAAAGATACCGCGTATTATGACTTATTGGGTATCAATGTGGATGCATCCGCGGTTCAGATTAAAAGGGCTTATTACCTCAAGGTTAGATTTCAATTCATCCTTAAGTAATTATTTGCACTGCGCATTTACTGCAAAATATACCGCCTCGATTACAAGCACAAACTGCATCTTAATTTTGTGTTTTGTTTTATTGTGGACCGTATGCATACTCTTTAAGTACCTAATGCCGCCCACTGATAGGGAACACTTGCTTTGCAGCGCAACACAGAAGAAGGAAATATGTTAAATGGTTGGTTAAAACTGCTTAGTGATGAGATAGTTTTATGTGTTCTTTGCAGGCAAAGGTAGTTCATCCAGATAAGAATCCTGGTGATCCTAAAGCTGCAGAAAATTTTGCGGTTAGCTTCCAGACTGAAATTGATCCTTTTCTGTCCTTCCATCTATGTAAACTGACTTTGTTCGAACGAGCTTCTCTCTTGTTTTAAATTCTGTTGTAGTGATAGAATCAAGTTCAAAAACCTCTTCCGGTTATTTTTTGCTAGTTTTGATTTTTTCCTTTACTGTAGATTCCTACACTATAATTAAATCACTTGTAAACTTGATGAGTAGCTTCAGAATGACATAAAGGAAATAGAAGGATTGTCACTTCACATTTTCTTGAAGCTTATCGTGTTATTGTATTGTTTTTGTTGTTTATGTTCAAAGAAACTAGGTGAGGCATATCAGGTCTTGAGTGATCCCCAAAAGCGTGAAGCATATGACAAATATGGAAAGGAAGGAGTGACACAGTAAGTTTGTTCTTGACGAGTATAATCTATAGTGTTTTCATTTATATGCTGACTTAAGAGAAAAAATGTATAAACGTCTGGCAATATAACTCAAACTCAAGAAACTAGTAGTTTTGATTAATGAAACATATATTTGATATTATATGGTGATAATCTATTATGTATTTTAGAGTAGGATCTAGTCATGGGTCGAGACACGGGGAAAGCATCCTCTTTTTCTCTGGCCGTGTTCTCCCCTTCCTTTGAAGAACTTATACCAACACAAGGAAGAGACCTATCCTCGATAGGGTCTCGTACCTCTGTTGTTTTTTAATCCAGCAACTGTGTTTTTGTGATAAAAGTCTACTTGCCTCTTTATTAACCATAGCAGCGTTTAAATAGGCTTAAGGATAAATTAACAACCCTAATTAGGACTCCTAATTAGGTATAAAGTCTAAAAATAGAATCCTAATAGAAAGAAAATATTATCTGTACAAAAAAAAATCAAACAAAACAAAATAAAAACAGACTTGCTAACGACTGATGGTTGTCTTGTCAACCACTTTTCTGGTATCATGAGTAAACTTTCCCACAAAGACATCTTCAACAATACTCTCCTCCTCGACTTTGAGCTTGTCGTCAAGCTCAAACTTTGGATAAACCGCCTGATGAGTGGATAAATCTTCCTATGTAACATTCTCGTCAAAACTGTCCATCCAATGCACCAACACCTCTTGTCTGCCTTTGTTAATCCTGGACCAGACAACAGAGTGGGAAACAAGCACCAATTGGCATCTTGGAGGACTAGTAGCTCGGCCATTGAACTTGGAGTATCGCCCTTAAACTTCTTCAACAAGGACACATAAAAAGCATCATGGATATGACCCCTCTAATAGCTACTCTCTGTAGGCTACTATACCAGTTTTCTGTAGTGCTTTATAAGGATCAAAATATTTTCGAGACAACTTGTGAGACTCTCTATTCCTTATTGAAAGTTGCTGGTAAGGGTGAAGCTTTAATTGTGAGGCCCTCTATTCCTTACTGAAAGTTGCTGGTAAGGGTGAAGCTTCAACCAAACCGAATCACCCTCTTCAAAGGAGATCTCTCAATTATTAGCATCATATGTAAGTTTCATCTGTTACTGGGCTTGCAGTAAATTCTCCCTTGTTGACTATATGAAGAGCGTGATCCATTGCCTTCACTGTAGTGGAACTGGCTGATAATCAAGCAAACGCAGAGGATCCCTTTCATACACCACCTGAAACGGTGTAGCTTGCAAGGAAGAGTTGAAAGATGTGTTGTAACAATACTTCGCTCACGGAACCCATTTGACCCATCGCCTTGGTCTATCGCTAGTAAAGCAATGCAATTACATCTCAATGGTGTGATTTACAAATTCAGTCTCGCCATTTAATTGTGGGTGATAAGGCTAAGGCCAACTTTGTTCCTAACAAATGAAACACTTCCTTCCAAAAGAGACCTGTAAAGACTTTGACTCGATTAGAAACAATTATCTCAGGTAACCCATGCAAATGAAAGACTTTTGTAAAAAATACATGAGCCACAGATATAGTAGTGAAAGGATGAGCAAGTGGAACAAAGTGCACATATTTGGAAAATTTGTCTACAACCACCATCAAAATTGACTTCTTTTGAACCTTGGGTAATGCTTCGATAAAATCGATCGAAATATCCACCAATACCTGTTGGCGCATCGAAAGAGGCTGTAGGAACCCTATAGGGTGTAAGTTTTTCCACTTGATGTGTTGACACACTAGACAACTCTGCAATTCAACCACTGCAAATTTCATTACTTCTTAAAAGAAATGTGTATATACCCTCTAAAAGGTCTTCTAGACCCCTTCATGGGTCATATTATGAATGCCTGAGAGGCTGGTTTGCACTAGGGTAGAAGTGGACAACAAATAAACCTTCCCCTTGAAAAAGATCATGCTCTCCCTCACTTCCCAAGCAACTTCGATCTTCCCCTTCTCTATGTTGCCCTTTTGTTATTTCAAATCATTTAAGGCTTCCACTTCTTGTCGAAGGGCATAAAAAGTGTTAGCTCCTGGCTTAGAAATAGCAAAGAGTTGGCCATCCTCTTCATCAACTGCATTACAGCTCGGTTGAGTCTCGTTGCCTTGTTCTCCACCCTGAAATCAAAACTGTTAGTTTACTAATTGAATGTTGTTGAGGTTAAGTGGTTAACCTCTATCAAATAGAAACTTAAGGCTGAAGTGATCAGTCTCCAGTGGGTCATAGCTTTAGCAAGACCAATAATATCTCTTTCATACACTTTGAGCTTATAATGGTGATCTTCCAATTTTCTACTGAAAAATACAATTGGCTGGCCTTGTTGTAGGATCGCCTCAATACCACTACGAAGAACATTACACTCCACCTCGAACTTTTCCTCAAAATTAGGCAATCTCAGAACAAGGACTTCAGAAAGAGCCTTCTTTAAGTTATAGAAGGCTAAATGGGCCTCATTCCCCCATTGGTATGCATTCTTCTTCGATAGGCTAGTTAGAGGTGTTGTCACTTGCCCATAATGTTTTTATATATTTCTTGTAATACCTTGTTAACCCCAGGAAGCCCTGGAGAGCCTTGGCCAATTGTGGTGTTGGCCAATCGACTATCCCCTTAATTTTACTTGCATCTGCTTCCACTCCTTCACCATGAATAATATAACCCAAGTACGTCACCTCAGTCTCCCCAAATGTGCACTTGAATTTCTAAAAAAATAAAATGGTGAGCTCGCAACAATTCAAGAACTAAACACCTATGTTGAATATGCTCAATCTAAGTCTTACTATATATTAAAACGTCATCAAAGAAGAGTAGGACAAACTTACATAAATGAGGCCTAAACACCTCATTCATCAAACTTTTAAAAGTTAAATGAGCATTGGTCAACCAAAGGGCATTATCAAGAATTTGAAATGCCCATGGTGTGTCCTAAAAGTTTTCTCTATATCCAGATGATCCATTCTAATTTGATGGTATCCTGAACGAAGATCTAATTTTGTGAACTACCATGCTCCATGCAGCTCATCCAACAACTCTTCCACTATTGGGATTGGAAACTTATCTTGTATCGTTTGATTGTTAAGCTCCCTATAGACTACAAAAAAGTTTCATGTCTCGCCATGTTTCCTCACTAGTAGTACCAGTAAAAAACATGGAGATTGACTTAGCCTTATTATTCCTTGTTGTAGCATGACCTCACATTACTTATCTGCCTCATCCATTTGAAGGTAAGGATAAAGGTAAGGTCTAGATCCTGACATTAAAGGAATTATGTATTCATGACTTCGACTCGACGGTAATCTTAAAGGTTCCACAATCAAATATGAAAATTCTGCTAACAATTTCTCTATAGCAATGGAGGTTGAATGCTGTCTCATCATTAATTCCACTCTCGGTTCATCACTCGGAACTTGCCCCTTCCATTGCACCTTCGACCTATCCAGCTAAAAACTCATCGTTGGAGATGCAAAGTCCTAGAGTATAGGCCCTAACATACGCAGCCATTTGACCCATAAAACAATAAAACCATCCAAGGGAATAGAATAAAGGTTAGTGGTAAAAGAATCAGAATCAACTTGCAGTCATAGCCACTCCCTCACTATAATAAGCTTGGGTATCACTCTCTTCGAATGAAATTGTGGGTGCTCCCCAAATCCACCAATATCCACGTCATCCACTCACTCTTACTTATTCTATGAGTCTGACACTTTGATCCAAAAAGGCCTCTTGCACTTATGTCCCGTTGTGTAGGATTCATCCCGTTAAAGCACAACCCCTTAACTCTTCTTTTTGCCATCTTCGCCCTTGAAAGCCTTTTGAAAGATGTTGCCTAAACTGTTGGCAGTTGACCCTATCAGTTTCCCTCATCCACTCACTCCTTTGGTGCTTTGATTCCTAAGAGAGGCACTGCTGGTTGTTACTGATTTAGGGGTTGTCCATCCAATTGAAAATTTGGAGTTGTCTTGTAATATACACTAATGTTTCCTCTCTAAAGCGTGTGCCATATTCATCGCAACTCCCAAATTACTGGGCTGTTGCATCTATACCTCGATTTGAAGGCTCTCCACCAGCCCTGCCGTAAATAAATTTGCCTTTTGATGGAGGTTCAGGTCTGTAGTCCTTGCTAACAGGGATTGAAATTGCCGTTAGTAATCTTCTGCAGCTCCTGTTCACTTAAAATTTGCCAACTCCGCTAAAGGATTATTGCTCATGCGTGGTCTAAACCTCAAGAGACAATGGTTTTTAAATCCATCTCATTCCCATTCCAATTCCAATTCCAATTACTCCTGCTCTAATTGATAAAATCATAGCAGCACTTCCCCATCAAGTGGAAGGTTGCCAATCCCACTTTTTCCCTCTTTGGTATTTTTTAATTCCCATAAAATTGTTCCCACCTCCTTACCATATCAAGGGGTCTTTTGACCCATCATAAGGCAAAAATTCAAGCTTGGAGTACCGCGGTACCAATTGACCCCTAACTTGCTCATCTGATCTCTCCTCTGAACAGTTTTGGCTCCCTCAATTGCCATTGCTAGAACCATCAGCATTGTCCCTTCCTAAATCCTTCTCCAATCTATGTACATGGCGTGTCAGCATTTCCATTTGTTCGTCCAATGCCTGCGACCGTGCGACCATAGTTTCATAAAAGCCTCCAACATGCTGACTAGGCTTTTGGAGTCACCCATGAGAAATGACTCTGATACCAAGTTGTTATATCCTCTAGCGTAGGATCTAGTCATGAGTTGAGACATAGGGAAAGTCACTTCTTTTTCCCTGATCGTGTTTTCCCCTTCTTTTGAAGAACCTATACTAACAGAACGAAAAGACATGGCCTTGACAGGGTCTTGCACTGCTGTTTTTTTTTAATCTGGTGGCTGTGTTTTTTTGGACAAAAGTCTGCTCACCTCTTTATTAATTATAGCAACGTTTAAATACACTTAAGGATAAATTAACAACTCTAATTAGGACCCTTACTTAGGTATCAAGTTTAGAAATAGAATCCCAACAGAAATAGGAGATAGAATCTGTAAAAACCCTAAAATACGAAAGAAAAATCAAACAAAACAAAATAAAAGCAGACTTGCTAATAGCTGTCCTGTCAGCCACTTTTCTTGTGTTATGAGTAAACTTTTCCCATGAAGGCATCCTCAACATAATCATTTTGGTTACAACGCAAAGTATTTACAGAGGATCAATGAACAAAAAATCATTGATAACTGCAGTTTCTGGAATTGCCTTGTAGGACACTTAAAATTATCTAAATTGGCCACCTGAAGTGGGACATACGAGAAAGCAAAGTCGACTAGGTCATGGAAGCTATAGGAAGAAATGAAAACTTAACAGAGGACTAATTAAACAACAAAATATTGTTAGTACATTCGTCAGGAAATGGTAGTTAAATACAAGGTAAAAGGGCGCCTAGTTGTGAAAACACGTTGAGTTCATTCAACAACATCCTTGTCCCAGTTTCAGTTTGTTTAGTAACTATGTCTTTACTAGATCATGACATGGATCCCCTGAGAAATTAATGCAAGTAATTACAAGATAGCCTTTTAAACTTTATATTAACAGATATTTAGCAAAATTTAACATTTGAACTAATGCCACAGCGAAGTCAGGAAAAATCAAATAGTTTTGGGCAGGAGAGAGGGAAGCGTGTATTTGATTACTGTCATATTAGCAATATTAGTTCCACTCAAAGATGTGTGTTGAAGAAGATGTTGGCTTATTGTTTTGCTCCAACAGATTTACATGTTGATTTTTTGTTTGAATCTTTATCTGCATATTGTTGGTCCAGATGGATATGTCTTTAAGCAATTTTCATTTTCCAGAGATGCAATGGTGGATCCTTCAGCTGTGTTTGGCATGCTATTTGGGAGTGAGTTTTTTGAGGACTATGTTGGCCAGCTAGCCCTGGCTTCCTTGTCATCTGTTGAAACTGAAGATGACTTGGCTGATGTTGAAAGCCACAGGCAGAGAGTTCAAGAACGGATGAAGGTACAATTGGCACTAATGATTTTGTAGCACAAGTATCTCTTATAGTTTTCTACAGTTGCTTACTGTTCTTAATTCCACAGGCCTTGCAGCAAGAGAGGGAAGAAAAGCTCATAACAACCCTAAAAATTTGCCTTGAACCTTTTGTGAAAGGACAAGTTGATGAATTTGTGAAATGGGCAAACTCGGAAGCACAGCGCCTCTCTGCAGCTTGTATGCACATTCTTATACTTGCTAGAATATTTTCTTTTGTCACTAAAAAACCTACGATAACTCTTTTTCTTGCTAAAACAGCTTGTTCTGAGGATTGTCCTTTTCTACACACTTCCACAAAACCACGACTTATTATTGAAGCTAATTTAAACTTTTCATTTATTGGTTGCTGGAGTCACTGTTGAACAACCACCTCAAATCTTTCTCCGGAATAGTTTGAAGTTGGAACAATTTCTTGAAGCTAATGAGTATTATGTTCCAATCGCCTTTTTTTTTTTTGATTGATCAATCCAGTGAATAATTTCTCATTTCCTGGAACTTACTGGCAAATCATGTTTAAATTTACTTGGACGTATTCTAAGATATGATTATTTCTGTATATTGATATGAGTATTTTTTTCAGAATTTATTTAGTTGGATAGTCTAACCATTTTCTTACTAATTTAGTTTGTTATTACCTCTCAGATTATTTCAAGATGATTTTGAGTGCCCTTTCCTTAGATTGGTCAGACAGTGCAGTTGACAGATTTTTTATTTCATTGCCATTTTTTTTTCTCATTTTGTGAATCCTTCCTTTTCTTTTAAAGAAAAGCTTGCCATATCTTCACTTATAACTGCTAAAATCTTCAGCATTTGGTGAGGCTATGCTGCATACAATTGGTTACATTTACACTAGGAAAGCTGCTAAAGAGCTTGGAAAGGACAAAAGGTACATGAAGGTACCATTTCTAACAGAATGGGTACGAGATAAAGGACACCAGATAAAATCACAAGTGATGGCAGCTTCAGGTACTATTTCTGCTATCAGGGAATTCATATATACTGTGAGTTGAGGTTATTATTCCATACAACTTCTTATGAACTTAATAGAATTTTCATTTTTTGAGCTTTTTAGGTGCCGTATCTCTGATGCAAATACACGAGGATCTGAAGAAGTTGAACCAGACAGAAAACAAAGAAGAGGCCCTGCAGAAAGCCATTGAAGAACGTAAGAATGCTATGCTTCAGTCCCTTTGGCAGATCAATGTGGTTGACATTGAGAGTACCTTATCTCACGTCTGCCACGCAGTAAGTGGATCCATTTTTCTTACTTAGCTGATGAGTTTCTTATCATATTCACTTGCATGATCTTCTTGGAAGTGTCAAACTAGTTGGGTTATCTCTATCTTCACTATGTAGATGGACGGTTTTAACGTTTCTAGTGTTAGATCTCAGGTCAAAATTTTAAAGCAGTTTGAGTATCATTACTTAAAATTGTGGAACCTTGAGTTCCAATTATATGCAAACATAACGGTCAACCTATTCAGTGTTCTTAAGAGGATTAATCATCCATCATTATTATTTAATCTTTTCAGTGGCTGATATTAGCACAGTTTCCAATTCCAGTTATTTCCTTCGTTGACTGACTGCATATTCTGTTTTCAGGTACTTAAGGACTCTAGCGTGACAACGGTCGTTCTGACACAGAGGGCAAAAGCATTGAAAAAGCTTGGAACAATATTTCAAGTGAGTGTAACTTTCCCCTTCTTCATGGTCCTGTATATACTAGTATGTCTCTTCCATTATGTTGAATAAAGTAGTCTCATCAAAATTAATTCCCCATTGCTTCTCAGGGAGCTAAAGCTGCTTACAGTAGGAAGAACAGCTTGCGCCGCGAAGAAGACACAAAAATAGCGACCGGTTCATCATCATAGCTGAATTGATGCATGTCAACTCTTGAAATCGTAGTGTTGACTTGAAATTATTTGTTTGAGTTTGCTATAAGCTGCATTTTCTATTACTGTATGATGACCTTGCAAGTACTTGTGGAATGTGCTTGAGGTTTGATGCTTTCATCGTCTTTGAGGTGCGAATGGTTGCTTACTAGCTGTCTAATTACAAGGGCCTACCGGAAAAATGGTGGGACAAGTTGCCAAACCACAGTATGGACTAGCACAATCCTCGTAGTGATGCTAGCTTTTTCTTTTTCAAGGATACAATCTATTTGAAGAACGAAATAAAACTACAAGTACAGAATAGCAAATACTCTTTAATCACCCTTGTTGGAGAGTTCAGTATTTGCTTGTTACATGTGGTGGCAAGTTCATGTTAAAAGTTTGGTTTGCCTTTCTTCTATCTGGTATAGGATAATGGAGTCGAGTGTTTCTTATATGAACAATCCCCCTTTTTTTGGAAATGACGTAATACCATTATGATTAAGGCCAAAAGGGCTAATTAGTCTCTAACGTTTTCACGAATGTGCAAGATAGACTTTAACATTTTAGGGTATTTAAATTGAATCTTAAAGTTTATCATACGTTTAAATAAGACCTCAAGATCGGCCCTAAGTACTGGCACTATAGTAAGGGCGTTGTTAGTCATCTGCTTACGTGACTTGTTAAATATTGACATGGTTTTCTTTTTTTTATTTTCGTTGGATGTAAGATCAATTGTTGTTGACGTGGCATGGTGGTGGGTCTTACATCAAGACCAAACGTATTACTTCTATTGTGTATCCTTCAAATGTAGCGTTTTTGGACAAAAGACACTGCATCTCCTTCTTCTTCCTAAACACAATGTTTGTCCTCTCCTCTTTTGAAATCCCAAATCTCTCTTACTCATAGACATCACCACGCTTCAATCTTCACGGTCTTCTCTCATCTTCTTTCAACAGAATCTCATTTTCCTCTTCCTTAATCTCTAATTTTCCATTTTCTTCAAATACAATCTCTCATCTCGCGCGTCTTCCACCTTCCTCACTGTGTGCTCTTCCTTAAAGGACATTTCATTATGGTAGGTCATTATTATCTGTCTTTTACGTTTTCCACGATCCCCTAAATTTATATGTTTGTGTCTATTGTTGTCTGCCGTATCGTGATTCTTTTTGTTGTTTTTTTAGTATTGTATGTTGTATGGTGTGTCTCCACTTATTGTCGATGAACACATCAATCATTTTTCACTATCTGCCTTTTATGTTTTACTTCTTGTTATTCCTATTATTCGTTGAAGTACCCAAGTTAACTGCTATTGTAAGCATCATCATCAATTGCTGTTCTTTGTTTATATTCCTTTCATTGTCTTATATTTGGGTTTGTCCAGTGATAAATGCTTGATCACATAGACAACAGAAGGTTTCACTTAGTGCAAGAGAGTGATAACAAAAGCTCATTCCATTGTGGGTCACAATAGAACTTTTTATCGTACATGTGAAGTAATAGTTTCTTAATTACTAGCAAGGCTAGTCGAACTTGCTCATATGATATGTCTGCTAAGATGAAATGACATTGTGTTTGGAAGTTGTTTTCATATCTGCTACAATCCTTACTGTCACATTTCTTGCACTTAATAAAGAGAGGACTGCAAATGTGACCTTCTTATCTTTGAGAGTTAACTTCTCCTTGTGCATCATATGCAATATCTTACTCTATTACTTTCCTTACATGCGTAACTTGAGATCTTAGTTATCTGCTGCTATCTTGTTTTATGTTGTTTTATTAGTTTTTTATCAATACTGCATCACCCTAGTCGAGTTTCAAGACATTCAAAGGATAAGAATTTCTGTGCTTGGAAAATCCACAAGCATTAAAGAGCACTAAATTGAAGTTGTAGTGTTTAAACAACTTTGGTATTTAAAAAATTTTGAACCAAATGTTGGTTAGTAGACATTGAATCTACTATCATGGTTTGAGTCTTAAAAGATAGCAATGTGAGTGACTACTCCTATGTAGCACATACATACCATATTTGACTGTTCTTATGTAACACATACAAACAATCTTGCAATCTAGTATAGCCAATCTTCTTCACTATACTTAGTTCCCAAAATGCAAAATGCAAAATACATAGGATATAATTCAATTTTACAATTAAGTTCATTTGTTAGGGAACTAATAGACTAAAGATTATTAGGAAGCTACACTCCAAATATTTTGTGCAGTGTTGAATAGTAGATAGCTCAAGTTATCTATGGTTGCATACAGTTGACTAGCCATGAAATGTCGAAGCATGGTTGTTGGTGACAGGTGTATAGTGGTCTTTCAGCACATACCTTTCCTAACAAGCACAAGAAGGTGGGAGCCATTTGTGGGTCTAGCAGATTTTAATGAATTTAGTGAAACCAATTGATGCTTTTTACTCCTAACACATTGTTTGAATATATATGACATATATGAATAACTTGTGTATGAATGATTTATGTATGAAGTTATTTGGGATTGTTAACATATTGTTTCAACCTTTGATTGGAACATACACAAATTTCACATTTTTCCATCTATGTTCCTAATACATTGTTTGAACATACATGACATGAATGATTTGTCTATGGAATTTTTTGAGATTGTTGACCTATTGTTTCGACCTTTGATTAGAACATATACAAAACTCTCATGTTTCCATCTATGTTCCTAACACATTGTTTGAATATAAATGACATAAATGAATGATTTATGTATGGAGTTATTGTTCACATATTGTTTCGACCTTTGGTTAGAAGAAGTAAGAGTACTCATATAAATTTGCAGCAATTATCCAAAGATATAAACGTGACGTCTTAAACTAGCACTACATTAAATTCAAATGATGATAATATGGTCTATTATTGTTGTTTAAGAGCTTCATTAAGAACCTCATGGAGTGAAAAAAAGCCCAAGAAGAAGATTTTATGGATGCCCCAAATATCATGTAAGCTTAATTTTTGTTGACGTTAGAATTGTTTATATATATTTTTAATGCTTTTGCCTAATAATTGTTAATGATCTTTCAGGTTGAAAAATGTGAATTTTTTAATTTAGCGACAGAGCTATTAAAGTAATTTATAACCTGAAGAAAGAAGTAAATCGTTTAAAGCAGGAGGCTGAACAAAGCAAAATTGAATCACATTCGACATTCAAAGTTGAGGAGCAAACAAAGCTAATGAAAGAAGACATTGTTTTACTGACAAAAGAGAAAAATGAGTTAACATTTATTGTACTGATTATTGTAGGAGTTTTTTTTTATACTTATGATGAGTTTAAAAATATGGTTTGTTATGGACAAGTAGATGTAAAACATACTATTTATTTTAAAACTTGAGTTATGAGAATGAAAACTCCTCATTTGAATGTTATATGTTGCATTACGTTTACTATGTTTTTTGTTTTTTGTTTTGTTATTCATGAAGTTACTATAATATGGCCTCATCATAAACGATTAAATACAAAAATTATCAGAATAAACAATTGCAGCAACATGTCCAATTGTGATTAAATATAAAAGTGATAATATTAGTAAAGTGATTACATTACAATTCGTTTATATACAAAAGTTATGCTATCTGTCCGTCCATATACATACATAAACAACATCAATTTAAAGTCTTTGAATCAATCACATTGCTTCCCTCATTTGCACTTGACTGAGAAGGTTATTCATGTATTGGTTGCTTTCTTGATGATCTCCGCCTCATTGCTTCAATTTGTAACCATTGAGAAGTTATGATTGGTTTTCCTTTGAACCTCAGACTTCTTGGTTTGAAAGACAGTTTGAATGAGTGTGGATTAATTTCTCTAAACTTCTGTTTACGACTATACGAAGAGCTATTAACCTAAGAAACATGTTGTTAACAGTATTCAATCTTGAAAGAAATCAATAATGGTTGAAAAGATAAATATACTCACAATATTGCTTTGTTGTCTTGCTACAATAACCTGTTTAGGTTGTGAGGAGACATCAGGAATGACCTAGTAAATATGAAACAAATAATGTCAGAAATGATCATTAGATATATGAACCAATACATACAAAGAATTTTTCATACCTGTGGAGATTGCTGAGTGGGTTGAGTTGATGAATGATTGTTACATTTTCTTGCATTGTAACCAAAATTGCCACATTTTCCACATTTTTGTACTTGGCCCTTTCTACTTGATTTGTTTGGATTTCTCAACTTAGTAGGCTCATTTACTCCTCCCCTTCTAGCTATTTTAGGTCTTATAGGAATGACTCTTTTTGTTGGCTGGTTTACTACATCTTCATCATCAACTGTAGGCCAGAAAATAGGCCCTTTAATAGGTTATAAGACATGCTTATACACTACCATGAATTTAGACTTCTTATAGGACTCATCCATATAAGCCTCCGGCTGTTGTTTTGAATGGTGATTAGCATTTACAGCATGTTTGTAAGGATATCCATACAACTCCCATGCCCGACAACTACATGATTGGTTTCTACCAATCCTCACAATATGCTTCGCATCACCTTTATTAATTTCATACGCTCCATCACCATTCCAGACCATTCTCCACTGTATAGCATCTTCTTTATTTATTTCTAATTTCTTGACAACCCTAGGTGCAACTTCTTATTTCCAGCCATGTGCAAATTGTCTCTTCTTTGTATGCCTCTTCATCAACATAATAATAATTTTTTCTAGCATGCTTATAATTGGCCTATCTCTAGTCGACAATATCCATCCATTGAATGTTTCACTCATGTTGTTATTGACAACTAGACATTTGGATTCAAATGATTGGTAACATCATGACCATCTCTCCTTCAGATATTCGCGCAATGATGATGCACATTCAGGTGTGATTTTGTCCAACCTTTTCAACTGCTCGTTAAAATCTTCCACGTATGTTAACCAAGCACAATTCCAAAATTGTTTTTGCAAGTCTTTTCCTTTGAAGTTCATATGCCAATGATGGAAAATGTGACTTGCATATAGACGATGAGTGGCATATGGGATTGTGTATTGCACTACTCTAATCAATCCCTATAACAATGGAATAGATAAAGTTAATATATAGTTGATACAATATAATATGTTCATTAATCAATGAAAAAAAAAACCTTATGCATATGATATTATTGTTGGTCCTTCACCATTACCCAACAAGTCTGAAGCCAACAAACTCATAAACCAGGTCCACGAATTAGTATTCTCTACCTCGACAGCTACCTATACCAACGAATACATACCTCCATCCCTATCCCTCCCAACTACACTCAACAGTTGATCTTGGAATTCAGTCTTCAAAGAACAACCAGCAATACAAAAGATGGGCCTTAAATGCCTTAATCCTATTTTCATCATATCAAAAAATACGTATAATCTTTTGAACTACAAAAAAGAGATAAAGATGTATGAATTAATGAATAAACTATATAGACAACTACATGTTTTAATTATCATTATCAATAACATGTAAAAATTAATAGTTTCATACCTGTAACAAACTAGTTTCTTGATTTCTAACTAACTTTAACTCAATTGCTAATCCAGGGTTACTATTCCTCAACTCATGAGTGTATCCTTGCAGTTTCGCATACTCATTCAAATCATCACTTGCCCTTTCTTTTCTCAATCTCCTCTTAGCAACTCTACATATAATTGATTTGACAGATATATTGAGCTTTTCTCGACATTCTTCGACTATCTTCATTGTCGAGATACTAGGCTTCTCAAGTATTCTATCCCTAAAATGTCTCATCAAGAACTTAGCAGAAACCAATTTTGGTTTGTTGTTTAAAAAAAAAACCTATGCTCATCATTGCATGTCACCACTTTAAAGCACCCATCATTCGTATGACAAATGGCATACAACTTCTATGGGCATCCCTCAATACATCTCACTCTCATCCCATGTCCTTCACTGTTTTTAAACTTTACATTTTAGCCTGTCCGCAAGTCCTGAACCTGATATCGTGGGTGATATCCGAGCTCATGCCTCACGATGGTGGTATGCTAGAGCAGTCAAATCCATTCAGAAACTCAGTAAGACATTTTTATTTTTCTTTTGAAAACAATCGAGTGCGCGAAAATCAGCAAATAATTTGGGCCCACTTTAATACGAAATCAATTTCGATCATAAAGAGTTTCAGTCAATAAAAAGACACTCACAGTAATTAGCCCATTCAAGCACAAAAATCCATAATCAAATTGGGCCTAATACTATTCCTGAACGGTTTCAGTAATCACATTTCCATACAACATTTATCAATTTGGACCCTCTAAAGTTTACAATACTATTCTGCGAAAATTTCAGAATTTCAAATCTACAATAATCTGTAATGACACTAATGCGATGTGAAACCGATCCCGACCTTAAACTCGCCTTGCTTGTAGTAATCATACTCCGTTTCACTAACGGGTACTCTTCAAACCCGAAAAATAATGGCAATTCTGGGTGAGTTTGCGAACTCAATGAGAAACCATCATCGATGGTTCACTCAATTCATGCATATACAATCAATTCACAAATATAAGGCATTTCGCCTTTCACACAGTCCACGCTCAATCATATGTATATGCAATGCACATGTGACACTTTCCAGTTTATTACGGCGTTGTGACCGAGCGCATAATGATGATCGATTCGATGGGACGCGTCAGGGAGTAGGAGAGCCCTCTGAGAATGCACTAACTCCCATCGAGCTCGAGGCTCGGTTCAGTACAGTGGCGTCTCGGGTCAGCAACTATCATTATCTGAACATGCCATTATGCATGAATGCATATATCCCAATTTTCATTTACAGTCAATAGACAGTTCAATGTCCCATTTCCCATTCCTTCGGACCTTCGGTCCAGTATTTCAGTCATGAACATTTTCAGTTTATTTCAGTAAAACATTTATAATCAGTTACACACAATAGCACTTCAATATCAAGTTTCCAGTACTTCGGAAACCTATGGTCCAAAATCAATCACAATCAAACGCACATAACCCTCCATTATCTCCACATGGCATCAATGCAGAATATTAAACACATAAAGATTGAAGAACCAACTAGGTTACTCACCTGTACTTCCGAGCTATAGCCTGGAAGTCCCAGCAATATCCGTGGAATTGTCGTTCCAACGGTGCCTCTATAATAGTCAAAATAATTTTCATTACTAAATGCACAATAAAAAATAATTCAATAATGCACATGTCTTAAATAAAAGAAGTACGATGCCTATTCATGACCTTCTCCGGCGCTATTTCCCAACTTCCACCTTCTTTTGTCAAATTCTAACTTTTCACTCAATTGTTCAATAATGACTCAATTCCAATTCAATAACATATTATAGAATTCCACCAATTCCATTTCTAATATATTCAGTCAATTTATCACGTCATACTCGCTAGGGTATTTCCTTAAAATCTATATCACTATTCTCTAGATCAAATTCACCCATTATGCTCAGTTTCTAAAATTTCCAGTAGCATTGAATTTATTTTCAAAGTCTCACATTATACTCCAATTGTTAAGAAACAATATTTAGGTGCAATACAATCACATCCTTAACTTTCTTTCACTAATTGAGATCTCAAAAACCTGAATTCAAACTCTCATTCTTTTCCTCAATTGAAAACCTCGTTCTCTAGTTCATAACGAATCAAGAATCACCTCAATTGGAGTTCTACCCCATTAGTAATGCCCTAAAAACCAAACTAAATCAGTTCATAAATCTGGTCCTCGCCGCGACGTATGGACGCTCGTCGCGGCATCTATATAGTGGCTCGTCGCGACGTATAAACTTGCTCGTCGCGATGTCCCAATCTATCGCTCGTCGCGACGTATACTCCTTTTCTCGTCGCGACGTCTAACCCTTTTCTCGTCGCAACGTCTAATCATTTTCTCGTCGCGACGTGCGGGCCCTGGTTCGTCTTCTCCGATTCCCTTTTTACTTTTCTCTCTCTAAAACCAGTCATAACTCACCCATACTACCCCAATCTTCCACAAATAAATTCATGTATGCATTTAACTAATAAATAAACAACATTAAACCAATTTACTTACCAAATCAAGCTTCCCCTCTTTAACTCCTGAAATCTTTCCAAATCCTAACACCAATGATTAAGCTTTCAAACTCTCACAATCGTCGTCTTTCCTTAGGGTTTAGACTTGGCTTTACACAAGGAAGGAAAAGCAAGCAAGTAGAAGGGCAAGGATCGAAGATCACCCAAGGAAGAAGAAGCAATCGTGCCCTGGGAGAGAAGGATTTCTTTTTCTTCAAATATCAAAACTTAAGGCATTTATATGCAGAACAAATAAGCCTCTTGTCTTTTTCCTCTCAAAACATTTAAATCTCTTTCTCTTTTCAATTTCATTTCCAGTCCAATTTGTCTCCAAAATTCAATGGCTCGACATATTAATCTCTAGAATCATATCTCTAAATTTTCCATGGCCATTGGACAGTTATTCTAGCATTATGTAGTCAATCAGTTCGTCACTCAAAAAATTTTATGTCCGAACTTTTTCTCCCGAATTTTCCAGAAAATTTCCGAAGAGTCACTTTCGACTGGCAATTACTCTAAAACATTTCCTATTCACATTTTCAAACCCAATTCTTCCAAGATTCCTAATAAATCATAATCAAACCTAATCATCTCACAAATCACAATTCATATCGTATTCAAAATCAAAAGCCGGGAAAATGTCATGAATGCTTGTACCTAAATGTGCATGTGCAAAAGACTCATTCCTCTAAAATTAAAGGCCAAATGAATGCTCAGTCAATAATATGCGGTAAAATCCTAACCCCTCTCAATTTACCAATATAACCTTCCCATCTGTGACGGGATGTTACAATTCTCTCCTCCTTACAAAAAAATTTCGTCCTCGAAATTTCATATACGATTGATCAAGAAGGCAGGGGAGTCTTTTTGATCATTGACTCTCTGTTTTTCACTTATTTCGCTACACGAAAAATTTCTACCACTTAACTGAAATCAAAACCATCGATGAACCACTCATCTTTCTCAAACTCTATATTGCTTTACTGCTTTCTCATGATTACTCACAAATCATCACTTTCAATATCAATAACACATATATCGGATCCAAACAATATTTCCTAATCCTATCTATGTAACACTTTGGATCCGGATCGTCTTTTAGGTTTTAGATTGACTTACCAATTCCTAGTTCCAATCACATTACAGTCACATAGAGGCCACTTTATAACGAATTTAGTTTCCCCTAATTACGCCTTTATCTCATCTAAGTGTATCTTGGCCGAGGCGATACACTTTGAAGCATTTCATTTATCACTTATCCGATTACATCTCTTTAGTGTTAATACACGAATCTCATAAGATTCCAATACCCTTGACAAAAATTAACTCGACTCATTGTCATTAACTTGAATTTCTTAACCCCTATTACAGATTCTTTTTACTTATCAACATTATTCAAATCAATCATGGCCTTCGACTATTTTTAGGCCCTGATTACTTTAATATAGGGGTGAACGATTTCTTTTAGCTGTAAGACCCCTTATAAACTCTTCGAATGGTGTCACCAATATAACGATTGATATGCCCACAATCAGTCTGACCTATACATCAATCTCATGTCCCAATGAATTCCAAAATATCAATTTTACATTTGTCTCCAACAGTCAAGTCTGTTGGTTAATCACATTTATAATCATTCGATTTTTACATTCTAAATCATCAATTAATCTTTCGATGTACTCTTACTAAAACATAAGGTTCTGATCGTTCTTCGCGATTTCTCTAACGGTTTCTTTAGTCTGTACTACACATATTTCTTAATCGAACTTTACATATCACTTTCCTCAACAATTGGAGTTATTTTCAATTCTTTGGTAAGGTTCGCAAATTTCACACATCTTAATTTGATCCTTGCCAATCCTTTATAAACATAACTGATTTGGAATTCCAATAACTAGTAATACATTCTTTTTGCCCCTTTTTGCTAGCTCGTCCGATTGCACTCAGTAATACAAGCTTCTCGCCCGAATTGTGATCTTCTGCCATTGAATTTTCTATTCAATCCATTAAATTGCACCACTAGCTTAATTTGAAATAATCAATCGCTTAATCCTTTTCAAATCATTCAAATTCCCGAAATCTCTTGACCGTTATCAATTTACATATTCGTGGACATCTTCAAAATGTTTCTGTACAATTTATGTCTCCAAGCTTTTAAAACAATATCCAGTACCATAAATTCTAGTCATCAATCATAATGTAGCCCATGAGGTTATGCTTGTCCCTATGAACATAAAACCACTTTACCCTATCTCAACAGATTGTGTCATAACCTTTACTGGGGCACTTTATTAAATATTGCAAAATCTCCAAATTAAAATAATACGATCAATACTCGAGTTGAAAATTTCTTAATGTCCCTTTATAAATTCATCAGTCATACGATTCATACTGTTGGGACCCGATCTGGGAACCGGATCCCAACCGGAAAAGCGAAAGAACGGAGGAAACGAAATAACCGAAGCGGAATCAAAGCAAAAGCAAAGCGAATGCGGAAACAAACACTTAGCAAAATGGATCCGACATCTGACAACAATTTTCAAAGGAAACGATCGAATGAACATAGGATCACAATCGCGTTGGAAACCCTAAGACGTTCCAAAATCCGGTAAATTTTTTTTTGCTTTTCTTCTTATACTCATTTATCAAACTCATACAAAGAAATCTTATATCCTTTTTCCTTGGAAATGCTTTCGCATGCGAAATCTCAAAACTTAACCATATTCTTACACATTGGTATTAATCCCAAAAATCATATTCATACTAATTTTTATCGAAATTTCAAGATAACGATCGCTTTATCCTAACCCAAACCTGCAAGGGTAAAGAAATACACTTCTAAATGCCAAACAGATCTCAGAATCATCGGACTCTCCCGTCCGGAACCCAAACACTAGCAAAACGCAAACCTAAATCTAATACTTCCATAATTCTCAATTCAATACCAAACTCATAATTCAATCAAATTCCCAAATCAATCATACATAAATATTCCCAAATTATCCATAATTTCATATACAAATTTCACAATCATTCACAATTCTCAACTTTATACACAAATACATTTTTCCCAAACTTATCTAAAACCATATACATATCCATACTCAAATTTAGATTACTCAAACTCTAACTTATACAAATGTCGAAACTGACGTCTTCACATTCTTTCATCCGATCTCCCTTTCGAAACACGGAGATGAGGATGAAAGGGGTGAGCTTCGAAGCTCGTGGATAACACATTTATAAAGTGACAAATAAGCGAAATCATTTTTCATAATCTTTCGCCAAAAGGGCTAATTTTCAAACTTTACAATTTTTCAAACAATTTCCTCAAACCCTTTTTTCATATTTTCAAACTTTTCATAGTCATCTCACTTTTCTTATTTTTTCAAAATTTCTTGAATTTTCATAAATATGAATGCAACATACAGAAACAAAATTGAAAACACATAACATATCGAATGATCTAGCTAGGTCCAAATGTAACGCATCTTGACAGATCAAGAACGCATTACACTTTCCCGCATAGCGGTCCAGTGTAGCCGTGAAGGGAGTCCGAAATCGGAGCTCTGTGCCACTAGCGGGCAGCCGGGAGAAGGCTATACACATAGAGACAACGCTGACTCACCAAAGGACCTACCAAACCCACATAACACATATTGAAAACGGAAATTCAAATTGCTCGAAGGCACTTTCCAAAATTTTACTTTTCTAACATTATTTCATCAACTTAAAACAATCTCACAAATTCACACATATCATATAATTCAATTAATTCAATCAATCAATAATTGCAACAATATGCATAATTATCAATGCGTACACAACAAATACAGTTTCAGAAATTTCTAACGATTTAGCAAATCATTTAAAACAATGAATTTAAGCTTGTAATAATTTTTCAGAAATCACTTAGGAATCATAATTTCAAACCTTAAATCAATTCTTATTTTCAAACATTTCCAAAAACAATAAGTGATCAAAATTCCAAACTTTTGCTTTCTTTTAATTTTTCAAAATTCGTATTAAGCTTACAAATCAAAATATAAATATGCTACCCACCTCGAATTAATGCCAGAAGCTTGTCCAAATCGTCAATTCTCCAAATTCCTCCTTCTTTCTTTAACTTAAAAATTCCCTAAGCCACAAATATCCAAATTCATCGTCATAATTTGCGTAAATCTCAAAATTGACTATCAGAAATTCATAATTATCATATTTCCAAGCTTCCTAAAACAAGAATTTCTAAAATCCCCAATTTCAAAATTTGACGTAAACCAATTTACACAAATTTCATATCATAAATCACAATTTCCTCAAAATTGATTTCATATTTAATCAATTCATACTAGTATTGATGATTCTCCACCATTAATTCACAAAATCCCCAAATTTCTAATTTGGCCTAAAACTCCAATTTACAATTTTTCAAATTAAACTTCACCTAAAGCATAAACATCAAAATTAACTTAAGATATCTTAAATTCATCACTAATTCAAGCCATCTAAATCAACAATTTCAAAAATCCCCAAATTTCACTATTCATCATCTTCTTCACTAAGCTTTCTCTCTCTAGAATCTTCCATAACCAAAATTAAACATAACCATAGTCTAATCTCTTCAAATAATCATAGAAAACTTCAATTCATAACCATATTAAGCTAAAACAACCAATAAACTCATCAAAATTCAAACATAAAAAATTTTCTCTCTCTTACCTTCTCTCTCTAAGTTTCGGCCATGAGAGCTCCAAGCAAGTTTCCATGTTCTTCTCCCCTTTCCTCTTGAAATCCATGCAAAACTCATGCTTAAAGACCAAAAAAAATCGAAATCTTACTTTCTCTTTCCTTTTTTCCTCCATACGAAACTTCTTCTCTTCTCTTTCTTCTTATTTTCTCTTCTTCTTTCCAGAAAAATCGTGAATCTCCTCTTCTCCCACGACATCATCTGATTTTTAAGGGCCATGTCATTTAAATTTGATGAAAAGACTAAAATGCCCTTGTCATGTTACTTTAAGTCATTTTCACTTGCGGTTTTGATTCGCACTATCGAGTTGAAGGAATTTGTTAAAACTTCCTTCTTGAGAAATGTTCCCCTCAATCATACAAATCCAACGCCACTGACCGCGCTCAATTCGGATCACTACACCAAAAGTTATGCGCAAAACAGTTCGGGTAAATCCATATTCTAAGACATTTTCCATGTACGATTATTTCCGTCCAAAAATTCACATTCTTAATCCCATAATTGAAACTTAATGTCTTCATAACATTTGTAGCCTTATGTCTCTAGTTTAATTCAAAATAAGAATCGCCTCATTTCGATTCCCAGATCAAACGTTATGCTCAAAATACTCTCAGGTGTTCCTAATCCAAAAATTTCACACAAATCCGAACTTAAATTTAGAAATTAAAAGTCTTAGGGGCAAAATTGACATTTCATTTCTTCATATGATTTGTAGCCCCTTGTCTTAGCTTTATTTCGCCTCAAGAATCGCTTCAATCGGATCTTTGTAGATCCCGAATTTCACAAAACACTGAACTATGCTCGGAAAATTTCCCGACTCACTTTGATTAAATTAATCACCATTAATTTAATCTCCTAAAATTACAAATTTCTCATGAGAATATAGGGAATTGTCTTACGAATCCAACGCCGCAAGAATCAACTCAATCGGATGTCAAACGGAAAAGATATGAGCAAAACAGTGAACAAAGGTCGGATTGGAGGAGGAAGCACGAAAACTAAAGGAGCAAAACGACGTCGTATTATGACGAAGATAAGGCGCGGTCGCTACGGCGATGCGGACATCGCCCTAGCGACGCGAGCCGTATGCTCGCCATCACTACGGCGATACGGACATCGCCCTAGCGACGCGAGCCGAACGCTCACCATCGCTACGGCGATGCGGACGTCACCCTAGCGACGGGGGTACTTCATTTTCTATTTTTTTTCCATTTTTTTTTCGAAACTTTCAAAATTCATAACTCTCAAACCCGAACTCCAATTTTGACAAACTTAGTCTCTATAGAAAGCTTAAAGGAAGCTCTACATCTTTTACGAAGGACATAAAATCAATTTGACTCCTACGGGAGTCCATTTTCCGGTCAAAGATGCTATCTTCTAATAATCTTGCTAAAACCACAATATAGACTTGTAAAAATCATAACTTATTATTCCGAGATCAAAAAAATACATACTTTATATCGAAATCAAGATCAAATCAAATCCTTCAACTTTCATGAAGAACATCAAAGCTCAATTAACCTCTAACTAGGTTAATTTCTCAGTCAAAGTTTCAGCCATAATTAAAAGTCAAAAGTCAACCCTATCACACATAAACTTTGACTGATCATAACTTTCACTCCCGATATCGAAAAATTGTAAACTTTATGTCCACAGAAAGCTCTTAACATAATCTACAAGTTTTATGTAGATCACTTTATCAAATTTTGCCTCAAACAAAAGTCAACCTTCCAAGGCCAAAAAGTCAACTATTACACAATTTTTCATATTTTCACTCTTTTTCTTTTTAATCATGATTTTCAACTCAATTTCAATCAACTCATCCACTTTATCACTCACATTACTAAGTCAAATTGTCACTCAAGGTTCGGGGTCCAACACATACGCTTTTTCTCAAACATTTTTATCCAATAACTAAGACCAGAAAATCTTTAACAACCTCTGGACGTATCCATCATACAGTTAGTTCTAATTAACTTCAACTTCCGTATACATAGGTCCCTTGCAATTTCGCATTTTATCATTACTTCTATCATCATTAAGTCTCCCAATGAGCCATGTTCAAATACTAATTCATCCACAATTTATTTGATCAACTAAGACTCACTTTTTATGAAACTTTTCATGATATGAAATTTCCTCAACTATGTCGACTATTTTTCTTCACTTTTCAAAAACATTTGATATATCATTAATATCACTATCCAATTTAAACACAATTGGGACACTCTACTCTTCAATAATATAACACTACCGGGGCATTAATATCTTTGACAATTTCAACCCAAAATTCCTTATACAATACCCATAATTGATTTTCACAACTCTTAAATATTTAAATTCCCCAATGAGGAAAAATTCTCTTATGATTTTCTCAATTTCATAATAACATATTCTGACACAAGTTCCTTTACACTAATTTCTCCATATATTTAAATTCATTGCTGTCATTACAAACTAGGTTGATAACACATTCATCAAATTCACTTTATGCTTCACGAACATATTCACACAAAATATTCTTGAACCGATATTCTCCTCAAATTTACGACTAATGTCTCCTTACTGTTCAATAATCCTATTACACAGTCGGATTTTTTACATCAACATAAAACATACCTTCTCAGTAACAGATTCTATCTCTTACACTTGAATCTCCACTAGGATTAGGACTCCACAATGACTTTTTGTTCATTTCAAATTTATCTCCAATTTGTCCTTTCTTTGATAAATTTTTCAATTGAAAACATTTAATCGACTTAGTCCAATTCAAGGACACGCTTCTTTGAAAGAAGATTTCTTACTACTTTCATCAATACCGCTCTCGGAATTCCTAATCATCAACAATCGTCTCATTTCTTATCAGTCATTCTCAATGCCTTAAGAAAAATCAATATCCCACAAAGATCAATTATGCCTCAATTCATATAAATCAGGACATCTTTTTTAATAAAATTCAGTGAAGTAAATACCATCAAAATCGTTACATCCCATATGAGACAGATGTAGGACAACTTACCACTTAGTCACTTACGCTAAGGATACCTTGATCTCTTTTGAATTTTGACAACACTCTTCCTTTTTGCTTATGTCCTCAATCGTGAGGATTTTACCATGACCATGTCCTTTCCTTTTTGAACATATACAATTTCAATTTATTCCCAATTTATCACTATAGGCACTTTCACTTCTTATTCTATCTCATATTGAACTTTAAACTATAAGAACTAGGGCTGGCAATTATCCACGAACTCACCGATTGATTCCGATATCATTTCCATCCATATGATACATATAAGCTTAATAATTTCACTTGCCATGGTGTACTCCCATTATTAGGTGTGCATTCACATAGGCAAATCAACTGAACCTTAACAACTTTTTCATCTACCAATTTCATTGTCTTACCTTTCAATCTTTTCATTATTCCATCATACCTATGTACGTTCACACTCAAATCAATATCGTAGATATGTAATCATTCTTGATTTTCCACTTAACATATTTTGACTCAAAGTCACCAACCCTTATTCATAACTCTCATCACAGTACTCAAACCCAATTATAGTGTAACATCCCACCCCCTCCTGGAAGGGTAAAATAGTAAAATTGGCATAGGATGAGATTGGTAAGGAATAATTAGTACTGTTTGTGCATAATAGGATTGATACACAGTATCAATTGTGTATAAGGAATTACGGTATATGCATTCATGATAATTCCCGGTAATTGGGCCTAAAGCAATTTTATTGTGATTAACGGGGTTATGGGATTTGAAAAATTATTCTGAGTGCGCTGTTAAGCGTTTTCGATTTTAAGGATTTTCAGAATTTTTTGGAATTTTTGGAGAAAATTCCTGACCGCAAAATCGTGAATCGGCCTAAACTTGTTTTGGGATAGAAAAGGTGATTTTCGTGATTGAAAAATTATTTGGAGTGCCTTTGTTACTGTTTTATAATTTTAGGAATTTCATTAATTCCCGAAAAATAATTGGGAAATTCTCGGACAGATAAATCGCCAATTGGCGAACGGTCATTCTCATTAGCAAAAATCGCTACCCACTGGTACTGTAATATTGGGTATTTTATTTTGGGACGGAAAGTAGGGCCATTGGAGTGAAATGGAGTAAAATTTTGATCTGGATTAATAAATTGATATTTTGACTTTTCTTAAAATTATTGACCAATGGTAGGTTGCCATTTAAAAGCAACATTTAATGCTTCCTCTTGAATGTTCTCGGATGTGTATGTGTTTAAGGCAAAAGAAGATGAATTGTTTAAGCCTTTGGTTTTAAACTCATCCGAAACACACTCTTCATTCAACCATTGAAAATTTTGCCTTTCTCTCAACTTTCTCCATAACTTCAAGCTATTCTCTTTGATCTCATCAAAGTTAGAAGATGAGTTGGTACATGGTTGAGAAGGAAAAGAGGTTGGTACTTAGGTGTAGAAGTTGGAAAGTGATTGTTGAAGGTTTGAAGGAGGTTTTGATTTGGTAAGTTTTCCTTAAGTTTTGATCTTTAAATGCATTTTTACATGGAAATAAATGTCATGATAGTATGGGGTTAGTTAATATAAGGATTTAAAGCATGTATAAGGTTCATGTAGACATTAAAGTGTTGATTATTATGATTTAAAGTAAGGGGCATAAAGCTAAGTGATGACTGAATTGAAAGTAATGATATGGTTTGATTTTGAATTGATTATGGATAATTAATTGAGTATCTGAATTGAGGAATTTAATGCGTAAATTGTTCAGTATTAACCCTAGTATATGTGTGACTGGAGTAAGATTTAATTTGTATTTATTGTGATGTTTAATGATGTGAAAAGGTATTGGGAGTGGTTGAACTAAGGTTAACCTTAAATCTGGAAAGTTGGAATTATAAGTGATGTTACTGTTTTATTCATAACTTATTGTGTAGAAATGCAAATGAGGTAAGGTTAGTGGCCACTGAAACTTTGGGATGTTGGCTTTAATTTAGTGTGAAATAGGTGTTGTTGAATTTCAATGATAGAAGGGTGAAATTTTGGATGGAAAGTTACTGTTCCATTGACTGTGAACAGTAACCGCAACCATGACATCTGAGTTTTGTTGATTTTTATGAATTAATTGAGATGGAATTAGGGAGAATGGTCTTCATGGAAGTTGTAGAATATTTGATTATCTTTCCATTGCTACTGATCTTGTTATTTTTGTAATTATATATTGGGAGATATGAATTGATTACTAATGACTGGTTTTGAGCATTTTGGATGAAACCTAGCTTAAGTGTGATTTTATGAGTTTACTTATTGGAGGCAATTTTAACATTTTAAGTGGACTGAATTGGTGTGAGTGAGCTTCTGAAAAGTTGTAGAGGAAAAGATTACCTTGAAAATGACATATGGTTTGTAATTTTTAGAAGCCAGAATTGGGAGTTATGATTTTTCAAAAACTGACCCTACATTAGGTTATGAATGGCTAATCATAACAGACACTTCCATAACAGTTTTGAAATTGTTAGAGATTGAATTGGATGTTGAGTGCTTCATGAAAATTGAAGTTTGAGATGTGATCTTTTCAGGGATATAAAGTTCTGAATTTACTGACTTGTATATAGGGAGTTATGCTTGTTGTAATGTTACAGCCCATATGGAAGGATTTCAGGGACAGTGACATTGAATGAATTAATTGACTGGTTTAGAAATAGAATTTGATTCTGGGTTGTTCATGAAAGTTGTAAAGGACATTGTGAACTTATTGACCATATTTTTGTGGTAATTTATTACTAAGGAATCAGTGAGTTATGAAATTGCAAATGTACTGCCCTGTGTTGAGGGAAATTGTGAAGGCAGAAAGTTTGATGGCTTATTTGACACCCTTAGGGTTGGAATTGATTTTTATGTTCTTCTAGAGAATTGTAGAGCTTTTCATAAGCTTTCCAATGAGGTATAGTGGGAATTTTTCTGATTTATGTACTAAAAGTTAGAGTAGTTGGAAATTGGGATTTACATCTGGAAAGAAGGAGGGCAAGGCATAAGGCTGCCTCGCGAGTGCGACACGTCGCCTCGCGGAGGCGAGACAGGCTCGCCATCTCGCGAGGGCGAGATTTAAAGAGGCTGGTCGCGAGGGCGACGCCTCGCCCTCGCGACGAAGAAGGGTGATTCAGCCTTGCGAGGGCGGCGTCTCGCCCCCGCGAGGCAGGCGTATGGAGATATATATATATTATTGTTTTGATTATTATTTGGCATTAATTGATCCAATTGTTCTTTTGTCAATTTCTTTCCCGTCCGACGTCCGATTGACCTGATTCCAGAGGCATCGGATTCGTTGAATATTTAATTTCATATTATGAAAAACGGAATTTTAGACGGAATTTGACGTAGCCCCTATCGATTTGAACTTGTAAACACTGTTTTATTTAATTGGGGACCTATAGAGGTCCGAATTCATGCACCGTCGGCGCCTATGGATTTCTAATTTTCATAGAATTTTTTATGGGAAAATATTGAATTAGGACCGAATTCATGAACATGCATATCTCATCATCATGAGCACAAATTTCATATTTAGTGACTCGTATTTTTTCGATTCATATAGAGGTCCAATTGGGCGTCGATTGACCGACGCCACGAGGTTTTCCGGCATTAGCTCGAAGCAATAGGTGAGTAACCTAGATGGTTTCTCAATTTTTATGTGTTTAATATTTGCGATTATGCCATGTGGAGATAATGGATGGGTATATGTGTGTTTGACTTTGATTGATTTGGACCATAGTGTCTCAAATATTGTGAATGAGATAACGGTGCTACTTGTGTGACTGTTTGTGAATGTTTACATTGAGATCTCGGACCAAAGGTCCGAGGAAATAGGATTGATATCGAAGTGTTAATTATCTGTCTCGATACATGGGATGTGATTGTAAATGCGATATGGTATGACGAATAAATTGGAAAATATATGATTGAAATACGGATCAAGGTCCGAGGAAATGGGAAATGGCATTGAATGTAAGTGATAGAAATAACTGTAAATGGAAATTGGAACATATGCATTCATGCATAAGGACATGATCGATAAAAGCGATTGGATGGAGCAACCACCGTGTCGGGGCATATCACGCCTAACGATGTGAGAGCTTTACCAACGCACAGACCTCGTGTCCAACGTATTCAGAGCCTCAGGCTCAATGTATCAGGGCTTCAAGCCCAATGTTTCAGAGCCACTGGCTCAACGCAATGTGCCCGTTACTGGGACAGTTTCAGGCGCACGGTCACAATAACATAATGAAAATGGAAAGGGTCTCATGTGCATTGCATATATGGTATGATTAACTGTGGATTGTATGATAGGCGATTCGCCTTACATTTGTGAAATGTGATTGTACGTATTATTTGGTATTACTTTTGTAAATCGTGATCGTATGTGATAATTGGTAAAGTGTTTGAACATGCATGAATTGAGTGAACCATCGATGATGGTTTCTCACTGAGTTCGCAAAACTCACCCAAAATTTGCATCTATTTTTCAGGTCCTGAAGAATACCCCGGTTGACACGGGAGTATATCTACTGTAGATGAGTAAAGGTTAGAGGTTGGGATGGGCCAGGTTCCGCATTAGTGTTTTAGTAAATTGTATTCCGCAATCACTGTATAACAAGGCTTTATATTTTTACTGAGCCATTGTGGTATTAATGTTTACTGCATTGACTTATTGTAATTATTACTGGATGACTGTAATAACTGAAACGGGTTTATATTGAACACGGATTTTATTTACTTACTGTGTTTTCCGTGTGAACGTGGAGTTGATGGCTCCAAAAAAAAAATGTATACTGAATTTTAAATCGACTGATGTAGTACGCCACTCTCGTGGGACACGGACTCGGATATCACCAACGATATCGGGTTCGGGTCTTACGGGTGTGGGGTGTTACAATTAGGTGGTATCAGAGCCCAGTAGTACGTAATGTATCTGGGCACAGTTTGGAACATAGGTTTCATGCATTTGAGTCGCGTCATTGTAGACCGTGGTAACTGATCCCTAGTCAGAGTCGCACGAGGATAAAGTCTAAGGGTGCATAAGTGTCAAGTGACTAAGTGAGAGAAGTGTGAGACTGGATTAGAGTGAAAATCCCTAAAAGGGGATAATCAATTAGGAAAGGATAAAGGAAAAATGGATAAGAAGGTTGATATTGTACTGGGTTAGAAACCCTCATATGTGATAGCAGAATGACTGTGTTGGCCTAGACTAATTAAGAATTTCCAAATTAAATTGAATGCAGATGTTGAGAACTTGGAGAGGTCCATTAGAGATATGGGAAGCATATTGGTTATAGTAGATCTAAGTGAAATTAAAAGCCCGGAATGGTTAGGTAAGTACAGTTCTGACTGTATATGTTATGAAAGGGGAAATATAGGAATTGAGTAAAATGTAGATGGTCCAATCGGGCATATTTTGATTCACTGTATTCGAGTTAGAGATCAGTAGATATTATACGCAGATGATGATAGCGAAATGGAAAGAAGCTCAATAGAGTGCTGTAATGGTTTATTGAGAACTGAAAGAATGTAAAAGTGTAAAGATAGACTGAAATGAATTCGGGAAATGGTTATGAACTAGACCGCATAAGTTTGAGACTGAAATTGTTAGGTGATTAGGGTGCTTCGAGGTTGGAAATTGTATGATAAAATCGTAAAGAAAAAAAAAGCAGACATGATGATTTCTCTCGATGGTGTATCGGGAAATTTGAATTAGGTGTATATGGACACGAAAATGGTAAATGGATAGGTATATAGATAGAGATAAAATGGAGTAGTATCAACGATTTTGTCGGGTATTGGGACCTTGTGAACACCCGATCATAGACTGGTATAGATTACTGAACAAGTGGTAAAGAAAGTGTTTAAGTGACTGTCACAAGGAATCTTCGCGAGAGAAATGTTCTGATCTGTTAAATGATGGTATCAGGACGAACGGTCAAATGGATAGAAGTAGGGACAAAATTAAAAGTGAAGTTGGGACATAGCTCATACTGCTGAGATTATCTGCATTGTATGTACAGAAATGTAAAGTATCCAACAAGAGTGAAATTCTAATTGGAGGTAATCTAATTGCAATGTAAAGTGAATCGATCTCCAGTTATGATGTAAAACTGTTGAGGAATCTAGATTTGAAACGAAGACTAAAAGAGTCCCGAACTGAGAATTGTGAGAGACTAAAATAAAAAAATGGAAAATTTTGGAGGTTTAAATATAGATGACAAGGTATTAACATATGTTGATAGGAATGATATGAAAACAAATGAGAAGAGAAAATAAAAAGAGTGGCGAATAGAGACAAGAGGGTCAAAAAGGGAAACTGACAATGAGGTGATGTAGTGACACCTTCATAAAGAAATTGTAGATACACTCATTGTAGACTCAATAAAAGGGTAAAAGATGTATGGTAAAGTCAATAAGACCCTAATAGGATTTATGCGAAGTAAGCAAATGGTAGTAGTTGTGATTAGAGATAGAATGTGTTTGGAATTGTGGAACAGTGAAAAGTAAAAAGAACGATGGGACTAATTAAGGAATCTGATACTGATGATATTCATACATTGGAAGAGTGGGCAGTGAGTATTGAACTGCGATAATATGTTGAATGGGTATGAAATAAATTGAACGACTGTGATAAAGGGTATTAGTGCCATTCTCATGATTGAAGCAATGAACAGATCAATTACAGATATTGGGATTTTCAATGATTGTCAAGCAGATTATGGGTAATAGTGAGGTGTTCAAAAAAAAGAAGTTGTAAGAATAGTGATAAGAAAGGTTAAGAGTGCAGAAAGTAAATGGGGAGAAATCTTATGATGAGTTTGCATATACGAATGGAGTTGGAAAACTATAGTGAACAAAAGAAGAAGAAGAAGTAAGCGTACCCGATAAAAAGGTATTAGAACAAGAAAGTGAACAAGCAAAGTTAGACATTCTAGTAAGCATATTTGAAAAGTGAAATTGAGTAATTGTAGTTATAAAATGAAGTAATTCTTGGCTCAAGTGATTATAGGTTGAATGTCCAATGGGAAAAAGGTTTGATTATGGTCGTGTTATAGAGCTTTGATTCACTGGAAAATATATACTGTTACACTGCACAGTGCCTACTGGGAGTTAAAGACCATAATGGGTTTGAGACTAAAATGTGTGAGAAAAAGGAAAGTGACTTAGGAAGCCTGTATGGTTAGCTAAAGTGGAATCGGATCGGACAAATGAGACAGAGTAAACTGTATATCCGAAGAAAGTGTGTAAACATTATAGAATAGTGAAGTGTCTTACGAGAATCGAATTTGAACATAAAGTAAATGGTATACAACAAATGACTGCATTAGGTACATTGTTACTGATTATAGTAAATTGAAATTAAATGTCACTGTATTGGTACCAAGGGAATGTAAATCGTCCCTGACGTGATTAAGGGAGGTACCAAAGAAATGGAAACGTATTCAATGGAACAGAAATTGGACTATATGGCATTGGGGAAAAAGTATTAGAGGAATAAAATGTGATAAGTGATTAGATTCGAAAATACTGTACTGAGCTACATACCGTAACCAAAGGTAGTGACTATCTTAGAAATGGCAAGTGAGATAGCTAAGAAAAATGAGAACGTCAACTGATAGTCTTGTCAAATCCGTTTACTGTACTAAGTGATAACGAGTTAGCCAAATCAGTAACTGAACCACAGACTGAGAGTAGTTATAGTGATCACTCGATAAGTGAATTATTAAGTGGAAAAGTATATGGGATATGAAGAATCATATGATTACTGTCATAGGGAATCGTTGACTGAGAATTTCGAGGACGAAATTCTTATAAGGAGGGGAGAATTGTAACATCCACCCCTCCTGGAAGGGTAAAATAGTAAAATTGGCATAGGATGAGATTGGTAAGGAATAATTAGTCTTGTTTGTGCATAATAGGATTGATACACGATCAATTGTGTATATGGAATTACGGTATATGCATTCATGATAATTCCGTAATTGGGCCTAAAGCAATTTTATTGTGATTAACGGGTTATGGGATTTGAAAATTATTCGAGTCTTATTTGTTAAGCGTTTTCGATTTTAAGGATTTTCAGAATTTTTTGGAATTTTTCGAGAAAATTCTTGACCGCAAAATCGCCAGAATCGCCTAAACTTGTTTTGGGATAGAAAAGGTGATTTTCGTGATTGAAAAATTATTTAGAGTGCTTTATTACTGTTTTATAATTTTAGGAATTTCATTAATTTCTTAAAATAATTGGGAAATTTCGGACGGATAAATCGCCAATTGGCGAACCGTTGCTTTCGGTAGCAAAAATCGCTACCCACCGGTACTGTAATATTGGGTATTTTATTTTGGGACGGAAAGTAGGGCCATTGGAGTGAAATGGAGTAAAATTTTGGTCTGGATTAATAAATTGATATTTTGACTTTTCTTAAAATTATTGACCAATGGTAGGTTGCCATTTAAAAGCAACATTTAATGCTTCCTCTTGAATGTTCTCGGATGTGTATGTGTTTAAGGCAAAAGAAGATGAATTGTTTAAGCCTTTGGTTTTAAACTCATCCGAAACACACTCTTCATTCAACCATTGAAAATTTTGCCTTTCTCTCAACTTTCTCCATAACTTCAAGCTATTCTCTTTGATCTCATCAAAGTTAGAAGATGAGTTGGTACATGGTTGAGAAGGAAAAGAGGTTGGTACTTAGGTGTAGAAGTTGGAAAGTGATTGTTGAAGGTTTGAAGGAGGTTTTGATTTGGTAAGTTTTCCTTAAGTTTTGATCTTTAAATGCATTTTTACATGGAAATAAATGTCATGATAGTATGGGGGTAGTTAATATAAGGATTTAAAGCATGTATAAGGTTCATGTAGACATTAAAGTGTTGATTATTATGATTTAAAGTAAGGGGCATAAAGCTAAGTGATGACTGAATTGAAAGTAATGATATGGTTTGATTTTGAATTGATTATGGATAATTAATTGAGTATCTGAATTGAGGAATTTAATGCGGTAAATTGTTCAGTATTAACCCTAGTATATGTGTGACTGGAGTAAGATTTAATTTGTATTTATTGTGATGTTTAATGATGTGAAAAAGGTATTGGGAGTGGTTGAACTAAGGTTAACCTTAAATCTGGAAAGTTGGAATTATAAGTGATGTTACTGTTTTATTCATAACTTATTGTGTAGAAATGCAAATGAGGTAAGGTTAGTGGCCACTGAAACTTTGGGATGTTGGCTTTAATTTAGTGTGAAATAGGTGTTGTTGAATTTCAATGATAGAAGGGTGAAATTTTGCATGGAAAGTTACTGTTCCATTGCCTGTGAACAGTAACCGCAACCATGACATCTGAGTTTTGTTGATTTTTATGAATTAATTGAGATGGAATTAGGGCGAATGGTCTTCATGGAAGTTGTATAATATTTGATTATCTTTCCATTTCTACTGATCTTGTTATTTTTGGAATTATATATTGGGAGATATGAATTGATTACTAATGACTGGTTTTGAGCATTTTGGATGAAACCTAGCTTAAGTGTGATTTTGTGAGTTTACTGATTGGAGGCAATTTTAACATTTTAAGTGGACTGAATTGGTGTGAGTGAGCTTCTGAAAAGTTGTAGAGGAAAAGATTACCTTGAAAATGACATATGGTTTGTAATTTTAGAAGCCAGAATTGGGAGTTATGATTTTCAAAACTGACCCTACATTAGGTTATGAATGGCTGATCATAACAGACACTTCCATAACAGTTTTGAAATTGTTAGAAATTGAATTGGATGTTGAGCTCTTCATGAAAATTGAAGTTTGAGATGTGATCTTTTCAGGGATATAAAGTTCTGAATTTAATGACTTGTATATAGGGAGTTATGCTTGTTGTAATGTTACAGCCCATATGGAAGGATTTCAGGGACAGTGACATTGAATGAATTAATTGACTGGTTTAGAAATAGAATTTGATTCTGGGTTGTTCATGAAAGTTGTAAAGGACATTGTGAACTTATTGACCATATTTTGTGGTAATTTATTACTAAGGAATCAGTGAGTTATGAAATTGCAAATGTACTGCCCTGTGTTGAGGGAAATTGTGAAGGCAGAAGGTTTGATGGCTTATTTGACACCCTTAGGTTTGGAATTGATTTTTATGGTCTTCTAGAGAATTGTAGAGCTTTTCATAAGCTTTCCAATGAGGTATAGTGGGCATTTTTCTGATTTATGTGCTAAAAGTTAGAGTAGTTGGAAATTGGGATTTACATCTGGAAAGAAGGAGGGCAAGGCATAAGGCTGCCTCGCGAGTGCGACACGTCGCCTCGCGGAGGCGAGACAGGCTCGCCATCTCGCGAGGGCGAGATTGGCGTCGCCCTCGCGACGAAGAAGGGTGATTCAGCCTCGCGAGGGCGGCGTCTCGCCCCCGCGAGGCAGGCGTATGGAGATATATATATATTATTGTTTTGATTATTATTTGGCATTAATTGATCCAATTGTTCTTTTGTCAATTTCTTTCCCGTTCGACGTCCGATTGACCTGATTCCAGAGGCATCGGATTCGTTGAATATTTAATTTCATATTATAAAAAAACGGGAATTTTTAGACGGAAATTTGACGTAGCCCCTATTGACGAAACTTGTAAACACTGTTTTATTTAATTGGGGACCTATAGAGGTCCTAATTGCATGCCGTCGCGCTTTATGGATTTCTAATTTTTCATAGAATTTTTTATGGGAAAATATTGAATTAGGACCGGAATTCATGAACATGCATATCTCATCATCATGAGCACAAATTTCATATTTAGTGACTCGTATTTTTTTCGATTCATATAGAGGTCCAATTGGGCGTCGATTGACCGACGTCACAGAGGTTTTCCGCATTAGCTCGGAAGCAATAGGTGAGTAACCTAGATGGTTTCTCAATTTTTATGTGTTTAATATTTCGCGATTATGCCATGTGGAGATAATGGATGGGTATATGTGTGTTTGATTTTGATTGATTTTGGACCATATGTATGTCGAAATATTGGGAATGAGATAACGGTGCTACTTGTGTGTATTGTTTGTGAATGTTTACATTGGAGATCTCGGACCAAAGGTCCGAGGAAATAGGATTGATATCGAAGTGTTAATTATCTGTCTCGATACATGGGATGTGACTGTAAATGCGATATGGTATGACACAATAAATTGGAAAAATGTATGATTGAAATACCGGACCGAAGGTCCGAGGAAATGGGAAATGGCATTGAATGTAAGTGATAGAAATAACTGTAAATGGAAATTGGAACATATGCATTCATGCATAATGACATGATCGAGATAAAGGCGATTGGATTGGAGCGACCACCGTGTCGGGGCATATCACGCCTAACGTATGTGAGAGCTTTCACCAACGCACAGACCTCAGTCCAACGTATTGAGCCTCGGGCTCAATGTATCGAGGCTTCAAGCCCAATGTTTGAAAGCCACGGCTCAACGCAATGTGCCCGTTCATGGGGACAGCCAAAGCACGGTCACAATAACATAATGAAAATGGAAAGGGTCTCATGTGCATTGCATATATGGTATGATTAACTGTGGATTGTATGATAGGCGATTCGCCTTACATTTGTGAAATGTGATTGTACGTATTATTTGGTATTACTTTTGTAAATCGTGATCGTATGTGATAATTGGTAAAGTGTTTGAACATGCATGAATTGAGTGAACCATCGATGATGGTTTCTCACTGAGTTCGCAAAACTCACCCAAAATTTGCATCTATTTTCAGGTCTGAAGAATACCCGGTTGACACGGAGTATATCTCTGTAGATGAGTAAAGGTTAGAGGTTGGGATCGGTTAGGTATCGCATTAGTGTTTTAGTAAATTGTATTCCGCAATCACTGTATAACAAGGCTTTATATTTTCTTGAGCCATTGTGGTATTAATGTTTCTTGCATTGACTTATTGTAATTATTATTGGATGGTGTAATAATCAAACGGGTTTATATTGAACACGGATTTTATTTACTTCTTGTGTTTGCCGTGTGAACGTGGAGTTGATGGCTCCAAAAAAAAAATGTATACTGAATTTTAAATCGACTGATGTAGTACGCCACTCTCGTGGGACACGGACTCGGATATCACCAACGATATCGGGTTCGGGTCTTACGGGTGTGGGGTGTTACATATAGCCTCTCTAAATCATAAAACATTTTATTTTCATCCGCTTTGCTTATAGATTTTCAATCTTGCCATTTCTAGCATATCGCTATATTTACTCTATCAATCCACAAGTATATATATTCATATCTATCCCACATTCAAGGATATACTCCTGTATAACTCTGATGTTGTATTTCATAATGTATCCACCAATACCAATACACTTAATCTTCTTTTGTCAGATTAAACCATACACTGTTCTTATTCCACGTTATCCACAACTTCCCTTTTATCACATTCTAACTTATTATCGTTTTCTTCACTATTTCTAACCGCTTAAACGACTGATACGTGCTCATGCATGTGACTCATATGCTAGACTGGGGATCAGTTGTCACTGCCTACTGTGACATGACTTAAATGTATGTAACTTGACACATTTTTCAGAAAGCCCATGTAAGATTGTACTTCTGGGCTCTGATACCACAAATATAGCATCCCACTCCCGCAAGTCCCGAACCCGATATCGTGGGTGATATCTAAGCCCGTGCCTCACGAGAGTGGTATACTAGAGCAGTCAAATCCATTCAGAAACTCAGTAAGACATTTTTATTTTTCTTTTGAAAACAATCGAGTGCGTGAAAATCAGTAAACAATTTGAGCCCACTTTAATACGAAATCAATTTCGATCATAAAGAGTTTCAGTCAATAAAAAGACACTCACAGTAATTAGCCCATTCAAGCACAAAAATCCATAATCAAATTGCGCTCAATACTATTCCTGAACGGTTTCAGTAATCACATTTCCATACAACATTTATCAATTTGGACCCTTTAAAGTTTACAGTACTATTCTGCGAAAATTTCATAATTTCAAATCTACAATAATACAGAATGACACTAATGCAGATGTGAAACTGATCCCGACCTTAAACTTTGCCTTGCTTGTAGTAATCATACTCCCGTTTCACTAACGGGGTACTCTTCAAACCCAGAAAAATAATGGCAATTCTGGGTGAGTTTGCGAACTCAATGAGAAACCATCATCGATGGTTCACTCAATTCATGCATATACAATCAACTCACAAATATAAGGCGTTTCGCCTTTCACACAGTCCATGCTCAATCATATGTATATGCAATGCACATGTGACACTTTCCAGTTTATTACGGCGTTGTGACCGAGCATAATGGTGATCGATATTCGATGGGACGCGTCGGGGAGTAGGAGAGCCCTCTGGGAATGCACTAACTCCCCTCGAGCTCGAGGCTCGCTCAAGATCTGATGGCGTCTCGGGTCAGCAACTATCATTATCTGAATATGCCATTATGCATGAATGCATATGTCCCAATTTCCATTTACAGTCAGTAGATCGTTCAATGTCCCATTTCTCATTCCTTCGAACCTTCGGTCCAGTATTTCAGTCATGAACATTTTCAGTTTATTTCAGTAAAACATTCATAATCAGTTACACACAATAGCACTTCAATATCAAGTTTCCAGTACTTCGGACACCTATGGTCCGAAATCAATCACAATCAAACGCACATAACCCTCCATTATCTCCACATGACATCAATGCAGAATATTAAACACATAAAGATTGAGGAACCAATTAGGTTACACACCTGTAATTCCGAGCTATAGCCTGGAAGTCCCAGCAATATCCGTGGAATTGTCATTCCAACGGTGCCTTTATAACAGTCAAAATAATTTCCATTACTAAATGCACAATCAGAAATAATTCAATAATGCACATGTCTTAAATAAAAGAAGTACAATGCCTATTCATGACCTTCCCTACGCTATTTCCCAACTTCCACTTTCTTTTGTCAAATTCTAACTTTTCACTCAATTGTTCAATAATGACTCAATTCCAATTCAATAGCATATTATAGAATTCCACCAATTCCATTTCTAATATATTCAGTCAATTTATCACGTCATACTCGCTAGGGTATTTCCTCAAAATCTGTATCACTATTCTCTAGATCAAAGTCACCCATTATGCTCAGTTTCTAAAATTTCCAGTAGCATTGAATTTTTTTTCAAAGTCTCACATTATACTCTAATTGTTAAGAAACAATCTTTAGGCGCAATGCAATCACATCCTTAACTTTCTTTCACTAATTGAGATCTCAAAAACCTGAATTCAAACTCTCATTTTTCCTTAATTGAAGACCTCGTTCTCTAGTTCATAACGAATCAAGAATCACCTCAATTGGAGTTCTACCCCATTAGTAATGCCCTAAAAACCAAACTAAATTAGTTCAGAAATCTGGTCCTCGTCGCGACGTATGGACGCTCGCCGCGGCATCTATACAGTGGCTCGTCGCGACGTCCCAATCTATCGCTCGTCGCGACGTATACTCTTTTCTTGTCGCGACGTGCGGGCCCTAGTTCGTCTTCTCCGATTCCCTTTTAACTTTTCTCTCTCTAAAACCAGTCATAACTCACCCATACTACCCCAATCTTCCACAAATAAATTCATGTATGCATTTAACTAATAAATAAACAACATTAAACTAATTTACTTACCAAATCAAGCTTCCCCTCTTTAACTCCCGAAATCTTTCCAAACCCTAACTCCAACGATTAAGCTTTCAAACTCTCACAATCATCGTCTTCCCTTAGGGTTTAGGCTTGGCATTACACAAGGAAGGAAAAGCAAGCAAGTAGAAGGGCAAGGATCGAAGATCACCCAAGGAAGAAGAAGCAATCGTGCCCTGGGAGAGAAGGATTTCTTTTTCTTCAAATCTCAAAACTTAAGGCATTTATATGCAAAACAAATAAGCCTCTTGTCTTTTTCCTCTCAAAACATTTAAATCTCTTTCTCTTTTCAATTTCATTTCCAGTCCAATTTGTCTCCAAAATTCAATGGCTCGACATATTAATCTCTAAAATCATATCTCTAAATTTTCCATGGCCATTGGACAGTTATTCTAGCACTATGCAGTCAATTAGTCCGTCACTCAAAAAATTTTCTGTCCGAACTTTTTCTCCCAAATTTTCCAGAAAATTTCCGAAGAGTCACTTTCGACTGGCAATTACTCTAAAACATTTCCTATTCACATTTTCAAACCCAATTCTTCCAAGATTCCCAATAAATCATAATCAAACCTAATCATCTCACAAATCACAATTCGTATCATATTCAAAATCAAAAGCCGGGAAAATGTCATGAATGCTTGTACCTAAATGTGCATGTACAAAAGACTCATTCCTCTAAAATTAAAGGCCAAATGAATGCTCAGTCAATAATATGCGGTAAAATCTTAACCCGTCTCAATTTACCAATATAACCTTCCCATCGGTGACGGGATGCTACATCTCAAGTATTCTATCCCTAAAATGTCTCATCAAGAACTTAGCAGAAACCAATTTTGGTTTGTTGTTTATAAAAAAACCTATGCTCATCATTGCATGTCACCACTTTAAAGCACCCATCATTCGTATGACAAATGGCATACAACTTTCATGGGCATCCCTCAATACATCTCACTCTCATCCTATGTCCTTCACTTTTTTTAAACTTTACATTTTAGCCTGTCCGTATTGCATAATTCACAACAGACTCTTTAAAATATTTTGTAGAGCCAAACTCCATTCCCAATCTCCAATTTGTTTCAACATCAGATAGATTATGCCTTATAGTGCTACTTGTTAAAGTAGTGATCTAAAGGCAATCACCTGTATAAACTTTTTTTTGATTAATAAATCAAAAGGAATTTTTTTATTAATTTGATGTTCATTTATTTATGAATTGATTTCGATCTTAAATTGAATCAATAAAGCCCATGATACAAAATATAATATGAAGGAAATCATAATGAGATCCTATCATATGCAATTATGTTAGTATCTAAATTATCCCTAGATATAGAATTAACGAGACAAAGCATTGTTAATCCAGATAGATTAGCACATGTTATACTCCTTGATTTGATCAAGCAGTGGATCTCATAAACTATAAGCATGAGAAGTTTATAGTTAACCTATGGATGCTTACTAAAAGTAGTAAGTATATCGGATGACTAGCTATCAGATTATCATATGGATGAGTGCTTAATCTTATCATAGCAATGGTGCAAATATCCTTAGACTTAAGGTACTCAAGGATATCTTGGATACTAATCTTGTGTTTTGACACCATTCCCTGTTATCTTAAGATGAGGTCGCTCATAGGGTAGTGATTAGGTACAACTATTGGTATTTGATGGTAATTGGGTAGCCAATAAAGGATTCACCACTCCTGATAGAAGGAGATGATACCCATGGCCTCTTGTTGGGGTCATTACTTGGGAGTCTCTAGCCAAATTAGTTATATTCCATGAACAGAGTCTTCAATGACACATTGAGAAATGAGATTCCTAAGATAAGAACTAACATCACTTAGACTAGATGTGACATAGTTAGTATAGTGGGAGTTGACAAATAACTCATACTCCAAACTAAGTAGGGCATAGGATGGTGAAGGGACGAATATCACAATAATTGTCTATGGAAAGGTTCATAAGTCGGATAATTAACTATCGAAGAGTTCGTGTGTTAATTCACTTACATTTCAGTAATTGACATCATGAAACCCTTCATGATTTGCTTAGATTAAGAGTTAATTCAAGTGGCATGAATCCATTCATGATATGCTTAGATTAAAAGTTAATTTAAGTGCACAAAATAACTAGGAACCTAAAGGTCATATGCATAAAAGATCAAATAAAATACAAAGTGTTTATGATCGGATGAAATACAAACTCTCAATTGAGCTTCTACTTGAATTCATCTTATTTGGAACTCTAACCACCCTTATACACTGATTTTTCTTCATCTTTGCGTGTTCTTCACTAGATATTAAAGGTATTTGGTGTTTGCTACAACCTAAACAAGTAGAAGATTCAAGAAAGGAGGAGCGTTTGCAAGGTACATATGTTGTAATTTCATGATCTTACATTCTGTTTATACATGCACATAGATTCTAGATTTTCTGGGGATGTCGTAGTGTTGAAATTTTGATTCCAATGTTTTCGCTGCAGAGCCATGTATGAGATGCATGATCCCTTGGCTCCCTAATATTACTTGGTCTTTGTAACGCCTCACTAAGCTCTTCTCTGCTAGGATATTGATCATTATCAATAGAATTACCAAAATCTGTCGACTCAATTTTAACTAGTTCGTGGTCATTGGAAATTTCAACATATATGAAACCAACATCATCATCATCATCCACCTCTGCATCAACTAGCTCCACTACTTTCCTCCTCACCTCAGTAGCTCCAAAACTTTCCTCGCCACCTTCCCAATCTCCATCCTCTCCTCTTGATATAGGCAATACCTTAGGTACAAATGATGGGATATTGATCATATGAGTTACATATACATCAATCCTTTTATGAACTTTCATCAGATTGATAAGTCGTAGAGAACTTTCATTTGACTCAAGCAACTTCAAAGATTGACTAATAGTCAACTAACTTCAAAGACTGACTAAACTCAAAACATGTTGTTGGAACCCGAACATTTCTTAGAAGATTAGAACTATTAAATGAGAAATTTTGGTGATTAGTCATAAGTAAAGAACAAATGAATGAAAATTTTTAAGTTAGAAATGATAAACAAGATTAAAGTAGTAAATGAGAAATGTGGATAGGTCCTTGTTTTGCTTTGGTGTTTTTGGTAGATAAGAGATTTTGAAATGGGAAGAATTAATGTGAAAGTTAGAAGTTCAATGAAAACAAAAATGAAGTTGAATATGTGTAGTAAGTTGACGAAGGATAAGCATATATGTGTATGTGCTGTCATTGGTGTTCATGGTTAATCATAGATTATAATTTCTTTATGGATGATATTGATTTGTAATGGAGTTGATAATGAAGAGTAAATGAAGTAGAAAAGGTGATCTTGGTATGAGTTGTGTTAAGAAAAGATTTGGAAACAAAATTAGTAGTTGATCTAGAAAATATTCACTGAGTATGCATCAGTGCTAATTTTTTCTCTAGTTAACCAAACGAGATGATTATTGATTTAAATTAAACCAGAGACATATGGCTACATTTATTATGAAGACATTGAATTTAAATTATTTCTTTAAGAGTCTCAAAATTTTACATGAAGTAGAGAACTGGGTACAGTACATTGATGGAAGAATGGAAAATTCCTGTTTGGACTTCAGGGGAGAATCTAGACTAATATAGGTGGAATTAGACAAAGTTGTACTCTATAAAGTTGTATTTCTTTATTTTATCTTTCTAACGGTATATAGTATGAAATTTTTGGACATCTGAGTTGAAAGTTATGGTCCTTGTAAGAGAGATATTCAGGAGTATAGATAGTATCGTCTGTGATGACGTCATATCGTCTATGATGACATCATATCGTCTGTAAAAATGTAACATCTGTGTTGACATCATATTGTATATGATGATTTCATATTGTTTGTAAAATGTATTACCTGTGATGACATCATATCATTTATATTTGACCTTTTGCTTCTTCTATATTTGACCTTTTGCTTCTTTTATGTTTGACCTTCTATATACTATTGTCTAGTTTATGACCCTTCAGATGATAGAATTTGTCTTCAAGGTCTTCATGAAAGTTTTAGATCTTGAAGTCCTCTTCCAAAGAATCTAAAGATCACCTCAATCAAATATCTATTGGGAAAGTTATAGCAATTTTCCCGATTCGTCTGCTTTTTCCCATTCATCTACTTTTTCATTTGGTTTCGTCTGTACCCATCGTCTGCTCCATTTTTGGTCCTTTAGACGATAGAATCTATCTTTTAGGTCTTCATGAAAGTTGTAGATTTTGAAGTCCTCTTACAAACCATATAAATGAAACCTCAATCTAATATCTGTAGGGAAAGTTATAGCAATTTTTCCGATTTGTTTGTTTTTTCCCATTCGTCTGTTTTTTCATTTGATTTCGTCTGTTTTTTCATTTGATTTCTTCTGTACCTATGGTCTGCTCCATTTTTGACCATTCAGAAGATAGAATCTATTTTCTAAATCTTCATGAAAGTTGTAGATCTTGAAGTCTTCTTTCAAACCATCTAAAGAATTCCTCAATCTAATATCTTTAGGGAAAGTTATAGCAATTTTTTCGATTCATCTGCTTTTTCCCATATTTCTACTTTTTCATTTGATTTCGTCTGTACCTATCGTCTGCTCCATTACCCTTTAGTCAATAGAATCTATCATAGAGGTTTTCATGAAAGTTGTGAATATTGAAGTCCTCTTTCGAACCATCTAAAGAACATCCTAATAAGATATCTTTAGGGAAAGTTATAACAATTTTTTCAATTCATCTACTTTTTCAGTTAGTCTCAGATGATAGAATTTGTTTTCAAATCCTTCACAAAAGTTGTAGATTTTAGAGTCCTCTTTGAAACCATCTTAAGACAATCTTAATCCAACATCTGTAGAGAGAGTTATGCCTTTTGTCTCGAAATAGGTTCAATATGATTAAGGGAAAAATCATGTTTGATTCTTTCAGCCATAATTTTGTTATCTGACCTCCAAATGAATGATTCTTAAACCAATAGTTTCTTAACACATTTTTCTGTCCATCCATAGAATTTGATAGCATTTGATGGGAATTCGAAAAAGATGGATTGTATCAAAGTAAGAGTATCGGTTGGAAGAGTATGAATTGAATATTTTACTGAACATATTTCGGTATTTTGATTATGTCTTCATCGGTATAGCTCTGAATAAGATAATTCTTATTTCAAGATAAACTAGATACACGGAGCTACATATGACATGAAGAAATCGAAATCTAATTCAGTCTCTAAAACTTTCAATTTCTGGGAGGAATCTAAGTATAGTGTACTATTTCAATATAAGAACAATCCAAAAATATTTAGGGCAATACTTTTAGATTCTAAACCAAATTGAATGATTTTGGTGGCATTAAAAACTTAAGACAATGAGGAACATTTTTCTAGAAGAAAGTGTTATGTCAGAATGTTGAAAAGTACTTTTGGCAAGACATTTAACCATAAAAGACATAAGGCATAAATGTCAGAGCAAATGGGACATTTCTTGATCATTAAGTGCATAATTGGAAGAAGAAGTGCTGTCTTGCATTTTAAGAAGAGAGAAGAACGAAAATTGAAGAGAAAAAGAGAGAGTGTCATGAAGAAGAGAGAGAGATACGAAGAGAAGAAGAGAAGGAGAGAAAGAAGAAAAAACAAGCTAGGGTTTCAATTGTGCTAGTCTTCAAGAGAGATTTTGAGGTTGTTCAAAAAGGGAAACAAGTAGAGGAAGAGAAGAGCTTCCCTTTGAGCTAAGGATCCCTTCATTTGGTGAAGAATGAAGGTAAGATATTGTTTAAAACTTTTAGATTTTGAAAGGATTTTAGTTCATGGAGTTTAGAAAATGCTTGGGTTTAAGTATTCTAGAACCAATTTTAGTGATTGTGCTTTGAGGAATTTTCAATAAAAAATTCCTATTGAGTGGGATTTTTGTTACTGTATAAAGGGATCAAAAGAGGCAAGAGGAACAAGAAAAGAGGCATTGTTGAGCAAGTCTATAGGCAAGAAAATCAAAGTAGGTACCTGTTTATAATAGAGTAAATAAGCCACTAATGTTTTCTTTAAATAAAAAAAATTAATGATTTCAATTGCATCATAAGTGTTGCATTTATTGCTTTTAAATGATTTGAAAATTTTCAATATGTTGTTTTATGAATTGTGTGATGAATTATGAAAAGGCTTGAAAGTTATCTTTTTGAAAAGATATCATGTTTGTGAAATCAAGGTTTTGACATATCTTATATTTATAAAAAAATCAAGTTTAAAAAAAGTGTCATTTTGGACAATATGTTTTACAAGTTTTGAAATACATGTTATGTGGGTTTGTAGTGATCCCCTAAGTTAAGTCAAGTGTATTTTGACAAAAAGGCTTTTCCTGCCTGTCCGCTAGTGATATGGAGCTGCTTTATGAACTCTCATAAGTTCACGGTTACGTAAGATCATTATGGAAAAATGCGTAGTTCTATTTTTGGACCTACCTAAACCATTCTGATGTGCTTATGTTATGTTAACAAGTTTGATGCATTCATGTTTTGAAACATGTGGATTTTTGGCTGAAAGTTTAAGAAACATGTGTTTTATGAAATCAATGAAATTTTTCTATGACAAGAAAAATGGTTTCAAAGGTTTTGCTTATTTTTCTATTATAAATTATTACTCACGAGCAGTCAAGCTCACCCCCTTTCTGTCCCATCTTCAGGTGATAGCTAAGAGATCAAGTGATCAAGAGCCTAAGGGAATTTTTGCAAATTTGTTATTTTTGTATTTGTTGGGTAATAAGCCAATAGTGTGGCTTTTGATATGTAAATAAAGTTTTTCAAACTCTGTTGTTTTAAAAATAAAATGATAGATAGAAGTAGTTCGGTTATGTATGTTCATATTGACTTCCTCGTAATATGGTTGAGTTGAAGTAATAAGTTTGTTTTGATGTTTGATTGTTGTAAGCACGCCACCCTTGTGGGATGATGCCTAATAAGGGTTCATGGAAATAACCCTATAGGAAAATTTTGCTCAGTATCATGACTCTCCAAGTTTGGGTTCCGCAACCGGGACCACAACAGTGTTGGTATCAGAGCAAGAAGAGAAATCAATGATGGTTAAGGAGACTTCATTGGAATAAGTTCTATTCTGTAACGGGCCCAAGTGATTACTGGAACTTTGATGGATTTCATGGGAATATGCTCACGTTTCATGTTTTCGTAAGAATTGGGTTTCGGAAAAGTTCGGTGCCTAACATATGTAATAAGACTTATTGACTTGAAGGTATCCTAACTCCTTCCCCATCTCACATATTTGCCTATAGCTAACAAAATCTAGGTCTACTTTATTAAAAATGTTTAATTCCCTGTGAACATATTCAACTCTGGCTCTTCAACAAACTTTCCACCATAAAGCAACCTTATGCTTCCATGTTCAACCATGATATACCTGTTCAAAACAAATTTATAAAGTCAAGTGTATCACCAAAAACATACATTTAAATGGTATTATCAACAATATAATGGATACTTCACCAAAAAAACATGCATTTAAGTATTCCAATGCATGTTCCTAAGATTGGTTACAAATACAATCCTCTACCCTTAGTGAGGTGATTATGTTATTATTCATTCATGCCTAAAGCACTTTATGGAAATGGGAAGTCAACCAACTTAGAGATGAAAGTTTCGGGAAGAGAAGACAGAGAGGGAATGAAAGTTTCAAGTTGATTATTTTTCCTTTCTAAAAATGAAAAGGGTGTCAATTAGGTGATAGGTACAAAATACCCACCTATTTTTGTTAACTAAAGGCCAAATAGCTAGTAAGGTGTGGTTAGGTATTTTAATCTAACATCTGGTGAGTAAGCAAGGAATATTTTTCAAGACATTTCAATACTAAAGATACATGGTCAAAACTCATTTCCAAAGGTTCCTAGTGCATCTGCCCCATACTATATAATTAAGATAAACTAACTCTTAAACCTTAATTTATTTAATATTTAAACAAAATAACAACTTTGTTAATTTCTAAATTTTGATGTGTGTTATTTCTCTTTTTCATCATTCTTGCAATAGATGAGGGGAAAACAACATAATCTTAAAGAAGACAATAATAAAAGTTATGCTTTTGCAAGCTTTTAATGGACACTTATAAGAATACATGTTTAATATCAAAATAAGGGAATTGAGTGTAATGGCTAGTTGAGGAAGTTAGTTAAAAAGTTGTTGGAGGAATATAATCATTAACTTATCTTTTCTCTCTTTAATCTCTCAATTTCTTATTCATTATGTGAAGAATTACCATATATCTTTAATCACAATAATGTGGTATCATAGTAAAGATATTAGATCACATGACTAGAGGAAATTTGATGATTTTAAGCAAACTCATTTCAATTGAAAGAAGGCTAAACATGAGCATGGAGTTAAGGAAATCAAAACACAGATTTATCGATATTTTCAATAATAACAATCATCAAGAGGCATTAATAAGAATGTATTTTTAAGAGTGAACATTTATTTCTACTAGATGGAACATAATGAAGGTGAGAATTGCATCGATGCTATACTGGTACACCAACTTCAACAACAGCCTTAAGGGACCACAAGTTACATCCAACATCATAACAAGCATAGGGGACCACGACTTACATGCAACATCACAACAACTATAGGGGACCACAACATATAATATTAAAAAAGCAAAAAACCACAGTGAGGCAGAAAACAATGGAAACAAACATACAGATTTAGGGGACCATAGAAAACATAAAAGGTAGATAATTATTTATTTATATATTTGAATATTATTTTCTTTTAACCATTTTTTAAAAACTTTTTTTCTTGTGATCTATCAAAAACAACATTTATACTAGTTAGGACTAAGACTACATACTTCTAAATTTTCTTATCGTGTCTTAATAGAATCCTTATTGAAACATTGTTTGTTGTTTATTGTTTATTATGAATTAACAAAGATAATTGAAGCTACTTTAAAGATGATATGAATTACATATATAAGTTACTTGAGATTCAATTTCACAAAATTTATTTTAGAAGTGGTTTGTTGAAAACAATGCTATGAAAATTATTGATCCCTTTCATTTTTATAGAATTAAGTCATATATGCTTAGAATTGAGATATTTATTGAAAGAGGTAAGGAATTGATCTATTCTAATTATTTTGTATTCATATATATAAATTTAATGTGATGAGACTTATATTCATATTTAGATAAGAATTTTTTTCTAAAATTCATTTAAAATGTTGACTAAGACTAATTTATTGTAAAGATTATTCAAAATTACTACTTTATTTTACTTTTATACAAAAGTATTATATATTTATGAATTGGGATACCTCAGATAAAGAATTGGTAATTTTATGAATTAATTACGCAGTCTTTACATAAAATTTGAATAACTACCAAACATTTTACATTTTATAAATTAATTTTAAACATTAATATTTGTTTACAAAACATCTTTATTTCTATAAAATTTAATAGTGGACAGTTCAAAATTTTCTAATGTATAAATAAACTATTAATGTTATCTTATATTATTTATAAATTTTAATAATTATTTTGTTAACAAATATTAATTTTAAGGTTGAACTTATAAAAAATAGATTTTAGAAATTTTTGTAAAAACCTTCCCTTACCTAAAAAGAAAAAGGAACCGATTTTGTCGAACATTTTTTAGTTATTTTTGGAAAAATAAGTAGCATTGGATTTGAAAAACCATTCCACGTTAAGAGCCAACAAAGGGTTTATACATTTAACATACCACTTTGACACAAATGGTACAACATGTCCTATTGCCTTGATCTTGATATTTCACTTATAGTATTGAGCCATTGATTCCTTTTAAATCTAGCAAAATGGTTTGAATAATATTTCAGATTTTCTATCCGTGTGTAATTGTTTATATGCATTACTAGGGATGGCAGCAAGTTTTCAACCCAATTAATATCTGCACCACCGACCTGAAAAATGAACATAGAGGTTTAAAAAATGGATTTTAAATGGAAGCTGAAAAAATGGATGTGGATATTTAGATATGAGTCTAGTGATAACCCGAACTGATGGATACTCATACTCGACTATTTTTTTATTAACTCTATTTTATATATTTTTTGTATATTTATGGTTAAATATAATAAAATATTAATATTTTCTAGAGAGAAACAACTTTAAAATCTTCACTTTACTCCCCAGTCCTAAACTTTTTCCAGGTAAAAGGAGTCCCTTCATTTAGTCATTCCATCAGTGGCCTTTGAGTTCTCAAAGCAGATTATCTTAATTAATTCCTTCAAATGGTGACGTTCTCCCTTACACTTTCAATCTTTTATATACCCAATCTTATGTCAATTTTTTTACCAATAGATGAACTCATCAACGATTAAAACAAAATTAGACAATAATCCCTTGAGTGACTCCTCAAGGAAATACTACGAATCATGATCCTTCAATTCACTTTTCACTGGCAGCCAACAACCTCCCACTCAGTGTGGTGATTTTTCGGTCACAGCACCAACTGCATCTCAAGCTTCTCTAATGTTTACTAGCCACTTTATAAAGCCTAGATCTGCAGACTCCTAGTACTTAGTATGAATGTTTTTTTTCAAAATACCATTTTAAATTCTCTCAAAAGTCTCCTTCTCTCAACAAATTAATTTCAAAGTCATGTTGTAGTGCATAGGGCTAATTGCCAATTTATTAAATTTGGTGGATATAATTGCAATTCCTTTTTCACAGATGGAATAACAAATTAAGAACTTGTTCTTCAATAAATATGTTCTAGTTATATAATTATGAAATTTGTTTATATTTGATTGATTATCTAATTAGAGTTTTCTTTTTCTTCAATAGTACATATAAGAACAACTAGTCAAGGTATTTAATATTGAATCATATGTTTAAGTCATATAATAAAGACACATTATTGGATTTTGGATTTTCATATCTAATTTTAAACATTCAGTTAGAGTTGGTTGATCATTTTAATAATTTTAAGAAGATATCAAAGTCAGTAGTAATAAAACATTGAATAGAATAATAATTTAATTCATTTATTATAGTTGATAACCTAGGATCTCGTTGCTAATTTCTTAATCTAACCTACGTATCTCATTATTAGGAAAATAATTCTAAAATGTCCACTTACCATAGCATGATGATCTTTAGTGACTTTGAATTTATAATGTAGTCATATAAATAAATATCAATGTTCTGCATGCTTGCCACTGGAATCTTCATTATACACATTTTGTGGTATTGGGAACATCATGTAATGTGATAGATTTTCAATGCTAGTTTAATACCTTATTCCTAATTGAAAAATTAAAAATTTTTATTAGAGAATAATAGTAATCAGTCAAAAATATATTAATCTTATAAAATGTAAGGGATGAGGTGAAAATCGAAATAAAGGTTTTATTTTATTTGATTTTTATTTGTCAAAGTTGGCGCTGGACAACTAAGTTGATTTTTAAGGTTGTTTTCTTTGTGACTTATCAGTTAAAAGAGATAATGTCTGAGAATCATCAAGAGATCATTAATGAAGGAGTTGAGAATCATACAAATAAGAATTCTAGTCCACCTTATGACGGAGAGAAGCGTGCAGTTTTGGACTCTGGTGATTGTGGTGCAACTAAGAGCAAGAATTGTACTTCTTATGTGTGACTAGAGTTTATTTTGGTGACTGTGAAAGGTGTTGATAAGGCTAAGTGTAAGCATTGCACAAGGAAGCTTTCTACTAAAGGTACTAATGGGACTTCACATCTGCATGAGCATTTGATTAAGTATTGTCCAAAGAAATGTTTAAGGCTTGTTGGAGGCCAGAAAACATTACTAATTAGGAGTGGGAATAAGTCTGATGGGAAAAAAAAACATTGCAAAGCTATAAATTTAGCCAGGAATTCTCAAGAAGAGAGTTAGTTAATATGATTGCAATGCGTGAGTATCCTTCGTCTATGGTTGATCACATTGGTTTCAGAAGGTTTGTAGTGAGTTTTAACAATGAATTCAGGATGATATCCTGTAATACATTGAGAGATGATATCCTAAAAATGTTTCTAAGTGAAAAATCTGTTAAGTCAAACCAGACTTCACGTATTAAATAATTTTGATAATAAACAAAGAGAAATATACAAATGAAAAGTAGATGGATGCATAAAAGAAAAGGTAGGAAGAATAATGAAGGAAGAATAATGAAGGAAGGAAAAACAGACGGAAGAAAAGCGAAGGAAGAAAAGGAAGGAAGAAAAGCGACGGAAGAAAAATGAAGGAAGAAAAAGCGACGGAAGAATATGACTAAGAAAAATGAAGGAAGAAAAGGAAGGAAGAAAAAGCGACGGAAGAAAACAAAAGGAAGGAAAAGGAGCGGAAGAATAATGACGGAAGAAAAATGAAGGAAGAAAAGGAAGGAAAAAGCGGAAGAATATCGACGAAACAAAATCAGGCGGAAGCTTTACTAAGAGAAAAGCGACGATACAAAAATCGACGGAAGCTTTACGAAGAGAAAAGCATACGATACAAAATCAGACTAAGCTTTACGAAGAGAAAAGCGGGCATTTATACAAAATCGACGGAAGCTTTTAAGAGAAAAGCGGGCGATACAAAATCGACTAAGCTTTACGAAGAGAAAAGCGATTTATACAAGAATCGATGGAAGAAAGAAACATCGCTTAAGGCGATTCTGAATTAAACTGAATAACCGTTCTTTAAAGATTCAAGAAGCGAGATATTCAAGAAACAATTGAAGACCGATTATAAATAAGAGTCGAGATTGAAGTAAAACGAATTTTGTGAAAAGTGAATGAAACTCGAGTATTCAAACATCGACTATCTCGAGAAAAATTGTGAACTATTTTTCGAGTGTACATTGTTAAGAGCAACTCTTTGTAAAAAGCTCTTTATTAGTTTTCATTTTGAAAAGTGTTACAGGTAGCTCAAGAGGCTAAGAGTAAAAGAATACTTGTTGTTAAGAGACCAAGAGGCTCACCAAAGAATACTTGTAAGCAGTTCGAGATAGTGAAATCTCGAAGGATATCGAGGATCGGACGTAGCCCACAGTTTAGGGTGAACCAGATAAATTGTTGTGTTTCTCTCTAACTCTTACTTTACTTAAATCGTAGTTCTCATTATTATCAAAGGTTTTCAAACTAGTCAAGAATTGATTTAAGATAAGTTTTCGAAAGAACAAGCAATTGTTATCAAGGGATTAACGAAAAGTTTATCACAATTCAACCCCCTTCTTGTGTATCTTGATCATATTATTACTCAATATATTAACGTGTGATTTACTTCAATTGGTATCGAGCAAGGTGTTCAAGAATCACTCTAATAAAGTGTGAACTAAAGAAAATGGTGGAATCACACACGATATTGTCGAAGGAGCCTCACCACTGGACCTCCAGATTCAATAGTGAAGACTACCACTATTGGAAGGATCGGATGAGATTGTTTATCGAGTCTACTCACATTGACCTTTGGGACATCATCGAGAATGGACCATACACACCTGAAGATGATGATAAAAATCCAATTCCACGAGAAAGATGGACTACCGAAAGCGTAAAGCAAGATTTCAACTAAACTCCAAAGCGAAATTTTTCTTGAGTTGTGCATTGAGCAGAAGCGAGTATGACAAAGTTCATGGATGTGATACTGCCAAAGAAATGTGGGATACATTATCAATTGCACATGAAGGAACAAATCAAGTCAAGGAGTCCAAGATAAGTATTTTGGTGCATCAGTACGAGTTATTCAAGATGAAAGAAGAAGAGACCATTGATCAAATGTTTGGAAGATTCCAAACAATTGTTAATGGACTAAAAGCTCTTGGAAGAACATACAATAGTCAAGACCATGTTCGAAAGATTTTGAGGAGTCTGCCCAAAAGATGGAGACCCAAAGTAACTGCTGTACAAGAAGCCAAAGACTTAAGCGCATCAAGCTTGATGAATTGCTTGGATCGTTGAAGATACACGAAGTAGAGCTTGATGCGGAAGATAAGCCCAAGAAAGAGAAGTCCATAGCGCTCAAAGCAAGTCAAAAGAATCACAAAATCCAGAAGAAGAAAACAAAGAGGAACACATCAAAGGCTTTAAAGATTGAAGAAGCAAAGGATGATGATTCCAGTAAGTCAGAATCTGAATCAAGTGATGAAGACGATGAGCTATCTTTCATTTCAAGAAAGATAAGAAGAATGTGGAAAAAGAAGTCCAAAGGAAATTCAACATTTAGAAGGAACAGCGGCAAAGACGATGAAAAAGTCGATAAAGCATCCGTTACATGTTATGAATGCAAGAAGCCGGGACATTACAAGTCCGAGTGTCCAATGTTGAAAAGACAACCCAAAAGGAGTAGGGATAACAAGAAAAGCATGATGGCAACATGGGAAGATCTGGACTCATCAGAATCAGATACAAGTTCAGAAGCGTCAGAACATGCTAACATATGTCTGGTAGCTGAAGAAGAAAGTGATGAGGAGGTAACTTCTAGCTATAATGATATACAAGATGCATACTTAGAATTGTTAGAGGATTCTCATGCTATTCTGAAACAGTACAAGCTGTTGAAGAAGAAATATGTAGAAAACCTCAAACATACTCATGAGATAGAGTGAGAATATAAGTTTGAGAAAGCAAGTTGAGGAATTGAATAACAACAAAGTTGTAGATAGATCCAAGAGATTAATCAATTGAAATCGAGAATTAATAATCTCTCAATTGATCTAGCTAAATTTCTGAGATAGTACAAAAAGATGAATGAAATGATAGGAAAATACTGTACATCCGAGGATAAAACCTGGATTAGGTTTACTAAAAATAAGCCCCGTAATTACGTAAAATCAATTGCTCAAAAGATAAGAAAAGATATCAATCAGTTTTCGTAAAGGTCATCAACGTTTTCATTCTACACCTTATTATCATTCATTACATCATACTAACCCTAAAGGTCCCAAGAGAATCGAGTACCTAAAAATAAGATAATATCTCCTGAAATCCTTCTTTGGAAGAACCAGAAGCACCATTGGTATTTGGACGATGGATGCTCGCGTCACATGACGGAAACAAGTCTATGTTCCTAGATCTTCAAGACAAGAAAGGAGGATCAAGAACTTTTGGAGACAACCAGCGAGGAAAGATAATCGGGTTTGGTAAGATTGGTAAGAATTCTATGCATGCATTAACAACGCATTACTAGTTGATGGTTTAAAGCATAACTTGATAAGTATTAGTCAATTATGTGATTCGGTTTTGAAGTTACTTTCAATCAAAATTTTGTGAAGTCGAAACAAAGATGGTTCCATCTTCTTTTCACCAAAAGACGAAACAATCTTTACAAAATTGATTTAGACGATTTTCGGCCTCAAAATATTTCATGTTTTTATCTATCAAGATGAAAGACCGATCCGCATAAAAACTAGGTCATGTCGGTTTTAAACATATTTCAAAACTTTTGAAACATGATTTGGTAAAAGGTTTGCCACAAATTCGCTTTTGACAAAGATTTCTTTTGTGAAAGTTGTCGAAAGGAAACAAGTTAAAACCTCTTTCTTCAAAAATTTCAGAACGTCATCTAGACCACTTGAGTTGTTACATTTGGACTTATTTGGTCCAACAAGAACAATAAGTCTTGGTGGAAAGAAGTATGGACTTGTGATTGTTGATGATTTTACAAGGTTTTGTTGGATACTTTTCTATCACATAAAGATGAGTCTTTCAAGTGCTTTAGAAACCTTTCCATGAGGTTACAAAATGAAAAGAAATGTCTATAGCCAAAGATAAGGAGTGATCATGGTGGAGAATTGAAAATGAGAAGTTTAGAGTATTCGCGAAGAAAATGGAATTTTCCATAACTTCTCCGCCCCAAGGACTCCGCAGCAGAATGGAGTTGTTGAGAGGAAGAATAGGACGATTCAAGAGATGGCAAGAACAATCTTCGCGAGATGAATCTTCCTAAATACTTCAAGGAAAGTCATCAATACAAAGATGTTACATTGAGAATAGAGTGTTCTTTGCGACCAATGTCAAGAAAACTCCTATGAGTTATGGAATGGAAGGAGACCAAACATTTCTTATTTCCATCCTTTAAACCGCAAGTGCACTAGTCGAACACAAAGGAAGCTCGACAAATTTGATGCAAAGACATTTTCAGAATTTTTCTAGGCTATTCTCTCACTTCAAAGGCATTTAGAATCTTCAACCTCACCTCAAAGATTGAAGAAACTATTCATGTTAAGTTCGATGATAGCTCTCAACCCAATAAGGAAAAGGAATCGAGAAGATGATGTCATTATGGTGCCTTTGACACAGGTAAGGAAGTATCTTCATCGAAACACCTCATGATGAAAAGATGACATTTCTAAGAATTTTGAGTTAAAGAAAGATTGGAGATACAAAAGCTTTCATCCCAAAGAGTCAATTATTGGAGAAACCTCGGAAGGTGTAAGAATAAGGTCCAAGTTCGTAAGAGAAGCCAACATGGCATTTATATCCAAGTAGAAACTAAGAAGATTGATGAAGCTCTAAAAGATGAAGCATGGATATTAGCTATGCAAGAGGAGTTGAATCAATTCAAGAGGAATAAAGTCCGGTCCTTAGTTCCTAAACCGAAAAAAATCCATTATTGGTACTAGATGGATATTCAAGAATAAGCTAGACGAATCAGAAAAGTAAGTCGAAACAAGGCAAGATTAGTAGACAAGGCTATAATCAGCAGGAAGGAATAGACTACAATGAGACATATGCTCCAAGAGCAAGACTTGAAGCAATAAGGATATCGCTTGCATATCTTTGTTTGCCATGACATAAAGCTTTTTCAGATGGATGTAAAAGTGCATTTTGAACGGTTTTATAGATGAAGAAGTCTATGTCAAGCAACCTCCTGGATTTGAGGATATAAAGTATCCAGATCATGTCTACGACTTCATAAAGCCTTATATGGATCAAACAGCCCCTAGAGCATGGTATAATCGTCTAACTCATTTCTTATAGGAAATGGATTTACTAGAGGTAAAGTAGACAAAACTCTTTTAGGAAGAACTTGAATAATGATTTTATTATTGTGCAAATCTATGTTAATGATATTATTTTTGGAGCAACCTCAAAAAGGTTATGCATGAGCTTTGAAAATATGATGAAAAATGAATTTGAGATGAGCATGATGGGTGAGTTAAAATTCCTTCTTGGATTGCAAGTAAAGCAAACTAAGGATAAGATTTTATCCATCAACAAAATATGTCAAAGAATTGTTGTCTAAGTTTGATATGCAAAGGTTAAAAGTATGTCTACACCAATGCATCCTTCAAACTTGTTGTCAAAAGACGAAAGTGGTAAGAAGGTGGATCAAGCCCTATTTAGAGGGATGATTGGTTCTTTGCTTTATCTTACTGACAAGTAGACCGACATTCTATTCAAGGATGCTTGTGTGCAAGGTTTCAGCCGATCCTAAGAGAATCTCATTACATTGTCAGAAACGAATTTTGAGATATCTCGCAGTACTACCGATCTTTGCTTAATGTATGAGAAAGGTAAAGATTTCAGGTTGAATGGATATTGCGATCGCGGACTATGCCGTGATAGGATCGAAAGGAAGAGCACGAGTGGTGGTTGTCACTTCCTCGACCAAACTCGTGTCATGGTCAAGCAAGAGACAAAGCTCGATTGCATTATCAACGCCAAGTTGAATATATGTCTGCCGCAAGTTGTTGTTCACAATTGTTGTGGATCAAGTATCAATTGGAGGACTACTCAATACAAGAGGAAGAGATTCCAATATACTGTGACAACACCAGCGCCATCAGCTTGTCAAAGAATCCAATTCAACATTCAAGGGTGAAGCACATAGAAGTCAGACATCATTTCTTGAGAGATTACGCTTAGGAAGAAAGTCGTCAGCCTACAATTCGTGGAAACGAAATATCAGTGGGCGGATATCTTCACAAAACCACTAAGTGAAGATCGCTTTAAAGAAATCAGACGCAACCTCAATATGGTGATGTTAACAGACCATTCATCTGGTTTTTCGTAAAGAAGAAACAGACAGACGGAGGAGTTAACGGACCATTCATCTGTTTTTTTTATAAAGACAAGACAGATAGATGGCAGAGTTAACAGATTGATCATCTGATTTTTCAAAAAGAAAAGACAATGAAACGGTGGAGTTAAACGGCGTTGCTAAAATGGGTCTGAGATTTCCAGACAGAAAAGGAGCAGAAGCACCAAGGAAAGCAACAACTGAGGGGGAGCCTATACCGAAGAAATCCTCTATGAAGGAGAGAAGATCACACTCTCAGGAATCAAAGTCAAGAAGTGTTCGATTTTTGAATCGGGAGACTTGACGTAAAGGGAACCTCCGTGAGTGACATTCTTAAGCAGCAAGAAGGTCACCTGTAATGTAAACCGTATGATGAAAGAAGCCACCCATCCAGAGATTCAAGCCAATCAAAGCATTATGAACGATGAGATCAAAAGCTACAAAATCACTATCATCAATCCTGAGAAAGATTGAAACTTCGCCTCAAGGAAATGGAGGAAAAGGAAAGAAAAGAACTGAAAAGAAGAAAGCACAATCCAAGAGGTCACCAAGGATAAAGAAAATGAGTGCGAGAAAAGAAGAAAGTCCAACAACAGAGACAAAGTCTAAGAAGGCAAGGCAAGAAGAGATCATTGTTGACACTACGTAAAAGTCTACCGTAAGTCTTTGTTAGTCTTCTGAAGTTAATATGGAAGCTGCCATTGAAGCGATTAGGAAACTATTACGGGTAATATTAAGGATTCTCACAAAGTTCTTAATAATCCAATTTTGAAGAAGTAGTTCCTACTACTTTTCAGTCTACACTTGTCCACAAACAAGTTGCTACTCATGTTATGGGTAAGAAGGCTACTCAAAAGTTGTGAGTGTGATGACTAATGTTCCATCCAAGTATTTAACTGCTTAAAGAGAAAGTTGGGAACATGATTGGTTGTAATAGAGGAGAAGAAGACCAAGTCTGTCATCATCCGAGACAAACCAAAGAGATATGTGAAAGCCTTCTTCAAATTAGTTGAATATGATAATGGCATTTTACATCCATTGGATAGGGGTTACAAAATTTCTATGATCAATCAAGAGAGTTGGAAGAGAACCATATCCACCAGAGCCATTTGGAGAGCGCCTCACTTCTTATCCTATCTTGAATAAAGACAAGAATCAAGGTGGTACCGATCTTCAACCACCAAATTTTGTTGAACTCAAGTATGAGAAGTCAAGCTAAAAGTTCAACCGAGCCAGTTGTGGATGACATGACTTCGATCAAATCAAGAGGCGGTAAAATTGATTGATGAAGCATGTGAAGAGAAAAGGAGTGGAAATTCTATCCGCATATATCAAGATCCAGACCAAGCCTAACTAAGGCTACAGCAGCAGAGGATCCACAGGAGGACTATCGAAAGGGTCAAGATTGCTCGCTCGATTGGCAACTCGTAATGTTGTTATACTATTTTACGTAACATTCTGCTAAATCGACCTCTGTGGAGATCACCTCAATTGCGAAGCTATGCCATGGTTGGAAGCACTTATCAACGATACATGATTCCTATGATCTTGATATTCATGAACAAGTCGTATTTGTTCCTCCACCTCCTACAAATCATTGAAACAAATGTCTTTAACAAGGAAGTTTATACAACAACAAGTGGCTATCGTTGAAAAGCAAGTTGTTGAGAGAATCCTCGATTGCAGATGAATCATCGACTTTAAAGAAGCATGCTCGTAAACTTGATAAGGATATGAAGAAGATTAAAAGATGCTGAAAAGTTGGTGAAGCAGATTGGGAAATAATTTTTTTATCAATAAAAATAAGGGAGAAGGGAGAAGGAAGAAATCAATTTGGAAGGATAAAGCGAAGTTATTTTATCTCAATACTCAGATAATTGATACTTTCATATTTCTCTAATTCACAAGTATTTGTTATCATCAAAAAGGGGGAGAATGTTAAGTCAAACCAGACTTCACGTATTAAATAATTTTGATAATAAACAAAGAGAAATATACAAATGAAAAGTAGATGGATGCATAAAAAGAAAAAGCTGAAGGAAGAATAACTGAAGGAAGAAAAACTGAAGGAAGGAAAAACAGACGGAAGAAAATGAAGGAAGAAAAGGAAGGAAGAAAAAGCGGGCGAAAGAAAAATGAAGGAAGAAAAGCGACGGAAGAATAACAGACGGAAGAAAAAGGAAGGAAGAAAAAGCATAAGGAAGAAAAGCAGACGGAAGAAAAACAGAAGGAAGGAAAAGCAGACGGAAGAATAGCAGACGGAAGAAAAACTGAAGGAAGAAAAGAAGAAGGAAAACAGACGGAAGAATATCAGACGGAACAAAATTAGACTAAGCTTTACTAAGAGAAAAGCGAGACGATACAAAAATCGACTAAGCTTTACTTAAGAGAAAAGCGGACGATACAAAATCGACGGAAGCTTTAATAAGAGAAAAGCGAGGCGATACAAAAATCGACGGAAGCTTTACGAAGAGAAAGCGGGCGATACAAAATTAGACTAAGCTTTACGAAGAAGAGAAAAGGCGATACAAGAATCGACGTAAGAAAGAAACATCGCTTAAGAAAGCGATTCTGAGTTAAACTGAATAACCGTTTCTTTAAAGATTCAAGAAGCATATATTCAAGAAACAGTTGAAGACCCGATTATAAATAAGAGTCGAGATTGAAGTAAAAACGACTTTTGTGAAAAGTGAATGAAACTCTGAGTATTCAAACATCTGACTATCTGCGAGAAAAATTGTGAACTATTTTTCGAGTGTACATTGTTAAGAGCAACTCTTTTGTAAAAAGCTCTTTATTAGTTTTCATTTTGAAAAGTGTTACTGGTAGCTCAAGAGGCTAAGAGTAAAAGAATACTTGTTGTTAAGAGACCAAGAGGCTCAGTCAAAGAATACTTGTAAACAGTTCGGAGATAGTGAAATCTCAGAAGGATATCTGAGGACTGGACGTAGCCCACGGTTTGGGGTGAACCAGGATAAATTGCTGTGTTTCTCTCTCTAACTCTTACTTTACTTAAATCGTAGTTCTCATTATTATCAAAGGTTTTCAAACTAGTCAAGAATTGATTTAAGATAAGTTTTCTGAAAGAACAAGCAATTGTTATTGAAGGGATTAACGAAAAGTTTATCACAATTCAACCCCCCCTTCTTGTGTATCTTGATCACATTATTACTCAATATATTAACGTGTGATTTACTTCAAAATCAAACTTGAAAAAATATTGGAGGATCATGGGTCTAGGATTGCTATCACTATAGACATGTGGACAACTTCCAACCAAAAGAAAGGATATATGGTTGTGACCGGACACTTCATTGATGGAGATTGGGATTAAAAAATCGAATTCTAAGGTAATTGATTTTCTTATATTTAATATGTTTCCTTCCTTATTGAGAATGTCATGTTTTCTTAAGATGTAATATGCAAATACTTTGCTTAATCTTTAACTTGGTTACCATATAGATATAGTAATTTGCATGTTTAGTAATTAGTTCCTTTATACATGCTAAATATTAATTACTTAAAGAACCATTCTTTGTTTTGTATCTAAGTTGTAATAAATTTTTTATCATTTTATTTTATGGGTTTAAAATCGTGCCATGCCCACATACTCTATTGAAATTTTTAGAGGTGTGTTTGTATGAGTTTAGCCTAGAAAACAAGATTTCTTCTGTGGTTGTGGATAATTGTAAAACAAATGATGCAATGATGAATCTTCTACATGAGAAGCTTAGTGCCAATTCTCTTATATTAAATGGAAAATTTTTGCATATGCAATGTAGTGCTGATATATTAAACTTGATTATCAAGGATGGTTTGGATTTCATGGGTGAAGGGTTAGAAAGAATTAGTGATTGTATTTTATTTTAGGCATCAACTCCTAAAAGGATAGAGAAGTTTGAGGATGCAGCCAAGTTTTGGAAAGTTTCATCTTCTAAAAAGTTAATTCTTGATTAATAGACAAGGTGGAATTCTACTTATTTGATGCTTGAGACAACTTTGTCATACGAAGGTGTTTTTAAGAGGTTGGAACGTTTGAATAATCGACTTAAATTTACTTTGCCTAGTGATAAAGATTGGAAGTTGGCAAACATTATTTGTGACAAACTAAGAGTATTTTACAAGGTAATATAGCTTTTTTTTTGTAGAAAATACCCCACTGCAAACTTGTTCTTTTGACATGTTTGTGAAATAAAGTTGAAATTATTTAAGTGGATGTCGTCCCATTATGATATTGTTAGAACTATGGCACTAAATATGGTCAAAAAGTACGATGAATATTGGTTTCATGTGAATGGAATACTAGTTACTGCTTCTGTTTTGGACCCAAGAAATAAGATATAATACGTTGAGTTCTATTTCAGTGACATTTATGGAAGTAAAGCTAATATTGAGATTGAGAGGGTGAAGAGCTTGCTTTATGAACTATTGTTAGAATATCAAGAAAAACATGCTATGGACATAGGGAACTCTACAACATGTACTAATTCAGTTGTTTCATCATCTTCATGTGAGGCTACCCATATTGGAAAACATCAAGTAGATTGTGGAGTAGCGATAATTTTTCCATGTATAAGATGTAACATCCCATTACCTGTGGGAAGATTAGAATGGTAAATGTGAGTGCTTAATGAGAGCTCAGAAATGTAATTGCATGCTCATGCATAATCTGTCATACACATACATGAGGATAGTGAAAATTTTGCACAAGAACCTAATTGTATATGCATTCATTGACATTTCTCGGTAAAATTGTTTATAGATGTGCGTTCTATTGAAAATTGTGGTTGTTTATGTTGAAAAAAATTGATTTGGAGAGTGTAATTGCTGATGTGGAATTTTTGGAGAATTTTGGGAATTTTGGTGAATTTAGGAACAAATATTTGGAAAATTTTGGAAAAAATAGGAAAAAAGGCATCAAATTGAGTTTTAGAGATAGTTGAATTGAAAAGATGGAAGTTAAGGGAGTTAGTTTCAAATGAAACTAAGTTAGAGATTAGACCATAGGAAAGTGACAAGTGTTAAGTTGCTTTTTGTACTTTTGTTAAAAGTAAGTCTTGCTATCCGAGAGTTAAAAGAGGGGTTTGGTATTTCTTAAGCTTCTTTCCTTGTTATCAACTCATTGGAATTTTCTTAAAAACATAGAGGTTGGTTAGTGTTCATAGTGGGAACGTGAGTCTTGCATGGAGTAGGGCTTGAAGATAATTGGAGCTTTTAGGAGTTTTCAATGAGTAAGTAGTGGATAAATTTGTTAGAGTTATTTGGAATAAACAGATGAAATTTTGTCATCGTATGTATTATGGATTATATTTTCTTATGAATGATATTGATTTGAAATGTAGTAGAAAAGGTGACCTTAGTATGAGTTGTGTTAAGGAAAGGTTGTGAAAACGAAATGGGTGGTTGATCTGGAAAATGTTCACTGTGTGCGTGTTCGGTCTGTTAGCTATAGCTTTTTCTCTAGTTATCCAAATAAGATTCTTTTTGATTCGGATTAAACTAGAAACATATGGTTACATTTCTTACGAAGAAATAGAAATCTGATTATGCATCTAAGAATCTCAAAAAAATTCGTGAAGTTAAGAACTGGTGCAGTACATTAGTGGATGAATGTAAATTTTTGTCTTCAGAATTTAGGGGCAAATATGGGATTGATCTAGATAGATTTTGGCAAATTTGCCTCAAGAAGTTTTAGAGCTTTCTTTTATCTTTCCAACGGTATATAGTATGAAAATTTTAGACATCTGAGTCAAAAGTTATGGTCTTTATAAGAGGAGATACAAAAGAAAGAAGGAAGAAAACATTGTCTTAGTTACTGTAGATGATGTTACTGTTCATATAAGACGATGCAAAAGAAAGAAGGAAGAAAACATTGTCTTAGTTAGTGTTCATTTAAGACAATATTACTGTTCATGTAAGACGAAGCAAAGTAAGACGATTGAGGTCAAAAACATAGTTGTTTCTTTTGGTCATAACTTCCTCTCTAGACATCTAAATGACTTGATTCTTGAACCAATGGACTTGTAAGACATTGCTCTACATCGTTACCAGAAATAATAGCCCTTTGAATCAAAATGAGAAAGGTTGAGTGAAAAATTAGAACGGGTATAGTGAGTGTACCCTTAAATAGTATGAATTGGTGTTATTATACTAAACATACTTCATTATTTTGATGATACATTGATAGGTAGAGTTCCAAATGAGATAATTTTTGATTTGGAGTAAACTAAAAAAATAGGGATACAAATTATATAGAGAAATAAAATTCTGAATCGGCCTCTAAAAGTTTCAATTTTTGTATGGAAGTTAAGTATAGGGTACTGTCTCAAAATAAAAGCAGTCTGGAGATATTGGAGTATAACTTTCACACTACTGAACCAAATTGAATGATTTTAGTGTCATTAGAAAGATAAGACATAGAGGAACACTTTTCTAGAAGAGAATACTATCAAATTTCTTTATTTTCATTGTCTTAATGATAAAAAATAGTAGACCCGAAAGTCAGAGTTTGGAGAAAAATCTGAAATGGCTCGTTAGATTATGAAATTGGATTCACATGGTTTGTTGAGGTATAAACCCTACGAACAAATGCCAGTTAAGTGAGTTTCGATATTTGATTGTTTTTCGATGACATTGATGGAAGGATACTCGGGATTGTCATGAACATGCATTGTACATAATTCATTTCATACATGTGCATTAATGAACATGTATAATTGTGCAAACTGTGATATATGTGTGTGTTTTAATTGTTATAGAGGAACAATTGGAACGACAATCTCTAGACATTTTTGGCACTTCAAGCATTAGGTTTGGGAGCAACTTGTGAGTAACCTAGACGGTTCCTGTCAATTACTGTTTGTTTATGATTATGTTTTGAATAATGAATGAATGAGATTTGATTATAGATTCTGGACAGAAGGTCCGATGAATGTGTAATGTGGATTGAGATATCGAAGTGCTATTTGAATGTAAATGTGAAGACCTATGTGCTTTATGTTGTGATTGATTGTGTTACATGTATTTCATTCATGAATACATAATTAGATAATGGAAGTTGTGACTAGAGTAGCCAATGATCAAAGCTTAAAGCTCAACGAATAAAAATGAGTCTCAAGCTCACAAGTGTTTCAGAGCCTCAAGCTCAATGTGTAATGAACCCTGTATCCTCATCGGATAAGGGACAGTTATTAATGAGCCTAGTATTCAAATTGAATACGAGACAGTTCAGACACTCAGTCACAACAACGTAACAATTGGAAAGTGTCTCGTGAGCATTTCTTATGCATCTTGTTAAGTATATTTGATGGAGTGAAATGAAAAATTGTGATATGAATTGATGTGTTGCATGAATTGAGTGAACCATCGATGATGGTTACCTCATTAAGTTCGTAAAATTCATCAAAATTGCAACGTTGTCTTTTCAGGACCAAGGGACGACTCTATCAATTAAGAGGCTCTATTGCTGGGTAGATTGTGATTGGCAAGAGAAGTCATGGCTTAAAGGTCGGTCAGCTGGGATTTTTGGACAGATTAGTTAGATTGTAAATATTTTCCTCCTTCATGTAGTACTATTGTATTAGGTTTTGATGATGTACAGATGGAAATTGTTGAAAGTCACAATGTAGACAATCAGGTTTTTATGAAATGAAACGAGGAAAAAGTTAGTTTTAAAATATTATGATTTTCTATTGATGCTCATAAGTGAATAATGATACCATGCCTTAATAAGTGAAGGTAGTGAGTGAACGTAGCATGCCCTTATCCTAGGTTATGTGTCGGAATAAACTCCGGATGTCTCGATGTATACCATACGATAAGGAGGCGCTACATAAGAAATCAAAGAAAGAAGGGTAAACTTAAGATCTGAACTGGACCATTATTTGGATGAAGATACAATGCCTAAAAATAATTATTTTGACATTTTGGCTTATTAGAAGCAAGAATTCAAGTATCTAACACTAAGGATGATTGCCCGAGATGTTTTATCAATACTTGTTTCTACAGTTGCTTCAGAAAGTGCATTTAGCATGGGTGGTAGGGTTTTTAGTCCACATCGCTCAAAACTTCATACTAGTACTATTGAAGCATTGATGTGCTTGTAAAAATGGATGCTTGGAGATTATTCAAGTAATATATATTTCCTTATTAATTTTTGCAACATTTGTATTTGAAACTTCTTATCTGTACAATTTTCATATTGAATCTTCCTTTCAGATTTCGTTTTATAAAGTTAATATATGATTGCTTCGATCTTTGATGATGTTGATGCAAGCGAATAGGAATCAGGTGAAGTGATTGATTTGGTAATTCATTTTATTTCTCATCAATTATTCATTTTTACTTAAAATATTAATTTAACTTATAATTTGACTCTATTTGTTAACATATTTTATTTTCTTATAGGATGATAATAACGTAAATGATATGGAGATAGAGCTTTGAATGTTGTGGAGTTCACGCAAAGGCAATTTGGAGATTTGGATATTTCTATCTTTGTTTCAGTTATTCATTGTGAAAAATATATGTTGTACTTGCACTAAACATTATGATTTTATTATTCCAATTTTATGATTTTTCAAAGACATAAAAATCAAAATCTTGACTTATTATTATTAAAATAATTTTGATTTGGAGTGTTAGCAAAAATCTGCTCTTTATATTTTTCATTTAAAAGTTATATTTTTATGTGCTATACAACCTAATGAATATTAAAAAAACCTAAACAATCCAATTGATTTGAATATTTTCTATTTAGAAGTTATATTTTTATGCGTAATACAACCCGATGGATATCAAATAACCCGAACAATCCAATGAATTTGGATATGAGTAAATCGTAAAAACCGATAGATTCTAAATGGATAATGGATTGAGCCATAAACAATGAATATAGACCGAACCTATCCATTGCCATCCCTATGCATTACTAAACACTCACTAGTAATAAAGACACAGGCAACATCTTTCATTCACTCTTCATTCCACACATCACAGACACACTAATTCAACTAGGGACAAATGGATAATGGATTGAGCCATAAACAATGAACATAGACCAAACCTATCCATTGCCATCCCTATGCATTACTAAACGCTCACTAGTAATAAAGACACAGGCAACATCTTTCATTCACTCTTCATTCCACACATCACAGACACACTAATTCAACTAGGGACAAAAAGAGAGATAGAGAGGGAGGCAGAGAAATAGAGCTTTTGCTAAGAGAAGAAAAAAGAGAAACAGAGGAGGAAGAGAGAAAAATAGCAAAGAAAGTAAGCTCAGACAAGAGGCAGAAGGTGAGAGCCAATGCCAGAGAGGTGGAGTTTGACTGGAGATCTACCACAAGCTTCATCACTCGAGAGGCCATTCGTTTGTTCATTCCTTTTCATCTCTGATGTTGTGTTGCAAAACATTTCTGTTGAACTCCTTTGTATTTTATCTGCTGAACCTATTTTATTTGTTAAAGATTGATAGTCCATTATGTATTCACTGTTTTATTGCTCAAATACTTTTGTTATTGTTGAACATGGTAATGAAGTGTATAAAGATAATGAAATGTGTTTATGCTATGATGGGCTTATCTCTTTTTTTTAGGATTAATGTAGTTATTTTAGTCAAATATGCATGATTGAGGGATTGTGTTGTTGTCTTATATTTTCTATAGTTTCTGAACTAAATGGATGTAATAGAATGATCAAACTTTGCATCATTTTAGTATTAAACAAAGAACCGAAAGGAGAAGTTTAATATGGAACTAGAAACTATAGATGCTTAGGTTAAGAATTAGAAATATATTAACTTAAGTGGTAATTAGTGGTTGAGTTACCATAATTAATTCGGATAATAACGTGTCGAATGTTAAAGCTATATTTAGTTTATTATTCGAGTTGATCTTAGGACCAAACTATTAATTTCGATAAGACAATTGTCCAATCATTGCCCCTTAATCATGCATAGGAGATTAAATTAGTGAAATTAATTTTTAAAAGTTTTCCACTTTGATTTTTACTCATTTTTTATTTCGGTCGATTTAGTTTACTTTTCATACTATTTTATGACTTTCTTTAAAGCTTTCACTCAATAATTTAGGATATAGTGTTTAAGATTGCATATGTTTTTATTTTAATTCAAAATTAATTTTAGTTAACCAATTTAACCTCCATGGGAGACGATCTTAGTTAACCAATGTCATTGACCCTCTTTTAAGATATTGAGAACTTTGAAGCTTAAAGAGAAAGTGAAAATGACGAGATTCTTTTAAGAGAAAGGACCACATCCAATCCGTTATTTTTCCAAAGATTAAAAGCTTATTTATGTATAATAGGAAAGATGGTCTTTGATTAAATAAAAAACCAACCAAGGTTGAATCCTAGCTTCGATCTCCCTCTTTTAAGATTTCTACATTAGGAAAGACTATCAACATGACATCTAGCTCTTTAGGCGGGTTAAAATGAAGGGTGGATGTATGTACCACAATCTACTTCCAACTCTTAGTCAGAAGTTAAGGAGCTGGAGTCGAGGATGATGAACCAGCTTTAAAGAGATCCTGTTTACCATGGGAGGGTGTAACAGGTGGTAAAGATGGAAATTCCCTACCTACTGTAGTAGTTGTAGGCAATATGGCAATGGTTTCGGCAATTTAGAGTAGCAAGTAAAAGTAAGGAACATCTTTTAGTCAATTTTTTAGAGAAAAGAATAACTAAAAACGATAAAAAAATGTTGTAATAGGATATAAGTAATAAAATGAAAAGATAAGATAGCTTTCAAGTAGCTCAGAGAGAGAGGAAATGGAAGCAAAATAATTAGCATAATGAAATAAAGAAAAAGTAGTTGAATGCAAAGACAAGAAAAAGGAACAATGAAAGTGACAAGTGAGGTAGGTGGAGGACATGTGAAAACAAACAGAAGAAAAGCATTCAGAGGTTCATCTGAGGCCTTCATCCAGCAATCTCCAAGCTCTTAGTGAGATGTGGTAGCATCACATTAGCCACTTCCCTGTCTGAGTTTTTAAGTCAACAACATTGTAACATCCCACCCCCTCCTGGATGGGTAAAATAGTAAACTTGGCATAGGATGGGACTAATAGGGAATATTTAGAACTGTTCATGCATAATAGGATTGATACACAGTATCAATTGTGTACATGGAATTACAGTAAATGCATTCATGACATTCCCGGTAATTGGGCCTAACGGTATTTTATTGTGATTAACGTGGTTATGGGATTTGAAAATTGTTCGAAGCGCTTATTAAGCGTTTTACATTTTTGGGATTTATAGGAATTTTTCTGGAATTTTCCGGAGAAAATTCCTGACCGCAAAATCGCCAGAATCGCCTAAACTTGTTTTGGAGTAGAAAAGGTGATTTTCGTGATTGAAAAATTATTTGGAGTGCACTGTTACCTGTTTTATAATTTTAGGGAATTTCATTAATTCTCAGAAAAATAATTGGGAAATTTTGGACGGATAAATCGCCAATCGCTAACCTGTCGATTCTCAGAGCAAAAATTGCTACCCACTGGTACTGTAATATTGGGTATTTTATTTTGGGACTAAAAGTAGGGCCATTGGAGTGAAATGGAGTAAAATTTTGGATTGGATTAAACAAATTTATATTGACTTTTCTTTGAATTATGGACCTATCACCTTGTGCCATTGCAAAAGGTTACATTAAATGCTCCATCTCAATGCTTACGGATATGTATTGTTATTAAAGGAAAGGAAAGGATAATAAATTGTTTTAAAGGCTTTGTTAAGCCATCCGAAAGATATACAACAGAAACTCTCTTGATAGAAACCATCGAAACTTTTGCACTCTTCTCATCTTTCTCCATAACTTCAAGCTCCTCTCTTTGATTCCCTCAAAGTTAGAGGATGAGTTTTGTGCATGCTTGAGAAGGGAAAGAGGTTAGTACCTTGGTGTAGAGATTTGGTTGTTGAAGCTTTAAAGGAGGCTTTTGAAGTAGGTATGTATCCATTTAAGGTTTAAGCTTTAAATGATGTTTTGATGATGTAGTTCATAAGTCATGATTAGTGGGTGCATTTAAAGGGGGTTATTGTTTATTAATGATGAGTGATGATGGTTAAATGTTATGAAAAAGATAGTTTGAATTGTTGAGTTATGATTTGAGGAAGCTAGCTTGAAAGATGTGTTGTTAATTTGATTTTGAAGTGAATATAGATAAGTAATAATTGAATTGAGGAATTTAATGCTGTAAATTGTTCAGTAGTAACCCTAGTATATGTATGACTGGAGTAATATTTTATTTGTATTTATTTTGATGTCTAGTGATGTGAAAAAGGCATTGAAGTGGTTGAACTAAGGTTAACCTTAAATCTGGAAAGTTGGAATTATAATTGATGTTACTGTTTTGTTCATAATTTATTGTGTAGAAATGCAAATGAGGTAAGGTTAGTGGCCACTGAAACTTTGGACTGTTGGCTTCAATTTAGTGTGAAATAGGTGTTGTTTAATTTCAATGATAGAGGGGTGAATTTTTGAATGGAAAGTTCCTGTTCCATTGCCTGTGAACAGTAACCGCAACCATGACATCTGAGTTTTGTTGATTTTTGTAAATTAATTGAGATGGAATTAGGGAGAATGGTCTTCATGGAAGTTGTAGTATATTTGATTATATTTCCATTGCTACTGATCTTGCTATTTTTGGAATTGTGTGTTGGGAGATATGAATTGATTACTAATGGCTGGTTTTGAGCATTTTGGATGAAACCTAGTTTAAGTGTGATTTTGTGAGTTTACTGATTTGAGGCAATTTTAACATTTTATGTGGACTGAAGTGGTGTGAGTGAGCTTCTGAAAAGTTGTAGAGGAAGAGATTATATTGAAATTGATATTTGGTATGTAATTTTTAGAAGTCAGAATTGGGAGATATGATTTTTCAAAAACTGATCCTACATTAGGTTATGAATGGCTGATGACAACAGAAACTTCCATAACAGTTTTCAAATGGTTAGAAATCGAATTGGATGATGAGTGCTTCATGAAAAATTGAAGTTTGAGATGTTATCTTTTCAGGGATATAAAGTTCTGAATTTATTGACTTGTATAATGGAAGTTATGCTTCTTGTAATATTACTGCCCAAAGTGAAGGAGTTCAGGGACAGTAACATTAGATGAATTAATTGACTTGGTTTGCAATAGAATTTGATTTTGGGTTGTTCATGAAAGTTGTAGAAGACATTGTGAACTTGTTGACCATATTTTTGTGGTAATTTATTACTGAAGAATCAGTGAGTTATGACATTGTAAATGTACTGCCCTGTGTTGATGAAAATTTAGTAGGCAGAAGGTTTGATGGGTTATTTGATACCCTTAGGGTTGGATTTGATTTTTGGTCTTCTTGAGAGTTGTAGAGCTTTGCATAAGCTTTCCAATGAGGTATAGTGGGTATTTTCTGAATTGTGTGCTAAAAGTTAGAGTGGATGGAAATTAAGATTGAAATCTGGAAAAAAAAAGGCGAGGTAGCAGTGAAACTCGCCGCCTCATGAGGCGACGTTCGCTCGCGATGGCGAGATTTAGAGGTTGGTCGCGAGGCGACGCCCGCCTCGCGATTTAAGTGAGGCGATTTCGCCTCAGAGGCGACGTCTCGCCCAGGCGTTCAAAGATATATGTATATATAATTATTTTATTTTGATTATTATTTGTTATTAAAAGGTACAATTGTTCTTTGTCAATTTCTTTCCGTCCGACGTCCGATTGACCTGATTCCAGAGGCATCGGATTCGTTGAATATTTAATTTCATTTTCTGAGAAATCGGGAATTTTAGACGGAATTTGACGTAGCCCTATTGACGGAACGTAAACACTGTTTTATTTAATTGGGGACCTATAGAGGTCCGAATTGCATGACCGTCCGCTTATGGATTTCTAATTTTCATAGAATTTTATTATGGGAAATGTTGGATTAGGGCGGGATTGCCATGAACATGCATTATATACATTTTCTGATTTCATGTGCATTGTTTAATCATTTACACCAATGGTAATAGTTATTCATTTAATTTGTTATAGAGGCTCCAGTGGACCATCGTTCCACGAATTGGCGAGACTTCCGGCGTTAGCGTGGAAGTTATTAGGTGAGTAACCTAGTTGGTTATTCCAATCTATGTGTTAGCTGTGAATTGATTGCCTACGGGAATACATGAATTATTGTTGTGACAACGCGCCTACTGGGATTACATGAATTATAATCGTGATTGATTGCCTACGGAATTATGTGGTATTACTGACTGTGAATTTACATGAGGTAACTGTTTAATTGAATTGAATATTGGACTGTGAAATACCATGTTTACTGTTGTGAAACATGTGCATTCATGCACAAATACATCACACTGTTAAAAGGAAAATTGTGAACCGAGGCGCCACTGTACTGAACCGAGCCTAGAGCTCGATATACTGAACCGAGCCTCGAGCTCGACGGGAGATAATTCTCCCAGACGCGTCTATACTGATCACTGTTATGCGCTCGGTCACAATACTGAAATGAACTGGAAAAAGAGTCACATGTGCATTGCATACTGGATTCTATATCTGACAATATTTTTAACTGGGTGTATATTTACTGTACTGTGACTGTAATTATTCTGTGACTGTATTCATGTTGTGTTTTGTATAATTACTGCGTGTATACTGTTTCATGCTTATATGATGCATGAATTGGGAGAACCATCGATGATGGTTTCTCATTGAGTTCGCAAACTCACCCAAAATTGCAACTTATTTTTCAGGCCTAGCATGAGCAGATAGCTCCTCAGACCTGTAGAGTAGTATCTGATGGATTGGCGAGAAAAGCAATGGCTCAAAGGTCGGTCAGCTGGGCTTCCTTTTGGAGACTGATAGTTAGATCTGATTATTGTACAGTACAGTATGTAGAACATGTGTAAATTAAAAAGTACTGACAGTTGTGAATTACTAAGTTTTGAATGAATGAAATGGAATCTAGTTTGGTTTTTAAAAAGTAGCCAGTTTCTTATTACTGTCTTATGATTGTGATGCCATGAGGAGTGTAGTGGTTGTTGTCGGTAGTGGTCTCTTGTCATAGGATATGTATCGGAATGACCTACGGGCGTTCTGGTGGATACCCTATAGTAAGGGGGCGCTACAAACATAGTCTTTGAATGTATAGTTTTTTATGAACCTATTGTTACCTGTTACCTTTTGCGTTAAAATTTTAACATATTCTTTCTTACATAAAAAAAGCCATGGTATAATTCGCACTTATCACTTACCAAGTAAATCAATCTTGAAGTGCTCTAATATTCTAGTATGATATTGTGGAAGTTAATCCATAACAAAATAAGGTCAGTTTTTTCTTATTAAGAGCTAAATCAAGTCTCCACCTCTGTAGGAAGAGAGGCTTACCAAATATGTGCCATTTTCCTACTTAATAACATGATTCATCTTTGGTTCCTTAGAGGAACCTGAAAAGGAAATTGTCTTTTTATATAATCAAGATATTTTCTAAGACTAGATTGTGTTAAAACACTAGAATTAATAATAACAATATGTGATAGGGAACACAAATACTTACTTGTTGAAGACATGATCAACAAATTATGAAAACACTGTGCAAGCGTTTAGTGATGGCCAAGACCTCCACAGTAAACCCACTTTTTTTTACAATTACAGTTATCAATGGGACAAACCGTAGAGAGACTATAATATGGAATGATTCCACAAACTTGCAAAAATTTAGCAAATGGTTCCATATGTTGCTCTCTAGCATCAAATCTACCATAATACTCACCACTACGGTCAGATCTCACCACCTTGATGACTTTTCCTAATTGTTTTTCAACTTCACTTTTAAAATTTTTTAATTTCTCAAGTTCTTCAAATTTTTCTTTGATTAGAAAAAGATAGTGAAATCGAGAAAAGTTATAAATAAAGGTAATAAAGTACTTGTTACCACAAATAGTAGCAGATAGAGGTCCAATGATGTCCATGTGAATGATTTCTAAGAGACTTAGACTTCTATGTTCATCTTTCTTTTGGTTTTAGTGAATTTTCCTTTGATGCAGTCTACACATATCCCCAAATCATTAAAGTCTAAGGAAGTTAAAATGTTATCTCTAATTAATCGCTCTACGCTTTCCCTAGAGATGTGACCTAAGTATTTGTGCCACAATAAGGATGATTTTTGTTTTATCCTATACCACTTAGCAAGAGGAGTCTCAACATTGAAAGATGTAGAAAAATTATCAGAAGCCAAAGACAATTTATATAAACCATCTACTGAAAAACCAGATCCTATTATTGAAGAATAAAAAACCAATTTTGTTTTTCCACCAAGAAAAGAAAAGGTAAAACCAAGTTTATCTAAGAAAGAAACTAAAATCAAATTCCTTCTAAAGGAAAGTATATAGAAAGTATTCTTTAAAATAAGTTCATGCCCTGAATCTAAAACTAAGGTAATATCTTCAAAGCACTCCACTTCTACTTTAAGATCATTTCCTACCCTCAGCTTGCTTTCTTTTAGACCTAGCTTCCTCATGTTTGTGAACCCTTGTAAGGGCACCAATATGAGTAGTGGAACCACTAGCAAATCACTAAGAATCTATAGGGACATCAACTAGACATATTTCTTCTTGCTTTCTAACCACGCTTTGAATTTACGACATTCTCCTTTATGGTGTCTGTAACATCCCGTTACCGATGTGAGGACATATCGGTAATTTGGATGGATCGAGCAGTGAGTGCATTCTTAATTGAATTGCACATATAGTTTGCCTCTGCATCAGTGATACATGAGTTAATTGCACATGCATACATAGTGACATGCATTCATGATTGTTCCAGCATATTAAATTGTGATTATGAGTGAATTGTGAATTTTGAGATAGTGAGTTAGAAATGATTTAAAGTGAATTAAGGGATAATATGAGCTGTATAGTTGAGTTAGAGAGAGAATTGAATGTTAGAGAATTGGAAATCGAAAATTGAGTATGAGATCGAGTGTTTTATATTTTTGAGGAATTATAAGAATTTTTCGGGAATTTTTTTAGAGTTAAGTGACCGGACCGGGAAAATGACCTAGAGACTGATAGATGGGTTTTCGGTTCCGAAAGTGAGTGGCTTATAGCTTAAAAATTTAGAGTTAGGAGTTTAAGAATTTTTGTAATAAGTCATTGAAATTAGAGATCGAAATTAAGTGAATTTGAGGATAGTGATCTATAGTGTTTAAACCAACCCTTATATATATATATATATATGCTTTTGAAGTTGAGAGAAAGCTTGTTCTTCTTTCCCTTGTGGTTCACCGTCGATGATCTTCCCCTTTCCTCTTGGAGATTTCGTTGTCTCTTCTTCATTGTAAGTGAAGATCTGCTGGATCATTTGAGTTTGATGTCTAGCTTGGAGTTGGAGAATCATCGTGATTGTTAGAGCTTGAGAGGAGTTTCGGAAGATTTTTTAGGGTTAACGACCGATTCTTTGATTTGGTAAGTTTCATTGTGTTTAATGTTGTATTTATGGTTATTTATGGCATTTGTGGCATTTTGATGAGTTAGATGGGGTAGGTGAATGTGTTTAATGAAGGTTTTAAGAGTATTAATGACGGAAATGAGAATCGGAGAAGACGAACCAGTCGCACGTCGCGACGAGCGTTGAGGCCTGAAGGCTTCGTCGCGACGAATAAATTAAATTTATTCGCCGCAACGAGCTCAGTTGACGCCGCGACGAGCGTACGTCGCGACGAGCCAAGTGAGACGTCGCGACGAGCGGATGAGTTTTACGCCGCGTCGAGTGACTCGTAGGCGTCGTGGCGAGCGACCTGTACGTCGCGACGAATGGACGTACGTCGCGACGAAGGGGGCAATTTTCTGAAGTGTAATAACTTAATCTTTTGAGCATAACTTTTAATGTAGACCTCCAATTGAGATGATCCTTGATTCGTTATGAACTAGAGAAAGAGGTCTACAAGTGTGGTATTAAATGAGAGTTGAACTTTGATTTGAGAGATCATAATTTATCAAAAGAGAGTCTATTGCAGTATTGAATGCGACTTAAGTGTTATGTATTGAATAATTAGAGTTTCAATTGGAGAATTATGGTATTGAGGGATATTATGGACCTAGTGAATAGTGAATTATGGATATAAAGTGAGAGATAGCGGAATTGGAATTGAGAGCTGGAAATCATGATCATGCATCATATTATTTTAAATTGAGACATGTGCATTAGTGAATTTGATTAATTGAGCATCTAGTGATGAGAATTCATTTGAATTGTTATAGAGGCACCGTTGGATCGACGATCCACGGATATCTTTGGGACTTCAGCAAGAGTTTCGGAAGTTACAGGTGAGTAACCTAGTTGGCTCCTCGACCCTTAAGTGATAATATGTGCTGTGAATATGTGAATTAACTGCAAATGTGAGTGTTTGTAAATGTGAATTAAATGTGCGGAGTTTATAAGTAGTGCTCTGAGATGCGATAGATTGAGTGATGCGATACATATATGTGTTAGTGATTGTGTAGTGTGAGTACTTTATAGTTGTGAGATACATGTGCTGAGACTGCGAGTGAATATTCTGAAAGAGATAAATTGTGTTGAGTGAGATACATATATGTGCTAGTGACTGTGTAAGTGTAAGTGCATGCAGACATAATTAACAGTTGTGACTGGAGCTTAGTGATCAGAGCTTTAAGCTCGATAATCAGTAAATGGGCTTAAGGCCATAAAGGGATTAGTGCATACCCAGAGGGCTCTCCTATCCCTATAGTGAGCGAGCAGTAGTGCATACCCAGAGGGCTCTCCTACTTGCCAAAAATGTGAATATCGACACTCAGTCACAACAACGACATAAAAAGAGAATTTGCATACATTATGCATCTGACTGTGTAGTGAAATTGAGAATGCGTGCAAATATGTGGCAACTGTGAAATGATATGTTTGAGCTGTGTTATAGCATAAAATGTGTATAGTGTTCTAAAATGTGTAAAGTGTTTATAATGTTTCAAATTGTGTTAAAATATATCTATGTGATATATCATGTGTATATGCATGAGTTGGGTGAACCATCGATGATGGTTTCTCATTGAGTTCGCAAACTCACCCAACATTGCAATATATTTTTCAGGGCAGCGTTAGTAGGACTCTAGCTCCCGTGATAGATCTTCCTGCAGTGAGAGTTCGTGAGCAAATGAAGCGATGGATCACAGGTCGGTCAGCTGGGGCGATTATTTTGGGATGACCTAGTATAGACGTTTTTATCAGTTTCCCTTTTTGGACTGTTGTATTTAGTTTGTAGGGGAGTGATAGACTGGTCTATATTTTGGGATTGATATTTTGGAAATGGAAGTTTATTGTGGTTTTAAATTGTAATGAATTGCATGATGAGTTTGATTTTATTGATGCCATGCGAGTGTTTAGTGACTGCTTTGCGATCGTAGCACTTCCTTGCTGTGGGATATGCGTCGGAACGACCCACGGGCGTCCCGGTATATACTTTACAGTGAGGGGCGCTACAGTGTCCCTTGACGTTACAGAAGACACACTAAGGATCTTTCTTGAAGGTAGTTTGCCTAGGCCCTCCTACATATTGGTGGTGACTATTGCCAATTTTTTTATGTTTTGTATGACTCTTGCTAGGATGGGATTTAGTATGAATGATCAGGATAGCTAAATCACTCTTTTCTTTCCTAAGTTTCTCTTCCTCAGCCACACATTTGGTAATAAGGTTATTAACACTCCACTGCTCACCAATGGTATTATATGCTATTTTGATTTGGGTAAATTCAATTGGAAGACAGTTTAAGGCATGGTGAACAATGAAATTTTCATTCAAGTCAACGGATTGGGCTTTCAGTTTGGTTTGAATGTGACCCATTCTCAGAATAAATTCCCTAACATCCCCATAATAGTCATACCGCATATCCATCAACTCTTTCATTAAATATCTAGACTCATCATTATTTGATACTTGATATCTATCTCCGATAGCAATGAGAAAATCTTTAGCAGATGTTGTGTTAGGCAAACCACTCAATAGGTGTTCAGCAATGGACCTCTTAATTGCAACCAAGCTAAGTTGTTTAGATTTCTTCCATTTATCCAAACTCTCTCTGTGTTCAGATGTGTACTTTCATTAGGTACGACAGGCATGTCTTGCCTTAGGGCTATATCAAGACCAGCTATTCCTAAGGAAAATTCCATGTATTGCACCTCCATCTCTTGTAATTTGAGCCAGTTAAAATTTCGACGATCACTTGACTATTATTCATAGCGAACGAAACTATATAAAAACTATAAAATATACATAGAAAAATTAGACTCAAAAATTGAAGAACAGAAAAACGGAGCACAAAAACAAGTTTTGTGGGCTCCACACGCTCTTGCACGCGCCATAAGTGAGAGTGGGCATGTGCAGGGTGTGGCCTTCTTCTTCCTCCAACTACGTTGGAGTGGTAAAAAGGGGGAAGCTGTAGAGAAATCAACAGGACCCACTCTTTGCAAATAATTTCCATGCAACTGCTTGGAGTTTTGCAAAACGATTTAATTATCTCATATACTATTTATACATATTTGACAGAATGGGTTGACAAGCAAATGTTGTTGAAGAACTGTCGACATTGTGGGTAATTGGCACACACTGTGTGAGTCGCGAACAATAGTTAAATGACAATCAAAAGCCAAATGTTAAAAAATAGGTGAGTCACAGTGTTGCATGTTATGTTAAGATCATTCTCAATCCTCGACAATAATAATCAGATTCCTTATCACATAAGTCTTAATGCTCTAATACCACATGTTAAAAAACTAGAATCAATAATAACCGTATGTGATAGGGAACACAGATACTTAGTTGTTGAAGACATGATCAACAAATTATTAAAACACCATGCAAGTGCTCGATGATAGCCAAGACTTCCACAGCAAACCCACTCTCTTTACAATTACAGTTATCAATGGGACAAACCTTAGAGAGAATATACGTATGTATATATAGGGAGTGCTGGGGGGACTTAGCTACAGATATTAATCCGAGGCCCACCAATCATGGGTCTTAGGGTTAGACCTACACCATTAATTACACTAACGATATAAAGGGCTTTAGTCCAATAGGGATCACAATAATAGTGGACCATAGGCATCTCAATATGGATCATATCATTAGCTTGTTTTTAATAGAACAAAATTGCAATTGATTGTAGTCTATAAAATATATTCTAACAGATTGTCCCATCAGGAGGGAAGCCACTTATGTTTATGGTAAAAGGAAGATCTTTAATCAAGACAAAAGCCAACAATAGTGTATTTCCATTGAGTTGGCCTTGACTCAAGAATTTCAAGTGGTGAAGAGAGACATAAAGGTTCAGTGAGGGCTAAGGAATGATGTGAAGTTTGTTTAATAGAGGAAGATCTTTTATCAAGACAAAAACCAACAATAGTGTATTTCCATTGAGTTGGCCTTGACTCAAGAATTTCAAGTGGTGGAGAGAGACATATAGGTTCAGTGAAGGCGAAGGAATGATGTGAAGTTTGTTTAATGGAGGAAGATCTTTTATCAAGAAAAAAGCCAACAATAGTGTATTTCCGTTGAGTTGGCCTTGACTTAAGAATTTCAAGTGGTGGAGAGAGACATAAAGGTTCAGTGAGGGCGAAGGAATGATGTGAAGTTTGTTTAATGGAGGAAGATCTTTTATCAAGACAAAAGCCAACAATAGTGTATTTCCATTGAGTTGGCCTTGACTCAAGAATTTCAAGTGGTGGATAGAGACATAAAGGTTCAGTGAGGACTAAGGAATGATGTGAAGTATGTTTAATGGAGGCTTTCTGGTCTCCTACCACACTAATCTAAGTTTTAGGTGGAGGTGGAGTGAGGCCAGGAGAGGTATAAATAGGGGAGCAATTTTGGGTTCTAACAGATCATTCACAGCTCAGAAACACCGCATTTCTCACCGCTTTCTAGTTTTTTCTCATCTTTAGTAACAACAGTAACGAACTTTGCTCTCCGTCTTAGATAAAGCTTTCAAGTGATTCTAGGTTTCTTACTCCTGTAACTAGTAAGTCTTAACCTGTGTGTCTAATCTCATTTCTTACAGTTTCTGTCATCTTTCATTTGATACTTCCTGTTCGGATTACAATTCAGCTAGATGTGTATTTTGTCGGTCTTACTATGCTGGGTATTAGCTAAGATCTAGATTTGGAATCCCATGCAAGTATTCTGATAAAAACTGCTAATAAAAAGTGTGCCTTTTGTTCTAGTATCGGATATGATATTTTCCCATGCAAGTATGCTGATAAGACTAGATTGTCCCATCAGGAGGGAAGCTTATGGTTAAAGGAAGATCTTTTATCAAGACAAAAGCCAACAATAGTGTATTTCCATTGAGTTGGCCTTGACTAATGAATTTCAAGTGGTGGAGAGAGACATAAAGGTTGGGCTACGGAATGATGTGAAGTTTGTTTAATGGAGGAAGATCTTTTATCGAGACAAAAGCCAACAATAGTGTATTTCCTTTGAGTTGGCCTTTGACTAAAGAATTTTAAGTGACATATGAGATAGCAAAGTCGACTAAAGTCATGGAAGCTATAGGAAGAAATGAAAACTTAAGAGAGGACTAATTAAACAACAAAATATTGTTAGTACATTCATCAGGAACTGATAGTTAAATACAAGGTAAAAGGGCGCCTAGTTGTGAAAACACGTTGAGTTCATTCAACAACATCCTCGTCCCAGTTTCAGTTTGTTTAGTAACTACGTTTTTACTAAATCATATCATGGATGCCCCGAGAAATTAATGCAGGTAATTAAAAGATAGCCTTTTAAACTTTATATTAACAGATATTTAGCAAAATTTAACATTGGAACAAATGCCACAGCAAAGTCAGGAAAAATCAAATAGTTATGTGCAGGAGAGAGGGAAGCGTGTATTAGATTCCTGTCGTATTAGCAATATTAGTTCCACTCAAAGATGTGTGTTGAAGAAGATGTTGGCTTATTGTTTTGCTCCAACAGATTTACATGTTGATTTTTTGTTTGCATCTTTATCTACATATTGTTGGTCCAGATGGATATGTCTTAAGCAATTTTCATTTTCCAGAGCTGCAATGGGGGATCCTTCAGCTGTGTTTGGAATGCTATTTGGGAGTGAGTTTTTTGAGGACTACGTTGGCCAACTAGAGTTTTTTGAGGACTACGTTGGCCAGCTAGCCCTGGTTTCCTTGTTAGCTGTTGAAACTGAAGATGACTTGGCTGATGTTGAAATCTGCAGGCAGAGAGTTGAAGAACGGATGAAGGTACAATTGGTACCAATGATTTTGTAACACAAGTGTCTCTTATAGTTTTCTACACTTGCTTACTGTTCTTAATTCCACAGGCCTTGCAGCAAGAGAGGGAAGAAAAGCTCGTAACGACCCTAAAAGTTCGCCTTGAACCTTTTGTGGAAGGACAAGTTGATGAATTTGTGAAATGGGCAAATTCGGAAGCACAGCGCCTCTCTGCAGCTTGTATGCACATTCTTATACTTGCTAGAATATTTTCTTTTGTCACTAAAAATTGCTCAAACCTACGATAACTCTTTTTCTTACTAAAACAGCTTGTTCTGAGGATTGTGCATTTTCTGCGCACTTCCACAAAACCACGACATATTATCGAAGCTAATTTAAACTTTTCATATATTGGTTGCTGGAGCCAGTGTTGAACAACCACCTCAAATCTTTCTCTGGAATAGTTTGAAGTTAGAACAATTTGTGAAGCTAATGAGTATTATGTTCCAATCGGCATTTTTTTCTTTTTTGTGATTGATCAATCCAGTGAATAATTTCTCATTGCCTGGAACTTACTGGCAGATCATGTGTATTCTTTTGTCAGAATTTATTTAGTTGGATAGTTTAACCATTTTCTTACTAATTCAGTTTGTTATTACCTCTCAGATTATTTCAAGATGATTCTGAGTTCCCTTTACTTAGATTGATCAGACAATGCAGTTGACAATTTTTTTATTTCAGTGCCATTTTTTCTTCTCATTTTGTGAATACTTCCTTTTCTTTTAAAGAAAAGCTTGCTTGATAAAATCTTCAGCATTTGGTGAGGCTGTGCTGCATACTATTGGTTACATTTACACTAGGAAAGCTGCTAAAGAGCTTGGAAAGGACAAAAGGTACATGAAGGTACCATTTCTAACAGAATGGGTACGAGATAAAGGACACCAAATAAAATCACAAGTGATGGCAGCTTCAGGTACTATTTCTGCTATCAGGGAATTCATATATACTGTGAGTTGAGGTTATTATTCCATACAACTTCTTATGAACTTAATAGAATTTTCTTTTTTTTTGAGCTTTTTAGGTGCCCTATCTCTGATGCAAATACAGGAGGATCTGAAGAAGTCGAGCCAGACAGAAAACAAAGAAGAGGCCCTGCAGAAAGCCATTGAAGAGCATAAGAATGCTATGCTTCAGTCCCTTTTGCAGATCAAAGTGGATGACATTGAGAGTAACTTACCTGACATCTGCCACGCAGTAAGTGGATCCGTTTTTTTTACTTAGCTGATGAGTTTTTTTTTATCATATTCACCTGCATGATCTTCTTGGAAGTGTCGAACTAGTTGGGTTATCTCTATCTTCACTATGTAGATGGACTGTTTTAACGTTTCTGGTGTTAGATCTCAGGTCAAAATTTTGAAGCAGTTTGAGTATCATTACTTAAAATTGTGGACCTTGAGTTCCAATTATATGCAAACTTAACGGTCAAACTATTCAGTGTTCTTAAGAAGATTAATCATCCATGATTATTATTTATCTTTTCACTGGCTGATAGTAGGACAGTGGCCAATTCCAGTTATTTCCTTCGTTGACTGACTGCATATTCTGCTTTCAGGTATGTTCAGGTGCCGAATATCTGATGCTACAGAAGGATCTGAAGAAGTTGAACCAGACAAAAAACAATGAAGAGGCCCTGCAGAAAGCCATTGAAGAACGTGAGAATGCTATGCGTCAGTCCCTTTGGCAGATCAATGTGGATGACATTGAGAGTACCTTATCTCACGTCTGCCACGCAGTAAGTGGATCCGTTTTTCTTACTTAGCTGACGAGTTTTTTATCATATTCACTTGCATGACCTTGGAAGTGTCGAACTAGTTGGGTTATATCTATCTTCAGTTCACTATATAGATGGACTGCTTTCACGTTTCTAGTGTTAGATCTCAGGTCAAAGTTTTAAAGCAGTTTGAGTATCATTACTTAAAATTGGGGAACCTTGAGTTCCAATTATATGCAAACATAACGGTCAAACTATTCAGCGTTCTTAAGAGGATTAATAATCCATGATTATTATTTAATCTTTTCAGTGGCTGATAGTAGCACAGTGGCCAATTCCAATTATTTCCTTCGTTGACTGACAGCATATTCTGTTTTCAGGTACTTAAGGACTCTAGCGTGTCAACGGACATTCTGACACAGAGGGCAAAAGCATTGAAAAAACTTGGAACAATATTTCAAGTGAGTGTAACTTTCCCCTTATGCATGATCCTGTATATAAGGTCATAATTGTTTCACAAACTTTTCAATCTTTTAGATGTCTTTAGAATAAATGAAAAATAAAAATAAAAAAATAAAAAATAAAAAAATCATAAATTTGATAACGCAGTTCGACACATTTTGTCTACGTCTACTACGCTCTCACTTAAATTAATACTTACAAAAAAGTACAATAGATTTACACAAAGGTTATATTGAAGCAACACCACTCAATCCTTGTAACTATCTCTCGACTTCACTTCTTGTAAAAGATTTTCACACCTAATAATACGACCAACTCATGTTAACCTCATCAAAGGATTTTTTAAAACTACTTTTACTTAAACGAAAATTAATAAAAATAACTCAAATACTTATTCAACTAGAAACAAAATAACAATATACTTGAGATAAAAGAAAGACTTTCCTATAATTTTGGCTTTTTCGAAATACATCTGAAAATCTGTCCACCAGTTGAATTGATTCATCCCAGCTTCAATAACTTCAATTAAACCATACGGAATACTCTACACATCATGTATATTTCACTCACAAACCCAGAAGACCAAATCAAGAAAATAGAAGCTAACCCAAAGTGTTTATCACTTAGAACACATGCACAACCTCAGATAAACAAAAGTCTGGAAAAATTCAACACATTAACCCACGATATATTGCAATCCAGACATGTACATACAGTTGTGTTTTTCCAGTAACAATTAACCCTTGCTATGTCGTCGTTATTCCACAATCATATAAGATTGACTTTTGCTGAGATAGAGATGTAGATTAAATTCAGCTAACATAGAGACGTGCACACAACACTCAAGCAAGAAGGATCCTACTTTAACCATGCAACAACAATGTCCCAATTCAAACGTGCAACAACCATTTCCCTCTGTTTTCTTCTATCTGTAAAATCCACATAATCCAGCATTAATACCATCCAATTACCAACATGTCCAGCAGTAAAATACTTCAATTAGCAACATGATAATAGACTTTAATACAGTGTAGGATTCTTCCACAAATACAAGTGTGACAACCACATCTTTTTAAATCCCACTACAGTTAATATTTTATATGTCCAATTAAGATGTCAAAACTAAATAAAAGATATATATAACATATCTTAACAATGTTGAATAAAGTAGAGTCTCATCAAAATTAATTCTCCATTGTTTCTCAGGGAGCTAAAGCTGTTTACAGTAGGGAGAACAGCTTGTGCCACGAAGAAGACACAAAAATAGAGACTGGTTCATAATCATAGCTGAATTGATGTAGGTCAACTCTTGAAATCGTAGTGTTGACTTGAGATTATTTGTTTGAGTTTGCTATAAACTGCATTTTCTATTATTGTTTGAGACCTTGCAAGTACTTGTGGAATGTGCTTGAGGTTTGATGCTTTCATCACCGCTGAGGTGTGAATGGTTGCTTACTAGCTGTCTAATTAAAGGGCCTATCGGAAAAATGTCAGGACAAGTTGTCAAACCACAGTATGGACTAGCACAATCCTCGTAGGGATGCTAGCTTTTTATGTTTTAGGGATAAAAACTATTTGAAGAACGTAATAAAACTACAAGTACTGAATAGCAAGTACTCTTTAATCACCCTTGTTGGAATGTGCAGTATTTGTTTGTTACATGTGGTGGCAAGTTCATGTTAAAAGTTTGGTTTGTCAACTCTACCTTTCATTTGTCCAGTATAGGATAATGGAGTCAAGTGTTTCTTATATGAGCAATCCCCCTTTTTTGGCAATATTTATTTGACATAATACCATTATGATCAAGGCCAAAAGGGCTAATTACCCCTTAATGTTTTCATGAATGTACAAAATAAACCCTAACGTTTCAGGGTGTTTAAATTGAATCCTAAAGTTTATCATAACTTCAAATAAGATCCTAAGATTTGGAAATCGTTCAGATTGGGACTGACACCGTAAGGGCATCGTCAGTCATATGTTTACGTGGCCCGTTAAATATTGACATGATTTTCTATTTTTTTTATTTTCGCTAGATGTGGGACCCATCGTTGTTGACGTGGTCATGGTGGTGGGTCCCACATCAAGACCAAAAGCAACACCTCCTCCCTCAGACGTAGTGTTTTTTGGATAGAAAAACAACATTTTGGACAGAAGACGTTGTGTCTCCTTCCTCTTCCTAAACGCAACGTTTGTCCTCTCCTCTTCTGAAATCCCAAATCCGTTTTACTCACAGACATCACCACGTTACAATCTTCATGGTCTTCTCTCATCTTCTTCTGACACAATCTCATTTTCCTCTTCCCTAATTCCTAATCTCCTATTCTCTTCCAACACAATCCCTCATCTTACACGTCTTCCATCTTCTTTACTGTATGTTCTTCCTCAGACGACATTTGATTGTGGTAGGTCATTGTTGTCTATCTTTTATGTTTTCTATGGTCCTCTAAATTTGTGCGTTTGTGTCCATTGTTGTCTGCCTCATCTTGTTTTTTTTTCTTTTTTAATATTGTATGTTATCTGGTCTATCTCCACTTATTATCAATGAATACACCAACCATTTTTCACTATCTGCCTTTTAGGTTTTACTTCTCGTTATTCCTATATTTGTTAAAGTTGTACCCAAAGTTAACTACTATTATGAGCATCATCATTAATTATTGTTCTTTGTTTATATTCCCTTCATTGTCTTATATTTAGGTTTGTCTAGTGATAAATGCTTGATCACATGGACAACAGAAGGATTCATTTAGTGCAAGAGAGTGAGAACAAAAGCTCATTCCATTGTGCGTCATAGTAGAACTTTTTATCGTGCATGAGAAGCAATAGTATCTTAATTACTAGTAAGGTTGGTCAAACTTGCGCATATTATATGTCTGCTAAAATGAAATGACATTGTTGGAAGCAATTTTCATATATGTTACAATCCCTACTGTCACATTTCTTACATTTAATAAAAAAAGGATGGCAAATGTGACCTTCTTATCTTTGAGAGTTAACTTCTCCTTCTTGTGCAACATATACAACATCTTACTCTGTTGCTTTACTTACATGCGTAACTTGAAATCTTAGTTATCTGCTGCTATCTTGTTTTATGTTGTTTTATCAATACTGTATCACCCTAGTAGAATTTCAGGACATTCAAAGGATAAGAATGTCTTCTATGCTTGTAAAATCCACAAGCATTAGAAAACAATAAATTAAAGTTACAGTATTTAAACAACTTTGGTATTTAAATTTTTTTGAACCAACTATTGGTCTGCAGACATTGAATCTATTATCATGGCTTGAGTCTTAGAAGATAATAATGTGAGTGACTACTCCTATGTAGCATATACATACCATACTTGACTACTACTTCGTACCATATGCAAACAATCTTGCAATCTAGTGCAACCAATCTTCTTTACTATACTTAGTTCCTAAAACGCAAAATACATAAGATATAATTCAACTTTACAATTAAGTTCATTTATAAGGATATTAATAGACAAAATATTATTGGGAAGTTACACTCCAAATATTTTATGCAATGTTGAATAGTAGATAGCCTTAAGTTATTTATGATTGCATACAGTTGACTAGCCATGAAATGTCTAAACATAGTTGTTAGTGACAGGTTTATAATGGTCATTTAGTACACTGTCTAGCACCTTTCTTAATAAGCACAAGAAGGTGGGAGCCATTTGTGGGTCTAGCAAATTTTAATGAATTTGATGAAACCAATTAATGCTTTTTACTCCTAACACGTTGTTTCAATATATATGACATATATGAATGATTTATGCATGAATGATTTTTGTATGGAGTTATCTGAGATTGTTGACATATTATTTCGATCTTTAATTAGAACATACACAAATCTCTCATGTTTCCATCTATGTTCCTAACTCATTGTTTGAATATATATGACATAAATGAATGATTTACGTGTGGAGTTATTTGAGATTGTTGAAATATTGTTTTGATCTTTGGTTAGAAGTAGTAAGAGTGCTCATATGAAGTTGCAACAACTATCCAAAAATATGGACATGACGTCTTCAACTAACACCACATTACATTCAAATAATGATAATGTGGTATGTTATTGTGGTTTAGGAGCTCCGTTAAGAACCTCATTGTTGGGCCCCGATTCGCATTAAGCATGTTTAAATTATTTTGAGGTTTAATGTGATATTTTTAATTTGGTTGAAATAAATTGAGGATTTTATTGGGTAGGTTTTGAGTATTAAATGAAGGGATTTAGTGAAATTCGATTTGTTGAGAAATTATTATTTGGTGAGGCATTGTTAGTATTAAAAGAATTATATGGCTTGAGGGTCTTATGAATTTAGGTGATTGAGATTAAATGGGGGATTATTTAATTAGAGCTTGTATGGATTTTAGAAATTAAATTGAAGAATTTAGTTAAATGAGTAGATTGTAAATTTGAAAGAGCCCATTAGGAAGATGATATATGTTTTTAAAGCTTAAGCTAAGTAAAGAGGGCTTTTAGCCTTTAGCCCTTTTAAATTGTAGTTAAATGAAGGAGAATGAAGTAATTGGGCTAGGTCCATTAGCAAGTAGTTGATCATGTATTAAATGAAAAGAAAGGGAGCATTTGGGCTTTTAAGTGGGAGCCACGAAATTTCAAATGGGAAGGAGGGAAATGAAAGTTTGGGAAAGGTTATAAGGAGGGAAACTTTGGGCTTGAAGGTTGGGCTTAGTTTAAGTTAAAGGGTTAGGAATTAAGTTATTTAGTTAAACAAATAAAAGACTTAAGTAGGTTTTGAAGAGACTTACGAAAATTAAAGGAGAGGAAGGCTTTAATTAAAACTACGTAGTTTTGTTGTTGTGAGGGCTTAGGTTTTTAAGTTAAGAGTTAAAGTGTTAAGTCCCTTGAGAGTGAAAGAAGACTTACGAAAGTTCATCAAGGAGAAAGCAAAGAGGAGACTTTCGGCCATGTGATAAGGAGAAGAAGAAGAAGAGGAGGAGTTAGGTTTTGTGGATTTCTTGCTTGAGAAGAGCGAGTCTAAGAGTTTCTTTAAGAAGAAGGCTCGAGAAAGAAGAGATTATCCTCCATTAGAGTCAAGAAGAAGGATTTCGTGGGTGTCTTGGAAGGTAAGAGATTTCAAAATTTTGTGATTTTTGTAGCTAGAATGTTTCCTTTCTTGTTTTAAATGGGTGTTGGAAGAATGATTGATGAAGAAAGAAAGAAAAGAAGAAGAGTTATGAAAGTGGAAGAAAAAAATCTGATTTTCGTGGGTGACTTTTAGGCTTGGGATTTTCGAATTTTTGTTGATTATTTGGATAGGTTTTGATGTTAATAGTTTAGATAAGGTATGGGTAAAGTGATGTTGAATTAATTTCATGTTTTCCTTCCGTAAAATTTTCCAACAATGGTCTTCTTTGTTAATTAGGGTTTTATTGTGAAATTTGGTCTTTTTGCTTAATCATGGTGGTTTGAAGAGTGAATATGAAGGATAGGAAAGGTTAGATTAGTTTCAAATGTAAGTTGTTTCATTCCTTGAAAATTTCAGCATGTTGATCATTGGTTAATTCATGGTTTTGTGTTAGCATTTGGCCTTTCTTGCTTAGAAAGGAAGGTGTAAAATGGTTCATTAAGAGTAAAGGAAATAAGAAGGGTTTGAAAGTTTAAGAAAATCAGCATTGGTGGGTCTCTTTAAGTCATGAGATTGTTGAAAATTTTAATTCATTTGAGAGGGGTTTTGATGATTATAGTTTAGGATAGTGTAGGAATGGCATAGGCAAAGTTAGGTAGGTTTTAATTCATGTTTTGCGTTCTTTAAAATTTTCCAGCATTGTTCTTTGTTATTAATTGGGACTTTATACTTTGATTAAGGTGAATTAAGACAATTAGAGGAAGAGCCAAGGTATATAGACCAATCCTACGAGTTAAAGGAAAGGTCATTGGTCCGAGAATCAAGCTTAAGGATTAAGGTGGGTAATTTCTTAATACTTGAGATAATATGCATTAAAGTTTTCTAATAAATGCAAACTAATGTTTTCCAATGACTTAGAATGATTGTATGAATGATTCTTTGTGATGTTCTTTGATTATGAGTTATCTTTGGAATGACTTGTTTAATGATTTGTTAAATGAAAATGATAAGACTTGGTGATTTTGGAAAAAGACTGGATTAAGTGATTTTGAAAAAAATGCCATATTTGGCACTTATGTGTGAATAATGTGAAAGTACATGATTTCTTGGGTTTGTAGTGATCCCCTCCGTTTATCAAGTGCACTTGTCTATATAGGCCAGCACTTTGCCATTAGTGGCCGGGAGTTCCAAAAATCGGACTCCCCTCTGTTCACGGCTACACATGGTCTCTTGACGGACATGTGTAGTACGTTCTGTTAGGATCACTCAAACCACTTGTATGTGATTATGTGCTATTATGTTATGATTGTTGACTTTGTAAAACCACTTGATTTGTGATTATGTGATCTTGTGCTAATGTTTGCTATTTGTGACTTTGAAATTGTTTGACGTGTGGTATTCTGTGAAAAAGTTTTGAAAAATTGAGAATGCTTTACTTAATGTTTGTATGAAAAGAAAGAATGAATGAATAATGGTTTCTGCATGTTTCTCATTTATTAAGTTATTACCCACGGAGCCGTCGAGCTCACCCCCCATTTTTCCCCTCTTCAGGTAGCTAGCGAGAAACTGGGTAATCGCATCGGGTTTGAGGCAACTCCGATGCAATTTGCTAGAAAACAAGGCTTTGGATAGTGTTTTGAAACCCATGATATATTTGTATATGTTCCTTATCTTTTGGATGTATTTGGGCTAAAATGCCTTGAAAGCATTGTATTTGCTTATTTCCGTGAAAATGTAAGAGTTTTGAAGTTAAAGTGTATTGTATATGTTTCCTTTAGTATGTGAAGTGTAAAATGTAAGTGTATTAAGCATGTATGGTTGTAAAATTGGAAATGATAAAAACAAGGATGAGATGGTATTCCTTTAGGAATCCAAATGCTAAATGCCTATGTTTGAGTTTTGGAGTTGATGTTGAGATAATTGAATTGATTTGGTTGTTGGATCGCTTTATGGATGGGAAGTGAGCAGATAGGTCTCTTTGTAGTTTGAGAAGTGTTAGAATCCTAAGAGTGTGTTGTTGCCATTGAATTGGGTTTTATGCAGGTTATTGAAAGAAATTGAAGATTGGCTAGAGCATTTTTAGGGGAGGTGCTGTCCAAATTTTCCTAAATTTGGGCAGCAACTTCGCTTAGGGTTTAGACCCTCTTATTGAGGGAATTAGCTTTGGAGGTATTCTGGAAGTTGGTAGACGTGGTAAGATCTTTAAAATGATATAAAATGGGCCATTAGATGACTTAGGATGAAAAAGTTATGCACAATTGAAAATTTCTGCCCACTATACATATTAGGTTCTTGAATTACTATTCGCGGGCCATTTTGGGCTGAACCTTCGGAAGGGTTTTTCGCCCCTTTAGAGCGAAAATCGACTTTTCCGTCCTTCATGAGCAATGTAAAGAGTCTTTTTATCTTTCCATGGAGGTATGATTTGTCCGAATCGGAGTTAAGAGAAAAAAGTTATGAGGGTCGAAAATTGGCATTTCACTATTCATTTGGTCTCAAGCACTATTCATTTGGTCATTTTTGCATTTTCTCTTATAACTTTCGCATTTGACCTCCGATTTGCACGAAATTCGAACCATGGCTTTTCTCAACAAATCTTCTACCTTCTTTCATAAAAATGTAAAATTTGCAGATTAAGTTGAATTCTCGGAAATTTGCCCTCGGGTTCGTTTGAGCGCTTTGTTTACTTACTTGCGATCATCTTGATTTGCATTCGATTTTATTCGCATTCGCTTTGCTTCCGCCTTATGCCTTTTGGTTCATTTTGCTTCGATTCGAGCCTTCAATGTGCAATTGTTTCATTCGATTCAAACGTTTGTTTCGATTTGCTTCCGTTCTGTTTCCGTTTTCGAATTTGTAAAGAATTTGTGCTTTTGTTTCTGTTCTTTCGTTTCATTTTTCGGTTAAGTATGAGAGTTTCGAATTAAATAGTTGGGTTCGAATTCGGGATCCAACAGATATGCTCTGGTTTAGTTTGGTTTTCGTAAGAGGTTGGATATCCGGAAATGGGTTCCAACACTCATGGAGTGAAAAAAAAACTTGCCCCAAATATCGTGTAAGCTTAATTTTTATTAATAAGTTAAAATTGTATATATATATATATATATATATTTGTTTAATGTATTTGCCTAATAATTGTTAATGATCTTTTAGGTTGAAAAATGTGAATTTTTTAATTAATACGAGGACAAATTTACAAATAGAGTTATTGAAGTAATTGATAACCTGAAGAAAGAAGTAGATTGTTTAAAGCAGAAGGCTGAACGAAGCACAATTGAATAGCATTCAACATTCAAAGTTGAGGAGCAAATAAAGCTAATGAAAAAAGACATTGTTTTGTTGACAAAAGAAAAAAATGAGTTGAGATTTGTTGTACTGATTATTGTAGGATTTTTTTTACTTATGATGAGTTTAAAAATATGGTTTTATTCTAGACAAGTAGATGTAAAATGTACTATTTATTTTAAAACTTGAGTTATGAGAATGAAAACTCCTCCTTTGAATGTTATATATTGCACTATGTTTTTTGTTTTTTGTGTTGTTATTCATCAAGTTACTGTAATATGGATTCATTATAAACAATTAAATACAAAAATTATATCAGAATAACAATTGGAGCAACATGTCCAATTGTGATTAGATATAAAAATGATAATATCAGGAAAGTGATTACATTACAATTCGTTTATATACAAAAGTTATAATATCTTTCCGTCCATATATATAGACAACATCAATTTAATGTCTTCGAAGCAACCACGTTGCTTCCCTCATTTGCACTTGCCTAAGAAGGTTGTTCATGTACTGGTTGATTTCTTGATGATCTTCACCTCTTTGCTTTAGTTTGTAACAGTTGAAAAAGTTATGCTAGGTTGTCCTTTGAACCTCAGACCTCTTGGTTCGAAAGACAGTTTAAATGAATGTGGATCAACTTCTCCAAACTTCCATTTACGACTATGTTAAGAGCTACTAACCTACAAATAAACATGTCATTAATAGTATTCAATTTTGAAAGAAATCAATAATGGTTGAAGTGATAAATATGTTGGAGTTATGTAAATATAGTGCCCTGGAAAGCAAATGTATTTACATGTAACTTTATCTTCTTTAGTTACCGTTTTGTAATGAAAATATTTATTATTAATAAAACAAAAGAGTTTGGTTTTATCTGTATGAGTATTATATATCTAGTCATAAGGTACCAAGATTCTTTTGTAAGTAATATAAATATACATAGAGATGTATGGGAAACATGTATATTATTAGAATCTGAATTAACTGATTCACAGTTGAATAATCAAGTTGGTCGCTTGATTATGATTTAGACTATAGTGTTGCGATTTATCTCTATATAAGTAAAGGAGTTTACTTCAAGGGAATGATGAGTTTCATATCATGATAGTAGTTGACTATCGATAATGGCACTATTAAATGAATCTGTAATCAAGTATGTTTTCAAGAATAAAGTGGGCCATTACTTTAATCTTAAAACATACAACTTAAGCATTCACTTATTATGAACCATAATGTTGATGAGTGGTGAACTCATATATGTTTCATTATAATTCTTGATATGATCGGAATGGATTTTTACAGAGTATTAATCCAGTGTCTGCATGTTGGAATTATTAATTGAAACATGTATCAGGGAACATTCACTCAAATAAGGAGTTTATAGTGTTATCATCTCTTCTAGATGTTTTAAAGAGATTTGGTGATTAAACTGGCGCCAGTAGTTTGATGGACTAGCTACCCATCAAGTCTTAACACTAAGATAAGATCTTATGTGTTAATCACCATATAAAGTAAAATGAGAGATCTAGAAGGAAAAACCAACATAAGGGCAAAACGGTAATTTTACCCTTTATTGTGCGGATGACTATAATAAGGTTCTAAATAGGGTTTGCAATTGGAAATATTCTCATAATATTTAATAATTCAAGAATTCAACTAATTTTCTTTAGTGGAATGACATTTAGTTAATAAGCTAGAATTAATTCCAATGAGATTGAATTAATTCTGGGCTTATTGGAACTTGAATTATCAAAGTCCAATAAGATTCCCCACTTGGCTTTAAGGAAGGTTATCAAGCTAAGTAAGAAATATAAATGGAGGTTAATTAGAAGCCCATAATTGAATCTTGAGCTTGGTCTCATTAAAGAAGCGCAAATGTACATTTAGTAATGGGCTTGGTTTTTAGTTTAATGTAATTAATTAGATTAATTATATTAAAACAATTTTTTTTAAGAAGAAGATAGCAATTTCGGTTATTCCTAGGTTAAATGTGTAACCACACATTTGACATTAAAATACTAAATAAAGATGGTCTTTATTATGGTTAATCATCATTAAATGGAGTTATTGTAACATCCCATCACCGATGGGAGGGTTATATTGGTAATTTGGGACAGGTTAGGATTCTCCTTAGTTTGCATATACTGAATCGAGCATTCGTTTCGCCTATAATTTTAGAGGAATAAGTCATTTTGCACATGCATTTTTAGGTACATGCATTTCTGACATTTCTGGCGATTTAATTATGAATATAATATGATTTGTGAATTTTGGGATAATTAGGCTTGATTGTGATCTGTTTGGGAATTTTGGAAGAATTAGGTTTGAATAGTTGATTTAGAATGGGTTAAGAGTAATTGGCAGTTAATAGAGACCCATAGGAAATTTTCTGAAATTTTGGAGTTAATGTCCGGACCGAAATTTTTTGAGTAACAGACTGGTTGATTAACGGGTATCGAAATAATAGTCCAATGGTAATGGAAAATTAGATCCTTGATTTTTTTGGAATAAACATATTGAGCCATTGGAATTTAGAGACTGAAATTAAAAGAATTTGAGGACTTTGAGCACTAGGTTTAAATCAACCTTTAAAAGCCTTAGGTTTTGAATTTGATAGAAAAAGCTCACTTTCTCCCTCCTAGGGCACGAATCCTCTTCTCCTTCTTTGGTGATCTTCGTTCCTTCCTCCTTCACGATCATTGCTTGTGCTTTCTTCCCCTTGTGCAAAGCTTAGCTTGATCCTTGAGGAAGATGAAGATTGGTGAGAGTTTAAAGGTTCTCCGTGGGTGTTAGGCGTTGGCGGAGATTTCGGGAGATTAAAAAATTTAGGGCTTGATTGGTAAGTAAATGGTTCTAATGCTGTTATTTATTGAGTTTGATGCATTTATGGTGTTTATTGTGTAAGATTGGGTAGTTGAGAGTGAGTTAATACTGGTTTTAGAGAGAGAAATGGCAAAAAATCGATTGGAGAAGACGGAGGAGCCCCGCATGTCGCGACGTCTGAGATGGGCCCTCGTCGTGATGAGTAAATAGGTACTCGCCGCGACGAGCATGGCGGCACGTCGCGACGAGCCCTTCGATCCTCGCCGCGACGAGCGTATGGGACGTCGCGGCGAGCGACCCTTTGTGCACCGTGGCGAGAAACCTTTGGTCGCAACGAGCTCCAATTTTCTGAATGGATGTGCTTTAGTTTTTTGGGCATAGTTTATGGTGTAGACCTCCAATTGAGGTGATTCTTAATTCGTTATGAACTAGAGAGAGAGGTCTACATTTGAGGTAAAGAAAGAAAGTTTGAATTCCAATTAGAAAGATTTTAATTATTGAAAGAAAGTCGAATATGGTTTCCTATTGCAACCTAAGGATTGAATTATGATAATTGGAGTTTAAATTTGGAGACTTAGGAAATCACTGATATGTTTTTGGAGTCTTCAACGGATGATATTGACCTGGTATATAGTGAATTTTGGTTTTGAGACCTTTTTTGAGATTAAGGGTAATGTATAAATATGATAGAGCCTATAGTATGAGAAATTGGTTATGAGGCAAAAGATAGTGAATCTGGGGATTAGCGCCGGAAAGTCATGAATATACATCGTACATCTTTTAATAAAGACATGTGCATCATTGAATTGTTATGATTTCGCAGTTAATAATGGGTAATATTTAACTGTTATAGAGGCATCGTTGGATCGACATTCCACGGATATTGCTGGGACTTCTAGACAGTAGCTCGGAAGTTACAGGTGAGTAACCTAGTTGGTTCCTCAATCTTTGTGTGCTTAAATTGTGTGCTTATGCCATGCGGTAGAAATGGAGGGTTTATGTGATTGATTTCGATTGATTTCAGACTATAGGTGTCCGAAGTATAGGTAACTTGTTATTGAAGTGTTACGTGTATAAATTGTATTACTTGGTGCAAATGTGAAATGGGGCATGTATTAATATTATGTTATGAAATGATTGATATTGAATTGAAACATATGCATTCCATGCATAAAAGTATGATCAGATAATGACAGTTGTGACCGGAGCAGCCAACGTATTTCAGAGCTTAAAGCTCATCGCAACAAGGCCTTGAGCCCAACGTATTTCAGAGCCACAGGCTCACCGTATCAGGGCATTCAAGCCCAATGTATTTCAGAGCCACAGGCTCACCGTATCAGGGCATTCAAGCCCAATGTATTTCAGAGCCACCGGCTCACCGTTAATGTGCCCGTCAATGGGACAGTTCAGGCGCACGGTCACAACACTGTAATAAAATGGGAAGTGTCACATGTGCATTGCATAACCATATGATTGAAAATAGACTGTGTGAAAGACGGAACGCCTTATATTTGTAAAAGGATAGTGCATGTGATATTTCTGTATATGATACTGTGTGATACTCTGTGAATTGACTGTATATGCATGAGTTGGGTGGACCATCGATGATGGTTTCTCGCTGAGTTTGCAAACTCACCCAACATTGCAATATTTTTCAGGACCGTGATAGTAGGCTCCAAGCTCTAGAGTTGGAGATTTTCTCTGCCTTGTAGATCGTTTCGGCAAGAGAAGTTATGGCAGAGAGTTGGGTCAGCTGGGACTTTTGGAGATGACCTAGATAGGAGTTGTTTTAGTTTCTTTTGAGTATTGTATGGACTGAATTGTGTAAATTATGGATTCGAAAAATGAAATGAAAAGTATTTTAGTTTCAAAGATCGGTTATATTTATTTTGTTGCCATGTGGATTATAGTTGGTATTGCTCGGTAGTGCACCCTGATCGTAGGTTATGTGTCAGAACGACCTGCGGGCATCCCGGTGCGTACCCTATGGTGAGGGGGCGCTACAGTTATGAACTTACCATTAAATGGTATAATGGTTGATGGTCTTTATTATGGTTAATCATCATTAAATGGAGTTATGAACTTACCATTAAATGGTTTAATGGTTGTCTTTTAATGTTGGCTTGTAACCTATTTGCATTCATTAGATTAAAGATGAAAGATGTACATTAGATGGACCATCTTCCTTCTTTCTTCTTGGCAAAACCGAAATTGAGTATTGAATTTTAGGTTATGGTCTTTTCAAATAGCCATCATAAAGATAAATGAAGATAATCTCATTTATTGGCTATTTTATGAGTGATTAATGAAAGAAGTGATGTATTTGATGCCTCTCTTTCCTTCCATCCATGCATATACGAAATTGGTAGGCAAGAAAGAGTTCTTGCATTTTCTTTACACCTTCTCTCCTTTCATGAAAGAGAGAATCGAAAATACTAATTGAAAGAGTTTCAATTTTGCTTCTTCTTCTTCTAAGAAAATCTCCTCCAAACATTTCTTCTCCTTTCCCACCAAAGGATTTTGTTAACCTAATTGTCCTTGAAGAACATGTGGTAAATCTAATTGGTTGAGGAAACTAAAACAAGTAGATTGCTAAAGGAAAAGAGTCAAAGGCAAAGGATTTGAATACACGAAGAAGGAGAGGATAGCGCAGCGAGGATTTAAAGCTGTAGCAAAGGAGTCGGTAATACTCCTAATCTTGTTTATATTTTTTTATCCTTATACCATATCATGTATGGATTGGCATGTTGACTTGGATTTGTTGCTTCCATTACAAGTAATGATTTCTTAAAAGTTTTGAAATCTACCGTTTTTCCAAATAAAGCATGTTTTCTTTTTCCGATCCAACAATTGGTATCAGAGGCAGTTTTTAATGCATGATTTCGGTTCCTATATATTGGATGCATGGGTTGGCAATCTTTTTGTGTATGCTGCATATTTTTATGTGATAGAAATATACATGGTGTATGTTTGCTCTTTTGGTTGTCCATAGAAGTTAAATTTACCTTGTAAAATTTCTTCATTGGTTGTAACAAGAAGGGTGGTCTATCATCACTATGTTTCCTCCTTGGTTTCTTTTTTCTATTTTCTTTGATTTTGTAAAGTACAAATTGATGTAATGATGAAGATTGAGCAACCATGGATTGAAGAAATGGAAAGGTAAAATTTTCGGTGTATCCTTTTGTGTATTGGCATAAGTTTTGTGAAAACATAGTTGCTGGAATTTTGTTTCAATGGATCACTTTTTGGTTTTTATTGTAAAAACAAGTGCTGGATTTTTGTTTCAAAGAATCAAATTTCGGTTTTACTAAAATACTAAGCGCTGGTTTTTTATGTTCATGAAATGAGCTTCGGTTTTAATGAAAACTAGTGCTGGAATTTTTTGTCAAAACAAAGATTTGGTTTTCTAAAAATCTGGTGCTGGAATTTTATTTTTCAAAATGAAAAAATTCGATTTTCATATATGCCATTACATTTTGTTTACGGAATGGGTCGGATCATTTTTGTGAAGAGTTCGAAGCGGAAGATCCAAGTCCAAGAAGAATACTTTGGGCCTAAAAGGCTTGCAATTATTTAATTTTTCTAAGATGGACAATCAAAAGTGGCTTTATTAGTTCATGTGATGAATGGAGAAATGAATGCTTATAATATGTGATATTATGTGATTGCATGTCATTTAGAAAATTGTCAACCCTAGGCTTTGCCATGCATTCATTATGTATGAGATATATAATGAAACAATATAGGATGGATAATAAATTGCATCTAGACAAGATGGTATTTAAAACTTAAAGCCCAAAAAGATTGAGTGGGAGAGGCTGCTCCTGTGAGAGTCCACGGTCTCCAAATGATGGCCCGTTTGCATGTGGTGAAGTGTTACTCCCCATCGGAGGGCATGGATCCTAGATCTTGCATGGTTTGGGTATCCTTAAGGATAAGTCCACTTAATGATAGAAAATGTGACCTCCCACCGAGGCATGGTTTGTAGGTATCTTTAGTGAATGAATCAAATGGTTAAACACTCAACATTTTTTATCAATAAATTGCCCACCGTAGCTCTGTTGGTAAAAGTATGGATCAAATTAAGATGCTTCTTAAAAAATTAGGCATGAGATGCTTGGTAGTTTTTGAGTGGGAGGGTCCCAGTTTTTCTTTTAATGGATAAGATGGCTCACCGTCACTTAGTCTGTTATAGATAAGAAAAATAACCGTCGTATAATGTTTTAATTTTTTAAGTTTTGTTAAATCTATCATCATGCATACATGCATCATGATTTTATACAAAGTTCCATAAATTGTTGACTAGTATGCTCATGTTTTAATAATTTATATTTTCAGACATAATCAACCACAAAATGAATCCACTCACCCTACTCTTGACTAATAACAAATTGGAAAACGGAGACAATTTTAATGAATGGAGACGTAACCTTGACATTGTTCTTCAATATGAATGTATTTCATGGGTGTTAACTGAAAATGAGCCTACACCTCCAAGTGGAGATTCAACTCCTGAGCAAGTCCAACAACATGAGCGTTGGCAGAATGTTGACAAGACTACTAAGTGTTATATTCTGGCTTCTGTCAAAGGCATGTTGCAAAAGCAAATTGCTTATATGAAAACTGCTAGTGCAATGGTCCATCACCTACACGAGATGTTTGGTGTGAGGACTAGGTTTGCAAGAGTGAAAGCTATCCAAACCTTTCATAATCTCAGACAGAAACCTGGTGAACCGGTGCGGGATTACATAATGAAGGTAATCTCTGTGGTCACTGAGGCTGAGACGCTTAGGGCAAAAATGGATGCGGACATGCAGATGATTATGATCATTAATAGCTTAAACTCTTCTTTTCAGCAGTTTAAGTTGGACTATGAGCTCAACAGCAAGGATTACACCTTGAGTGAGTTGATGAAATCCCTCCAGAGCACGGAGGAGATATTGTAACATCCCCTCTCCTATAGGAAGGGCATTTTGGTAATTAGGACGGGTTCGGGATATTAAATTATATCTCGGCATGCGCATACAGCATATAGCCTCTATAATTACTGATTGGTTGCACATGCACGTAGTATACATGCATTCATGTCATATTCCGGCTTAGGGTTGAAATTGAACTCTTGTGGGAAATTAATGGGGTAATGGAGTTTGGAAAATTATTTTGACTGTGCCATAAATCGTTTTATTTTTTTTAGGGATTTTTAGGAATTTTTCTGGATTTTTCCGGAGAAAATTCCCCGAACCGGTAAAATCGCCAAGTGGCGAATCGGTCAATTCTCGGTAGCAAAAATCGCTACCCAGTGGCACAGTAATATTGGGTATATTATTTTGGGACTGACAGTAGGGTCATTAGAGTTAATTGGAGTAAAATTTTGGACTGGATTAAATAAATATATTTTTGACTTTTCTTTAAGTAAGAACCAATCATAAATTGCCAAGACAAAAGGGCTCATTAAATGCTCCTCTCAAAGCTTACGGATGAGTATGTTTTAAAGAAGGAAAGGAGGAATTGGTTTAAGGCATGGTTCATCCGAAACACACACACACAAACTCTCTTTTAAACAATCGAATTGGTTTTAAAAAGTGTTCAATTTCTTATTACTGTCTTGTGATTGTGATGCCACGAGGAGAGTAGTGATTGTTGTCAGTAGTGGTCTCTTGTCGTAGGATATGTATCGGAATGACCTACGGGCGTTCCGGTGGATACCCTATGGTAAGGGGGCGCTACAGATATTGAATATTAAGGCTCATGGGCTAGAAGCTAATGTAGCTTCTTCTTCTAAGCCCAAGGGTAAGGGAAAGGAAAAGAAGAATGGTCCAATGAAAAAGAAGGCCCAAACAGGGGTCAAGGCCAAATCCATGAAAAAGAAGGCCAAAGAGAACATCAAAGGAAAGTGTTTCCGCTGTGATGAGATGGGCCACTGGAAAAGAAGCTGTCCAGTCTACCTAGAGTCCCTCAAAAGCAAACAAGGTATGGGCTTCCTAAGTTTGTTAGGAACTAGAAATGTGGCAGATTTATCTACTTCTTGGATATTAGATTCAGGAGCCACTAACTATGTTTGTAATTCTTTGCAGGGGTTCCAGCAAAGGAAAAGATTACCTAAAGGCCAATTTCAAGTCAAGATAGCAGATGGTTCCTATGTTTCAGCAGAATCAGTGGGAGTAGTTATCTTGGACTTTCCTAATGGTCATAGTTTATATTTGGAGGATGTTTATTACATGCCAATGATTGTAAGGAACATGATTTCTATTTTTTGTCTAATAAAATCTGGTTATTCCTTATATTTTGAAAAGGATGTTTCAATATATGAGAATAAAGATTTTATTTGTGATGCGATAACTAAACAGGGATTGTTTTTTATAGAACCTATGAAAGACTCACTAAACACCACAGAATTGATAAAACCAAGACAATCCAAAATCTCTATCATTAATTCAAAGTATCTGTGGCACTTAAGAATGGGTCATATCAATCAGAAAAGACTTGATAGGCTAGTAAAGGATGGGATCCTTATGGGCTTGGATAGTGATCCATTACCCACCTATGAATCTTGTATTGAAGGAAAAATGAACAAAGCCTCATTTCCTTCTAAAGGAAACAGATCTAAATCCACATTGGACCTGGCACATACTAATGTGTGTGGGCCCATGAATGTACAAGCTAGAGGAGGTTATGAATAGTTCATAATTTTTATAGATGATTACTCAAGACATGGCTATTTGTATTTGATGCATAAAAGGAGTGAATCTTTTGAAAAGTTCAAAGAATTCAAAGCTAAAGCTGAGAAGCAACTTGGCAAGCCATTAAAACAGCTTCGATCAAATCGAGGTGGTGAGTATTTATCTAGAGAGTTCTAGCAATATTTAATTGACAATGGAATTGTTTCCAATTTGTCAGCTCCTCGTATACCTCAACAGAATGGCGTAGTAGAGAGGAGAAATAGAACTCTATTGGAAATGGTAAGATCAATGATGTCCTACGCTAGCCTTTCAGAATCGTTATGGGGATATGCCATACAAACGACAACATATCTTCTTAACTTTGTTCCGTCCAAATCGGTGCCTAAAACACCTAGGGAGTTGTGGACTAGCCGAGTGCCTTCATTGAGGCATTTGAGGACTTGGGGCTGCCCAACCCATGTTCTAAAGCCTGAATTCACAAAGATGGAACCAACGTCAAAAGTATGTTTGTTTGTAGGATATCCTACGGGAACTCGAGGGTACTATTTTTACAGTCCTCATGATAAGAAGGTATTTGTGTCAACAAATGCAACCTTCTTAGAGGAAGAGTTTGTGAAAAATCACAAAGGAAGAAGTGAAGTAGTACTAAAGGAGTTAGCTATTTCATCCAAACCAAGAGTTGTTTTGGATATGACAGAACAAGATGTCAAAATGGATTCAAGAGTTGAATCAGAAGTGCAACCTGAACATCAAGGTGTGCCTAGACGTAGTGGGAGGGTTGTGAGACAGCCAGATAGGTATCTGGGTTTAGAAGAAGGCTTAATTGCCATCTCGGACCAAGAAGAAATAGATCCCATTACGTATACACAGGCTATTAATGATGTTGATGCAAGAAAATGGCTCAAGGCGATGGAATCGAAAATAGATTCTATGTATACTAATGAAGTCTGGGTCCTTGTTGATCTACAACCAGGTCTAAAAGCCATAGGGTGTAAATGGATCTACAAAAGGAAAAGGGGATCGGATGGAAAGGTAGAGACCTTTAAAGCTAGATTGGTAGCTAAAGGCTATACTCAAAAGGAGGGTATAGATTATGAGGAGACTTTTTCTCCAATTGCCATGCTTAAGTCCATCAGGATTCTTTTGGACATAGCAGCCTATTTCGATTATGAAATATGGCAAATGGATGTCAAGACCGCATTTCTTAATGGGGATCTTGAGGAGACCATTTATATGGCCCAACCAGAAGGATTCATTGAGCCAAGTAATGAGCATAAGGTTTGCAAGTTGCTAAGGTCCATTTATGGACTTAAGCAAGCATCTAGGTCTTGGAACATTAGGTTTGATAAGGCTATCAAAACCTATAGGTTCATACAAAACCTAGATGAGCCTTGTGTTTATAAAAGAATACAAGAAGGTAAGGTTACTTTCCTAATCTTGTATGTTGATGACATTCTGCTCATTGGGAATGATGTGGGAATCTTATCTGAGGTTAAGGGATGGCTGAATGAACAGTTTTCAATGAAGGATTTGAGAGAGGCTACCTATGTTCTAGGAATCAAACTTATAAGGGATCGAAAGAACAAGCAGATAGTTTTGTCTCAACTAACCTACATTGAGAATATGCTCAATAAGTTCGCCATGCAAGATTCCAAGAGGGGTTTTACTCCTACTAGACATGGAATCAAAATTTCAAAGGAACAAGCACCTAAGACCTAAGAGGAGGTTGAACGCATGCGTAACATTCCATATGCTTTGGTAGTTGGTAGTTTGATGTATGCAATGCTGTGCACTAGACCGGATATGTGTTCTGTGAGTGGGATCGGTAGCGATTTCAGTCCAATCCAGAATGGAACATTGGACTGCGCTAAATGTATACTTAAGTATCTTCGTGGGACGAAGAACTTAATGCTTGTTTACTCTGGAAGTAATCTTATTCCGACGGGATATCGGATTCGATTTCCAATCGATGTTGATTCAAGAAATCAACTTACGGTTCTATATTTACTTTAGGAGGTGCGACCATAGTTTGGAGGAGTGTCAAGAAATCTTATATTGCTGATTCGACTATGAAGGTTGAGTATATTCTGCTTGTGAAGCGATAAAGGAAGCGATCGCTCGAAAGTTCCTAAATGATTTGGAGGTAGTTCCAGAGGCAGAAAAGGCCATTACACTTTATTGTGAAAATAGTGGGGTAGTGGCTAATTCTAAAGAATCTCGGAACCATAAAGCTGCCAAACACATTGAACGAAAGTATCATCTTATAAGAGAGATAATATAACATGGCGAAGTGGATGTGGTAAAGATTCCCACCGAGCAAAACCTTGTTGATCCGTTAACAAAGACATTGACTCAAAAGGGCTTTGAGGGTCACCTAGAAGGGATGGGAATGAGGGATATGTCAAACTTGCTTTAGGGCAAGTAGGAGATTGTTAGAATTATGTAAATATAATGCCCTGGAAAGAAAGTTTATTTACATGTAATTTTATCTTCTTCAGTTACAGTTTTGTAATGAAAATATTTATTATTAATAAAACAAAAGAGTTTGGTTTTATCTGTATGAGCATTATATATCTGGTCATAAGGTACCAAGATTCTTTTTTAAGTAATATAAATATACATAGAGATGTATGGAAAACATGTATATTATTAGAATCTGAATTAATTGATTCACAGTTGAATAATCAAGTTGGTCACTTGATTATAGTTTAGACTGTAGTGTTGCGATTTATCTCCATATAAGTAAAGGAGTTTACTTCAAGGGAATGATGAGTTTCATATCATGATAGTAGTTGACTATCGATAATGGCACTATTAAATGAATCTGGAATCAAGTATGTTTTCAAGGATAAAGTGGGTCGTTACTTTAATCTTAAAACATACAACTTAAGCATTCGCTTATTATGAACCATAATGTTGATGAGTGGTGAACTCATATATGTTTCATTATAATTTTTGATATGATCGGAATGGATTTTTACAGAGTATTAATCCAGTTTCTGTATGTTGGAATTATTAATTGAAACATGTATCAGGGAACCTTCACTCAAATAAAGAGTTTATAGTGTTATCATCTCTTCTAGATGTTTTAAGGAGATTTGGTGATTAAAATGGCACCAGTAGTTTGATGGACTAGCTACCCATCAAGTCTTAACACTGAGATAGATGAGATCTTATGTGTTAATCACCATATAAAGTAAAATGAGAGATCTAGAAGGAAAAACTAACATAAGGGCAAAACGGTAATTTTACCCTTTGTTGTGTGGATGGCTATAATAAGGTTCTAAATAGGGTTTGCAATTGGACATATTCTCATAATATTTAATAATTCAAGAGTTCAACTAATTTTCTTTAGTGGAATGACATTTAGTTAATAAGCTAGAATTAATTCCAATGAGATTGAACTAATTCTGGGCTTATTGGAGCTTGAATTATCAAAGTCTAATAAGATTCCCCACTTGGCTTTAAGGAAGGTTATCAAGCGAAGTAAGAAATAAAAATGGAGGTTAATTAGAAGCCCGTAATTGAATCTTGGGCTTGGTCTAATTAAAGAAGCCCAAATGTACATTTAGTAATGAGCTTAGTTTTTGGTTTAATGTAATTAATTAGATTAATTATATTAAAATAATTTTTTTTAAGAAGAAGATAGCAATTTCGGTTATTCCTAGGTTAAATGTGTAACCACACATTTGACATTAAAATGCTAAATAAATATGGTCTTTATTATGGTTAATCATCATTAAATGGAGTTATGAACTTACCATTAAATGGTTTAATGGTTGTCTTTTAATGTTGGCTTGTAACTTATTTGTATTCATTAGATTAAAGATGAAAGATGTACATTAGAAGGACCATCTTCCTTCTTTCTTCTTGGCAAAACCGAAATTGGGTATTGAATTATAGGTTATGGTCTTTTCAAATAGCCATCATAAAGATAAATGAAGATAATCTCATTTATTGGCTATTTTATGAGTGATTAATGAAAGAAGTGATGCATTTGATGCCTCTTTCTCCTTCCATCCATGCATATACGAAATTGGTAGGAAAGAAAGAGTTCTTGCATGTTCTTTACGCCATCTCTCCTTTCATGAAAGAGAGAATCGAAAATACCAATTGAAAGAGTTTCAATTTTGCTTCTTCTTCTTCTAAGAAAATCTCCTCCAAACATTTCTTCTCCTTTCCCACCAAAGGATTTTGTTAACCTAATTGTCCTTGAAGAATTGGTGGTAAATCTAATTGGTTGAGGAAACTACAACAAGGAGAAAGTAGATTGCTAAAGGAAAAGGGTCAAAGGCAAAGGATTTGAATACACGAAGAAGAAGAGGATAGCGCAGCTAGGATTTAAAGTTGTAGCGAAGGAGTCGGTAATACTCCTGGTCTTGTTTATATTTTATTATCCTTATATCATGTATGGATTGGCATGTTGATTTGGATTTGTTGCTTCCGCTGCAAGTAATGATTTCTTAAAAGTTTTGAAATCTACCGTTTTTCCAAACAAAGCATGTTTTCTTTTTCCGATCCAACAAAATGTACTCACAATATTGCTTTGTTGACTTGCTACAACAACCTGCTCAGGTTATGAGGAGACATCAGGAATGACCTAGCAAACATGAAACAAATAATGTCAGAAATGATCATTAGATATGTACCAATACATACAAAGAATTTGTCATACCTGTGGAGATTGCTAAGCGGGTTGAGTTATTGCTACATTTTCTTGCACTGTGACCAAAATTGCCATATTTTTCACATTTTTGTACTTGACCCTTTCTACTTGATTTGTTTGGATTTCTCAACTTAGTAAGCTAATTTACTCCTTTTGTTCTAGTTGTTTTAGGTCTTCTAAGCATGACTCTTTTCACTAGGGGGTTTACTACATCTTCATCATCAACCATAGGCCAGAAAATAGGTTCTCTAATAGGTTGTAAGACATGCTCATACATTGCCATGAATTTAGACTTCTTGTACCACTCATCCATATATGCTTTTAACTGTTGTTTTGAATGATGAATAGCACTTACAACATGCTTGTAAGGATATCCATGCAACTCCCATGCCCAACAACTACATGATTGGTTTTTATCAATCCTCACAATATGCTTTGCATCACTTCTGCTAATTTCATACTCTCTATCACCATTCCAGGCCATTCTCTATACATAGCATCTTCCTGACTTATTTTTAATTTTTTGACAGCCCTAGGTGTAACTTCTGATTTCTAGCTATATGCAAATTGTCTCCTCTCTGCATGCCTCCTTATCACCATAATTTTAATTGTTTCTAGCATGCGTATAATGGGCCTATCTCGAGCAGGCAATATCCATCCATTGAATGTTTCACTCATGTTGTTATCGACAACTGGACATTTGGATTCAAATGAATGGTAACTTCGTGACCATCTCTCCTTCGAATATTCAAGAAATGATGATGTACATCCACGTGTGATTCTGTCCAACATTTTCAACTACTCATTAAAATCTTCCATGTATGTTGACCAAGCATAATTCCAAAATTTCTTTCGCAAGTCTTTTCCTCCATATTCCAATTATGGTATATGTGATGTGCACACATACGATGAGTGGCATATGGGATTGTGTCTTCCACTGCTCTAATCAATCCCTATAATAATGGAATAGATAAAGTTAATATATAGTTGATACAATATAATATGTTCATTAGTCAATGAAAAAACAATTACCTTTCACATATATCATATTATTATTTTTCGCCCAACTCCAAGTCTGAAGCCAACAAACTCACAAACTAGGTTCACGAATGAGTGTTCTCTACCTTAACAACTACCCATGCCAACAGATACATACCTCCATCACCATCCCTCCTAACTGCATTCAACAGTTGACCTTGGAATTCAATCTTCAAAAGACAATCATCAATACCAAAGATAGGCCTCAAATGCCTCCATCATCTTTTCATCGCATCAAAGCATATGAATAATCCTTTGAACTACAAAAAGAGATAAAGATGTATGAGTTATTGAATAAAATTCATAGACAACTACATGTTTTAATTATCATTGTCAATAACATGTAAAACTTAATAGTTTTATACATGTAACAAACTAGTTTCTTGATTTCTAGCCAGCTTTAACTCAATTGTTAATCTAGGGTTACTATTCCTCAATTCATGAGTGTATCCTTGTAGTTTTTCATACTCATTCACATAATCACTCGCCCTTTCTTTTCTCAATCTCCTCTTGGTAGCTCTACACATACTTAAGTTGACAAATATATTGAGCTTTTCTCAAAATTCTTCGACTATCTTCACTATCGAGATACTAGGCTTCTCAAGTATTATATCTCTAAAATGTCTCATTAAGAACTTAGCAAAAACCAATTTTGGTTTGTTAGTTGTAAAACACCTACGCTCATCATTGCATGTCACCACTTTAAAGCCCCCATCATTGTTGTGACAAATGGCATACAACTGCCTAGGGTATCCCTCAATACATTTCACTCTCATCTTATGTCTTTCACTTTTGTTACACTTTACATTGTAGCTTGTCCGTAATGCATAATTCATAACAAACTCTCTAAAATATTTTGTAGAGTCAAACTCCATTCCTAATCTCCAATTTAGTTCAACATCAGATGGATTATGCCTTATAGTACCACTTGTTAGAGTAGTGCTCTAAAGGCAATCATCTTTAGCTCTTTTGTACTAATTTTATATTGATTAATGAAGCAAAAGGTAATTTTCATTAATTTGATGTTCATTTATTTATAAATTGATGTCGATCTTAAATCGAATCAATGAAGTCCAAGATACAAAACATAGTATGCAGGAAATCATGATGAGATCATACCAATGAGATTCCTATCATGTGCAATTATGTTAGTATCTAAATTATCCCTATATATAGAATTAATGAGACAGGACATTGTTAATCTTGATAGACTAGCACATGTTATATTCCTTAATTTGATCAAGCAGTGGATCTTATAAATTGTAAGGATGAGATGTTTAGAGTTAACATGTGGATGCTTACTAAAAGTAGTAAGTACATCGAATGACCAGCTATGAGATTATCATATGGATGATCTATCAAATGTTAGTGATTAATCTCATCATAGCACTGGTGCAAATATCCTTAGACTTGAGGTACTCAAGGATATCTTAGATACTGATCCTGTTCTTTGACACCATTTCTTGTTGCCTCAAGACGAGGTCACTTATAGGATGTTGATTGGGTGCATCTATTGGTATTTGAAGGTAATTGTGTTGGACCCCGAACTTTTGATGAAAATTAGAAATATTAAAATGAATTTAAGTGAGAAAGAAGAAGAGAAGAAGAAGGAAGCTTAGAGGTTTCAGTTTTGATGGCTTTCAAAGAGGTTTTTGATGCTTCTTCAAGAGGAGGCATAGAGTTTCGAATTTTTGGGTCTTTAAGCATGGATTTTGAGTTGATTCAAAGGGAAAGAGTAGAAAAGCTTGAAAGTTTCCTTTGGAGGCAAAGAAATCCAAAAATTGAAGGGAAAAAGGTAAGAGAAAAGTTTTAAGTTTTGAGTTATTCTTGAAATTTTGGTTTAGATTAATTAGAAATGATGTGGGTTTATGTGCTATAAGATTAATTTTAGTGATTGTCAAGTATAATGAGTTAATTTTGGTTATGGAAGATTCTAGAGAGAGAAAGCTTAGTGAAGAAGATGATGAATAGTGAAATTTGGGGGTTTTTGAAATTGTTGCTTTAGATTGCTTGAATTAGTGATGAATTTGAGATATCCTAAGTTAATTTTGATGTTTATGCTTTAGGTGAAGTTTAATTTAAAAAATTGTAAATTGGAGGTTTAGGCTTAATTTGAAATTTGGGGATTTTGTGAATTAATGGTGTAGAATCATCAATAATAGTAGGAATTGATGAAATATGAAATCAATTTTGAAGAAATTGTATTTTATGGTATTGAATTTGGATTAATTTGGTTTAGGAAATTTTAATGTGGAAGAAAGAAGAAGGCATTGGAGCAATTGAGGCACAAAGCAAGTTGTTAGCATAGATATGAGGTGGGTAGTATATTTATATTTTGATTTATAAGCCATATGTGAATTTTTGAAAATTAAAGAAAACAAAATTTGATTTTTAATAAATTATTGTTGGTAAAAATGTTTGAAAAAGGAAGTAAATGTTTGAAATTATGATTTCGAAGAGTTAAAATGAGTTTTAGAAAATGCAAGAATTATGAAATTCATGGTTTTCAAATTATTTGATTTATGATTGAAATGATTTAAAGAATTAGTGCATATATTGTGATGAATATGTGATTTAAGTGAACTGCATTTGATTTGTTATATGAATCCATGTGGATATATGTTGGTGTCATTTATGACACATTATGATTATATGATATGAAAAATTTAAAGAAAATGTGAAATTTCGAAAAGTGCCTTCGAGCAATCTGCTTGTTTTAAGCATGAATATGTGAATTGTATGGGTTTGGTCAGTCCCTCCGTAGAGTCGAGTACTGCACTGTCTCCCTCGATAGCCTTCTCCATTGCCCAAGTGGCTTAGGAGTTTCGATTCGGACTCTTCCCTCATTCCGCATATGACCGCTATGCTGGGAATGTGCGAGACGTCTATTAGACCAAACCAAACCATTTTGTTATGTTATATGATTTTTGATTTTGTTTATGTGCGTGAAATTTCTCCGATGTGATTGCATTCATGTTTATGAGAAATTTTGAAAAAAAGAGAAAAAGAGTTTTCAACCATGAAATTATAGAAATTTGATATGAAAAGTTTGGAAAATTGAAAAGGGTTTGAGAAAATATTTGAAAGTTGAAAAGTTTGAAAACTAAGCCTTTTGGCAAAAGTTTATGAAAATTGATTTCGCTTATTATTCAGGTTTATAAATATGTTACCCACGAGCTTCCGAAGCTCACCCCTTCATCCCAATCTCCGGTATTGACGGGAGATCGGATGAAAGAGCGTCAAGTTTGATTTTGTCGCATTTGTATTTCTGTGTAAATTGAGAATTGATATTGTTTTGGCTTGAATTGACTTTTGTGTATATAAAGCAGTTATTACGGGATGTATATGAATTCGAAACTTGGATATTGATTTTATGATCATAATTGAGTATGATTATGCTTTATGTTTGTAATTGGATTTTGAATGAGGATTTTTTTATATGGATTTGAGATATTGAATGTAGTTGGGATTAATTGAGATTTTATGATCGATTGAGGATTTTTGAAGTGTTAGGTTTAGATGTGCGTTTCTGCTGGTGTTTCGGATTCCGGACGGGAGGATCCGATGATGATTTGTGTTATTGGGTTGTGATATTAGAAGTGTTTTACCTTTGCAAGAATTTTGGGATAGGATAAATGCCGTTTTTTTTTGAAATTTGATAAAGGGTTTAAAAGTTAGTTTGACAATTGATATGGATGTATAAGAAGATGATTAATAAGAATTAAGTAAATTGAGAATTGCATGAGGAATAGTTTCCTAGAAAGGAAATCGATATGGTTTTGATTAGTATGAGAATGGTTTTAAGATAAATAAGATGAGAAAAAGAAAAAGGAAAAAAATTATACCGGTTTTGGAATGTCTTAGTCTAGATTTCCAACGCGTCTCGCATAGTTGTTTCATAATTGTGTTCGGATGTCGGATCTGTGGTTGCTTTATGTTTTTGTTCCGGAATTTGAATTCCGTGTCCGATACTTGGTTTTCGCGTGCCGATTAATTTGTTTCCGTTTCGTTCCGCTTCGAATTCGTTAAGAACTCCGTTCTTTTCGATTTTGTTTTCTGCTTTTTCGGTTGGGATCCGGTTCCCGGATCGGGTCCCAACATTTATGGTATCAGAGCCCAGTATTAGGATCGTAACTGGGCGCAGGAGATTGATAAGAGATTAAGATCGAATTGCATTAATGATAGTGTGATTTGATGTGAGTGACCTATCATGACTTTAGATATGTATTAAGGAAAATGAGATTGAAATTTTTAATGATTGGGATGAATTGTGTATTATTATATATTTGGGAGATGAACGAATGAAAAGTTGAAAGACGAGTTTGATGATGGTATTGATTTGACTGATGATTGATCTATTCTAAGGTTGAGAAGACTGAACCTTTGATCCGTAAATGGATTGAGAAATACTTGATTTGTGGTGATTGTGCGTTAATATGATCTTAAGAGTTCCTTGTGAAGAAGTGAAAATATGTCGATAAGAAGAGTGATTATTTGATTAAGGTTAAGGATTATAATTGATTTTAGGTTTGAGATTAAGACATTGTGATTAAAATTTTATGATGAATTTTGATGACTATTGACTTGTGAAAATGTGTTAAGAAATATTCTATTTGAGACAATAGTGTTCTGATATAAATGAGAAGTGAAAAATACTGATTAAGTTAAGAATAAGAAATTGATAAGAAAGTGATTTGACTATTATGAGAAGGATGTGTTACTTGATGACTACGTTTGAATTTCGAGGACGAAATTCTTTTAAGAGGGGGAGAAATGTTGGACCCCGAACTTTTGATGAAAATTAGAAATATTAAAATGAATTTAAGTGAGAAAGAAGAAGAGAAGAAGAAGGAAGCTTAGAGGTTTCGGTTTTGATGGCTTTCAAAGAGGTTTTTGATGCTTCTTTAAGAGGAGGCATAGAGTTTCGAATTTTTGGGTCTTTAAGCATGGATTTTGAGTTGATTCAAAGGGAAAAGAGTAGAAAAGCTTGAAAGTTTCCTTTGGAGGCAAAGAAATCCGAAAATTGAAGGGAAAAAGGTAAGAGAAAAGTTTTAAGTTTTGAGTTATTCTTGAAATTTTGGTTTAGATTAATTAGAAATGATGTGGGTTTATGTGCTATAAGATTAATTTTAGTGATTGTCAAGTATAATGAGTTAATTTTGGTTATGGAAGATTCTAGAGAGAGAAAGCTTAGTGAAGAAGATGATGAATAGTGAAATTTGGGGGTTTTTGAAATTGTTGCTTTAGATTGCTTGAATTAGTGATGAATTTGAGATATCCTAAGTTAATTTTGATGTTTATGCTTTAGGTGAAGTTTAATTTGAAAAATTGTAAATTGGAGGTTTAGGCTTAATTTGAAATTTGAGGATTTTGTGAATTAATGGTGTAGAATCATCAATAATAGTAGGAATTGATGAAATATGAAATCAATTTTGAAGAAATTATATTTTATGGTATTGAATTTGGATCAATTTGGTTTAGGAAATTTTAATGTGGAAGAAAGAAGAAGGCGTTGGAGCAATTGAGGCACAAAGCAAGTTGTTAGCATGGATATGAGGTGGGTAGTATATTTATATTTTGATTTATAAGTTATATGTGAATTTTTGAAAATTAAAGAAAACAAAATTTGATTTTTGATAAATTATTGTTGATAAAAATGTTTGAAAAAGGAAGTAAATGTTTGAAATTATGATTTGAAGAGTTAAAATGAGTTTTAGAAAATGCAAGAATTATGAAATTCATGGTTTTCAAATTATTTGATTTATGATTTAAATGATTTAAAGAATTAGTGCATATATTGTGATGAATATGTGATTTAAGTGAACTACATTCGATTTGTTACATGAATCCATGTGGATATATGTTGGTGTCATTTATGACACATTATGATTTTATGATATGAAAAATTTAAAGAAAATGTGAAATTTCGAAAAGTGCCTTCGAGCAATCTGCTTGTTTTAAGCATGAATATGTGAATTGTATGGGTTTGGTCAGGTCCCCTCCGTAGAGTCGATCTGTACTGTCTCTCCTCGATAGGCTTCTCCCACGCCCTGAAGTGGTTTAGGAGTTTCGATTTGGACTCCCCTCATTCACGGCTGCATATGACCGCTATCATGGGAATGTGCGAGACGTCTGTGAGGACCGAAACCAAACTATTTTGTTATGTTATATGATTTTGATTTTGTTTATCTTGTGAAATTTCTCCGATGTGATTGCATTCATGTTTATGAGAAATTTTGAAAAAAAGAAAAGGGTTTTCAACCATGAAATTATAGAAATTTGATATGAAAAGTTTGGAAAATTGAAAGGGTTTGAGAAAATATTTGAAAGTTGAAAAGTTTGAAAACTAAGCCTTTTGGCAAAAGTTTATGAAAATTGATTTCGCTTATTATTCGGTTTATAAATATGTTACCCACGAGCTTAGAAGCTCACCCCCTTCATCCCAATCTCCGGTATTGACGGAGATCGGATGAAAGAGCGTCAAGTTTGATTTTGTCGCATTTGTATTTCTGTGTAAATTGAGAATTGATATTGTTTTGGCTTGAATTGACTTTTGTGTATATAAGCGGTTATTACGGGATGTATATGAATTCGAAACTTGGATATTGATTTTATGATCATAATTGAGTATGATTATGCTTTATGTTTGTAATTGGATTTTGAATGAGGATTTTTTTATATGGATTTGAGATATTGAATGTAGTTGGGATTAATTGAGATTTTATGATCGATTGAGGATTTTTGAAGTGTTAGGTTTAGATGTGCGTTTCTGCTGGTGTTTCGGATTCCGGACGGGAGGATCCGATGATGATTTGTGTTATTGGGTTGTGATATTAGAAGTGTTTTTACCTTTGCAAGAATTTTTGGGATATGATAAATGCAGCCGTTTTGCTGCCGAAATTTCAGTACAAAGGGTTTAAAAAGTTAGTTTGACAATTGATATGGATGTATAAGAAGATGATTAATAAGAATTAAGTAAATTGAGAATTGCATGAGGAATAGTTTCCTAGAAAGGGAAATCGATATGGTTTTGATTAGTATGAGAATGGTTTTAAGATAAATAAGATGAGAAAAAGAAAAAGAAAAAAAATTATACCGGTTTTGGAATGTCTTAGTCTAGATTTCCAACGCGTCTCGCATAGTTGTTTCATAATTGTGTTCGGATGTCGGATCTGTGGTTGCTTTATGTTTTGTTAGAATTTGAATTCGTGTCCGATACTTGGTTTTCGCGTCGATTAATTTGTTTCGCTTCGTTCGCTTCAATTCGTTAAGAACTCCGTTCTTTTCGATTTTGTTTTCCTTTTTGGTTGGGATCTGGTTCCGGATCGGGTCCCAACATTTATGGTATCGAGCCCGATATTAGGATAAATCTGGCAGGAGATTGATAAGAGATTAAGATCGAATTGCATTAATGATAGTGTGATTTGATGTGAGTGACCTATCATGACTTTAGATATGTATTAAGGAAAATGAGATTGAAATTTTTAATGATTGGGATGAATTGTGTATTATTATATATTTGGGAGATGAACGAATGAAAAGTTGAAAGACGAGTTTGATGATGGTATTGATTTGACTGATGATTGATCTATTCTAAGGTTCAGTAAGACCTGAACCTTTGATCCGTGTAAATGGATTGAGAAATACTGATTTGTGGTGATTGTGCGTTAATATGATCTTAAGAGTTCCTTGTGAAGAAGTGAAAAATATGTCGATAAGAAGAGTGATTATTTGATTAAGGTTAAGGATTATAATTGATTTTAGGTTTGAGATTAAGACATTGTGATTAAAATTTTATGATGAATTTTGATGACTATTGACTTGTGAAAATGTGTTAAGAAATATTCTATTTGAGACAATAGTGTTCTGATATAAATGAGAAGTGAAAAATACTGATTAAGTTAAGAATAAGAAATTGATAAGAAAGTGATTTGACTATTATGAGAAGGATGTGTTACTTGATGACTACGTTTGAATTTCGAGGACGAAATTCTTTTAAGAGGGGGAGAAATGTTGGACCCCGAACTTTTGATGAAAATTAGAAATATTAAAATGAATTTAAGTGAGAAAGAAGAAGAGAAGAAGAAGGAAGCTTAGAGGTTTCAGTTTTGATGGCTTTCAAAGAGGTTTTTGATGCTTCTTTAAGAGGAGGCATAGAGTTTCGAATTTTTGGGTCTTTAAGCATGGATTTTGAGTTGATTCAAAGGGAAAAGAGTAGAAAAGCTTGAAAGTTTCCTTTGGAGGCAAAGAAACCAAAATTGAAGGAAAAGGTAAGAGAAAAGTTTTAAGTTTTGAGTTATTCTTGAAATTTTGGTTTAGATTAATTAGAAATGATGTGGGTTTATGTGCTATAAGATTAATTTTAGTGATTGTCAAGTATAATGAGTTAATTTTGGTTATGGAAGATTCTAGAGAGAGAAAGCTTAGTGAAGAAGATGATGAATAGTGAAATTTGGGGGTTTTTGAAATTGTTGCTTTAGATTGCTTAAATTAGTGATGAATTTGAGATATCCTAAGTTAATTTTGATGTTTATGCTTTAGGTGAAGTTTAATTTGAAAAATTGTAAATTGGAGGTTTAGGCTTAATTTGAAATTTGAGGATTTTGTGAATTAATGGTGTAGAATCATCAATAATAGTAGGAATTGATGAAATATGAAATCAATTTTGAAGAAATTATATTTTATGGTATTGAATATGGATCAATTTGGTTTAGGAAATTTTAATGTGGAAGAAAGAAGAAGGCGTTGGAGCAATTGAGGCACAAAGCAAGTTGTTAGCATGGATATGAGGTGGGTAGTATATTTATATTTTGATTTATAAGTTATATGTGAATTTTTGAAAATTAAAGAAAACAAAATTTGATTTTTGATAAATTATTGTTGATAAAAATGTTTGAAAAAGGAAGTAAATGTTTGAAATTATGATTTCGAAGAGTTAAAATGAGTTTTAGAAAATGCAAGAATTATGAAATTCATGGTTTTCAAATTATTTGATTTATGATTTAAATGATTTAAAGAATTAGTGCATATATTGTGATGAATATGTGATTTAAGTGAACTACATTCGATTTGTTACATGAATCCATGTGGATATATGTTGGTGTCATTTATGACACATTATGATTTTATGATATGAAAAATTTAAAGAAAATGTGAAATTTCGAAAAGTGCCTTCGAGCAATCTGCTTGTTTTAAGCATGAATATGTGAATTGTATGTGTTTGGTCAGGTCCCCTCCGTAGAGTCGATGTAATTGTCTCCTCTCGATAGCCTTCTCCTATTTGCCATGAGTGGCTTAGGAGTTTCGATTTCGGACTCCCCTCTGTTCACGGCTGCACATGACCGCTATGCGGGAATGTGCAGTACGTCCTGTGAGGACCGAAACCAAACTATTTTGTTATGTTATATGATTTTTGATTTTGTTTATGCGCGTGAAATTTCTCCGATGTGATTGCATTCATGTTTATGAGAAATTTTGAAAAAAAGAGAAAAAGGGTTTTCAACCATGAAATTATAGAAATTTGATATGAAAAGTTTGGAAAATTGAAAAGGGTTTGAGAAAAATATTTGAAAGTTGAAAAGTTTGAAAACTAAGCCTTTTGGCAAAAAGTTTATGAAAATTGATTTCTGCTTATTATTCAGTTTATAAATATGTTACCCACGAGCTTCCGAGCTCACCCCCCCTTCATCCCAATCTCCAAGTATTCGAGCAGGAGATCGGATGAAAGAGCGTCAAGTTTGATTTTGTCGCATTTGTATTTCTGTGTAAATTGAAAATTGATATTATTTTGGCTTGAATTGCCTTTTGTGTATATAAAGCAGTTATTACGGGATGTATATGAATTCGAAACTTGGATATTGATTTTATGATCATAATTGAGTATGATTATGCTTTATGTTTGTAATTGGATTTTGAATGAGGATTTTTGTATATGGATTTGAGATATTGAATGTAGTTGGGATTGATTGAGATTTTATGATCGATTAAGGATTTTTGAAGTGTTAAGTTTAGATGTGCGTTTCTGCTGGTGTTTCGGATTCCGGACGGGAGGATCCGATGATGATTTGTGTTATTGGGTAGTGATATTAGAAGTGTTTTTACCTTTGCAGGAATTTTTAGGATAGGATAAATGTAGCCGTTATGCTGCCGAATTTTAGTTAGAAAATAAATTGGAAAAGAAGAAAAATAAAATTTAGATGTATGAAAGATGGATTTATGAGATTGGTATTAATATTAAGAAGTTTATTATGATTTGAGTGCGATTTGGGATTTGTATGAATATTCAAGCATATGATGATTTTGTATGTAATGAAATAAAGTGATTAAGAAAGAAAAGACAAGGAATAAGAAAGAAAAAAAATTTTCATACTGGATTTTGGAACGTCTTAGGGTTTCCAACGCGATTATGTTCATCTATTCGAATGTGTTTATGTGTTCTTGATTGTTCTCGGATGTCGGCGCCATTTGTTAAGTATCGATTTCGTTCCGCCACTTTGTTTCGTTCCCGTTTTTCGCTTTCCGGTTGGGATCCGATTCCCGGATCGTGTCCCAACATTTATGGTATCATGGAAAAGAAGAAAAATAAAATTTAGATGTATGAAAGATGGATTTATGAGATTGGTATTAATATTAAGAAGTTTATTATGATTTGAGTGCGATTTGGGATTTGTATGAATATTCAAGCATATGATGATTTTGTATGTAATGAAATAAAGTGATTAAGAAAGAAAAGACAAGGAATAAGAAAGACAAAAAAATTTCATACCGGATTTTGGAACGTCTTAGGGTTTCCAACGCGATTATGTTCATCTATTCGAATGTGTTTATGTGTTCTTGATTGTTCTCGGATGTCGGCGCCATTTGTTTAGTATCGATTTCATTCCGCCACTTTGTTTCGTTCCCGTTTTCCGCTTTCCGGTTGGGATCCGGTTCCCGGATCGGATCCCAACATTTATGATATCAGAGCCCAGTATTAAGATCGTAACTGGGCGCAGGAGATTGATAAGAGATTAAGATCGAACTGCATTAATGATAGTGTGATTTGATGTGAGTGACCTATCATGACTTTAGAAATGCATTAAGGAAAATGAGATTGAAATTTTTAATGATTGGGATGAATTGTGTATGATTATATATTTGGGAGATGAATGAATGAAAAGTTGAAAGACGAGTTTGATGATGGTATTGATTTGACTGATGATTGATCTATTCTAGGGTTCAGTAAGACCTGAACCTTTGATCCGTGTAAATGGATTGAGAAATACTGATTTGTGGTGATTGTGCGTTAATATGATCTTAAGAGTTCCTTGTGAAAAAGTGAAAAATATGTCGATAAGAAGAGTGATTATTTGATTAAGGTTAAGGATTATAATTGATTTTAGGTTTGAGATTAAGACATTGTGATTAAAATTTTATGATGAATTTTGATGACTATTGACTTGTGAAAATGTGTTAAAAAATATTCTATTTGAGACAATAGTGTTCTGATATAAATGAGAAGTGAAAAATAGTGATTAAGTTAAGAATAAGAAATTGATAAGAAAGTGATTTGACTATTATGAGAAGGATGTGTTTTCCTGATGACTACGTTTGAATTTCGAGGACGAAATTCTTTTAAGAGGGGGAGAAATGTTGGACCCCGAACTTTTGATGAAAATTAGAAATATTAAAATGAATTTAAGTGAGAAGAAGAAGAGAAGAAGAAGGAAGCTTAGAGGTTTCAATTTTGATGGCTTTCAAAGAGGTTTTTTATGCTTCTTCAAGAGGAGGCATAGAGTTTCGAATTTTTGGGTCTTTAAGCATGGATTTTGAGTTGATTTAAAGGGAAAAGAGTAGAAAAGCTTGAAAGTTTCCTTTGGAGGCAAACAAATCCAAAAATTGAAGGGAAAAAGGTAAGAGAAAAGTTTTAAGTTTTGAGTTATTCTTGAAATTTTGGTTTAGATTAATTAGAAATGATGTGGGTTTATGTGCTATAAGATTAATTTTAGTGATTGTTAAGTATAATGAGTTAATTTTGGTTATGGAAGATTCTAGAGAGAGAAAGCTTAGTGAAGAAGATGATGAATAGTGAAATTTGGGGGTTTTTGAAATTATTGCTTTAGATTGCTTGAATTAGTGATGAATTTGAGATATCCTAAGTTAATTTTGATGTTTATGCTTTAGGTGAAGTTTAATTTGAAAAATTGTAAATTGGAGGTTTAGGCTTAATTTGAAATTTGGGGATTTTGTAAATTAATGGTGTAGAATCATCAATAATAGTAGGAATTGATGAAATATGAAATCAATTTTGAAGAAATTGTATTTTATGGTATTGAATTTGGATTAATTTGGTTTAGGAAATTTTAATGTGGAAGAAAGAAGAAGGCGTTGGAGCAATTGAGGCACAAAGCAAGTTGTTAGCATGGATATGAGGTGGGTAGTATATTTATATTTTGATTTATAAGCTATATGTGAATTTTTGAAAATTAAAGAAAACAAATTTTGATTTTTGATAAATTATTGTTGATAAAAATGTTTGAAAAAGGAAGTAAATGTTTGAAATTATGATTTCGAAGAGTTAAAATGAGTTTTAGAAAATGCAAGAATTATGAAATTCATGGTTTTCAAATTAAACTTCACCTAAAGCATAAACATCAAAATTAACTTAGGATATCTCAAATTCATCACTAATTCAAGCAATCTAAAGCAACAATTTCAAAAACCCCCAAATTTCACTATTCATCATCTTCTTCACTAAGCTTTCTCTCTCTAGAATCTTCCATAACCAAAATTAACTCATTATACTTGACAATCACTAAAATTAATCTTATAGCACATAAACCCACATCATTTCTAATTAATCTAAACCAAAATTTCAAGAATAACTCAAAACTTAAAACTTTTCTCTTACCTTTTTCCCTTCAATTTTCGGATTTCTTTGCCTCCAAAGGAAACTTTCAAGCTTTTCTACTCTTTTCCCTTTGAATCAACTCAAAATCCATGCTTAAAGACCCAAAAATTCGAAACTCTATGCCTCCTCTTGAAGAAGCATCAAAAACCTCTTTGAAAGCCATCAAAACCGAAACCTCTAAGCTTCCTTCTTCTTCTCTTCTTCTTTCTCACTTAAATTCATTTTAATATTTCTAATTTTCATCAAAAGTTCGGGGTCCAACAAACTGGGTAGCTAATAAAGGATTCACCACTTCTGATAGAAGGAGATGATACCCACGACCTCTTGTCAGGGTCATTACTTAGGAGTCTCTGTCTAGAGCAATTATGTGTCATGAAGAGAGTCTTTAATGACATACAGAGTAATGAGATCCCTAGTATAAAAACTAACATCACTTGGACAAGATGTTACATCACCAGTCTAGTGGGAGTTGACACATAGTCTATACTTTGAACCAAGTAGGGTATAGGATAGTGAAGGGATGAATTACACAGTATGTAACACCCCACTCCTGTAAGACACATACCCGACATCCTTAATGATATCCGAGTATTTATCCCGTGAGGGTGACATATAACATCCCATCCCCATATTAAGGTTTAGAACCCAGATTTCAATAATGGAGAAAATAACAATATGAGTGTTAGAAAAATTTGCATTTCATGCTCAGTAAAATGTCAGCATACATGCTTGTGAATTTGGATTTTTGCATTCATAAAAATAATTGTACATACACTCATTGACATTCCGGGTATATGGAATTGTAATGGTATAAGTTGAGAATTGTGATTATAGTAAATGAGTTGAATAAATTGGAGTAGAAAGACTAGAAATAAAAAAAAAATTGAAGTGTTGGATTTTAGAAAATAAAAGTCTGGAAATTTTTTGGGAATGAATAGTTGAGAGTTGAATCTTCAATCTGAACTTCTATGAATTTAATTTATTGATTTATGCAGATTTTGACAAAGTTGTCTTCTAGATTTCCCAATGGTATATAGTATGGAAGTTTTGGATATCGGAGTCAAAAGTTATGGTCATTATAAGTGGAGATGCTCAGGAGTGTATGACGTATCATCTGGTAAGGACGCTTCGTCTGGTGATGATGCCATATAATCTGGTGCACTGTTCATCTGATCCTTTCGTTTGGCCCCATTTTTGACCCTGGAGATGATAAAATTTGTCTTCAAGGTCTTCATGAAGGTTATAGATATAACATCCTATCACCGATGGGAAGGGTATTTTGGTAAATTGGGACGGGGTTAGGAATGTTTAAATATATCTCGGCATGCACATGCATCTTTTAGCCTCTATATTTATATGAATGATAATTTTTGCACATGCACATGATTGTACATGCATTCATGACATTTCCCGGCATATGTGTCTAAATGAAACTTTTTGTGAATTATGTGATATTCGTATTTGAAAAATTGAATTGAAGTGCTCTAGGTGTGTTTTACATTTTTAGGGAATTTCAGAAATTTTTCTGAAAATTTTCAGGGAGAATTTCCGGACCGAAAAAATCGTCAAGTGGCAAACTGGTTGGTTTTCGGTATCGAAAATTTTTGCCTAATGACACTGGAAATGTAGATTCATGATTTTAGGAATTATAACTTGGAGTCATTGGAATTTGGAGACAAATTGGACTAGAAATTGAATTGAGATTGGAAAGAAACCTTAAAGTGCTTAAAATCAAGACAAGTGGCAAGTGACACTTGTCACTTGCCTACTTAAGTCTTTAACTTGAGTTTTATATTATTAACCTAAGCAATTCTCGATGGTTTCATTTAGGAAGAGTTAAAATCCTTTGAAATTGAAAGCCTCCTTCCTTCTCACCCGTAGCTTCCATCTTCTTCTTCTTCTTTGGTTTTCTTCTCCTTCTTTGAAATTGCTACTCTTCTCATCTACTTTAAGTGCTTCCTCTTCATATATCCAAGCCTAAACCTCCTACACCCCTAAACAAATGGTGATTTTCGTATATGTGTGAAGTGAGGTGAAGGAATTGGTGTTAGTTGGAGAAGTAAAGATTTGAACTTTGTAAGGTAAGAATTGTGTATTGTATTCTTTAATTTGGTAGTTAGAAGCATTAATTATACTTTATTGTGTATAAATTGCATGAAGTTTTTGTGTTAATGGTATGGGTATAAGGTTATGTTTTTATAGGGATAAATGACATGGTAGGTGGAGTATGTGAATTAAGAGTTTTGGATAGGTTTTGGATTGATTTTGATGTTTGAATAATGTTAGATGAGTGGAAATGAAGTAAGGAAATTGTGTATGTTGTTGCTACCAAATTGTGATGGATTACTCAAGTAATTGTTTTGATGAATTTATGGCTGAATTAGAGGTCCAAATGGATGCATATTGATGTAGGTAAAGTGATGAAATGAAAAGAGTTCAGGTAGGGAGGAAATCTGGAAAATGAGACTTTGTGTAGGTTTCAGATTTTGGCTCATAACTTTTGATATGGTTGTCCAATTGAGCTGAGGTTTCTTTTAAATTAAACTTAAGAAGTATGGATATATTTCATATGAAGGAAGTTTGATCCAATTCTGATTTTAAGGATTTTAATTTTGGCATGCAAAGTGAGTTGTTAGGTGCTGTGTCAACAGTATCCGAACCTTGTGACCTGAAACTTTGATGAAATTTTTTAGATTGAATTGGATTGAATTGGCTAATTTGGTCTTCATGAAAGTTGAATATTTTTATGTTATCTTTCTAACGCCATTAAGTATGAATTTTTTTTATTTGTACGTTGAAAGTTATGGTGTGTTAATGTTTAGATGGTCATTCAGTTGACAATGTGTTTTGTGTGTAAGTGACTTTATGTGAACAGGTTTTGTGCTATTTATGTTTTGGTATTTATTTGGGACTGTTGGTGATGAAATTGGCTTTAGTAACCTTCTGGAAAGTTGTAGAGGATTGTTGTATATTTTTGATGAGGTATTTTGTGTGAATTTTGGATGTAAGGATTGCTAGATATAAATTTGTAAATTTTTGTTATGGCTTGGGTTAAATGCTGATTTCTTAAACCCTAACAGGACAGCCACCTTAGTGAGAGGATTTGACCTAGTTTTAATGGGAATTTGTTTTGAAGTCCTTCTTGAAAATTGTAGTATATTGTCTGAGCGTTTTATTTCTATATGGTATGTAGTTTTTCGACAATGGGTTGGAAAGTTATGAATGTTGGAAGATTCTGTTACTGTGAGAATGAGACTTATATAGGCAGAAGCTTTGCTTGAGAATTTGAGTTGTTTAGAGATTGAATTTGCTTCCAAGTATTCATGAAACTTGTAGAACATGTTTTGGTCTTTCTTTTGAAATAAAATTTGGAATTGTTGTCATAAGGAATGGAAAGATAGGTTTTTTTTAATAGAGTGCAGTTATTGTTCATATGGTAGTTTTACTGTTTCATTGAGCAGAACTTTTGTTTGTGTTTTTGACCCTCTTATAGATTGAATTGGATTGGGGGTCTTCTTTAAGATTGTAGAAAATGATTATATCTTTCTAATTGTGTATAATGTACCTTATTTGGAGTTATGAGTAAGAAGTTATGAGGATTGGAAGAACACAATTACTGTTTATATGATCATTTATGGGCAGTAACTTTGAAGTAGTTTTTGGCACCCTTAGAGGTGAGATTGGTTTGTGAGCCCTTCATAGAACTTGTAGGGTTTCTTGTTATCTTTCCAATGAGATCTTGTTTGTAATTTTTCGATAAGTTTGTAAAAATTTATGCATGTTAGAAATTCAGATGGTAGAAGAGATGGAAATAGGGCAAACTCCTTATCTTTTGTTTTATCCTAAAGCTTCTTTTGCTTATATCTTCGTCATCCGACCTCCAATTGACCTGATTTTTGAGGTGTCGGATTCATAAGACAATTATCTACCTCTCCATGTAGAATTGTGGACTTTGTGGGATTTAATTGAGATTTAGGGATTGAATTCAAGTGAGAGAATTGAGTAAAGTTTGGCAATATCCAGACCTATAGAGGTCCAAATTGAGTAATTCTGGTGTTTATAGGTTCCTAAGACATAAGGGAATCTTTTGTGATGTGAATTATGGGAAATGCCGGGAATGTCACGAACATGCATTGTACACATCTAAATTGCTACATGTGTATTATTTAATATTTCTAATTGTGCATTTGGTGACATGTGAATATTGTGATTATTATAGAGGCACAGTTGGAACGTCATCCCACAGACGTTGCCGAGACTTCCTGGCATTAGCTCGGAAGCTATTTAGTGAGTAACCTAGATAGTTTCTCGATTATTAATTATTTATTTTTTTGCACGTATAACACTATGGAAAATAATGGTGGGCTTTGTGTTTGTTTATGCTGGTTCCGGACCGAAGGTGTCTGAGATATTGGAAGAATATGACATAGAAGTGCTATATGTGATTAATTGTGAATTACTTGTGTGAATGTGGTAATTTGAGACCGAATATGATGTGGGCTTTGCTTTATATTGCCATGTGCATTCCATGCATAATGTATAATCAGTAATTGACAGTTGTGATCGAAGCAGCCACCGAGAGCTTAAAGCTCAACATATTTGGGCGTCGAGCCCACAGTGCTTCAGAGCCTTAGGCTCAACGAATAATGCGCCCTTATTGGAACAGTTTAGGCGCTCGGTCACAACAACGTAATAAATTAGAAAAAAAGGGTCACATACGCATTGCATATACATTTGACTGAATATATGTGATTTGAGTAAAAAGCCAAAGGCTTTGTGTTCATGTAAATAATCATGTGGTACTTATGAATGAGTTATTATGCTATACTGTGATTTGTTTGAATATGCATGAAATGGGTGAACCATCGATGATGGTTCCTCACTGAGTTCGCAAACTCACCAAAAATTGCAAATTATTTTTCAGGACCGAGAGAGTAGACTCGTAACTCCAGAGAGACTTTTCCTGTCGTGTAGATCGAGTTGGCAAGAGAAGTCATGGCTCACAGGTCGGTTAGCTGACACTTTTCGAGGGATGACCTAGTTAGGTTTTGTATTTGATTTTCTTTTGGAGTAATGTACAGACAATGAAAACTGACAGATATGTAAATTACTGTTTTTGATGATATGAAATGAGAAAAAAAAATATGGTTAAAAAAAATAATGGTTTTCATATTGATGCTGTATAATTATTGATGCCATATGAGGTACAGGAGTGATTGCTCGTAGCGCACCCTTTTTGTAGGATATGTATCGGGATGACCTACGGGCGTCCCGGTGTATACCTTATGGTAAGGGATGCTATAGTAGATCTTGAAGTCCTCTTTCAAAGAAACCAAAGAACACCTTAATTCGATACCTCTAGGGAAAATCATGACAATTTTCCCAATTCGTCTGACCCGATTGTTTGGTCCAATTATGACCCTTTAGATGACAAAATCTCACTTCAAAGTCTTCATGAAAGATGTAGATATTGAATTCCTCCTTCGAACCCTTCAACTAGGGCAAGTTATGCCTTTTGTCCCGGAATAGGTTCAATATGGTTGAGAACAGTATCTTATTTGATTTCCTTCAACCATAACTTCTTCACTCGATATCCAAATGACTTAATTATTAGACCAATAGATCCATAAGAAATTTAGTTACATCTACACCAAAAATCATAGCTTTTTGAATTGATTTGGTTGGTGAATTTAAGATGGAAATGTGATTGTGTTGAAGTATGATAATCGATAGGATTAATTTACTAAACATACTGCAGTATTTTGATTATATATGGATCTATAGGATTCCAAATGAGATGATTTTTTGTTTAGATTCAACTAGAGCAATAGGCTACATATCATATGAAGAAGTTGAATTGTGATTCAGTCTCTAAGATGTTCAATTTTTGGATGGAAGTTGCATTTAGTATATTGTTTTGGACAAGAGTAGTCTGAAATTGTTTGAAGCATATCTTTCAAATCAATGAACCAAATTGGATGATTTTGATATCAATGGAAACATAAGACATATAAAAACATGTTTCTAGAAGAAAGTGTTACAAAATGACTTCAGTATCAGGGTCAAAAGGAACATGTAAAGTTGACCCGAAATGAAGTTTTTATGGGAAAATCTGAAAGTGATTAAGGGGTTATGACTTGTAATTATAGTGGTTTTATTAAGTCATAAACTTAAGTATAAATCATACTTAAGTGAGTTTTAATAAAGGGAAGTTGATAAGTGATTAAGAAATGGACAGGTGTCCAAGCTTTAAAGTTAAGTTTTAATAACCTTGAAAGACAAGTTGTTGTCCTTGTCTTTATCTTTCTTTTTTTTTGAAAATTTAAATTTGTATTAAAAAAATTTGAAGAATACATGTCTACCAACCCTTGGTTACAAAACCCTTCACAATTAAACCCTACCAACCACTTAAAGCCCAAACAAAATGACAAATCGTAAAAGCTAAAAAGACAATCAAAACGGTTGTGCATTAGGTAACGGGTATGAATTCCAATTAGGGTATAACGAAACATTGCTTTCGCTTCTCACCCAGAAGCTTCTTGATTAGGGAAAAAAAGGGAGACGGGCAATGGGGCGATGCTACTAGCTCTCTTACCATCTCCTTCTTCTTCCACACACTTAGAGTTGTTCCTATGGTAAGTCCTCTTGTGTTTAATTCGTCGATGCTGAATATACTACTCAAATCTTGTGTTGTGTTCTAATTGTTCATACATGCCTGGTGGAAGGTCGGATGGTCGAGAGATGCTGAAGGAGATCTCACCGAGGTAAGATGCACTTTCCTGTTTGCATATTTCTTCTACTTTAGTCATCTTCTTGTAGCTCTATGTCAAGATGAGATGAAATTGAGAAGAGGACTGCTAGACTTCCGACTGGTTAATCCCTAAACCTTCTCCATAGATTGAGTTTGTTGCCTGAGATGATTGAGAAAACTATACTGCCTAGTCGAGGACTAGAATCTCTAGGTGAGAGTTATTCCCCTACTACAACTGAAGTTCAACTAGGTTATAATCAGTTGCTCTCTTATGCTTATTATGATAAGTTCTAGAGTAGAAGATAGGGGATTTGTCTTCTGCTGAAACCTTCATTGATTTCTTTCCTTTCAGATTTCTTGAGAGCAAGTAGCTACTGATATTAGGAACACTGCTTTGTTGAATTTAGATACAGATAGGTGGGGCAACTCCAATAGTAGCTCATAGAGTCTGTTCGGCAATTGATTTTCAATACTTAATATTAGGATCTTTGTCCAAATTTCTTTAGAGTAATCACACTCAAAGAAAATATAATCCCTAGTCTCTTCCTTTAGATTACAAAGAATGCACATCCTTGAGGAGTTCAGGAATTGAAGTATGTCCATAGTACTGAGTCTATTCAGCATTACTAGCCATAACAGGAAACTATTTTTAGGTCTGAGAAACTTGTTCCAAATCATAGAATACCATTATACTCAATTCAATGTCCCCACCATCAATTTCTTGGCTTCCTTCAATGTGATTTCTGAAACTGGAATCCCCTACCATAAATAAGTATCCTTTTCTCCAGGCCTTCGGATTTGTGGGATAGATAATATTCTGATTTCATCCAGCGATAGTAACCAACTTCCATCTGCCATGATTTCCTTAAGCTTGGTATTCCTAGGAAATCTTTCTAGTAAGTTTCTTACCAACGGATTGTGGATCAATGCACCTTGTCCAGTCCAATTATCATACCATATAAATGATCTTTCCCCATCACCTACTCGGCAGGAAATATGATGTTGTACATCCTCCCTCATTTTTAGAATTTGATTGAAGAACCAAGTATAACTATTTTTTGAGGTTAAATCCTAGAAACTCCTCTCTTTCAGTATGTAAACATGAATCCATTTTATCCACATAGATTGCTTATCACAAAAAATTCTCCAAATCCTTTTAGTCATGAGTAGTGGTTCTTTTTGGTGATTGACTCCAGCCCCAATCCCCCTTCTTCTTTTGGTTGACAAATACTCTTACAATTGATCTTTGCTTTCCCTTGTTCACCAATCCTATTCCCCCATAGGAATTGTTTCATCATTCTTTCAATAGTTTTGATAATCCCTTTGGAAAGAAAGAGATAGGAGCACCAGTAATTGTGCATTGATGAAATGACAGACTTTAATAGCTAAAGTTTCCCTCCATAGGAAAGAGCTTTATTTGTCTATGAACCTAATCTTTTCTGTATTTTTCAATTAAAGGGATGCATTCACAGTAACTGAGTCTTGAAGCTTCTTTCCCTAGTTTTTTCTTAAACACAAAGTTTCTCGTCAAATCTACACCATAATGAAATCTTGGTTTTTCCTATCCATTACCACTCGTACATTGTTATTTCTTTCTTCTACCTAAAAAAAAACTGAACCCTCTGTTAACTTTCAAATTGATGTATGTGGTTGCATGAGGGATTAAGGTTACATGATTGTTACAGATGTTGGAGCTTTAAACAAGTAAGCTTGTTACGATTATGTATTTTTGTATGAACTAAAGCATGCATCATGAGTTCACTGTAAAATGGTTAGGAAATAGTAATATTCATAATTGCTGGAAAGTGAGTGAAAAAATTGGGGTATACTATATTTGTTGATTTTCTATGGATTTGATGACCGAAATGTTATGAGATAGTAATTAAACTAGTTTTGGAGTTGAAAGGTCAACTAAAATGTGTATGTGATGAGAACAAAAAAATTTGGAGAAATTATTATGTGAATGCTCTGTTCATGTTGATGTTTTCACAATATATATATATATATTTGGAGTGTTTTTAGAGATGACTAAAAAATGAATTTAGAGTTAAGAGATAGGTGTATGGTGATATCTGAGATAAGAATGAATGTTTTAAAGTGATAGAGGAATAAATTAAGAAAATAAAAAAGTTAGAAATGCAAAAAAATTTAAACTAAAGAAGTGCAGAAAATATGATGAAATGCGTGAATGTTTTTGTTTTTGGATGATTATGAAAAATGATAGATTTTTGATTTGGTTGTGATTTGTAAGCTGCAATGAAATAGGAATGAAGAGGAAATATTGAGTTTTAAGAAGAAAGTTGATAGTGATATATACATATTTATATACTCTGTTTTCCTCTTCACTAGTCACATATGGGATTATATTGGTAAATTAGTGAATGAGTTATTGATATCATAGTACCAAAGGGTTGAGGTTGTGATTCAAGAATTGATGAGTGATTAAGTTATGAAATTAGTAAAGTACCTGGGATTGTCATTGAGCATGCATTGTACATAGTCTATTTATACAATTGTGCATAAATAAATGCTTATAAGTGTGCCATTATTAATGTGAGTGCAACATGTGTTTTTGCATAAATGGGTTATGCAGGTTAAAAATCCACATTCAGGCGTTTCTAGAATTTGAAAGTAAATGCTAATCTGGAGCGTACTGTGAGTAGACCTAGATGGTCTCATTCATTGTTTTTTCTGTTTTCAATTTTGTATTGATTGACTACTGAATGCTTATATAAATGTGAATGATTGTATTGATTTCTAGACAGGAGGTCTGATAATTTTGATGTTTGATTTGGTTATTGAAATGCTACTTGTATGTGAATGAGATGTAATAAGTATACATAATATGATTGTTAAATGTTGGACCACAATCTAATGATAAATGTGTTTTGAATGTGTATTTGCATATGAATGAAAAAGTGATACTCAACTCTAATGTTGAATGCCAGACTATGGTCCGATGATATGTGAATATGAGTGAATGAATTTGATTGAGGCATTCTATTTCATAAATGCATGAAACATAATGGCAGTTGTGATCAGAGTAGCCACTGATCAGAGCTTAAAGCTCAACGAGTGAAAATGAGCCTTGAGCTCAAAAGTGATTAAGAACCTAAAGCTCACTATGTAAAATGACCCCTGTATCCCCCAAGCAGATAAGGGATAGTTAGTAATGAACCCGGTATCCAATGGATACGAAACAGTTTAGGCACTCTTTCACAACAAAGTAAAAAATAGAAAGTGGGTCTCAGGTGCACTACATATTCATAATATGAATGATTAAAGTGTATTGAATGTGAAGTGTGAAATGTTATGAATGTGAATGTGAATTATTTGTTATGTGATTGGTTGAGCCATCGATGATGGACACTATTGAGTTCTCAAAACTCACCCAAAATTTGCAAATTCAGGATCAGAAGAATATCCCATTAGACAAACGAGAGTATACCTACAACATATAAGTGAGGGATAGAGGATGGAATCAGTTCGTGTCTGCATTGTATTTCTTTATTTTTGTACTGAAATGTATATTCTGCAACTTTTGTATCGATTAATGTATTGTGAAAAGTTTTACACAATTTGTAATTAAACTATGTTGTAACGGTAAAGGACCCTAATGGCTATTGAAAGTTTTGTTGATTGTATTGTTATTATTGAAAAAGTTTATGAATAAAGTGAGCTCGATTTGATTATGGATTTTCGCATATTATGTTTGTGGTTTTAAAAAAAATTATGCCAATTTTTGAATGATTGAGTGATCTAGCATGTCCCCCTTGAGGGGCACGGACTCTAATATCTCTCAAGATGTCGGGTACATGTATGGCACTAGTGGGGTGCTATATGGCATGCTAACACAGTTAGTCAGTAAAATTTCGTTACAATTTTTTTTTGTTTTTTGTTTTAAGAACAATCGTATGTAGAAATCAATTATCAAATTGAGCCCATTTTTATTTCATAAACATTTTCAATCAAAGTAATACAATCATTATAATTTCAATAATCATTTGGGCCTATTACAAATACAAAAATACTTGTAGTCATAATTTCATTACATTTCAAAGTCATTTACAAACCTTTCCAACTTGGAAAGTTATTATAAACAGAAATACTCAAATACACTAGTTACAACAATTATAGAAGACTCAATTCGATACAAAAATAAGAAAATACAAATGCAGATGCAAACTGATCCAGACCTCTTTCTTTCACTTGTATTCAGTGGCTATACTCCTGTTTGCCTAATGGGGTACTCTTTTGAGCCTGAAAAATATTGCAAAACTTTAGTTTAGTTTTTGCAAACTTAGTGATTGACCATCCTCAATGACTCACTCAATCACATAACACGTACAATTCATCAATTCATTAAATCAAGTCACATACATTACACATTCACTTAAGCATATATCACTTGATCATTCATTTCACATTTCACATTCAACACATTACAATTATTCACATCATGTGCAACACCCCACTCCTACAAGACACGTACCCGACATCCTGCGTGATATCTGAGTCTGTGTCCCGTGAGGGCGACGTGCTAGAACACTCAATCAGTCGAAACTCAGTATAAATTTTTTTTTGAAACCACAAACATAATATGCAGAAATCCATCGCGCCTGCTTTATTCGTACACTTTTTCAATTATAACAATACAATCAACAGAATTTTCAATAGCTATTTGGACCCTTTCACAAAAACAAAACACTTTAGTCATAAAGTCTTTACATTACAACATAAATCATATACACCTTTTTACAAAACTTTCGGAATACATAATTTGATACAAAAGTTGCGGAATATATAATTGCATACAAAACGAAAGAAATACAATGCAGACGCGAACTGATCCAGACCTCTATCCCGTACTAGCATACTATAGGTATACTCCCGTTTGCCTAATAGGGTATTCTTCTAATCCTGAAAAATATTTGCAAATTTTGGGTAAGTTGTGCCAACTCAATGAGTGACCATCATCGATGACTTACCCAATCACATAACACATAATTCACATTCACATCATTTCACATTTCACACTCAATACACTTAAATCATTCGAATTATGCATATGTAGTGCACATGAGACCCGCTTTCCATTTATTACTTTATTGTGACCGAATGCCTAAACTATCCCATATCCATTGTGGATACCTGGTTTATTGATAACTGTCCCATATCGGGCTCATTAAACGTTGAGCTTGAGGCTCTGAATCACTTTCTGAGCTCGAGGCTATTTTCACACTTTAAGCTTTAAGCTCTGAATCACTTTTTGAGATCGAGGTTGTTTTCATACTTTAAGCTTTAAGCTCTGAATCACTTTCAGAGCTCGAGACTCTTTTCACACTTTCAGTTTTAAGATCTGATCGATGGCTAGTCTGGTCACAAATCCCATTATCTGATCATGCATTCATGTATGGAATGCATCTCACATTTTTAATCAATTATATCATGAAACATTTAGTTCATCACATTCACATGCAAGTAGCACTTCAATATCTCATCCACATTTCACAATCATCGGACCTTCTGTCCGTCATTCAACACAATCAATCACATTCATATGAGCATTCAGTAGTCAATCAATGTAAAATTTTAAACAAAACAAACAATGAAATGAGACCATCTGGGTCTACTCACTGTACGCTCTAGATTAGTATTTGTTTCTAAATTCTAAAAATGCCTGAATGCGGACTTTTTAACCTATACAACTCATTTATGCAAGACACACGTTGCATTCACATTAATAATGGTGCAATTATAAACATTTATTCATGCACAACTGTGTATATGGACTATGTATAATGTATGATCAATGACAATCCTGAATACTTTATCAAACTTCAGATCTTATACTCATTCTCATTTTATAACTCAATTACTTGTCATTTCATTTTATCATTATTAGCTCTAATACAAATCAAATTCTCATTCACTTTTACTAGATACACTTTACTCACACTTTACTCCTTTTCTGGAATCACAACTTCAATCATATGAACCCCTTCATCTCCATTATACAAATGTCTTTGGCACTTTAATACCAACAATTCATTCACTATTGTTATTCTAACATTATAATATCATACAATATCTAAACTCTCATTCTTTCTTATAAATTCTCCAAAATTCCAGACCTTTGGGTCTATGCTCCATGATCAATTAGACAGTGCAAATAGGGTAATTTAGCAAAAATTTCTCCTAATAACATGTTCATATTGTCTTAAGTTTCTAATAACACCAAGATCATTCAATTTGGTTCAATATTACAAAAGTTATGCTCCAAATAATTCGGACCATTCCTTAACTGTAATAATTTTCTATACCCAACTTCAAGTCAGATTATAGAACCATGGAGACAGAATTGGAATTTGATTTCTTCATAAAAATTGTATCCCTATGTATCTAGTTTTTTAATGTAGAATAAGAATCATTTCATTTGGATAACTACATAACAATTTATTCCTAAAATACCTAAGCATGTTCAGTGATAATACTCCAGTTATCATTTTCCAGAACTCCTCATCAATTCCATCCCAATTATATCAATCGATCTCTTCCAAATGATTTCAAATGGTTATAATTTTCTGTTGAGATAAAGATCAATGTGTAATGAATCCAATGGTTCAAGTCCCATGTCATGTGGAGGTCAGAAGAAGAAATTATAGCCAAAAGAGTGAAGGATGTTCACATCAGTCCACTTTCACTGCACCTTCATTATGCATGATCGTGTAATTCCAATTGCTTCTCCATTGTCACCCTCATGCTTGTGCATGATGGTGAGATCCCTTGTGACCCTTAAGAGTCACAATCTTTCACTCCTATCTTTTCAAACTTCATCCTGGCCCTTTTGAAAATAGACCCTCATGTCAATATTTCATGGCACAAGATAAATGAAGGATTTAGGCCAAACACTATTCTACAAAAGTTGTTCCGTTATCTCTTAAGTTTCCAATGAAACCAAATTCATGCAACATGGTTCAATATTTTAAAATTTATGTTAAAAAAACTACAGATAGTTCCAAACCAAGATAAAATCCACAAACTCAACTTCGAGCTAACTTTTGAAACTCTTAAAGACAAAATTCAATTTTTATTCCTTATGAAAAATATAGGCATACTTTTATAGTTTAATATGAAGTTAAAATCATCTCATTTGGATGTCTATAGACCAAGATATGGCAAAAATACAGATGCATATTTAGTGGAAACACTGCATATGTACATTTCTAGCACAGATCAACATCATTTTCATCTTAATCCATCTCTTTTGCTTACTCTATCACTTCTACCTTATTTCCTCAATATTTCCTCTTCATTCTTATTTCATTTCAGCTCAACTTATCATAGTCAAATCAAAATCTATCATTTTTCATAATCATTAAAAAAATAGAAAGTCACACCCACTCATATTACCTTCACATTTTCTGCATTTTTCAAATTTTGCATTTTCTTCACTTCTTCCTCAAAATTTCATTTTTAATCATTCATTCTCATCTCAAAACATCATCTTACAACTATTCTTCCACTCTAAACTCATTCTTTTGTTCATCTCAAAAATGCTCAAAACTCACGTATATGCGTATATACATACACAGTGAAAACAAAGTCCTCATTACTGTTTTGTTCAAAAAGTTTCTACACCTAGCTATACATGTTTTATAAGATCTTTCAACTCTAAAAATCATTTTAACAACATTTCATAACATTTTTATCATTAAATCAAAAAAATTAACATGTACGGTACAATCAAAATCTCCTCACTCATTTTCCAGCAAATATGAATATCACTATTTCCTAACCATTTTACATTGAATTCATGATGCATGCTTCAGTTCATACAAAAATGCATAATCATAACAAGATTACTTGTTTGAAGCTCTAACATCTGCAAAAATCTCGTGCTAATTCCTCATGCAACCACGTACAACATCTTGAAAGTTAACATGGGGGTTTGGTCTTTCTTGGGATAGAAGAAAGAAATAACAAAATAAGAGTGGTAGTGGATAGTAGAAACCAAGATTTTATCTTGGTGAAGATTTGATGAAAAAAACTATCTATTTAAGAAAAATTAGGGAAAGAAGCTTCAAGAAGGATAAAAACAAGGACAGTAGCTTGTCTTTCAAGGTTATTAAAACATAACTTTAAAGCTTGGACACCTGTCCATTTCTTAGCCTCTTATCCACTTCCCCATATTAAAACTCACTTAAGTATAATTTATACTTAAGTTTATGACCTAATAAAACCACCGAAATCACAAGTCATAACTCCTTGAATAACTATCAGATTTTTTCATAAAAACATTATTTCAGGCCAACTTTGCATGTTTCCCCAATACTGAAGTCATTTTACAATAATTTCTTCTATAAACATGTTTTCCTTTCTCTTTTATTTCCATTTACACCAAAATCATTCAATTTGGTTAAGTGGTTTGAAAGATATACTTCAAACATTTTTAGAGTATACTATGCACAAATTCCATCCAGAATTTTAACATCTTAGAGACTGAATCACAATTTGACTTCTTCATATGATTTGTATTCCTATGTCTCTATTGTACTCCAAGTTAAAATCATCTCATTTGGATGTCTTGAGGAGAAGTTATGGTTGAAAGAAGCAAGACAGTTCAGCTTGCACGAGAGTAAACTATTGAGGAGCATTGTAGCAAGAAAAGACAATTAAACATCACTCTTGCAATTAACTCACAGTCATGAGAATGAAAAATCACGCCAGTGCAGGAGTCATGCCTGTGAGAATAAATCATGGGTGTGAGAATAATTGACGGGGGTGAGAGAAACAAGTCATCGGTGTGACAGATAAGGACAAAAATGTTGGAGAACATACATTGTCAAACCTATGCCACGTTTTCCATTCTAACTCTTACAATTAATTTCAGATAGCTATGATTTTTGGTGGAGAGATAGAAGATTGTCTTACGAGTCCAATGGTTTAAGAATCAAGTCATTTGGAGGTCCAGATAAGGAGTTATGATGAAAAGAATCAAAACTGTTCAATATAAGGAGAAACCTCAAATGCACAATCGTGCTTAAACATGAGGGTGCAAACTACCATTTTTCACCAAAGTCATCGTCGTGTTTATGTAAATCCATTTAATTCAAAAAGCCTCATTTTTTTGATTCCTCAAATTCACCATCTTGCTTATGCACAACGGGGCAAATTGCCTATTATCTTCAAAGTCACCATCATCCATTTCTTCTTTTTCATTTTCACCGAATCTCATACTTCAAACCTTCATAATGTTTGATTCAGAGCTCCAAAAATTGCAAAATTTATATAAAAGTAAAGCTAAAAGAAATATCTACAACTTCCATGTAGAAAATTTTGTCAAAAATAGCCTAGATCAATATAGTTTAATCCAGTAAGTTTCACAGCAGTGCTAACCTTTCTAGCTTCTCTTCTTTATCCCACTTACGTAAATTTTTATCATTCACTATCCAAAAATCCATTTAATACAATTGTAGACCATTCTAAATTCTCAATCGACCATCTAAAATTATTTAACATCTAATCCAATAATTTTCAACTAATCCCATTACAATACAATTGTACATGGAATGTCAATGAGTGCATGTACAATTATTTTCATGTGTGTACAAATTCAAATCCACATATATGTATGCTGACATTTTGCTAAGCATGAAATGCAAATTTTTCCTAACTCTCACATTGCTATTTTCTCCATTATTGAAGTTTGGGTTCTAACCTTTAATATGGTGATGAGATGTTACATCATGCATATGTAGTGCACATGAGACTCACTTTCAATTTATAACTTTATTGTGACCAAGTGCCTAACAGTCCTATTGTGGATACCGGGCTCATTGATAACTATCCTATATAGGACTCATTGATAATTATCCCATGTCAAGCTCATTGATAATTGTCCCATATCGGGCTCATTGATAACTGTCCTATATCGGGCATATTGATAAATGTTATATGTCAGGCTCATTTCACATAGTGAGCCTTTGGCTCTTATATATTTTCTGAGCTCTAAGCTATTTTTAACATGCTGAGCATTAAGCTCTCTTTTTTTGTGGCTACTCTGGTTACAACTATTTTTATTTTTTATGCATTCATATAATGAAATGCATCACATATATTCAATCAATTGAAAGTGCTCAATATCACACAATCATATTCACTATCACATTCTCATTCACATTGTCATCGGACCTTAGTCCGGCATTCAACATTTATGTTGAGAAAATAGTTACTCCATCCAATTCACATTTAATGAGCACTTCAATATCTCATTCACATTTCACAATCATCGGACCTTCTATTTGGAAATCAACACAATCAATCACATTCATATCTCATTCATAAGCAAAAAATTCATAATATAAACAAGCAAACAATAAAGTAAGACCATCTAGGTCTACTCACAGTACGTTCCAGATTAGCATTAGCTTCCATGATCTGGAAACATCTGCGAACGTTTAATTTGCACATCACAATTTTGCAATACACACATTGCACACACATTAATAACTTTGCACAATTATAATCATTCATTTATGCACACGTGGGTATATGAACTATGTATAATGCATGTTCATGACAATCTTGGGTATATTATCAAATTTCATATCTTATGTTACTTTGCATCTCATAATTCAATCACTTATCATTTCTTTTCTCGCATTAATGGCTCTTATTATCAATTTCTCATTCATTTAAACTAGATACACTTTACTCCTCTTCTACGAATCACAACCTTAATCAAACGAACCACTTCATCTCCGTTTTACACATGTATTTGGTACTTTAATTCCAACAATTCACTCATTAACGTAATTCTAGCATTACAAGAGCAAACAATTATCCAACTCTCATTTCAGTCCTATATCACTTCCTAAAATCTAGACCTTTGGGTTAATCTTCTGTGAACATTCTGACCAGTAAATGAAGTAATTTGGTAAAAATTTCTACTAGAAAAGTTTTCCTATTGTCTTAAGTTTCTAATGACACCACAATCATTCAATTTGGCTCAGTAATTTGAAAGTTACACTTCAAACATTTTTGGACTGTTATCATTCAAAACAATATACTATGTGCAAATTCCATCTAGAAATTGAACATCTTAGAGGCTGAGTCAAAATTCGACTTCTTCAGATAATTTGTAAACCTATGTCTCTAGTTTACTCCACATTAAAAATCATCTCAATTGTAACCCTATAGATCTAGATAAAATAACACCAGTTCATACTATTCCAATAGATTCTCTCACTTTCCTTCAATCAAACTTTTTTTCCAATCAATTCATAATGTTGCCACTTTTTGTGGAGAGATAGAATAATTTGTTAGGAATCTATTGGCTCAAGGATCACTTCATTTGGAGGTTGGATAACAAAGTTATGGCCTAAAGAATCAAACAAGGTTTTATCCTCAATCATGTTGAACCTGTTTCGGGATAATTGGCATATCCTTCTCTATAGATACCAAACCAAGGTTATTCTTAGATGGTTTCAAAGAGGACTTCAAGATCTACAACTTTCATGAAGACTTGAAGATAGATTCTATCATCCAGAGGATCAAAATCAGACCAGAAGACGTAAGATGAATAGTACCCAGAAGAAGTTTATGAATAGTGTATAGAAGATATTTAACAATTAGCATAACTTTCTCTATAGACATCGGATCAAGGTCATTCTTAGCGTGTTCGAAACAGGACTTCAAGATCTACAACTTTCTTGAAGACTTGAAGAAAGATTCTATCATGTAGAGGATCCAAATTAGACCAGACTATGTAAGATGAACAGTGACTAAAAGAAGTTTTAGTCTAACACCTATTTGGATTAATTAGCATAACTTTTTCTAAAGATATTAGATCAGGGTCATTCTTGATGGTTTAAAAGAGGACTTATAGATCTACAACTTTCATAAAGACCTTAAAGATAAATTATGTCATTTCAAGGGTCAAAATTTGACCAGAAGATGTAAGATGAACAGTACCCAGAAGATACACGTCATCACCAGAAGATATACGTCACCACGGATGATACACGTGATCACATAAGATACATGTCATCATAGAAGATACACATCATCACAGAAGATATACATCACCACAGATGATACATTTCATTATAGAAGATACACGTCATCAAAGAAGATACATGTTATCACGGAAGATACAGTCTATACTCCTAAGCATCTCCACTTATAAGGATTATAACTTTCGACTCCGATGTCCAAAAATTTCATATTATATACCGTTGGAAAGCTATAAGGATAAGCTACAACTTTATAGGAGACAACTTTGTCTAAATCAACCTAGATTTATCCAAATTGTCTCCTGAAGTTAGAACACAAATTTTACCCCTATGGAAAACTTGACAATTTGCACTGTGCAAACTTGGAATGTTCTGAACATAACTATTCAGCTATCAAATTGATTTCATTAAATTCTCAAATCTCAACTCAATAGGGTTTTAAATTGAAAATCTCATAAAGCACAATCACTAAAATTGGTTCTAGAATACTTAAACTCATGCATTTTCCAACTCCATGAACTAAAACCCTTTAAAAAATCCAAAAGATTTAAAACGATCTTAACTTGATTCTTCACCAAATGAACAGATCTTTGGCTCAAATGGAAGCTCTTCTCTTTCTCTACCTTTTTCTCTTCTTGAAACACTTCAAATCTCTCTCAAGACTAAGAAATGATGAAACCCTATCTCAACTCTCTTCTTTTCTCTCAACCACAGAAATTATCTTCTCTTTCTTTCTTATTTTCTCTCTCTTCTTCGTAACACTCTCTCCTTTTTCTCTTCAATTCACGTTTTCCCCCTTCCTAAAAAGTAAGACTACATTTCTTTCTTCCATTTTTACCCTTAATGAGCCCAAAAAGCCCCTTTTACCCTTCCTTATAGGCTTATGCTCTTTTAACCTTAAGTGTCTTTCCAAAAATATCCCTTGAACATTTTTATAACCTTTACACTCTAATTCAATCAACCTATATCATATAATCTTTCTAACATCAGCATAATAATTAATTTCCACAAAATTTCATAAAGACCTCATAATTAATGTAAATCATATTTATTTGTCAAGAAGAAATTTTGGGAGCCAACATTTCTTAATATACTCACATTTATAAATAATTATACCCGGAATGTTAATGAATGCATATACAGTTATCTTTATGCGCAAAGATCTAATATTCACGTGTAAGAGCATATCATGTAATGCATGAGTATGAAATGTGTTTTCTAATTTCTTAGTAATCTCTCACTATTTTAGCCTTAACATGGGTAACAGGATGTTTCAACTCTCCCCTTCTTAAAAGAAATTTCGTTCTTGAAATTAATATCTAATTGATCAATAAGGCAGGGGTATTATTTCCTCATACGATCCTCCATTTCTCATATAACTTCACGACTCGAATACTTTCTTCTAAATGACCACAATTGATAAAGTCAATAGGTCTCTTAATCACTTGTTTAAACATCACTATCTTAACTATTTCATCAATATATTTCAGATTACTCACAATTTTTTTCTTCGTTAGCTGTCAATGCATCTCTATCAATCATATCATTATTTCTTAACATACTCACTTAGCACACATTATAATTTTGAGGCATCTTTATTGATAATACAACTCATAAGTTGTTGGTCCTATGTTCACAATAGTTTCATGTGGACCAATTTATATTAAGCTTAGTTTCCCCCTTTTTTTAACCTATTCACACCTTTATCTCTATCTAAATACACCTCGACAAGGTGATACTCTTCGAAGTATTTCATCTTTCACTTACTATTTTACATCTCTTTTGTGTTAATACACTCAACTCTTATGTCCATCTCACGATATTCCATAACCTCGATGTTGACCTACTTAACTCATTCGTCATTATCTTGGATCACTTAACTCCTATTATAGATTCATTTCACTCATCAGTAGTATCTTGAATCAATTCTGGGCTTCTACCATTTTAGGCTCTCTTCATTTCAATGTAAGGGTGAACGACCCTTTCTGTCATACAATCCCCCATACAGTATTCTAATGATGTCATTATGATAACGATTGTTTGTTGGGCCCCGATTCGCTTTAAGCATGTTCTCTCTATTTTGAGGTTTGGATTGATTAATTGCTTTTAATTAGAATAATTTGAGATTTAGTGCGTGATTTATAGAATTAATTGGAGGAAGTTAGTTAAAATTAGAATTTTAATAAGTTGGTAGAAATAAAAAGAATAAGATGGAGTTGGGATAAATTAGGAAGTTAGCTTAGGTTATAAGGCCTTAAGTGTATCAAGATGGGCTTTTAGCCCATATTACATGACATTAATGAAAAAAAAAGGAATTAGTGATGAATTAAATGGGAATAAGGAAGGAGTCGTATGATGGTGTGAAAGGGAAGAAAATGATAAGGAAAAGAAGAGTTATTGAAACTACCACGTTGTGGAGGGTTTAGGTTATAAGTTAGAATAATTCCTTAGGCTTTTAAACCTAGAAACTTCCGAAATTACAAGAAAGAAGAGAGGTTTTCGAATTTATAGTGAAAGAGAGAGGGAGTTTTCGGTTGAAGAAGAAGAAGAAGAGAGGTAAGAGCTTAGGCTTTTATACTTGAAAAAGGAAGGTTTAAGAGTTTTGTGTAAGAAGAAAGTGGAAAGGAAGAGTTTAATCTTCCATTGGAACAAAAAGAGCAATTTCGTGGGTCACCTTATAAGGTAAGGATTTTTGGATTTCTTTGAGATTTTTAGGTAGGTTTTGGTTTAAATAGCTTAGTTTAGGTATGGGTTAAGTTAGATGGTTGTTAATTCAAGTTTTCCTATCCTTAAAATCTTTCGATTTTGATATCCTATGTTCTTATGGGATAATTATGTTCAATGAAGGTGAATTGAGGCAATTGGAGGAAGAGCCAAGGCCATTTGACCATCCTACAAGCTAAAGGAATTTAAGGTGGGTAATTCTTTAATAATTGAGTTAATAGGTATATTACCGTCTTTAAAATAAATCCGAATTAAGGTGATAAAATGACTTGGAAATTTTGTAAGAATTACTCTTGATAATGTTTTGAACTTGTATGTGATATTCTTGTTTGTGAATTTATGTTGGAATGGTTGGTTCAATGATTTATTAAGTGAAACAATAAGCTGTGATTTCGGAAAAGATCGCCGTTTTGGGCAATTTATGTGAAAATGAATTTGTGAATGCCAGTAGAGGCAGTGGTTTTTGAATTATGTGAACTATATGTTTTCTTTGGGTTTGTGATGGTCCCGTTTGAGTCAGGTGCACCTGTCTATTATAGGCTTCTCCTGCCTGCCCGCTAGTGGCCGTGGAGTTCCTCTTAGGGACTCCTATTCGTCACGACTACACATAACCGCTTCGCGGAAATGTGTAGTTCGTTCTGTTTCGGATCCACCCGAACCATATTTCTGTGCTTATGTGTGTAGGAAAATCCCGGGAGGTACATCACATGTACTAGGTGCGGAAAACAAAAATTTTTGTCACCGGGACCTTCCCGAAGGCTAGGATCTATGTGTCGGTATGAAGACTCAAACCTGAATAGCCAATAGAGACTATCTCTAAAGGTATCCACGCAGAGATCAGAAAACCTAACCGGGACAAACCCTTTTGACCCGAGAATAACTAGAACAAAGTAAAGGCTGCTAGACCCTACCTCTGTCCTTGGAGAGCTTGGAGTCACGATGAAGAGAAGGGATGAAGAAGCTTGAAAAGGGTGAAGCACGATGATGAAGAAGAGAGAAAAACTTTTTCTCTAAACCATTTCTTCCTCTTTCATGCCAAGCCAACGATCATCCTTAGCTTAAGACCAAAGAAACTCTTTCTTTCCTTTTTATGCCCATAAGCCACGAAGATCATCAACTTTTCACTTTTCATTTTGTCTTTTAGTCAAAAGTGATGACTAAGCATGAGGAAGAAGCTTCCAAATGCTTCTTCCTCCTCTCCATCCACGTGACAAGCATATATATATATATATATATATATATATATATATATATATATATATATATATATATAATTGCTAAAGCGGTCCAGTCACACTGAGATCGGTCCTACCGGCCTACCGGGTCCTGATATGGGATAAACCCTCGAAAACCTTTTTCAGCAATATTGATGTCGCGATCTCATCAGGACATATCCCAATCTCATCGGGATCCATTTAATCCGTTTGCTCTCCATTTATTGGATCATGTCCAAAACTATTTTACGGATTCTCGAAACACTCTTATCGTGTGACCCTTTAGGTTCCGGTTATGTTGGCCACTTAGATTAACAATTAATCTGAGCAAGTCATGAGCGGCGTCTAGCAACACATCATGACCCCCAATTGACCGGAAAATAATTGGTTTGATGAATTCATCACAAACCAGATCACGAACCCTTCCATAGACAATTACAGTGCAATTCGTCCTTTCAACATCCTATACCCCACTTGGTTATGAGTATGGTCAAAGTGTCAACTCTTACTAGACTAAGTCTAGCCCAAGTGATATAAGTTCCTGTCTTAGGACTCATTACTTTATATGTCCATGAAGACCCTCTTCATGACATAATTATGCTCCGGCCAGAGACTTAAAGTAATGATCCTGACAAGAGGCCAGGGTATCTCTTCTGCTATCACAGAAGTGATGAATCCTTTATTGGCTACTCAATTACCTTCGAATACCTCAAGCTGTACCCAAGCACCACCCTATGAGTAACCTCTGAAAGGCAACAAGGAATGGAGTCAAAGCACAGAATCAATATCCAAGATATCCTTGAGTACCTCAAGTTTAAGGATACTTGCACCATTGCTATAATGAGATTATCACTGACATTAGAATAGGACATCCATGTGATAATCTCATGGCAGGTCATCCAATGTACTTACTACCGCTAGTAAGCATCCACATGTCAACTCTAAATATCCCATATTTACAGTTTCTGAGATCCACTGCTTGATCCAATCAAGGAGTATAACATATGCTAGTCTGTCCGGATTAATGATGTCGGTCTCATTAATCCTATGACTAGGAGAATTTAGATACTGATATAATTGCACATGATAGGAATCTCAGGATTATGATCACATCATAATTTCCTTCATGCTATGTCATATATCATGGACTTCATTAATTTGATTAACGATCAATATCAATTCATAAAGAACATCAAATAAATGAAACATGCCTTTCTTTATTTATTCATAAAGTCTGTACATGACTATGAACAAAAAGCGCTAAAGGGATTGCATTTAGGCACTACTCTAACAATCTTACTGATGCTTGTACTAATAAGTCGACTTACACGCATCGAATCGGTATAAGTCGACTTACATCTCAATACAAGTCGACTTACACCTGTAAATCTCCCACTTGACTTAAAGCCAATCGCCTTGGTATCTAATACCATAAGCGAGTACATGAGAATCAAAACTCTTCTATGACAATGGCTTCGTCAACGGATCAGCAATGTTCTATTCTGTGGGAATTCTCTCGATCGCGACATCACCTCTGGCAATGATCTCTCGAATCAGATGATATCTGCGGAGTACGTGTTTAGATCATTGGTGAGACCTTGGTTCCTTTGCCTGAGCAATAGCCCCATTGTTGTCACAATACAACTGTATGGGACCATCACAGCTAGGAACCACACCAAGTTCAGTAATGAACTTCTTGATCCAAACAGCTTCCTTTGCTGCCTATGATGCAGCAATGTACTCTACCTCGGTCGTTGAATCAGTCGTCGTCTCTTATTTGGAACTCTTCCAACTGACCGCCTCCGCTGCTCGGTGTGAAAACTTAACTCGTTGGGATTTTGAATCATCCTTATCGATTGAAAGCGGCATCCAGATGCCCGCCACTTGGAGATTTCCATCTCCATATATCAAGAAAACATCCTTAGTCCTTCGCAAGTACTTGAGGATATTCTTGACAAAGAACCCAATGACCTCACCAGATCCGATTGGTATCTGCTCGTGACACTCAGAGCATACGATACATCGGGCCTTGTACATAACATAGCATACATGATCGATCCTACTGCAGACACATATGGGATCTGATCCATGCGCATCCTCTCATCTTGTGTCTTAGGACACATAGATTTCGAGAGTGTTATCCCATGAGACATGGGAAGAAACCCTCTCTTGGATTGCTCCATGCTAAACCTCTTTAGCAACTTGTCTATGTACGATGATTGTGAAAGACCAAGCAACCTCTTTGATCTATCTCTATAAATCTTTATCCCGAGGATATAAGTTGCTTCACCAAGGTCCTTCATGGAAAATTGTTTGGACAACCAAATCTTGGTGATCAGAAGATCGAGACATCGCTTCCTAGTAATAATATGTCATCCACATATAGCACAAGGAATACGATTGCAGTCCCATTAACCTTCTTGTATACACAGTGTTCATCCAGATTTTGTGAGAAACCAAACTCTTTGATTGACTCATCAAAACGGATGTTCCAACTCCTGGATGCTTGCTTCAATCCATAAATGGATTTACGAAGCTTGCATACCTTTTCGCCATCGATGGAAGTGAAGCCTCCGGTTTGTGTCATGTACACATCCTCGGCCAGATTTCCATTAAGGAAAGCTGTCTTCACATCCATTTGCCATATCTCATAATCATAATGAGCGACAATGGCTAGGAGTATCCGAGTGGATTTAAGCATTGCTACGGGGCTAAAGGTCTCGTCATAGTCAACTCCTTGTCTTTGACGAAATCCTTTGGCCACAAGCCTTGCTTTATAAGTAATCACATTACCATCCATGTCGATTTTCTTTTTGAAAACCCATTTGCACCCTATAGGTTTTATCCCTTCAGGTGCATCAACCAAAGTCCATACTTGGTTTTGGTACATAGAATCCATTTCGGCTTTCATGGCGCAAAGCCATTTTTCAGACTCTGAACTTTTCAAAACCTCTTCATAGGTAGCAGGCTCATCATCTTCTATGAGCAACACGTCATTCTGTTCACTTACGAAATCCATATCTCTCGTGAACAGTCGTATCCTACTTGACCCACTGAACTTCGTGTGTAGTAGAAGGTTGAATGTTACTTCATCCGAATGAGTGGCAGTCTCGTGTTCGCATAGTTGATCGGTCTGTTTGAGCATCTTGAACTTCTTCAAATTCAACTTTGTTCCCACCGCCTTCTTGCGGAAGAAACTCTTTCTCTAAGAAGACAAGATGCTTTGAAACAAACACCTTTTGTTCCTCAAGAAGGTAGAATTGATATCCCATGGTCTCTTTAGGATATCCTACAAACAAACACTTGTCGACTTTACTTCAAGCTTATCTAACTGAACCGCTTCACGAAGGTGACAACCCCAAACTTTCAAATGAGAAAGATAAGGTTTTCGTTAGTCCACATCTCATATGGAGTAACATCAATCGCCTTAGAGGGAACTCTGTTTAACAAGTAAACGATTGTCTTTAGCGCATACCCCAAAACGATTTTGGTAGCTGTGCGAAACCCATCATTGATCGTACCATGTCCAAAGAAGGTTCGATTTCTCCTTTCAGCTACACCATTGTCTTTGTGGTGTGTAAGGAGGAGTCCATCGAGATAAAATGCCATTATCTACGAGATAATCCAAACTGCTGGTCTAAGTATTCTCCACCACGATCGGATCGTAATGCCTTGATACTTTTACCAAGCTGGTTTTCTACTTCATTTCAATTGTTTGAATTTTTCAAACGCTTGATTTGTATCTCATCGATACAAGTACCCATATCGAGAATAATCATCGATAAAGGTAATGAAGTAACGACAACCACTTCTAGCATGGATGGACATCGGACCGCATACATCCGAATGTATTAGGTCTAATACTCCATCGCTCGCTCACCCTTTCCTCGAAGGGTAACTTAGTCATCTTGCCTAATAAACAAGATTCGCATGTGTCATATGATTCATAATCAAATGACCCTAAACCGCCACTCTTATGGAGTTTAGCGATGCGTGTCTCATTTATATAGCCGTCGACAATGCCATAAGTAAGTTGACTTTAAATTATCTCTTTTATGCCGCTTGGTGTCATTGACATTCATAATTGGATGAGACATATCTAATATGTAAATACCATTGCATAATGTACCAAGACCATAAAGCATTCCATTAGAATTAATAGAACAACCATTGCTATTAAAATTCAAATGGAAACCAACTCTATTTAAACAAGAAATGCATAATATGTTCTTTGTCAAAACGGTACAAAATAACAATCATCCAATTCGAGTACAAGCCCAGTGAGGAGAGACAAAATATAGGTTCCTACGGCTAATGCAAAGAACTCTTGCTCCATTTCCAACACGCAGTCTACTTCTCCTTCATGAGTCGCTCTCATCGTCCTTAGGCCCTGTATATCATTACATATGTGTGAGCCACAACCAGATCAAATACCCAAATGTTGTGATAAGAAACAAGATTAACCTCAATGACATACATACGAAGTAGTTGAGGCATCCGATGCCTTCTTCGCTTCGATGACTCAGATAGACTTTGCAATTGCCTCCAATGACCATCTTTACCACAATGGAAGCAAGTTCCTTTCGGCAACTTCTTTGGTCTTCTTCTTGATGGCGCTTCCCTTTGGTTTCTTGGCCTTCTTCTTCTTTGGGTTCTTTTCTTCTTTGAACCGTAAGAAGAAGCAGCCACCATTAGCACTTGCTTACTATCATTCTTGATAGTCCTCAATGTTTCTTGAGCAGATTGATCAACTCGTATTGTTGTGGATATTTGGTTCATCCGATAGTTTAACACGAACCGTGAATAACTCTCGGACAATCCAACCGAATTAAGTCTATACTTAACTCATAATCCATTACAAAACCTAAGACGACCAATCTCTCAATATAGCCATTCATCTTCGAGGGCATCTTGCATGCCAGATGTCCCCGGAGCCATCTTTGTGGTGAAGAGAAGCCTCGAGGTCTCGAACCTTTCGCATCGAGCTTGCTCATCAAACAGCCTCCCTAAGATGAAATACTATAGTGTGAGCATCCATGGACTCGTCGCTCGCAGCTCTGGTGACATCGAGGCAAGCATAATGTAAGTAGCCATGTCACTGTCCTTTAGATGCTTACGATATGCCTTCTGATCCTCATCAGAAGCATCGACAGCAGGTGCATCTGGAAGTGGAACATCTAGGATGTATCCCAGTTCCTCAGATCTGAGAACAATTCTCAGATTCCTTAGCCAGTCAAGAAAATTCGGTCCAGTTAACTTGTTGGAATCCATTAGAAAGCGTAAGTTCACACTGGAAGACATCTTCAACCAACCTAAATGGAAAGAGAGAAAGAATGTTAGAATAGGAATAGATGCATAATCATAAGGACTTGAATGATATGCAAAAAGCTCCCACTAGTTTCATAGAATCCATAACCCTCATTACGAAGCCAAAGAAACAAGATGACATAATTTCCTAGTGGGTTGATATCCGATATTGCTAAGAATGACCTTGGGTTTACCCAACAAGCCACAACTTAGGTCAATCGGTAGGTATCGAACATACCAATTGCATCATCGATAACCGACATTAAGAATGACCTTGGGTTTACCCAACAAGCCACCTTATGTCTCGGGAGGTATCAGATATACCAATTACATCTTAGACACAACTATTGATCCGTGTTATCAACTTGTTGATGTGTGCACTTACATTGGGTTATCAACTCTTTGATGCTCATACATATGATGTATGCTACCCAATTTCGCCTCTGTCCACGTTGACCTTGAGTTTACTCAACAAACCAACGCTTCTAGTGAAAACCAGCCCATTAATCCGAAAATCACATTTTCATGGTTCGAACATATCCGTATAGAGCGAGCTTGGGTTTACCCAACAACCTAACCCTATAAGAACTCTGGTTCTTACCATATTAATGGAAGGCGTTAGTTTTCATATACCGAGGAGGGATTTCGAACTCTAGACTCCAAGCTGAAGGATTATAGTCGCCAAGACTATATGGAATGATTTAGGTTTCATCAATCACATTGAATCTTTCCTTATAATCATCCATCATCCCTCTTGAGCATGTCACAAGTCGACTTACAAAGAATGCAAGTCGCCTTATGCCCCTGCCTATGCACAAGTTGCCTTATATCATGATACAAGACGACTTATGGCAAGACCTTGAACAAGTCGACTTATGTCCTATATAAGTCGACTTATCCAACGAAAATTGCTATTATATCTAATCGGCTAATTTCTCAATCCATGTAATCCCAATTCACAATACCAACATACCTAGGGTAATATCTGTTAATTTGATGTACCAATGAACACTTCATTGTTACATGATTGCCATATACAGTCAAACCATACAAGAAAAGCTTGAAAATGAGTCATTACTCATAAATATCCAAACAATTTAGGAAACACCACATTATCACCCTAAGCATCTCTAGCTAGTCCATACATTATCAAATTACTTTGGCACAAGTCACAAAAATTATGACGGCCAAAACAAGCAAGATAATGAAATACACTAACGAGACGCTAATGTGACCTATTCGGCATCCGAAAATTCTTGGAAAACCAACTTCAAGCAATTCAGTTTGGTAAGCATACTACATCAAGATAACTCATTTTCAATCACATTAAAAATGGTCCAAGGCATTGGAACTGAAAAATACACATTCAATTATGCCAAGCAAAACAGTCCCAGCAATGTTCACAAAACTGCCAAGTACTACACATTGCTCGAAATAATCATTGAAACAATTTCAATAAATTCTGAGCAAATTACAAAGGTTACTAAATGTTCAGAAAATGCCTCATGAATTTTTCCAGGATTTATAGCCATCAAAAACTCAGTCAACCTAAGCAACAAAACCGATTCAAAATCTGTGTTCATCAACACAGCTATTCCCAACAGCATATAATAAATTCGTGAATAAATAGCAACTCACCTTGAAAACACTTTTCCATCCACATAGATATTCACAAACATCTTAGGGACATGTTGGTGAAGGCAAATCCGAAAAAAAAAAATTCTAGAATTTATTATCGAATTTATACACATGCCTGTTCACAGAATGTGTCACAAAACAACATCTAGAACCTTAGGGAATAAATTAGCAAAACTATATCAAATCAAATTGATAAATTCTCATCTTTCACAGACATATTCTATAACATGTTATGAACAATTCTGGGCAGAAAAATTTCGAAAAACATATCCCTATATTAATTCGAAATTTGGACAGCATGCATGCATCAACGTTAAATTCAAATAGGAAGTCCGACCTAGCTAGGGTTTTAGCTTCATACACGACACAAGTGGCTCTGATACCACTGTAGGAAAATCCCGGGAGGTACATCACATGTACCAGGTGCGGAAAACAAAAATTTTTGTCGCCGGGACCTTCCCGAAGGCCAGGATCTATGTGTCGGTATGAAGACTCAAACTGAATAGCCAATAGAGACTATCTCTAAAGGTATCCACGCAGAGATCGAAACCTAACAGGACAACCCCTTTTGACCCGAGAATAGCTAAAACAAAGTAAAGGCTGCTAGACCCTACCTCTGTCCTTGGAGAGCTTGGAGTCACGATGAAGAGAAGGGATGAAGAAGCTTGAAAAGGGTGAAGCACGATGATGAAGAAGAGAGAAAAACTTTTTCTCTAAACCATTTCTTCCTCTTTCATGCCAAGCCAACGATCATCCTTAGCTTAAGACCAAATAAACTCTTTCTTTCCTTTTTATGCCCATAAGCCACGAAGATCATCACCTTTTTCACTTTTTCATTTTGTCTTTTAGTCAAAAGTGATGACTAAGCATGAGGAAGAAGCTTCCAAATGCTTCTTCCTCCTCTCCATCCACGTGACAAGCATATATATATATATATATATATATATATATATATATATATATATATATATATATATATATATATATATATATATATATATATATATATATATAATTGCTGAAGCGGTCCATCACATTGGATTTGGTCCTACCAAATTTATCGGGTCCCGATATAGGATAAACCCCAAAACTTTTTTCAGCAATATTGATGTCGCGATCTCATCGGGACATATCTCAATCTCATCGGGATCCATTTAATCCGCTTGCTCTCCATTTATTGGATCTCATCCAAAACTATTTTCTGATTCTCGAAACACTCTTATGCGTGTGACCCTTTAGGTTCCGGTTATGTTGGCCACTTAGATTAACAATTAATCTGAGCAAGTCATGAGCGACGCCTAGCAACACATCATGACCCCAATTGACCGGAAAGTAATTGGTTTGATGAATTCATCACGAACCGATCACGAACCCTTCCATAGACAATTATCGTGCAATTCGTCCTTTCAACATCCTATACCCCACTTGGTTATGAGTATGGTCAAAGTGTCAACTCTTACTAGACTAAGTCTATTTAAGTGATATAAGTTCTGTCTTAGGACTCATTACTTTATATGTCCATGAAGACCCTCTTCATGACATAATTATGCTCCGACCGAGACTTAAAGTAATGATCCCGATAAGAGGTTGAGGTATCTCTTCGCTATCACAAGTGATAAATCCTTTATTGGCTACTCAATTACCTTCAAATACCTCAAGTCGCACCCAAGCACCACCCTATGAGTAACCTCGAAGGCAACAAGGAATGGAGTCAAAGCACGTAATCAATATCCAAGATATCCTTGAGTACCTCAAGTCTAAGGATACTTGCACCATTGCTATGATGAGATTATCACCGACATTAGAATAGGACATCCATGTGATAATCTCATGGCGGGTCATCCAATGTACTTACTACCGCTAGTAAGCATCCACATGTCAACTCTAAATATCCCATATTTACAGCTTCGAGATCCACCGCTGATCCAATCAAGGACTATAACATATGCTAGTGCGTCAGATTAATGGTCCATCTCATTAATCCTATGACTAGGAGAATTTAGATATCTTGACATAATTGCACATGATAGGAATCTCGTGATTATGATCACATCATAATTTCCTTCATGCTATGTCATATATCATGGACTTCATTAATTTGATTAACGATCAATATCAATTCATAAAGAACATCAAATAAATGAAACATGCCTTTCTTTATTTATTCATAAATTCTGTACATGACTATGAACAAAAAGCGCTAAAGGGGATTGCATTTAGGGCACTACTCTAACAATCTTACGGTACTGTACACGAATAAGTCGACTTACACGTACCGAACTGGTATAAGTCGACTTACATCTCAATACAAGTCGACTTACACCTGCAATGTGATAGGTTGAATTGTAAAGTGCTGAGGTGATAACTTTGTAAAATGATTTTGAGAAATGTGAAACATTATAGAAATGTGACGTTGTTTGAAAATGAGTAAATGATGGTTTTTGCTTATTGCTTATTTATTAAGTTATTACCCACGGAGCCGTCGAGCTCATCCCCCCATTTTCCTCCATAGGTGTCGAGCGAGAAACCGAGTCACCGCATCGGGATTGAGGCAACTCCGATGCAATTTGCTTTTAAAGTTGTGTTTTGATAAATCAAGCATTAGCTTGTTCTTTGTAAACTTTACTTTTGTTGTATTGAGATGTAATCGGGCTTAATGTCCTCTGGAGCTTTGTATTGACTTGTTTTATGTAAATATAGCGGTTTCGAAGTTTTCATGTACCTTGTATACGTTTTCAAGGATTGTATATTTATGTTGCTAAACTAAAAAAAAAAGAAGAAGAGTGAAGTTGGGTTATGTTATGTTTTGGAAACAAATAGAATCCTAGGAGTGTGCCACTGCCTTGGATTTGAAGTATATTGGATTTAATTTGTGTTTTATGGAAATAGAAAGAATGAGTTTTCATGCAGGTTGTGTGTTGGATTGAAGAGTTGGTTAGATGAAAAATAGGGGAGGTGCTGTCCAATTTTTGTAAAAATTGGGCAGCAACTTCATTTAGGGTTTAGGATACTTTAGAGTTTGAATTTTAGTGTGATGCCTTCTTGAAGAATGTAGTGCATGATTAGAGCTTTCAAACAACATAAAGTTTGCTTCAATTGGACTTAGGATGAAAAAGATATGAGAGTGAAAAGGTTTCAGCCACTGTAGTTAGATATGAAATTTTGCAGCAACTTCGGAAGGATTTTTCACCCAATTAGAGACTGATCTGGTTTTTGTGTTCTTCATGAAAAATGTAGATTATCTTTCTACCTTTAAAATGAGGTATGATTTGCAGTTATTGGAGTTAGGAATCAAAAGTTATGAGCATTTGAAGATTTCTGTTACTGTTCATGCTGCAAAATTACTTTTCCATTGGCTAGTTTTTAGGCTGAAACTTCAAGTGGGTTTTTTCTCTCTTTAATGATTGAATTGATTTTTGTTATCTTCATGAAACTTGAAGATCTTCTTTTTATCTTCCCAACGAGGTATAATGTGTCATGTTTCGACTTGTGTGCTAAAAGATATGAATTTTCAAACTTTTGACATTGTGTAGGAAAACTTAGTTTTGGACTGAAATTTTGAAACAAATAATGACTCTTTTTATGGCTAAGGAGTATGGGAGCAAAATTTATGATTTTGTAAAGTCTGAAATTTTCCTACAGATCCAGATTTCATCCTTAGGCGTGGCCACGCCTAGTCTCTAAATTTCTTAAACATGCCCACGCCTAATCTTTGAATGTCCTCCTCTTACTCTTTTGCTTGTAATTTTTTTTGTTTGGCTTCCGATTCACTCGACTTTTGAAGCATTGGTTTTATAAGAAAAATTTCCTACCCTTTCATATAAGTTTTTGAATTTTTGGGGATCTGATTGAAGTGAGGTTCGTTTCTATCCGCCCTAGAGATATGGAATTTCCTTTTAGCTTAGGAATCGGATTTAGTTATGGGCCCTAAGCAAATTAATTTTACTTGTGGATAATTAGGGTGAATTTAGCAAGTTTTGTTCGGATGACAATAAATTAAGTTCAATTCGAGGTTTCCTTCGTGGTGAGGCATCCCTTCCCTGTGAGATGCGCGTCCATATGTCATGTAGGACGTCGGGCACGCGACCCACCGGGGAGGGGTTCCAACACTTATGGTATCAGAGCTTTCGGTTGTAGGTTCGTGTATAAAGAGACTTTTAGGGTTTTTGTGGAGTTGTGTGAAAGTGCCTTGTGTGCATTGTTGTATTATTTGCATTGTGTTAAATGATTTTAAATATGGATTTTGCATGAATTTTTGCATGAATTAAAGCGTTCGAAATACTTTGAAATTTGTTTTTGCATGCACTAAGATTTTCACTGGTTTTCTTTTGAAGGATTAATATGCCACATCGGGGTAGAACCCGAGGGACTCGATCTCGCTCAAGTTCTCGCCAGGGGAGTGCAGATGAGTCTCATGTCCCACAAGATGCAGGGACACATTCTGCTCCTAGCCCTGAGGCACCCAGTGTGCAACCTGAGGAGCCTCCTCCTCCTCCTCCTCCTACTGTGCCGGTTGTGGACCCGCAAGTCTTCCAGGCCTTTGCGCAGGCTTTCACTTTTTCCATGGGTCAAGGGTCTCGAGCTTCTATGTCAGTTTCTGATGTGAGGGGCGGACAATTTGATAAACTGCGGAAGTTCGAAGCGGTGGACTTTCATGGTACCACCAATCCCGAGGAAGCTGAGTCTTGGTTGAAGAGGACAGAGAGAGTCCTGGTGCAGATGAAATGTTCTGATGATGAGAAGCTGGAGTATGCTATCAGTTTATTGCAGAGTGATGCTCTCCACTGGTGGGAGTCAGTCCCACAGAGCCAGGCTGTGCCACCAGTGCTTTCATGGAAGGATTTTGGAGAGTTATTTCGGAAAAAGTATCTTTTCCGGGTCTATATGCAGGACAAGGCCAGGGAGTTTCTCAATTTGACTCAGAGGGAGATGACTGTGACCGAGTATGAGCTAAGATTTACTCAGTTGTCGAGATATGCAGCTCATATTGTGGCCAGTGAGGAAGATAAATGCAGGAAGTTTGAGGGAGGCCTCCACTTGGGCATTAGAGAGAAGGTAATGCTTCATAACTTCTGTGATTATCAGCAGCTGGTGGATGCTGCACTCCAGGCTGAGAAGCTGGAGAATATCAGACAGGATGTCAGTAGGAAGAGAAAGAGCAGAGAGCAGTCATTCAGGAGAGGGGGCAGTGTGCAGTCAGCTGACAGGGGTGGTAAGAGTGTCCGGACTCAGAGTCAGGGAGGTAGTAGTGGCCCTCAGCAGAGCAGACAGTTCAGAGCAGAGTCAGTACAGGGTTCCTCAGTGGGAGGAAACAGCAGAACGGAGAGAACCAGGAACCAGATTCCTCCGTGTCAACACTGTGGGCACTCGCATCGGGGAGAGTGTTATAGGGTATCGGGTGCCTGTTTCAAGTGTGGGGAGAAGGGACACAGAATCAAAGAGTGTCCTCAGATGTTTAGAGGAGAAGGATCTCAGCTTCAGACTCAGAGGCGAGCGGAGACAGTGGGAAACTGGTTTACAGGGTAGGCAATTCAGGTCGGTCTGGAAGCCCAATCTGCCAGGGAGACCGAGAGGGCAAGCACAGGCCCGAGTTTTTGCTATGACTCGTGAGGAGGCTGCAGCCGCACCGAAGGTTGTTACTGGTATGGCTCAGCTCTTTCATTCTGCTGTGTATGTTTTGTTTGATTCTGGTAGCACCCATTCCTTTGTCTCTGCTAGTATGATATTGCCTGGTATGATATCAGTTCTATTGGATGATTTTCTACTTGTTAGTACTCCGTTAGGGAGGAATGTCATCGTGAGTCGGATCTTTCGAGATTGTGAACTTATTATTGATGGATCTAGTTTGGTAGTAGACCTGTTACCTCTAGATCTGAAGGGGTTAGATGTGATCGTCAGAAAGGACGTGATGGAGAAGTATAAAGCGAAGCTAGATTGTAGTTAAAAGGAAGTTGAATTTGATCTGGGAGAGGGTCAGACAGTGGTTTTCAGAGGAGATAGAAAGTTGACACCGCCAAGGCTTGTTTCAGTTTTGTTAACTGACAGACTGATGGGGAGAAGCTGTGAAGCCTTCTTGGCGTGTGTTATGAATACCAGTGTGTAGGAGAGTAGGGTGGAGGATATTCCCATTGTGAAGGAATTTCCTGATGTGTTTCCTGAGGAGTTGCCCGGTTTGCCACCGGAGAGGGAGATTGAGTTTTCTATTGATTTGGCTCCCGGGACAGCACCTATTTCTATTCCACCTTATAGGATGGCTCCAGCTGAGCTGAAAGAACTTAAGGAGCAGCTGGAGGATCTTTTGGAGAAGGGGTTTATTAGGCCGAGCACCTCAGCTTGGGGTGTGCCGGTCTTGTTTGTTAAAAAGAAAGATGGAACTTGGCGAATGTGTATTGATTATAGGAGGATCAATAAGGTGACGGTGAAGAACAAGTATCATCTTCCTCGGATAGATGATTTGTTTGATCAGCTGCAGGGGGCAACGGTTTTCTCTAAGATCGACCTTAGGTCTGGCTACCATCAACTCAGGATTAAGGAGTCTGATGTGAGCAAGACAGCCTTCAGGACACGGTATGGTCATTATGAATTCCTGGTCATGCCTTTTGGATTAACCAATGCTCCTGCTGCTTTTATGGATCTGATGAATAGGGTCTTCAAGGAGTTTTTGGATCAGTTTGTTATCGTGTTTATCGATGACATTCTGGTGTATTCCAGGGATGAGGGAGAGCATGAGGAGCACTTGAGGATTGTGTTGCAGAAGTTGAGGGAGAGAGAGCTGTATGCCAAATTCACGAAATGTGAATTTTGGCTTCGTGAAGTAGTCTTCTTGGGTCATATTGTTTCTGAGAAAGGGGTGCATGTGGATCCCAAGAAGATTGAAGCAGTAGTAAACTGGCATGTTCCAACGTCAGTGACCGAGGTGAGAAGCTTTCTGGGTTTGGCAGGCTATTATCGGAGATTTGTGGAGGGTTTCTCGATGATTGCCACTCCTTTGACTAAGCTATTAAGGAAAAATCAGAAGTTTATCTGGAGTGAAGAGTGCCAGCAGAGTTTTGAGGAACTAAAGCACAGATTGACTAGTACTCCAGTTTTGGCTTTACCCACAGGAGAGGGGGGTTATACTGTATATAGTGATGCTTCCAGGAAGGGATTAGGATGTGTGCTTATGCAGGGAGATAAGGTGATAGCATATGCCTCACGGCAGCTAAAGCCCTATGAGATGAAGTATCCGACCCATGATCTGGAGTTAGCAGCTGTGGTCTTTGCTTTGAAGATCTGAAGGCATTATTTATATGGAGTGCAAACCAGGATCTTCACAGATCACAAGAGTCTCAAATATTTGTTGAGTCAGAAGGAGCTGAATTTGAGACAGAGGCGATGGATTGAGCTGCTCAAAGACTATGATCTGTTGATTGAGTATCATCCGGGTAAGGCCAATGTAGTTGCAGATGCCTTGAGCAGGAAGTCTTCCATAGCCTATGTGCAGACAGTGTATTTGAAGCTATTGGAAGAAACGGCTAAGCTCAGGATTAGTTTGAAGCAGGAAGAGTCTGATTGCATGATTGCTACTTTCAGAGTAAGACCGATCCTCAGAGAGAAAGTGAGAGAGTTACAGATTCAGGATCACGAGTTGAGTAAGTGCGGGAAGAGGTGCGAGAGGGTAAGGAGTCCGATATGGTCTTTGAGTGATGATGGACTCGACGATCGTGAATAGGCTCAGATTCACGGTGTCAAGGAGGTTAAAGATGAGATTCGGATGAGGCGCACAATGCACCTTATGTTATGCACCCAGGCGATACCGGGATGTACAGGATCTCGTGGAACATTTACGGTAGAGAGGATGAAGAAGGATGTGGCCGAGTATGTGAGTAAGTGTCTGGTGTGTCAGCAAGTCAAGGCTGAACATCAGGCCCCTTCGGGCCAGTTGAGGCCATTATCCATTCCTGAGTGGAAATGGCAGAGAGTCACTATGGATTTTCTGATGGGGTTGCCCAGGACCAGTAGGAGGCATGATGCCATATGGGTGATTGTGGATAGATTGATGAAATCAGCCCATTTTCTGCCAATCAGACAGACAGATCCTCTGCAAGTGCTAGCTAAGAAGTACATTGACGAGGTTGTGAGATTGCATGGGATCCCGGATTCAATTGTATCTGATCGGGACCCTCGCTTTACTTCGAGATTTTGGGGCAGTTTGCAAGAGGCCTTAGGTACTACGTTGAATTTCAGCACTGCTTTCCATCCTCAGACCGATGGTCAGTCTGAGAGGACCATTCGGACTCTTGAGGGAATGCTCAGGGCTTGTGTGATGGATTTTAGAGAAGCATGGGACGATCACTTGCCTTTGATCGAATTTGCATATAGCAATTCGTATCATTAGAGCATTCAGATGGCTCCTTATGAGGCTCTGTATGGGAGGAGATGTAGGACTCCCGTGTGTTGGGATGCAGAGGGAGATAGGAGACTTTTAGGTCCAGAGATGATATAGATGACCGTTGATAAGGTCAATTTGATTAAGCACAGGATGAAGGCAGCTCAGGACAGGATGAAGAGCTATGAGGATGCTCATAGGAAAGAGATGGAGTATGAGGTTGGTGATAAGGTGTTTCTTAGGACTTCTCCGTGGAAAGGGATTCTGAGATTCGGCAAAAAGGGTAAGCTGAGTCCGAGGTATGTAGGGCCTTATGAGATTCTGGAGAGGATTGGTCCGTTGGCTTACAGGTTAGCTCTGCCTCCGGAGTTATCGCAGATTCATGATGTTTTTCATATTTCTATGCTGAGGAGATATCGATCGGACCCCTCCCATGTCATTCAAGCTGATGAAGTTCAGTTGAGTGATGACTTAAGTTATGAAGAGCTTCCAGTGCAGATCTTGGATACTAAAGAAAAGGTGCTAAGAAATAAGACTATTCAGTTGGTAAAAGTCTTATGGAGGAATCATTCAGTGGAAGAGGCCACGTGGGAGCCATTGGAAGCTATGAAGGAAAAGTATCCCCATCTCTTTAGCGATTCAGGTATAAATTTCGAGGACGAAATTCTTTTAAGGGGGGAGAAATGTTGGGCCCCGATTCGCTTTAAGCATGTTCTCTCTATTTTGAGGTTTGGATTGATTAATTGCTTTTAATTAGAATAATTTGAGATTTAGTGCGTGATTTATAGAATTAACTGGAGGAAGTTAGTTAAAATTAGAATTTTAATAAGTTGGTAGAATTAAAAAGAATAAGATGGAGTTGGGATAAATTAGGAAGTTAGCTTAGGTTATAAGGCCTTAAGTGTATCAAGATGGGCTTTTAGCCCATATTACATGACATTAATGAAAAAAAGAATGAATTAGTGATGAATTATATAGGAATAAGGAAGGAGTCGTATGATGGTGTGAAAGGGAAGAAAATGATAAGGAAAAGAAGAGTTATTGAAACTACCACGTTTTGGAGGGTTTAGGTTATAAGTTAGAATAATTCCTTAGGCTTTTAAACCTAGAAACTTCCGAAATTACAAGAAAGAAGAGAGGTTTTCGAATTTATAGTGAAAGAGAGAGGGAGTTTTCGGTTGAAGAAGAAGAAGAAGAAGAAGAATAAGAGAGGTAAGAGCTTAGGCTTTTATACTTGAAAAAGGAAGGTTTAAGAGTTTTGTGTAAGAAGAAAGTGGAAAGGAAGAGTTTAATCTTCCATTGGAACAAAAAGAGCAATTTCGTGGGTCACCTTATAAGGTAAGGATTTTTGGATTTCTTTGAGATTTTTAGGTAGGTTTTGGTTTAAATAGCTTAGTTTAGGTATGGGTTAAGTTAGATGGTTGTTAATTCAAGTTTTCCTATCCTTAAAATCTTCCAATTTTGATATCCTATGTTCTTATGGGATAATTATGTTCAATGAAGGTGAATTGAGGCAATTGGAGGAAGAGCCAAGGCCATTTGACTATCCTACAAGCTAAAGGAATTTAAGGTGGGTAATTCTTTAATAATTGAGTTAATAGGTATATTACCGTCTTTAAAATAAATCCGAATTAAGGTGATAAAATGACTTGAAAATTTTGTAAGAATTACTCTTGATAATGTTTTGAACTTGTATGTGATATTCTTGTTTGTGAATTTATGTTGGAATGGTTGGTTCAATGATTTATTAAGTGAAAACAATAAGAAACTGTGATTTCGGAAAAAGATCGTCGTTTTGGGCAATTTATGTGAAAATGAATTTGTGAATGCTAGTAGAGGCAGTGGTTTTTGAATTGTGTGAACTATATGTTTTCTTTGGGTTTGTGGTGGTCCCGTTTGAGTCAGGTGCACCTGTCTATTATAGGCTTCTCCCGCCTGCCCGCTAGTGGCCATGGAGTTCCTCTTAGGGACTCCTATTCGTCACGACTACACATAACCGCTTTGCGAAAATGTGTAGTTCGTTCTGTTTCGGATCCACCCGAACCATATTTCTGTGCTTATGTGATAGGTTGAATTGTAAAGTGCTGAGGTGATAACTTTGTAAAATGATTTTGAGAAATGTGAAACATTATAGAAATGTGACGTTGTTTGAAAATGAGTAAATGATGGTTTTTGCTTATTGCTTATTTATTAAGTTATTACCCACGGAGCCGTCGAGCTCATCCCCCCATTTTCCTCCACAGGTGTCGAGCGAGAAACCGAGTCACCGCATCGGGATTGAGGCAACTCCGATGCAGTTTGCTTTTAAAGTTGTGTTTTGATAAATCAAGCATTAGCTTGTTCTTTGTAAACTTTACTTTTATTGTATTGAGATGTAATCGGGCTTAATGTCCTCTGGAGCTTTGTATTGACTTGTTTTATGTAAATATAACGGTTTTGAAGTTTTCATGTACCTCTTGTTTTATGTAAATATAGCGGTTTCGAAGTTTTCATGTACCTTGTATACGTTTTCAAGGATTGTATATTTATGTTGCTAAACTAAAAAAAGAAGAAGAAGAGTGAAGTTGGGTTATGTTATGTTTTGGAAACAAATAGAATCCTAGGAGTGTGCCACTGCCTTGGATTTGAAGTATATTAGATTTAAGTTGTGTTTTATGGAAATAGAAAGAATGAGTTTTCATGCAGGTTGTGTGTTGGATTGAAGAGTTGGTTAGATGAAAAATAGGGGAGGTGCTGTCCAATTTTTGTAAAAATTGGGCAGCAACTTCATTTAGGGTTTAGGATACTTTAGAGTTTGAATTTTAGTGTGATGCCTTCTTGAAGAATGTAGTGCATGATTAGAGCTTTCAAACAACATAAAGTTTGCTTCAATTGGACTTAGGATGAAAAAGATATGAGAGTGAAAAGGTTTCAGCCACTGTAGTTAGATATGAAATTTTGTAACAACTTCGGAAGGATTTTTCACCCAATAAGAGACTGATCTGGTTTTTGTGTTCTTCACGAAAAATGTAGATTATCTTTCTACCTTTAAAATGAGGTATGATTTGCAGTTATTGGAGTTAGGAATCAAAAGTTATGAGCTTTTGAAGATTGCTGTTACTGTTCATGTTGCAAAATTACTGTTCCATTGGCTAGTTTTTAGGCTGAAACTTCAAGTGGGTTTTTTTCTCTCTTTAATGATTGAATTGATTTTTGTTATCTTCATGAAACTTGAAGATCTTCTTTTTATCTTCCCAACGAGGTATAATGTGTCATGTTTCGACTTGTGTGCTAAAAGATATGAATTTTCAAACTTTTGACATTGTGTAGGAAAACTTAGTTTTGGACTGAAATTTTGGAGCAAATAATGACTCTTTTTATGGCTAAGGCATATGGGAGCAAAATTTATGATTTTGTAAAGTCTGAAATTTTCCTACAGATCCAGATTTCATCCTTAGGCGTGGCCACGCCTAGTCTCTAAATTTCTTAAACATGCCCACGCCTAATCTTTGAATGCCCTCCTCTTACTCTTTTGTTTGTAATTTTTTTTGTTTGGCTTCCGATTCACTCGACTTTTGAAGCATTGGTTTTATAAGAAAAATTTCCCACCCTTTCATATAAGTTTTCGAATTTTTGGGGATCTAATTGAAGTGAGGTTTGTTTCTATCCGCCCTAGAGATATGGAATTTCCTTTTAGCTTAGGAATCGGATTTAGTTATGGGCCCTAAGCAAATTAATTTTACTTGTGGATAATTAGGGTGAATTTAGCAAGTTTTGTTCGGATGACAATAAATTAAGTTCAATTCGAGGTTTCCTTCGTGGTGAGGCATCCCTCCCCCGTGAGATGCGCGTCCAGATGTCATGTAGGACGTCGGGCACGTGACCCACTGGGGAGGGGTTCCAACATTGTTACACCTGTAGTCAGTCAAAACTATACATTAATCTCATATTCCTATGAACTTCAAATATAAACTTTAAGTGTATCCCCAACAGTTAGGAATGTTGGTAATTTAAACAGTCAGTCATTTGTTTCTACATCCTTAGCACCTAAATACTATTTTGACATATTCTTACTAGGATGTCTAGCTTAGGTTGTTACTCGCGCTCTCTCCAACCACATCTTTGCTCAATTATCTTTATCAGGTTCACATCCTTTTCATTTCAATCACAAAGTAACATTTTCCTATTTGGACTCAAAATTCATATTCAATTTTCAATTCCTTAAAAAAATTCTCAATTTTGGATTCTCAATTTTTTGGGCTTTGTTAATTCTTTCATATAAAACTGATCTTAAACTTCCATAGCTAATAGTATTTTGAATTGCTCAAAATTCGACTCGACATTTTATACTTTTTATAGCACTAAATAGGTAACCTCAATATCTAAATTTATGATACACTGCTATTGAATTTTCCGTTCAATGCATCAGACTACAACACTAGCTTTATTGGGAAATACTCATTTGTATATCAAAATCTTCCAGTAGATCTATTCATTGTCTTGGTTTTATATTCAATCCTTTCATACTCAATAATTACCTCAAACTTAAATGATTTATACATTCTTGAAATGTCTCTGCACATCTAATGTCTCCAAGCTCTCAAAGCAATTACTATTATAGCAATTCTAAACCATGTATCAAAATCATCTCATAAGACTTTAATTGTCTCTATGCATACAAAATCACTTTATACTGTTACAACATATTGTATCTTAATCCCCGATGTGAAACTTCATTATATACTGCATAATCTCCAAATCCGAATGGCATAATTAATAGTTAGGTTATAGTTCCTCAAAATTTTTTTTACATTCATCATTCATACAGTTTACACATTTTTCCTCAAACATTTTTTTCTAGGGATAAGATTAGTAAAAAGCCCTTAACAACCCCTAGTAATATCTAACATACAGCTAGTTCTAAACAACTCTAAATCTCTAATATATTCCTTACAGTTTCTCACTTTGTCATCACCTCTACTTTCTTTGGGTCGCCCAATAAGCCATGTTCATATATTATACAATCCACTTTTTATTTATATAGAATATAATGTGGACCTAAATCTTTTTCACATTAGCAATAATGTCTCCTCAAAGTCAGTAATCCAATCATACAGTTGAATACTTCATATCAAACAAAATGCATATACTCTCAATAGCATATTCTACCTTTTATGCCTAAGTCTCCGCTAGGGATATGAGTCCAATATTCACTTTTGATTCATTACATATTCAATTCTAATTTGTTTCTTCATTGATCACTCTTAAATTGAATCGTCTTATCAACTTAACCTAATTTAGGGAAATTCTTCTTTGAAAGAAAATTTCTGGTTATTATCATTGATACTGTTCATATAATCCTTATCAATCAACTATCTTAGTCATCACTTATCAATTATTCTTAGTACCTTAAGAACATCAATTTCTATCATTTTGTACACGGTCATAATGTTTATGCATTAAAACTCCATGATGTAGTAGACACAATCGCATATGCTTAGGTATGTATCATCAAGGTCATCCCATTCTATTTAGAGATTTATTTCTAACAAATCACCAATTATCTTAAAATAGTAATACTTTGATCTCAAATGATCCTAGATAATATTTCTCTCTTTATCCTTGCCACGATCGGGGTTTCCTTTCATCGACATATGCTAACATCAACTTTACCTCAATTTTTCAAAATTTACCTATTCTAATATTACATCATTTCGTAATAATTCAACTACCATATGGATTGCATTCACTCTTCCCATTTGATTCCTCATCTTTTTTCTTCTCATGCATACATAAAATCATCTCTTATATGCATTTCTAATTTTTTTCCTTACTACACACCATTCATCTCTCATAAAGTCAATTATGTCTACTTCATTTCCTTTTTATTCTTTTCTTATTTCTATCTTATCTTCCTATTGTCATTTATTTTATCTTCCATATGTACCTCTTCAATTCAAAATTATAAATGTATAAAATCATCATGTAATTCTAATCTCAATTCCATTAGTATATGGTTATGGGGGATTATAACTATTGCCACATTTTTCAAACAATCATTTCAAGCCAAGTTCAACCTCTCAAGGTGACTTTCAACTTGGCTTTTACTCTTTAATCTCATCATTTCTACTTATATCCTTACTTTTCCTCAAACAACCCATGATAGTGTATTCACATCTGTATCACATTCAAGGACATATCACAAAAACGCAATATTGATGTCATATTTAATACTAATACATCCACCAATATAAATGTGCTAAATCTTTATCTGTTATATCTAACCATATACTATGTCTCATTTCTAGATATCCTTTAACCTTCCTCTTCTCACATCATGACAGATAATCATTCTTCTCAGTGCTTCTAACAGCTTGAACTCTTAACACATGCTCATGCGTGTGACTCATATGAATGCAACTCAAACTGGGGATCAGTTACTACTGCCTGCTATGACATGACAAAAATGCATGTACCTTGACACATATTTCAGAAAATGCCTATATAAGATAGTAATTCTGGGGTCTGATACCAACCAAATGTAACACTCCACTCCCGCAAGACACGTACCTGATATCTTGAGTGATATTCGAGTACTTTTCCTGCGAGGGTGGCATGCTAACACAGTCAGTAAAATTTCCTTTCAAAAGTTTTTTTTTTTTGTTTTAAGCACAATCGTATGCAGAAATCAATTATCAAATCAGATCCATTTTTATTTCGTAAACATTTTCAATCACAGTAATATAATCATCATTATTTCAATACCCATTTGGGACCATTATAAAAACAAAAATACTTGTAGTCAAAATTTCATTACATTTTAAAGTCATTTACAAACCTTTCCAACTTGGAAAGTTATTACAAACAGAAATACTCAAATACACTAGTTACAACAACTGTAGAAGACTTAATTCGATACAAAAATAAGAAAATACAAATGTAGACATGAACTGATCCTGAGCTCTATCTTTCACTTGTATGCAGTAGCTAGACTCCCGTTTGCCTAACGGGGTACTCTTCTGATCTTGAAAAAATATTGCAAAATTTTGAGTGAGTTTTTACGAACTCAGTGAGTGACCATCCTCGATGGCTCACTCAATCACATAACATGTACAATTCATCATATCAAGTCATATACATTACACATTCACTTAAGCATATATCACTTGACCATTAATTTCACTTTTCACATTCAACATATTACAATTATTCACATCATGCATATGCAGTGCACATGAGACTCACTTTTAATTTATAACTTTTTTGTGACCAAGTGCCTAACTTTCCTGTATCTATTGTGCATACCGAGCTCATTGATAACTGTCACATATCGGGCTCATTGATAACTGTCCCATGTCAGGCTCATTGCTAACGATCCTATATCGAGCTCATTGATAACTGTCCCATGTCGAGCTCATTTCACATAGTGAGACTTTGACTCTTATATATTTTCTGAGCTCTAGGCTCTTTTTCACATGATGAGCATTAAGCTCTCTTTTTTTGTGCTAATTCGACACAACTACCTTTATCTTTTATGCATTCATATAAAGAAATGCATCATATATATTCAGTCAATTAAAAGTGCTCAATATCACTCAATCATATTCACTATCACATTCTTATTCACATTGTCATCAGATCTTAGTCCGGTATTCAACATTTAAGTTGAGAAACAGAACAATAAAGTAAGACCATCTAGGTCTACTAATAGTACGCTCCAGATTAGCATTAGCCTTCATGATCTAGAAATGTCTTAATGTGAACGTTTAACCTGCACATCACAATTATGCAATACGCAGGTTACACACACATTAATAATTTTGCACAATGATAAGCATTCATTTATGCGGGTATATGAACTATGTACAATGCATGTTCATGACAATCCTAGGTATATTATCAAATTTCATATCTTATGCTCATTTGCATCTTATAATTCAATCACTTATCATTTCTTTTCTTGCATTACTTGCTCTTATTATCAATTTCTCATTCATTTAAACTAGACACACTTTACTCGTCTTCTACGAATCACAACCTTAATCAAATGAACCACTTCATCTCCATTTCAGACATAGCTTTGGTACTTTGATACCAACAATTCACTCATTAACGTAATTCTAGCATTACAAGACCAAACAATTATGCAACTCTCATTTCAGTCCTATATCACTTCAAAAAATCTAAACCTTTGGGTTAATCTTCCGTGATCATTCTGATCAGTAAATGAAGTTATTTGGTAACACTTTCTATTAGAAAAGTGTTCCTTATTGTCTTAAATTTCTAATGACACCACAATCATTCAATTTAGCTCAATAATTTGAAAGTTATACTTCAAACATTTTTGAATTATTCTCATTTTCAAACAACATACTATGCACAAATTCCATGTAGAAATTTAACATATTAGAGGCTAAATCAAAATTCAACTTCTTTAGATAAGTTGTAAACATATGTCTCTAGTTTACTCCAAATTAAAAATAATCTCAATTGGAACCCTACAGATACAGATATATTCAAAATGCCTAAGTATGTTCAGTAAAATAGCATTAGTTCATACTATTTCAACATATTGTCTCACTTTCCTTCAATCAAAATTTTTTCCAATCAACTCAGAATGCTGCCACTTTTTGTGGGGAGATAAAATAATGTGTTAGGAATCTATTGGGTTAAGGATCACTTCATTTGGAGGTCGGATAACAAAGTTTATGGCCGAAAGAATCAAACAAGGTTTTGTCCTCAATCATATTAAACCTATTTTGGGACAATTGGCATATCTTTCTCTATAGACATCAGAAGGAGGTCATTATTAGATGGTTTGAAAGAGGACTTCAAGATCTAAAAATTTCATGAAGATCTTGAAGATATTTTCTGACATCTAGAGGATCAAAATAGTGCATAGAATATATTTAACAATTAGCATAATTTTTTCTAGAGATATCGGATTAAGGGTGTTCTTAGAGGGTTCAAAAGAGGACTTCAAGATCTAAAACTTTTATGAAGACCTAGAAGAAAGATTCTATCATCTAAAGGATCAAAATCAGACCAGACGATGTAAGATGAACAGTGACCAGAAGAAGTTTCAGTGTAAGATCTATTTGGAATAATTGGCATAATTTTTTCTAGAGATATCGAATCGAGGTCATTCTTAGATGGTTTGAAAGAGGACTTCTAGATCTACAATTTCATGAAAACCTTGAAGATTTTACAAGAAGATGCAAGATGAATAGTACCCGAAAGATAAATGTAATCACTAGAAGATACACGTCACCATAGACGATACACGTCATCACAGAAGATACACATCATCCCAGAAGATACACGTCATCACAGAAGATAGAGTCTATACTCCTGAGCATCTCCACTTATAAGGATCATAATTTTCGCTCCAATGACCAAAAATTTCATATTACATACCGTTGGAAAGCTAGAAGGATAAGCTACAACTTTTGGTAGACAACTTTGTCTAATTCAACCTAAATTTATCCAGATTTTCCCCTGAAGTTAGAACACAAATTTTACCCCTATGAAAAACTTGAAAATTTTCACTATGTAAACTTGGAATGTTCTGAACATAACCATTCAGCTACCAAATTGATTTCATTAAACTCTCAAATCTCAACTCAATAGGGTTTTAAATTGAAAATCCCATAAAGCACAATCACTAAAATTAGTTCTAGAATACTTAAACTCATGCATTTTCTAACTCCATAAACTAAAACCTTTCTAAAAATCCAAAAGATTCAAAATGATATTACCTTGATTCTTCACCAAATGAAAAGATCTTTAGCTCAAATGGAAGCTCTTCTCTTCTTCTACCTTTTTCTTTTCTTGAACCTATAGCGCCCCCTTACCGTAGGGTACACACCAGGACACCCGTGGGTCGTTCCGACGCATATCCCACAATAAGGGAGAGCTACGTTCAGTCGGTCACTACAATACTCTCATGGCATCGCATTCATTAAACCACAATATATAAAAATCATTATATTTTAAAACCAAAATACTTTCTCATTTCATATCATCAACTAGAAATATAGACAAGTCTATCAGTTTTCCACGGTCTAAATACATTACTCCAAAAAAAAAATCTGATACAAAAGTCTATACTAGGTCATCCCCAAAATCAATCCCAACTGACCGACCTATGTGCCATAACTTCTCTTGCCAACGTGCTCACACGACAGGAAAAGTCTATCTCTGCAGCTAGGAGTCTAATCTATCGATCCTGAAAAATAGATGCAATTTTAGGTGAGTTTGTGAACTCAATGAGAAACCATCATCGATGGTTCACTCAATTTATGCATTACGCAAATAGCGTACAACATATCACAATAACGCATTCAGAATACCAGATAGCAATTTAATATCTCTCATACAATCACAGAACTCAAGCATTTCACAAATCAGTTATCACAATTATAGCATGCATTCTTGCCTATTTTTCCATTCACTGAATTCAATCCATCACAAGGTGTATGCAATGCGTATGTGACTCTTTTCTATTTTATTACAGTGTTGTGACCGAACGCTTAAGCAGTGTACAGTGTTTAATAGAAGCATCTAGGGAGTAGGAGAGCCCTTTGGGTATGCACTAAGTCCCTTCGAGCTCGAGGTTCGTATCAATATCAATGGCGACTCAGGTCACAACTATCATTATCTGTTCATGCATTTGTGTATGAAATTCAACATGCCCACTAATTCACAATCACATAGCCATTTAAACCTATTTATCACTGTTCTTCAGAAACACGTAGCAGTCAAATCCGATTTATCAAAAGTAAACGTATCGATCCTAATCATCCATACAATCATACAATTCACATTCGCAGACAGTTTACAGAGCAGTTAACAATCAACAATTGAGGAACCAACTAGGTTACTCACCTGTAACTTCCGAGTTACTACCTGGAAGTCCCAGCAATATCTGTGGAATGACGATCCAACTGTGCCTCTATAACAGTTAAATAATTTCCAATTATTAGATGCAAAATCAAAACAATTCAATGATGCGCATGTCTTTATTAAATGATGTACGATGCATGTTTATGACTTTCCGGCGCTATATCCCAATTTCGCTATCTCTTGCCAAATCTAACTTTCCACTCAATTGATCAATAATGACTCATTGCATTTCTAAAATTCAGTTCAATCCACCATATCAAGTACCCTAGAATAATCCCAAGTTAAACTTCAATTATCATGAAACTATACTTAGGTTGCAATAGGAACCTTTACTCAACTTTCTTTCGGTAATAGAGATCCTACTAATTTAAATTCAAACTTTCATTCTACACATCAATTGTTGACCTCTCTCTCTAGTTCATAACGAATCAAGAATCACCTCAATTGGAGGTCTACATCATTAGTTATGATCCAAAAACCAAACTACATCAAGTCAAAAAAATGTCTCTCGCCGTGACCAAGGAACGCTCGTCGCGGCGTCAAGGGGGTCGCTCGCTGCGACGTCCAATACGCTCGTCGCAGCGAGGATCGACGGGCTCGCCGCAATGTCTCGCCCTGATCGTAGCGACGAGGACTTAACCGTTCGTCGCGGCGAGTACCTATTTACTCGTCACGACGAGGCCCCTCTCAGACATCGCAACGTGCGGGCTCCACCGTCTTCTACGACTAGATTTTTTGCCATTTTTCTCTCTAAAACCAGTAATAACTCACTCTCAACTACCCAATCTTTCATATTAAACACCATAAATGCATTTCAACAATAATAAAACAACACTAAAACCAATTTACTTACCAATCAAGCCCTAAATCTTCAAATCTCCGGAAATCTCCTCCAAGCCCTAACACCCACGGTTCTCACCCAAAGCCACAACAATCATCTTCTTCCTTAAGGTTTAGACTTGCCTTTGCGCAAGGAGAAGCAAGCAAGCAAGGATCGTGAAGGGTGGGGGATCGAAATCGTCAAAGGGAGAGAAGAAGGAAATGAAAATCGCTAAAGAAAGGAGGAAGTTTGTCCTTGGTGAAGGAGAGGATAAGCTTATCTACCAAATTGAAAACCTAAGGCTTTTAAAGGGTTACTCTCTTCTCCTCAAACACTCTCTTAAATCTCAAAATTTTCTAGTCTAAGCTGTCTCTAAATTCCAATGGCTCATCATTTTTATTCCTAAAATCAAGTATCTATTTTTTCCATTACCATTGGATAATTATTTCTGTATCATTTAGTCAACCAGTCTGTCACTTGAAAAATTTTGGTACGGACATTTACTCCCAAATTTCCAGAAAATTTTCCTATGAGTCGCTATCAACTAACAATCACTCTTAAGACATTCTGATTCAACTATTCAAATCCAATTATTCCATAATTCCCAATAAATCATAATCAAACATAATTATCTCAAATTCACAATTCATATCATAATCACAATTAAAATTGTCGGAAATGTCAGAAATGCATGTACCTATAAATGCATGTGCAAAATAACTCATTCCTCTATAATTAGAGGCCAAATAAATGCTCAATCAATAATATGCAATGTGAGATCCTAACTCGTCCCAATTTACCAATATAACCCTCCCATCGGTGATGGAATGTTACAGAACCACTTCAAAATATCTCTCAAGACTAAGAAATGATGAAACCCTAGCTCAAATCTCTTTTTTTCTCTCTCAACCACCAAAATTCTCTTCTCTTTCTTTCTTATTTTCTCTCTCTCCTTCATAACACTCTCTCCTTTTACTCTTCAATTCACGTTTTCCCCCTTCTTAGAAAGCAAGACTACATTTCCTTCTTCCATTTCTACCCCTAATGAGCCCAAAAAGCCCTGTTTACCCTTCCTTATAGACTTATGCTCTTCTAACCTTAAATGTCTTCCCAAAAATACTCCTTGAACATTCTTATCGCCTTTACACTTTAATTCAATCAACCTATATCATATAATCTTTCAACATCAACATAATAATTAATTTCCACAAAATTTCATAAAGATCTCATAATTAATATAAATTATACTTATTCATATAGAAGAAATTTTGGGAGCCAACATTTCTCAATATACTCACAGTTATAAGCAATTATACCCAGAATGTCAATGAATGCATGTACAATTATCTTTATGCACAAACATTCAATATTCACGTGTAAGAGCATATCATGTAATGCATGAACACGAAATGTGTTTCCTAATTTTTGAGTAATCTCTCACTATTTTGGTCTTAACATGGGTAACAGGATGTTTCACAGTAGTTGTCTTTGGAAAGGTTCGTAAGTCGGATAATTAGCATCATGAAACCCTTCATGATTTGCTTAGATTAAGAGTTAATTCAAGTTCCATGATACCATTCATGATATGCTACATTAAAAATCATCTCAATTGGAACCCTACAACTCCAGATATATTTAAAATGCCTAAATATATTCAGTAAAATAACACCAGTTCATACTATTCCAACAGATTCTCTTACTTTCCTTCAATCAAAATTTTTTTCCAATTAATTCGAAATGCTGCCACTTTTTGTAAAGAGATAGAGTAATGTTGTAGGAATCTATTGGCTCAAGGATAACTTCATTTGGAGATCAGATAACAAAGTTATGGCCGAAAGAATCATACAAGGTTTTGTCCTCAATCATATTGAACCTATTTCGGGAAAATTGGCATATCTTTCCCTATATATATCAAACCAAGGTCATTCTTAGATACTGGATTTCAAGATCTACAACTTTTATGAAGGCCTTGAAGATAGTTTCTATCATCTAGAGGATCAAAATCAGATCAGAAGATATAAGATGAACAGTACTCAGAAGAAGTTTATGAACAGTGCATAGAAGATATTTAACAATTAGTATAACTTTCTTTAGAGATATCAGATCAAGGTCATTCTTGGAGGGTTCGAAAGAAGACTTTAAGATCTACAACTTTTATGAAGACCTTGAAGAAAGCTTTTGTCATCTAGAGGATCAATCAGACCAGACAATGTCAGATGAACAGTGACCATAAGAAGTTTCAATCTAAGACACAATAATTATCTATGGAAAGGTTCGTAAGTCGGATAATTAACTATCGAATAGTTCATGTGTTAATTCACTTACATTTTGGTAAATTGGTATCATGAAACCCTTCATGATTTGCTTGGATTAAGAGTTAATTCAAGTGGCATGAAACCATTCATGATATTCTCGGATTAAAGGTTAATTCAAGTGCCCAAAATAACTAGAAACCTAAGGGTCACACGCATAAAAGATCGAATGAAATATGAAATGTACATGGTTGTCATTTTAAGCAAATCATGATTGTGACCGACTTTATGACAGGTGGTACATAAGTGTGCTCTTCACTTATGTACACATGAAATTAAGCCAAAAATACACTCAATTAAGAGGTTAAGGGTTTATAATAGTTTTGGAGGTTGAGAAGAGTGATCTTGAGGTTTGTTCATGCAATTGTTGCATCAGTTTAATTGCATGTAACTTGTTTATGATCTAACTCTTAATTGAGCATCTACTTGAATTCATCTTTTTTGGTGCTGTTGGAAACCCATTTCCGAAGCCCAACCCCTGTTTCAAACTGATTCTAAGCTTAGCCATCTCTTCCAATAGCGGTAGATAAATTGTCTGAACATGGGCTATGGAAGACTTCCTACTTAAGGCATCTGCTACGACATTTTCCTTGCCTGGATGGTACTCAATCAACAAATCATAATCTTTAAGCAATTCAATCCACCTTCTATGTCTCAAATTCAGCTCATTCTGACTCAATAGGTACTTGAGACTTTTATGATCAATAAAGTTCTTCGTCTGAACCCCATACAAATAATGTCTCCAGATCTTCAAGGCAAAAATCACAGCTGCCAATTCTAAATCATGGGTCGGATAATTCAACTCATAAGGCTTTAGCTACCGCGAGGCATACGCTATTACCTTGTCTCCTTGCATCAGTACACAACCCAACCACTTTCTTAAAGCATCACTAAACACTGTATAACTTTCCTCTCCTGTGGGCAAAGTCAAAACTGGAGCACTTGTCAATCTGTGCTTGAGCTCCTCAAAGCTTTTCTGACACTCATCATTCCAGGCAAACTTTTGATTCTTCCTCAATAACTTAGTCATCGGAGCAGCTATTATAGAGAATCCCTCAACGAATCTCCTATAATATCCTGCCAAACCCAAAAAACTTCTTACCTCTGTCACTGTCTTGGGTGCAGGCCAATTTACCACTACTTCAATCTTCCTTGGATCAACATGTACCTCATCCTTTGAAATCACATGCCCAAGGAATATCACTTCATGAAGCCAAAACTCACATTTGCTGAATTTGGCATAAAGATCTCTCTCCCTCAAAGTCTGCAGCACAATCCTGAGATGATTTTCATGTTCCCTTTCATTTTTGGAATACACCAGGATGTCATTGATAAACACTATAACAAATTGATCCAGATACTCCTTGAAAACCCGATTCATAAGATCCATGAAAGCCGCTGGAGCATTGGTTAATCCAAAAGGCATGACCAAGAACTCATAATGTCCATACCGTGTTCTGAAAGTTGTCTTACTTACATCAGACTCCTTGATTCTGAGCTGATGTTAGCCTGACCTGAGATCAATCTTGGAAAAGACCCTTGCTCCCTGAATCTGGTTAGATCATCAATCCAAGGCAGAGGATACTTATTCTTAATAGTTACCTTGTTAAGTCTCTGGTAATCAATGCACATGCGCCATGTTCCATCCTTCTTTTTAACAAACAGAACTGGCGCTCCCCATGGTGACGAACTCGGCCTTATGAACCCTTTCACTAGTAGTTCTTACTGTTCCTTAAGCTCTTTCAGCTCTTCTGTAGCCATTCTATAGGGTGGTATAGAGATAGGTGCAGTTCCAGGAATCAAGTCAATGACAAATTCGATTTCCCTCACCGGAGGCAAACCAGGTAAGTCCTCTGGGAACACATCTGGAAACTCCCTCATAATCTAAAAATCTTCTATCTTCCCTTCATTCCCATCAGTGTCCACAACATGCGCTAAGAAGGCTTCACACCTCCTTCCCATCATCCTGTCAACTAATAAAGCAGAAATGATTCTTGGTGATGGTATTTTCTTGTCCCCTTTGAAAATCACCTTCTCACCATTTCCCAAGTCAAATTCCACCTCCTTAAGGCTACAATCCAACTTTGTATGATACTTCTCCATAACATCCATTCCCAGTATGACATCTAGCCTCTTTAACTTAAGGGGTAGCAAGTCCACCACCAGTCGAGTACCCTCGATGAGAAACTCACAATCTCTATACACTTGAATTATAATCACATGCCTCCTTAGAGGAGTGCTAACAATCAAAGGACTTCTTAGTGGCATCGAAACAACATCATGTAATGTCATGCTTGCAGAAACGAATGAATGCGTGGAGTCAAAATCAATCAATACATAAACAATAGAACTAAATAATCGAGCCATACCTGTGACAACTTTAGGTGCTGCAGCAGCTTCCTCTCTAGTCCTAGCAAATACTCTGGCTTGTGCCTGACCCCTTGGCCTCCCTGGAGGAAAAGTCTTCTTTGTAGTTCCCAAACTACCCACCTCTATGACTGGTCTAGTTCCCACTGTTTTTGCTCTCCTTGGGGCTGGCACCTAGAACCCCTCTTGCCTGGTTGCTTGGGGACAATCTTTGATCAAGTTTCCCTTCTCTCTGCATCAAAAACATGCTCCAATTAGCTTAAAGCATTCTCCCTTGTGAAGCTTCCGACAATGCTCACACTGAGGGTTAGTGTATTTGCTCCTCCCTGTCTTTCCAATGGTTCCCACACTCGAGGCTTGCCCCGAAACTGCTTTCGTCTGCTTGTTCTTGATAGGACCACTACTCCCCACTTCACTCTGGGTATGGAAACTCCTTGTACTCCTCTCATGCCTTGGAGTACTCATCCCCTTCTTAGTAGACTGCTCCCTATTCTTCCTTTTTCTGCTTACTTCATTTCTGATATTCTCCAGCTTCTCAGCCTGGAGTGAAGCATCTACCAACTGCTGGTAGTCACAGAAATTATGGATAAGGACTTTCTCCTTGATCCCTAGATGCAATCCTCCCTCAAACTTGTGACACTTATCCTCCTTATTTGCAACAATGTTGGCCGCATATCGGGAAAGCTGGGTGAACTTCAGCTCATATTCATTCACACTCATGTCCCTCTGGGTGAGATTCAGAAACTCTCTGGCCTTCTTTTGGATATGCAACCTGGAGAGATATAACATCCCGTCACCGATGGGAAGATTATATTGGTAAATTGAGACGGGTTACGATTTTACCGCATATTATTGACTGAGCATTCTTTTGGCCTCTAATTTTAGAGGAATAAGTCTTTTTCACGTGTACATATAGGTATATGCATTCAGGACATTTTCCTAGCATTTAATTGTGATACTGATGAGAAGTGTGACATTTGATAAAATTAGATTGGATTGCGATTTATTGGGAATTTTGGAATATTTGGGTTTGAATGATTGAATTGGGACTGTATCAGAGTGATTGCCAGTGGATAGTAACCTTTAGGAAATTTTTTGGAAATTTGGGAGAAAAAAATTCCGGACCGGAAATTTTCCGAGTGACGGACTGATTGACTGCATAGTACTAGAATAATTGGTAAGTGGCAATGGAAAATTTATATATATGATTTTAGAGATTAATATGTCGAGCTCTTAAAATTTGGAGACGAATTGGACTGGAAATGAATTGAAAAGAGAAAGAGATTTAAATGTTTTGCGAGGAAAAAAGGATAAGAGGTTTGATTGTTAACCCTTTAAATGCCTTGGTTTTGAAAGCTTAGAGAAGCTTCCTCCTCCTTCCTAGGGCTTGCGATTCTCCACCACCGATTGATCTTTGTTCTTCCTCCCTGTGAGATTTTCGTTTCTAGCCTGCTTGCTCCTTCTCTCCTTGCAAAGCTAAGCTTTAACCCTAAGGAAGATGAAGATTTTGAGGTTTTGAAAGGGAGCCCGTAAGTGTTAAAAGAATTGGAGGATTTTCGAAAGAGTCGAAGATTTGAGCTTGATTGGTAAGTAAGATGGTTTTAATGTGTTTTTATGATTATTAAATGCATACATTGGTTTAATTGTGAAAGATTGGGGTAGTTGAGAGTGTGTTAATACTAGTTTTAGAGAGAGAAATGGTGAAATCGCGTCGGAGAAGACGATCGGGGCTTCGCACGTCGCGACGTGCACTGAGGTCTCGTCGTGACTAGCTCGGCTGGACGTCGCGGCGAGCGTGCAGTTTTACGTCGTGGCGAGTCATTTGCCTATGCGTCACGGCGAGCTTAAATGAAGGTGTTCGTCGCGGCGAGCGACCCGTTTTACGCCACGGCGAGGATCTTGAGGCCACGGCGAGGGACTTTTTTTTGAATTGGTTTAATTGAGTTTTTGAGGCATAGTTAATAGTATAGACCCCCAATCGAGGTGATTATTGATTCGTTATGAACTAGAGGAAGAGGTCTACAATTGAGGTAAAGAAAGAAAGTTTGAAATCAAATAAGTGAGACCTTAAATATTGAATGAGAGTTAGGTTAAGATTGCTATTGCAATCTAAAAGTTGTTTCATTAATTGGGGTATAATTATGAGATCTCTGAATTTAAGAAAATGCTGTCGAGAGTTTAGAAACTATGTCTAAAAGGTGCATTTGATTTAGAAAATAGTGATATTGATTTTAAGGTAATATCCTAGTGGATATGACGGGATAAATTGACTTGATTTTAGAATTGAAACTTGGGAGTTCCGTAATATGTTATTGAGTTGAAATGAGCCTTTATTGATCAATTGAGTGGAAAAGAAGATTTGACAAAAGAAAGTAGAAATTGGGAAATAGCACCGGGAAAGTCATGAATAGGCATAGTACATCTTTTATTCAAGGCAAGTGCATCATTAAATTATTTTGACCGTGCATTTTGTAATGGAAATTATTTGACTGTTATAGAGGCTCCGATGGATCAATATTCCACGGATATTGCTGGGACTTCCAAGTTGTAGCTCGAAAGTACAGGTGAGTAACCTAGTTGGTTCCTTAATCTATGTGTGTTTAATATTATGCACTGATGCCATGTGGAGATAACGGATGGATATGTGTGTTTGATTTTGATTGATTTCGGACCATGGGTGTCCGAAATATTGAGAACTTTATATTAAAGTGTTATTGTGTGTAAATGATCATGAATGCATGAATGCAATAAATTGTAAATGTATATGACTGAAATACCGGACCAAAGGTCCGAAGAATCGAGATTTGGGTCACTGAAATAGAAACTGATTGTAAATGGAAATTGGAGCATATGCATTCATGCATAAAGGTATGATCAGATAATGACAGTTGTGACCGGAGCAACTAACGTATATCAGAGCTTTGAGCTCAACGTATTAGGGCTTCAAGCCTAATGTTTATCAGAGCCATAGGCTCACCGTATCAGGGCATTCAGGCCCAACGTATTCAGAAGCACAGGCTCAATGCAATGTGCCCGTCACTGGGACAGTTTCAGGCGCACGGTCACAATACCGTAATAAATTGGAAAGTGTCACATGTGCATTGCATATATGATATGAGTGAATGTGGATTGTGTGAGAGGCGAAAAGCCTTACATTTGTGAATTGTGATCGTATGTGTTATTCTGTGATTTATTTGAATATGCATGAGTTGAGTGAACCATCGATGATGGTTTCTCACTGAGTTCGCAAACTCACCCAACATTGCAATTATTTTTCAGGAATTGGCGAGTACCCCATTAGTGAAACGGGAGTATGTTACCGCAAGGGAGTCAGAGTTTGAAGTCGAGAACAGTTTCACATCTGCATTAATGTCATTTTGAATTATGTGTAAATTTATAATTCTGCAAATTCCGCATAATAGTACCGATATTGTTTTGGGCCCAATTTGACTATGGATATTGTGTATATGAATTGATTTATGACTGGAACTGTTTTATGATCGAAAATGATTTCGTATTAAAGCGGGCCCAAATTGTTTACTGATATCTGCGCACTCGGTTGGTTTTCCAAATGAAAAATGCTTTACCAAGTTTTTGAACTGTTTTAACTACTCTAGCATATCACACTTGTGAGGCACGGGCTCGGATATCACCATCGATATCAGGTTCGGGTTTTGCGGGAGTGGGATGCTACATTTGTGGTATCAGAGCCCAGAAGTACAATCTTACATGGGCTTTCTAAAAAATGTGTCAAGTTACATGCATCTAAGTCATGTCATGGCATACAGTGACAACTGATCCCCAGTCTAGCATATGAGTCACATGCATGAGCATGTATCAGTCGTTTAAGCGGTTAGAAATAGTGAAGGAAATGATAATGTGTTAGAATGTGATAGAAGGAAGTTGTGGATATCGAGAAATCGAGAAAAGGTGTATGGTTCGATTTGACAAATAAAGATTTAGTGTACTGATATCGACGGATATATTGGGTATATCCTTGAATGTGGGATAGAAATAAAGTTATAGCTGTGGATTGATAGAGGAAAATGAAAATAGAGTTATGATAATGGCAAGAGCTAAAGTGTATAAACATGGTGGATGAAAATAAAATGTTTTGTGACCTAAAGACGTTACAATTGGGTTGATTACCGTGATGAAAGTTATGAATAAGGTATTATGGTTTAAAGTCAGAATATGCTAGGGGGAAAACGAGAATGATTGGATATCTATAAAATTGATTTGGGTGTGAACATACATGGGTATAATGCAATAATGAAAAGATCGAAGTGTAAAATAATGATAAGGGTAGATGAAATAGATGTCAAGGTTAAGTTGATCTACCTCTATGAACGCCCATCTGATAGTAGGAATGCCATAGCCAATGTAATATGTATTATATGTGTAGAGATGATATCGGAATCAGTTGGTGAGTTAGTGGATAACCGCCAGTCATAGTTCTTATAGTTTAAAGTTCAATTCGAGTTAGAATAAGAAATGAAAGTGCTTATAGCGATCAATTGGGAAAGCAGTGAGACAATTAATGATGTGAGTATAGGTAATAAGCTTGAGGAAATAAAAGAGGGGCATGAGCATAGCAAAGTCCCCATGATCGAGAACAAGAGAAAGGTTATCTAGAACTAAATAGGATTAAAGCGTTCTTAGTAGTATAAGCTACTGATGGGTAAATGATGTGAATACATTTTCAGATATGATATGATGATTATGGCGATGTATGCGAAGATATTAGAGTAAATGAAATTGTTTAAGTGCCCTACTATTGGACCCCGAACCTAGAAGCGAAAATTAGAAATATGAAAATGAAAGTAAATGAGTGTTTTGTATGTGATTTGTGTTATAAATGATTATGATATTGGAATGTAAATCATGTATGGATGGTGAGTTGAGAAACCCTTAGTATGAATTATGGTTATATATGTGAGATCTTATACAAAAGCAAGAGAGGAAATTTGGTAAATGACATGATGCTATTGAATGTAGGAAATCATGTGCATTGAGGTTCAATGTAGAATAAAAATGTATATACTGATTCAAGGGAAATTAAGGAATGATTGAAATAGAATTGGTCAAAGTTTCCTTCTATGAAGTTGTAACTTGCTCTTTTATCTTTCTAACGAGATCAAGTATGCAAGATTTCGAGATCGGAGTTAAGAGTTATAGTTGATACAAGTTATGATGTTATTTAAGATTTATATTAGTGACAGCTTTGATGAATGTTTGAGAATTGTGGTTTTGATGAACCAATTTAGTTGAGATTTGAGAAGTTCATGAATTGAATTTGTTGCTTGAATTGTTATGAAGTGTTTAGGCCTTTGAATAAGTAAATATGTGAAGATTATAAGTGTATATGATGTTAGTTTGGAGGTGAGAAACATTGGAAAAAGGTTGAAGAGGTTTTGGAAATCTCATGTCCGTTTAACAGACAGCTATGGGTCTAAAGGACCTCTTTTCTTTCTCATGTCCGTTAGACAGACATGGATGCCCTTTTAACGGACATTCTCGGATGGTTTGGTACACTTGGGGCAGTATGTGTCCGTTAAACGGACATGCATGTCCGTTTAACGGACAGCCTCGGGTCAACTTTAGTAATTTGTGATTTTAACCAGTTTTGAGGCCGAATCTCATTTTGAGGCCTATAATACGAGTTGTAGATCTCGATGTTATCTTTCCAATGGAACAAGAGCAAAGGCATTGGGATATTTTTAGAGAAAGTTATGGCGTTTGCACCAAAAGAGTTTCAAATCGATTTAGGGTTTGAACATGTTGAGTTGTTTTAATCATAACTCACTCATCCGACCTGGGATTGAGGAGATTCTTGAAGCATTGAATTCCTAACACATGTTTCCTTCTCTCCATAAAAATTTGTATCAATTGGAGTTAAATTGAAAGAGTTTGATTGAATCTTATGATATCGGAATGATTTGTTTCATTCGGATCTTGCTATTTTTCCTTCCTCATCCGACCTTGTCAAATCATTTGTTTATATCTTTTCCGTCCGACATCCGAATGACTTGGTTCTCAATGTGTTGGATTCCTAAGACAATGAATTTCATTTAATGTGAAATTTGTTAATTTTAGAGATTTAATTGAGGATGATTATTTGAATCAAAGTGAGACAGGAAAGTTTCTGAACATAGTTCAGTATTTTGTGAAATTCAGAATCTGTGGAGATCCGATTGAAGCGATGTTTGAGGATAAATAAAATTAAGACATGGGGCTACAAGTCATATGAAGAAATGAAATTTCAATTTAGCCTTTAAGAATGTCTATTTGTGGAAGGAAGTGAATTACTAGAAAATGTGTTAGTAGAATGATATGTCTGACATGTTTGGACTATAACTTTTGATATAGTGCTCCAAATTGGATGATTCTTAAGTCATTATGAAATTAAGACATAGAGGAACAATTCTCTAGAAAGAAGTTTTGACTAATTCCTTCAAATTGATAGTGCAAAACATGTCCAAAAGGAAGCATGACTTAAAGAAATATTCAGGGGCAGTTTTGGAAGTTAACTTAAAGATTAAAGTTTATAGGCATATGAGGAGGGGCAATTGGGTCTTTGCACCCCCATTTTAATGACATGGCAAGAATAAAAGGCGGAGTTGTCTTTTGGAAGGCAACAATACACAAAAATGAAAGAAAGAAATAAAGAGAGAGGAGAGAAGAGGGAGATATCGTGGAGAAGAGGGAGAAAGAGGAAGAAGAGATAGGGTTTTGGATTTTTGAGAGTTTCAAGTTGGGTTTTTCATTGATTCATGAAGGAAAAACATGGAAGGAAGTAAGGGCTTCATCTTGAGCCAAAAAATTTCGAAATTCAAGAAGATAAAGGTAAGAGCTAAGTTTTGATCTTTGAGTTTTAGTGAAGTTTTTGGTTGATTTGGCTTAAGGTGGATATGGGTTGGTTAATTATAAAGTTAATTTGAGTGATTATGCATTGGGTTATGTTTAATTTTGCATAGTTGATTTAATTAGGGTTTGTAATTTGAATTGGGGCAAATTCAAGAAAGGATTGGAGAAATTGAAGCTCAAATCAACCCCAAGCATGGATAAGAGGTGGGTGATGTGTTTATTTTTCAAATTATAAGCTGATTATAAATGTTGGTTTTATGAACTATTGATTTACAAATGATTGAATTAATTGCTTTTGACATGATCTATAAAATGTTAAAGGCATTGTTTCCAAATGATTTACGAAGAAAATTCTGCAATAGTTTGGACAATTTTCCATAAGTAACTTGAATTGTATCGTACATGGATGTTTGGAGTAAATTGATAAAGATGAAATATTCATTGAGTGCATGGTGTTACATTGATTGATAAGTTGGGTATGTGAATTAGTGTGAGATTGTGATTGATCAGCACTGCATTTGAATTTGAGATTACATAAAAAGTTGAATTTCAAAGTATGCCTTCGGGCATTTAGTTTTTCATACATGAATATGAGTTATATGGGTTTGGTTAGGTCCCTCATGTGGAGTCAGTGCACTGGTCTCAATTTTTAAAAGCCTTCGCCCGGTTGCCCGTTAGTGGCATAGGAGCTCCGTTTTCGGACCCCCCATATGTGTTTCACGGCTGCACAGGACCGCTTTGCGGGAATGTGTAGTACGTCATATGTTTTGGACCAACCCAAACCAATTGTTGTGTTATATGTTTTTGCTTTATTTAGAACGTGTTGCATTTATATGTGATGTATTTCATGGTTACAGTGTTTTGATAATTTGACAAATGAGAATTTGGATTTTCTACTATGAAAGTTTTGCAAAACTACTTGTGAATGTTTATGAAAGATTTTGGAACTGAGAAGTTCTTGAGAAACAAATCTTCGCCGTTTTCGATTAACTGAAAATAAGGTTTAAAAATATTTTCGCTTATCATTTGTTTAATAAACATGTTATCCACGAGCTTTCGAGCTCACCCCCCCTTTCATCCCCATCTCCAGGTATTTGAGAAGGAGATCGGTGGAAAGACGTCAAGACATCAGTATTTGTACATGTTTTGTACTTTGTGTATTTGGTTTAAGATTACTGGAAATGGTTTATGGCTTGTAATGCCATTAGAACATTGTAAGCATTTAGTTTGTGATGTATATTGGATTATGATATTGTATAAGAACTTGAATTATGGGGTTGGAAATGTATTGGCTATGTATGGTGCTTTTTGGTTTTGTACAGAAAGTGATTTGAATTATGAATGTAATTGGGATACATATGTATGAATATGGATGAACATGATTGATGATGGTATATGAATTGTGAAGATTTATAAATTCGATTGGTTGAGTTTGATGGAAGCATTAATTTGTATATAAGTTAATGGAAATTGTATGTAAGTTTGAATGTGATGAATATGAATTGGATATGAAAAAATGACTTGAAATGGTTTAGAATTTAGGTTTACGGTTATGCTGAGATCCCGGACGGAGGATCCGGTGGATTATGATGTATGTGTAACTGTCTGGAATTGATAGAAGTGTATTTAAGTCATTTGCAGGTTTGGGTTTTTGATAGTGCAGCCGTTATGCTGCAGGATTTTCTATATAGTAGTATATGGATAAGGGAATTTGTGTACGAATTTAGGAATTTTATTTGACATGAGTATTAAATTGTTATGGTAAAGAATAAGAATATGATGAATAAGAAAAATCAAGTGATTGGAGATTAGTATGAGTTTAAGGATAAGTTTCCAAAGAGGGAAATTATTTGTTTGTTTTTTTAAATAAGATGGTTTAAATGATGAAAGAAATGAATGAAAGAGAGAAAAGCAAAATTTATACCGGTTCGTATAGGTCAAGTATAAGGTATCCAACGCAACGCTTCCTTAAGATAATTATTCCCAGATGTCGGACACTTATAATGCTATTCGATTTCTTTTCATTTGTATGTTCTGATTCCCAATAGTATTAGATCATATCGAATTAATCTGTTTGTTTGGCATTCGTATTCGATTCCATGCGATTTCCATTTGTATTCTTTTCGACTTAATTGATATTCAATTTCGGTTGGATTCGATCCTTTTAGCTTCGCATTTGTTTCATTTCATTCGATTGAATTCAGATTTCGTTTGTTTTGAATCAGTATCGACCCACTTGTCACATATGTTTCTATTTTCTGTTATCCACCTTTCATTTCTGATTCATGTGTTTAATTCGCTATATGATTCGATTCATTATTTTTCATTTCGTTTCGGATTCGATTTAAGAGTGATCATGTTCAGTGATAGCAGTGGAGTTATAGTGGTAAGTGTTAAGTTTATATGTAGTTCGGTTTCGGTTCCAACACCTACAGAGCCTCATTATAAGGGATGTTCTGATCTTGTAAGGCATGGCATGAACTGCTCTTATTGGGATATTATGTACAGTTGACATTGATCTTCTCGAAGTATTAAGAATGACTAATATATATAGTGATGAAAAATAGTTGATTGATAAGGTTTAGTTGATCTGACGATTTGATTTGAGAGTAATCATTGAAGAGATAAATTTGAAATGAAGTAAAAGTTAATTTTTGGAATCCTAATGCTAGTGGAGACTTAAGTGTAAGAGATAAAATATGCTACTGAAAAAGTGTACATTGTTTTGATGAGATGAACCCGATTATGTAAGAAAATTATATTAATTGCGAATATGAGAAGAACATAGGTTCGTGTATATTTTGTGTAATTATGTTCTGAAAGTACAAATTTGATATGATGAATGTGTTATCAACCTATTTTGTAATAATGGCAATAAATTGGATTATATGGAGAACTAGGGTAAAGGAACACGCGTCAGAATATGTTATGATGAAACTGAGTTATAAGAAAATTGTTCCTCATTGGAGACAATCGATATTTAGGGAATTATACGAATTGATCATGGGTATAAGGTGTTTATTATACTACCGAAGAGTAAAATGTCTCAATTGTGTTTAGAGTAGCTAATGACTATAAGCATAGATGATCAATTGAATGCATTTGAAAAATGAAGTAGATAAATTGGCTCAGTTGAGGAAATTGGTTATCATGCAAGTTTCATAAGAATGAATCTTAGTTGACCAAATAAGTAATGGGATGAATTAGTATACGAATATAGCACATTGGGAGACTTAATGATTATAGAGGTATTGATAAAATGTGAAATTACAAGAAATATATGTATTCGGGATTTGGAGTTTATTAGGACTAACTGAATGCTGGATACGTCCAGAAATTGTCAAAGATGTTCTGGCTTTAGCTTTGATAAAAATGTTTGAGGAAAAACGTGTGAATAGTATGACTGATGATTGTAAAAGAGACACTTGGAGATTTTGCAATATATACTGAGGTGTCCCAGTAAAGGTTATGATGCAATCTATTGAAATTGTGTAAAATGATTTTATGTTCCTAGGGACACATATAACTTCGTGGACTGTATTGTGATTGATGATCTGAAATTTGTTGTACTGAGTATTGCTTTACAAGCTTGGAGACATTAATTGTACAGTAACGTTTATGGATATATCCATGGATATGCAAATCAATAATGATCGAGATATTTCAGGAATTTGAAAGATTTGAAGAAGGATAAGCGATCGAGTAGTCGCAAAGTTAAGATAATGATGTAATTAAATGGATTGAACAGGAACTCAATAGAGAAAAATTGGGCAATAAGGTTATTAAATCTAAGGTATTATTGTTGAGTGTTAATAGTCGAGCTAGCAAGGGGCAAAAAGAAAGTATTATTGTTATTGGAATTCCAAAGCAGATGTGTATAAAAAGGATTGGCAAAGACCAAATTAAGGTGTTTGAAATTTGTGAACCTTATCGAGGAATTGAAAATAACTCCAATTGTTAAGGAAAGTGATATGTATAGTTCGACTAAGAAATTTGTGTACTATGTACTAGAGACATTGTTAGAGAAAAATTCATGAACCAGTCAAAGTCTTATGCTATAGTAAGAGCACATCGAAAAGTAATTGATGGTTTAGAATGAAAAATCGAATGATTATAAATGTGAATAACCAACAGCCTTGACTGTTGGAGACAAATGTAAAACGGATATTTTTGGAGTTCTTAGGGACATGAGATCAATGTATAGTTCAGATTGATTATGGAAATAATAATCATTATATTGGTGACACCATTCGAAATGTGGATAAGGGATCTTACAACAAATGATAAGGGCCTAAAAATTAGTCGATGGCCATGATTGAATTGAGACAATGTTGATAGTGAAATGAATTTATAATGGGGATTGAGAAATCCAAGTAAAAGAGAAATGAATTGAGTGGATCGAGGTTATTAAAACCCTATGAGATTAGTGTTTTAACTCTAAGGAGATGTAATCTGATAAGTGATAAATGAAATACTTCGAAGTGTATCACCTCGGCCAAGATACACTTAGATAAAGATAAAGGCTTATAGAGGTCATCTATGTGACAGTGGTGTAGATAAGAATTGGCAATTAATTTTAAAATCTAAAAGATGTTTCGGATCCAAATTGTTACATAAACAGGATTAGGAAATATTGTTAGGATCCGATATATGTGTTATTGAGATTGAAAGTGTCGAATTGCGAGTAATTATGATAAAATGGTAAGACAGTATTGAGTATGAAAAAGGTGAGTTAATTGATTCTATTGATTTCAGTTCATTGGCAGAAATTACTCGTGTAGCGAAATAAGTGGGAAACAGAAAGTCAATGATCGAAAAGACTCCCCCGCCTTCCTGATCTGTCGTATGTGAAATTTCGAGGACAAAATTTTTATTAGGAGGGGAGAATTGTAACATCCCGTCACCGATGGGAAGATTATATTAGTAAATTGAGACGGGTTAGGATTTTACCGCATATTATTGACTGAGCATTCTTTTGGCCTCTAATTTTAGAGGAATGAGTCTTTTGCACATGCACATATAGGTACATGCATTCATGACATTTTCCCGGCATTTAATTGTGATACTGATGGGAAGTGTGACATTTGATAAAATTAGATTGGATTGCGATTTATTGGGAATTTTGGAATATTTGGGTTTGAATGATTGAATTGGGACTGTATTAGAGTGATTGCCAGTGGATAGTGACCATTAGGAAATTTTCTAGAAATTTGGGAGAAAAAAAGTCCGAACCGGAAATTTTTCGAGTGACGGACTGATTGACTGCATAGTGCTAGAATAATTGGTAAGTGGCAATGGAAAATTTATATATATGATTTTAGAGATTAATATGTCGAGATCTTGAAATTTGGAGACGAATTGGACTGGAACTGAATTGAAAAGAGAAAGAGATTTAAATGTTTTGCGAGGAAAAAAGGATAAGAGGCTTGATTGTTAAACCTTTAAATGCCTTGGTTTTGAAAGCTTGGAGAAGCTTCCTCCTCCTTCCTAGGGCTTGCGATTCTCCACCATCGATTGAGCTTTGTTCTTCCTCCCTGTGAGATTTTCGTTTCTAGCCTGCTTGCTCCTTCTCTCCTTGCAAAGCTAAGCTTTAAACCTAAGGAAGATGAAGATTTTGAGGTTTTGAAAGGGAGCCCGTAAGTGTTAAAAGAATTGGAGGATTTTTGAAAGAGTCGAAGATTTGAGCTTGATTGGTAAGTAAGATGGTTTTAATGTGTTTTTATGGTTGTTAAATGCATACATGGGTTTAATTGTGAAAGATTGGGGTAGTTGAGAGTGTGTTAATACTGGTTTTAGAGAGAGAAATGGTGAAATCGTGTCGGAGAAGACGATCGGGGCTTCGCACGTCGCGACGTGCACTGAGGCCTCGTCACGACGAGTAAATAGTTACTCGTCGCGGCGAGCTCGGCTGGGCGTCGCATGTGGCGTCTGATTTTACGCCTTGTGGCGAGTCATTTGCCTATCGTCATGGCGAGCTTAAATGAAGGTGTTACATGCATGGCGGCGTTCTTCACGCCAAAGCGAGTATTCGCTTTACGCCGCAGCGAGGATTTTGAGGCCGCGACGAGGGACTTTTTTTGAATTGGTTTAATTGAGTTTTTGAGGCATAGCTAATAGTATAGACCCCTAATTGAGGTGATTATTGATTCGTTATGAACTAGAGGAAGAGGTCTACAATTGAGGTAAAGAAAGAAAGTTTGAAATCAAATAAGTGAGACCTTAAATATTTAATGAGAGTTGGGTTAAGATTGCTATTGCAATCTAAAAGTTGTTTCATTAATTGGGGTATAATTGTGAGATCTCTAAATTTAAGAAAATGTTGTCGAGAGTTTAGAAACTCTTTATAAAAGGTGAATTTGATTTAGAAAATAGTGATATTGATTTTGAGGTAATATTCTAGTGGATATGACGTGATAAATTGACTGGATTTTAGAATTGAAACTTGGTAGTTCCGTAATATGTTATTGAATTGAAATGAGCCTTTATTGATCAATTGAGTGGAAAAGAAGATCTGACAAAAGAAAGTGGAAATTGGGAAATAGCACCAGAAAAGTCATGAATAGGCATAGTACATCTTTTATTCAAGGCATGTGCATCATTAAATTATTTTGATTGTACATTTTGTAATGGAAATTATTTGACTGTTATTGAGGCTCTGATGGATCGATATTCTACGGATATTGCTGGGACTTCCAGGCTGTAGCTCGGAAGTACAGGTGAGTAATCTAGTTGGTTCCTCAATCTATGTGTGTTTAATATTATGCCTGATGCCATGAGGAGATAACGGATGGATATGTGTGTTTGATTTTGATTGATTTCGGACCATGGATGTCTGAAATATTGAGAACTTTATATTGAAGTGCTATTGTGTGTAAATGATCATGAATGCATAAATGCAATAAATTGTAAATGTATATGACTGAAATACCGGACCGAAGGTCCGAAGAATCGGGAATTTGGTCACTGAAATAAAAACTGATTGTAAATGGAAATTGGAGCATATGCATTCATGCATAAAGGTATGATCAGATAATGACAGTTGTGACCGGAACAGCCAACGTATTTCAGAGCTTTAAGCTCAACGCATTAGGGCTTCAAGCCCAACGTTTATCAGATCCATAGGCTCACCGTATCAGGGCATTCAGGCCCAACGTATTCAAAGCCACAGGCTCAACGCAATGTGCCCGTCACTGGGACAGTTTCAGGTGTACGGTCACAACACCGTAATAAATTGGAAAGTGTCACATGTGTATTGCATATATGATATGAGTGAATGTGGATTGTGTGAGAGGAGAAAAGCCTTACATTTGTGAATTGTGATCGTATGTGGTATTCTATGATTTATTTGAATATGCATGAGTTGAGTGAACCATCGATGATGGTTTCTCACTGAGTTCGCAAACTCACCCAACATTGCAATTATTTTTCAGGAATTGGCGAGTACCCCGTTAGTAAAACGGGAGTATGTTACCACAAGGGAGTCAGAGTTTGAAGTCGGGATCAGTTTCACATCTGTATTAATGTCATTTTGAATTATGTGTAAATTTATAATTCTGCAAATTCTGCATAATAGTACCGATATTGTTTTGGGCCCAATTTGACTATGGATATTGTGTATATGAATTGATTTGTGACTGGAATTGTTTTATGATCGAAAATGATTTCGTATTAAAGCGGGCCCAAATTGTTTACTGATATTTGCGCACTCGGTTGGTTTTCCAAATGAAAAATGCTTTACCGAATTTTTGAACTGTTTTAACTGCTCTAGCATACCACACTCGCGAGGTACGGGCTCGGATATCACTATCGATATCGGGTTCAGGTTTTGAGGGAGTGGGATGCTACAAGAGATACTTCTTCTTGAACACTTCCACAAAATCTCTCTATGTAAGTACCAGAGGCATAACCTGACTATAGGGCACTGATTCCCACTAGTGGAGTGCATCCCCTGCAGCAAGCTAATTGCATAATCTAGTTTCTCTGCATCATTACACTTCATCTAAGTTAGGACCCTTTCTGTCCTCTTCAACCATGCCAGCCTCTTCAGGATTGGTGGTGTCATTAAAATCCACCGCTCCGTACTTACGAAGCTTACCATATTGCCCGCCCCTAACCACTGGAACTGGCACCGACGCTTGAGACCCTTGGCCCATGGAATAAGTGAAAGCTTGTGCAAAGGCTTGAAAGAACTGTGGATCCATTGCAGGCATAGGAGGAGGAGGAGGAGGTGACACCTCGTGCTGCACACTAGGTACCTCCAAACCAGGAGCAGAATGTGTCCCCGCATCTTGTGGGACATGTGACTCATCCGTGCTCCCCTGACTAGAGCTAGATCGAGACAGAGCTCCCCGGGTTCTACTCCGAGGTGGCATAGTCACTCCTTGAATATAAAACCATTGAAAAATCTTTAGTTTATGCAAAACAGATTTCAAAATACGTAAAATAGTTCAAATCATATAAAAAGATTTCAAATTATGAGAAATACATTAAAGCTTTTATGTCTTAAGCTACCCATTTCATGTTTAGGATACTTCAAAAACTAGTCACAAACTAGGACCCAAACCTAGTCGCTCTGATACCATAACATGTTGGAACCCTGTTTCTGAAGCCCAACATCCGGAGTCCTAAACCTTGGGCTTAAAACCCTGTAGGGTCATCATCAACATTTCCCTAAAGTGGTGTGCCACTGATCAAACACTAGAATCTCAACTTGACCTCACCAAGGAATCATAGCTTTAAGCCTTTAATTTGTGTTGAAATAAGAATCATCTCAATCGGAATTTTTCAACTCAATAAAAACTTAATGAGCTAACGTGATCATACTCCAAGCATGCTCTCCAAACTGGCCCCTCACTTATTCTAATGTAACTTTCTCAAAAACACTCCAAAAGACACAAATTTTCATGGAGAGACAATAACAGAAATTAGAAATCTATTGGTTTAAGTATCACTTCATTTGGGGGTCAGATGGGGAAATTATACCTGAAAGAATCGAACATGTTTATACCATCAATCAATTTGTACCTCTCTTGGAACAAACGTCATAACTTTTGTTATAGATTGCAGATTGACTTCATTTTTTGACCAATGGGAAGAGGACTTCTAGATCTATAACTTTCATGAAGACCTTAAAGGCCAATTCTATCGTTTGACTTCTGTATCGTCTCACATTTTGCATCGTCTCACTTTCCTTTCGTCTCAGTTCTATCGTCTCATTTCTATCGTCTACTTTTCTTCCAAAATGTCTCCACTTATAAGAATCATAACATTTGATTCCGATATCCAAATTTTTCATATAATATACCGTTGGAAAGATAAAAGAAAGATCTACAACTTTTCATAAGGAAATTTTGCCAAAATTCATCTATATCAATCCTAAATATGCCCCTAAAATCCGAAGACAAAATTTTCGTTCACACACCAACACTGCACCCAAATTCTTCATTTCATGACAACTTTTGAGATTCTTAGGGACAGAATTGAAAATCGATGTCTTCATAAAAAATGTAGCCATATATTTCTACTTTAATCCAAATTAAGAGCCATCTTGTTTGGACAACTAGAGGAGAAGTTATGGCTAACAGACCGAAGCATACTCAGTGACATTTTCCAGATCACTACTAATTTTATTTATAATCTTTCCTTATCACAACTCATACCAAGATCACTCTTTCCACTCCTTCTACTCCTCATTTCCAATACAATCACATTTAACGACAATTACACCTGGAAGTTGTCAATGAATGCATGTACTACTTTTTATGCAAAAACATTCCATATCTATATACATATATTCTAACATGATGCATGAACAAGAAATTGCATTTTCTTAGATTCTCTTTAAGCTCGCTTGTACTGAAATTTTGGGTCTTAACCCTTAATATGGAGACAGAATGTTACAAAATCAGTCCAGATTAACCCAGAAATTTGCCTTTAAGTTAGTATATGAATTCCCCCTTTATAAAACCTTGTGAATCAGGGTAAAAAACAAAAATCATATACTAGTAGCATCAAAAGATCATAGTTATTACAAAGCTTTAGTGGGATTTCAAGCCTCAAACATTAATGTCTCAAAAAAACTCAAATACAAAAGATACTTGAACACTGAACTACTCAAAATGCAACTAAAGCTTTGGTTTCAAAAGTAGCTTGAAATACAATAACATTTCAAAAGTGGAGTGATGCCCTTGGCCCTTGACTACTCAGTCTCTTGCTCTTCACCTGCTTGTGTGGAGGAAGGGTGGGAGTGAGCTTGAAGCCCGTGGGTAACAATTTTACAGTTTGCAACAAGCAAAGAAATTTCATACACTTTCAATGCAGAAGTTTATATGTATACAAAATCAAGAATGCATTACTCCTATCAACTTAGCATGAACACATAAACATATCAAATGGTTTGGGTAAGTCCAAAACATGACGCACTACACATTTCCAAAAAGATGGTCCTGCGTAGTTGTGGATTCTTAAGGGAGTCCTTGAGGGAGCTCCATGTCACTAGCGGGCAGGCGGGAGAAGCCTATACTTGGGTCAACGTGCACATAACGGTTCTTGAGGGACTACCACAAATCCACATAACACATAGAGTTTCAAAATCTTGTAAGCTTGATGCCCACAAAGGCACATTTTCTTGAAAACTTGCTTTTCATAAACTTGTTATATCTTAAAAACCATTTCTAAAAGTATGGTTTCAAAATCATGCATCATTTTAAAGAATCATTGTAATAAACAACTTTTTATGTATCATCTCACAAATCATATATAAGCATGTAGGAAAAATCTTGCTACACTTAACAACATTAAATGCACATGAATGAGGTGGTTGCAAAATTAATTACTGTCATTTATGGACAAAAACTTTTTGTTAGCTTATTGCCTAACTATAAAAGTGAAACCTACCTTGAAGTCCTTGACTATGGCTTGTTCAAATATGCCTCTCCTCTTTCTCCTCTTGTCCTTCTTGATTTTCTTCAATAATGACAAAAAAACCCCAAACCAAAAGGATTCAAATTGACAAACCCTAAGAACCTCATGCATGAAATTGATTCTAGAATACTTATACCCATCTATATCCTAAGCTCTTTGAACAAAAACCTTTCAAAACTCCAAAAGATTAAAACCCACTTACCTAAATCTTCACTAAACAATGATTTTCTTGGCTCCAATGAAAGCTCTAAGCTTCCCCTTTCTTTTTCCCTTCTTGATCGCTCTCAAAATCCCTCTTGAAGGTTGAAAAAACTCAAACCTAGTTTTCTCTTCTTTCTTTCCCTAAACTCATGAAACTCTCTCTCTTCTTTCTTCAATTTCGTTTTTCTCTCTCTCCCTAAAGTAACACACCCCATTTCCTTCTCTTTTACACCACTAATCAAGCCTAAAATACAATATGCCCAAAAGATGCCAAACCATGCTCTGATACCACCTAATGTAGCGCCCCCTTATCGTAGGGTACGCACCGAGATGCCCGTGGGTCGTTCCGATGCATATCCCACAGCAAGGAAGTGCTACTAACAAAAACAATCACTAGATACTCGCATGGCATCAATACAATTAAACCGCATTATGCAAATCACTAAAATTTAAAACCACAATAATCTTTCATCTCATAATATCAATCCAAAATATAGACAAGTCTATCGCCTCTGATCCAACACAATATCCTAAAAGGAAACTGATACAAAAGTCTATACTAAGTCATCCCCAAAAATCGCCCCAGCTGACCGACCTGTGTGCCATCGCTTCACTTGACCAAGCACTCGCACTGCAGGAAAACTCTATCACGGGAGCTAAGAATCTACTAACGCTGCCCTGAAAAATATTAGCAATGTTGGGTGAGTTTGCGAACTCAATGAGAAACCATCATCGATGGTTCACCCAACTCATGCATATACACATAATATATCACAATATATATATCACACAGTCACAATACAGAATCGGAACACTATCAAACACTTTACACATTTTCACTATAATCATACATTAGATAGGTCACTGAGAAGTTATCACATATTGCACGCCTTCTCACTTTTCACAACACATTCAGATGCATAATGCATGCCAATTTTCATTTTATGACAGCGTTGTGACTGAGCATCAATATTGTCTCGATTCGGGTACATTTCACAATAATCGCATTTTTAGCAAGTAGGAGAGCCCTCAGGGTATGCACTACTGCCCGCTCACATTAGGGATAGGAGAGCCCTCTGGGTATGCACTATTCCCTCTTTGGCCTTAGGCCCTTTTCACTAATAATCGAGCTTAAAGCTCTAATCACTAATTGCTCCAGTCACAACTGTTAATTTACCACTTTTAATCATGCCTAGCATGTACTCACACTTGCACAATCAATAACACAATTCAATCGATTCAATTGATCGTATTCAGAACACTTACTCATAATTCTATACACTGATTCACAATCACAAGGACTCACATTGTAAAACAATTTATACAATCACAGCACATTTAACACACAAAGATTGAGGAACCAACTAGGTTACTCACCTGTAACTTCCGAGCTACTGCCTGGAAGTACCAACAATATTCGTGGACTGACGATCCAACGGTGCCTCTATAACAATTCAAACGAATTCTCATCACTATATGCTCAATCACATAAATATGATAATGCACATGTCTTAATTCAAAATTGTACGATGCATGATCATGATTTTCCAACGCTCTAATCCCATTCCGCTATCTCTCGCTTCACAACCAAAATTCACTATTCACTAGGTCAAATTCCTTCACTAAGTCCCCAAAGATAACTCCAATCGTCAAAACATAACTCTTAGGTTATACTAAGAACTGTAATTGACTCTCTCTCGATAATTTTGATCCCACTAATTAAAATTCAAACTCTCAGTCTTTACTACAATTGTAGACCTCCTTCTCTAGTTCATAACGAATCAAGAATCACTTCAATTGGAGGTCTACACTAAAAGTTACACCCCAAAAACCAACTTATTTCACTTCAGAAATTGCCCCTCTTCGCGACCAAGACTCCCTCGTCGCGACGTGGGAAGGGACGCTCGTCGCGGTGTGGAAAAACGCTTGTCGCGACGAATATCCACACGCTCGTCGCAGCGACTCGGCCCGCTCGTCGCAGCGACTCGGCCCGCTCGTCGCGTCGAACACGCACTGGCTCGTCGCGGCGAGGCCAATTGCAGACGTCGCGACATGCGAACGATCTTCGTCTTCTCCGATCGATTTTCATTCTCTCTCTCTCTCAAAACCATCATTAACTCACTCCAACTACCCAAACTAACACATTAAATACCATAAATGCAACAACCAACAATAAATAACAACATTAAACTCGATAAACTTACCAAATCAAAGCTCAATCCGTAAACCCTAAAAACCTCCGAAAATTCCTCAAGCTCTAACAATCACGGTGAACTCCTCAATCTAAGCCAACCATCATCATCTTCAAGATCTCTAGCAGTTCTTCAACCACAAAGAAAAGGGAAACAAACAAGATCTCTAAAGGAAGGGAATCACACCGTCGAAGGAACGAGAAGAAGGAAGAGCTTTAGGTTTTCAAAGCTTTTATAAAAGGAGATTTGAACTTAGAACTATATATAAAGGGTCAATTTAACCTAGAAATCATAGTCCTCAAGTTCATTTAATCTCAGTCTCTAAATTTCAATGGCTCATCACAAAAATTCCTAAACTCGTAAATCTAAATTTTCCAAGCCATTTTTTAGTCAATTTCGGAACCGGAATCTAAATCATCAGTCTCTAAGTCATTTTCCCGGTCCGGACACATAACTCTATTATTTCCAGAAAAATTCTCATAATTCCTCCAAAAATATAAAACACTCAATCCCATACTCAATTTCCAATTTCCAATTCCCTAAAATTCAATTCTCACTCTAATTCAACTATTCCACTCAAATTATCCCTAATTTCACTTTAAATCAAATCTAACTCAATTATCTCAAAATTCACAATTCAACTCATAATCACAATTCAAATGCTGGAACAATCATGAATGCATGTCACTATGTATGCATGTGCAAAATGATCTATCTCTTTAAAATCAAAGGCCACAAAGCACTCGATCACAATTTATGCAATAACAGAACTACCCGTACCAATATGCTCATCGCATCGATAACGGGATGCTACAAACAGGTGCTCTAACCAACCTTACATACTAATTTTTCTTAATCTTTTCATATTCTTCACTGGTTGTTGAAGGTGTTTGGTGTTTGCTACAACCCAAACAAGTAGAAGATTCAAGAAAGGAGGAGCATTTTTAAGGTACATATGTTGTAATTTCATGTTCTTACATTCTGTTTATACATGCACATGGATTTTGGATTTTTTAAGGATGTAATAGTATTGGAATTTTGATTCCAGAGTTTCAACTATAGAGCCATGTATGAGATGCATGAACCCATGGCTCCTCAATACTACTTGGTTTTCACAATGCCTTTCTAAGCTCTTCTTCACTAAGATATTGATCATTATTAATAGAAATACCAAATTTTGATGACTCAATTTCAACTGGTTCGTGGTCATTGGAAATTTCAACATGTATGAAACCAACATCATCATCATCATCCTCCTCTGCATCAACTCCTAAACTAACACCTTTTGTGGCTCCACTACTTTCCTTCTTACCCTCTGTGGCTCCACAACTTTCCTCATCACCCTCCCTATCTCCATCTTTTCCCCTCGATATAAGCAATACCTCCGGTATAAATGAAGGGATATTGATCATATGAGTTCCTTTCATAAATTTTCATCAGATTGATAAGTCGTAGACAACTTTCATTTGACTCAATCAACTTCAATGACTAACGAAACTCAAAACATGTAATAGGCCTTATTTACTTAAAGGTATCCTAACTCCTCCCCCATCACACATATTTGCCTATAACTAACAAAATAAAGGTCTGCTTTATCAAAAATGCTTAATTCCCCATCAATATATTTGAACTCTAGCTCTTTAACAAACTTTCCACTATAAAACAACCTTATGCTTCCATGTTTGACCATCATATACTTGTTTAAAACAAATTTATAAAGTCAAGTGTATCACCAAAAAGCATACATTTAAATGATATTATCAACAATATAATGGATACTTCACCAAAAAAACTTACATTTAAATATTCCAATGCATGTTCCTAAGATTGGTTACAAATAGCACTACAATCCTCTATCCTTAGTGAGGTGATTATATTATTATTAATTTATGGCTAAAGCACTTTATGGAAATGGGAAGTCACCCAACTTAGAGATGAAAGTTTCAGGAAGAGAAGGTAGAGAGGGAATGACAGTTTTAAGCTAATTATTTTTCCTTTCTAAAGATGAAAAGGGTGTTAGATTAGGTAATAGTTGAGAAAATATTCACCTATTTTTGTTAACTAAAGGCCAAATAGCTAGTAAGGTGTGGTTAGGTATTTTAATCTAACATTTCATAAGTAAGCAAGGAATATTTTTCAAGACACTTCAATACTAAAGATACAAGGTCTAAACTCATTTCCAAGGGTTCCTAGTGCATCTGTCCCATATTATATAATTAAGATAAACTAACACTTATACCTTAATTTATTTAATATTTAAACAAAATAACAACTTTGTTAATTTCTAAATTTTGATGTGTGTTATTCCTCTTTTTCATCATTTTTACAATAAATGAGGGGAAAACAACATAATTCAAAAGAACATAATAATAAGAGTTATGTTTTTGTAAGCTTTTAATGAACATCTATAAGAATACATGTTTCATATCAACATAGGGAATAAGGGAATTGAGTATAATGGCCAATTAAGGAAGTTAGTTAAAAAGTTGTTGGGGGAATATAATCAATAACTTATCTTGTCTCTCATTAATCTATCAATTTCTTATTTACTATGTGAAGAATTATCATGTATGTTTAATCACAACAATAGGGTATCATAGCAAAGAGATTAGATCACATGAATACACGAAATTTGATGATTTTAAGCAAAATCATTTCAATTGAAAGGAGGTTAAACATAAGCATGGAGTTGACGAAATCAAGACACAGGTTTATACATATTTTCAATAATAACATTCATCAAGAGGCATTAATAAGAATATATTTTTAAGAATGAACATTTATTTCTATTAGATGTGTTGGGATCCGATCTCGGAACCGGGCCTCAACCGGAAAAGGAAACAAAGTGGCCGAAACCAAAGCGAATTCAAATCGAATAAATAGAATCTGAAGGCGAATCGAATAATAAAATGCAGAAACAAAGTATAAAGCAGATCAAAAGGCGAAATCAAATTGCAAAAGCGAAATCGAATAATAAAGCGAAAGAAACCGAATCATAAACATAAGGCGGAAACAATCAAAAGCGAAGCGAACACGAATCGAATTATCGAATTGGCTCAGAAACAAAATAACCAATCGATGCAATCGAACTCAAACACAAGTGCCGACATCCAATAACATACACTTTAGAAAAGCGATCGCGTTGGAAACCTAGACTAACCCTATCCGAAACCGGTATAAATTTTTTTTTCTTTCTCTCTTTTCTTTTCTTTCTTATTCATTCCTTTCATCTGTTATTTTCATTTTTAATGTAGAGCCCGTCCTCTACCGCCATCACTCCAGGTATTGTCCTTTTTGGCACTTGTGTGAGTCACGACTCGAACACAAGACCTCAAGGTTTTGTTGCACTTTAAGTGCACGCCTTTTACCATTGAGCCCTCAATGGTAAGAGGCGTGCACTTAAAGTGCAACAAAACCTTGAGGTCTTGTGTTCGAGTCGTGACTCACACAAGTGCCAAAGAGGACAATACCTGGAGTGATGGCGGTAGAGGCCGGGCTCTACATTAACTTTAAGTGCACCATTGAGCCATCTTCTCCTTTTCTCTTCGTGGATCATCCTCTTAACTTTGCTTCCTTTCATTTTCTTCTTACTAAATTGTTTCCTTCCTCACCATTAAACCTAGCTTAAGTTTTGAAATGGAGAAGAAATCGCTTGGTGGAAAAATGGTAGAAAAATCGTGGATGTGCTTAGGTTTGAGGATTTGAGGTTTCTTGGTGATTCTCAAAGGTTTAAAGCTTAAATCAAAGGCTCAAGTGGAGCGTCGATCCTCCGACACAGCGGAGACTTCCCGACAGTAGCTAGGAAGTTTAGAGGTGAGTAACCTAGTTGGTTCCTCGATCTCTGATTTGTTAAATGCTTTGTATGAACTATCTGTGAACATAATTCAATGAGATGTAATATTGTGAATTCGTGAACGCATGCTAGGCATGATCAGAAATTGGTAATTAACTGTTGTGATTGGAGCAATTTCTGATCGGAACTATAAGCTCAATTACTGTGAAAAAGGAAATAGTGCATACCCAGAGGGCTCTCCTATCCCTATTACGCGTGGGCAGTAGTGCATACCCAGAGGGCTCTCCTACCCCTAAAACGCGACTATTCTGACGCTCAGTCACAACACTGGAATAAAATGAAATCATCATGCATTAAGCATCTGATTGCACCGTGAATTTCGAATGAGTTATATATATATGTGTGTGATGTGAGTTTATGATTGCTGTTATGGATGTGTGATTGTATTAATCTGTACGCAATTATGCGTGATGCATGAATTGGGTGAACCATCGATGATGGTTTCTCATTGAGTTCGCAAACTCACCCAAAATTACATTTTATTTTTCAGGACAGCGATAGGTGACTCCTAGCTCCAGCGAGATGAGTATGGCTCACAGGTGGGTCAGTTGAGATCTTTTGGGGATGACCTAGTTAGGAGTTGTTACTGTTCATTTTGGGTTGTATAGTTGTAATTATGACTGAATCGTGTATTTATGGTTTTTAAGAAATGAATCGAGAAATATCTTTTGGTTTTAAAATTTAGCGAATATGATATTACAGTTTATTATATTGATGCAATGAGGTTTATAGAAATGATCGAATCGTAGTGCACCCTCATCGTAGGTTATGTATCGATATGACCTACGGGTGTCCCGGTGTATACCCTACGGTAAGGGGGCGTTACATTCAAGAACCACTTCGAAAATCGTGTACATCTCAATTTCTTTCAAATTTCATGAACAATGTTCAAATCATGCAATGCATCACACTTAGAAACGAAACAAAGCACATAGCACATCATAATGGTTTGGTTCGGTCCAAAACAGAACATACTTCACATTCCTGCATAGCGGTCCTGTGCAGCCGTGAATGGAATGTACTACACCTTCCCGTATAGCGGCCCGGTGTAGCCGTGAACTTATGGGAGTCTGAAATCGAAACTCCAGTGCCACTAGCGGGCAGGCGGGAGAAGCCTTTAAAAATAGACAAGTGCACATTTGTCCCACTTATGGGACCTGACCAAACCCACATAACACATAATCATACTCAAAAATTCGGATTGCCCGAAGGCATATTTTGAAATCTTGATTTTTCATATAGTGTCGTGCTCGACACAAACACATTCACAATTCACATAAATTCATATTGCAATTTACATGCAATCTCAATTCATCACAAAGAATGCATCAATTTCTTTAAATCATAATTCAAACACACAATGCACATTTTTCATCCAAAAATTCATGTAGCAATTTCATATTTTATTTAAAACAATAAAATCCATCAATTATTTCGATTTAATAAATCAATAGCAATATCATCGAATTATTCGAATAAATTCGAAAACAATGAATTTTATAAATCTTGCAATTTCTTAAAATCATTCCTAAAGCAAGGAATTTAGTCATTCGAAAATCATGATTTTCAAACGTTATCATAAACATAATTTATAAAAGTTTTGCTTCTCGATTTTTCAAAAATCCATACTTAGCTTAAAATTCAATAAATAAACATACTACCCACCTCGAAACGATGCTAGAAGCTTGTCCCATTCATCAATTTGTCCATTGCTTCTTTTCTTCTTCCAATTTAAAATTACCTAAACCAATTCACCCAAATTCAACATCATTAAAAGCATAATTACTCAAATTGAGCTTAGAAAACACGAAACTCTCTTATATTCAAGCTATCTAAATCAAAAACTTCCAAAATCCCCAAATCACAAAAATTGGACATAAACCATAATTCACAATTATCCAAAATTGAACCAATAATACTAAGCAATCACCAAAATTGACTTCATAATCCACAAATCTATATCATTTCCATGCTATCTAAACCATAAATTCATTAAAAACTCAAAGCTCGAAATTTTCTCTTACCTCATTTCTCCACCATTTTCGGATTTATTTGGCTTGAGAGGAAACTTTCACCTTCTTCCATATTTTCCCTTAGAATCAACCTAAAATCATCCTTGGAAGGTATCAAAATTTTGAACCCTAAGAGTTCTCTCCTTTTTCCCCTTTCTTTTCTCCCATCCGAATCTCTCATTCTCCTCTCTTCTTATTCTCTTGTTCTTTTCTTTCCTAAGTATCGTGCTTCCCAATCCATAAACGACAGCCCATCTGTTTTTATAGTGCCATGTCACTTAATGAATGGCTAATGACCCATATGCCTCTCCATTTAAGCCTAAAACCTTAAGTCCTTATGTGTTCTTCCAAAATTGCCCTTAACATTCATTTTAATTCATGCTACTTTAGGACAATTTTCTCACCATTAAATTGAAGGAATTTGTTGGACCCCATCCCCGACGCCCAACATTCGGAAACACACAAGCATAGAAGACCCAAAAAACGACACATACTGGCTACGATTTGGGGGACTTACAATAGGAATTTCGGATTGACTTCCTAAGGACATTTGTTCCCTACGGTCTAACGATTCCAACGCCACCAAAAACGCTCAATTTGGATTAGAAATGAAGAAGTTATGGCCAAAATACTATCTAAAGAAAACAGTCAAAACTGAACACTCTATCGATTTCATGACAAAATTTGAAGGTTTTTTAGGCTAAATTGCCGATCGGTTCCTTCATAAAACTTGTAGATCTAAGTCTCTAGTTTAATTTAAAACAAGAATCGACCTGATCGGAGCTCTACAGATCAAGATATTTCAAAAGAATTGAAGTATATTCAAACTTTATCGAACGACCATCACACTTTGTTTCAATCCACTTTTCATAATTTAAAAGCAATACTGATCAATCAAGTATAAAAAGATAGAAAATTTTCTTAGGAGTCTATCGCTTTGAAAATGAGGTCGATCGGAGGTCTGTGCAAAAAGTTATGGATGAGCGCCTAGGCGCCCACGCGGAGCTAACGCCTCGCAGCCCGACCTATCAGACTTCGAACCCTCATAACTTTTGACTCCGAGCTCCAAATCAGACAAGGTTTGATTAGTTTGAAATATAAAAGACAACTCTACAATTTTCAAGCAGGACTAAAAGGCCAGCTCGGACACTAAAGGAATCAAAAGTTTACTCCAAGACCGACCGACTAGCTCTTCATAAACAGTACCAAAACTTGTAACCATCATAACTTTTGATCCCGAACTCCAAATTTTACAAACTTGGTGGCTATAGAAAGGTAAGAGAACGCTCTACAACTTTCATGAAGACCATAAGACCAAAATCCAACTCTATATAGGTCGCATATAGATTCAAAGTTCTGCTAATAAAAATCTGCCATTTAGACAGCACCCGCACTCAACTTCAGCAACTCACATTTTCCAATTAACACACCCTAAAATAGCTCATAATACATCATGGACAAGCTCTACAGCTTGCCTACAACTCTCAATAAGAGTAAATGATCCTATTCGACCTATAACAACCCAAAAATTGCAGCACTACTCAACATACCCAAAGTTGACCACATGAACACATCAGCCAATACAAAACCCAACAGCAACTCAAAAATTAAAAAGACTCATACACCTTTTTTCAAGGTCATACACAGATCACAAGTCAATACATACACATGCATAAGAGAGTACTAGAGCTCTCATTCTCTTTTCCAATCGTATGAGTTCAAGCACAACTTTAGTTACATATCAGCATATTCATCATATCCATCAAGAATCAAGTACAAAATACAAAAAATGAGATGATCAATGCTTAATATGCTTATAAAGCTATACAAAAGCTAGTTACTAACTTAATAAAAAAGTGTCTAAAGTCTTGGAGTTATGCCCGATGCCTTGCAAGGTTCAGCGCTCAACTTGGTTTGCACCTGAGGAGGGAGAATGGGGTGAGTAAAACACGACTCAGTGGCTAACACCTTTATAGCTATCGAGTAATGAGCCATACAACACATAAAGAATCCGAAACATTAGCAATCTATCATGTAAAGTCCAAATAGCTCAACTTCATCACATAAATCATAAATTAATCAAAATCATCACATAAAGCATAACATGAAATCTTCTATCAATTAAAACACACATTATGCATCATAACACCAAAATGATGAAATACACACAATTGGCTCGAGAGTTCCTTAAGCACAACGGTTTACACCGTAACACAACGAGTCTGATTTCTCAGGATCTCGTGGCCTCAAGCGGGCAACCGGGAGAAGGCTATGTGTCATCGTGCACGAGACTATCGAAACAGGTTCTCTCTTACGCAATTACAACCAATTCATGCTCACATATTCAAACACAAGAATAGCATTTTATGCTTCTTTCATTCTATCGAATCATCATAGTTTTATACTTTTCTTTCAAATCAAAGGAAATACACTTTCAATAAACACACAATTTAAAAAAGATTGCACACATAAGGCATTTTCCCATTACACAACAACTATAAAAATGTTACCCACCTAAACGTCGGGATCCGAATTCAAGATTTCCCTTCCTCCTTGTCTTGAGTGGGGTTTTCTTGATTTCCTTCAATTAAACCGCACTCCATTCAATAAATACATTCCAAAGGAAAATCGTAGCATTCAAGAAAGTCAAGCGAAGATAAAATAAACTTTAAACCTAACCTACCCATAGGCCATTTAAGCTAGAAAAACCCAAAACCCTATCTTAGAAATCCTAAATCCATTGATTCCACCTTTCTCTTCTTTATTTCTTCAAATCCTACACAAACCCTAACCTCCATTTCCTCCCATTCTTGAATCTAAGATAAGAAAAGATGGAACTTACCTCAAACGAGTAGATTTCCTTCTTTTTCTTCTTCTTCAAGCTTCCTACGACTCTCTCTTCTCCTCTTGGCCGAAACCCCCTTTCTCCTTGGCTCACGTTTCTCTTCCTTTTCTTTTCTCTACGAAAACTTGCTTCTCCTCCTCTTACTTCACTTATTCCTCAACTTAAAGCCTACCTCAAAACTACGTAGTTTCAAATCTCCTTATAGCTTACTATGCTTTTCCTTTGGGCTCTCCTCCTTCTTCTTATTCCATTAGTCTCTAAAGCCCATTCTTTCCAATATTAATTCTAATCCTTTACTTTAATTTCAAAATTCTAATTCCCAACCATACTTGCTAATTCCAAGACTCAATAAAAATATAAATATATCTACACATATTTTAAACAATTAAAACAAAAATAAAGAATAAGTCAAGTAAAGCAATAAATCAATAAAAAATAAAAAAAATTCGGGGCTCAACAATTCTCCCCTCCTAAAAGAATTTCGTCCTCGAAATCCTTACCTGAGTCCATGAAGAGGTATGGGTACTTCTCCTTCATGGCTTCCAAAGGCTCCCAAGTTGCCTCCTAGGTCGAATGGTTCCTCCACAAGACCTTTACCAGCTTTACAATCTTATTCCTTAACACCTTTTCCTTTGAATCTAATATCTCCACTGGTTGCTCCTCATAAGTCAAATCCTCCCTCAACTGAACCTCTGAAGGTTGAACTATATGTGAAGGATCCGATCTGTACTTCCTTAGCATCGATACGTGGAACACATTGTGAATCTTAGATAACTTCAATGGCAAATCTAACTTATAAGCCAAAGGCCCAATTCTCTTAATGATCTCATATGGGCCTATGTACCTCGGGCTAAGCTTGCCCTTCTTTCCAAATCTCAAAACACCTTTCCATGGAGAAGCTCTAAGAAACACCTTTTCTCCCACTTTAAATTCCATCTCTTTCCTATGGACGTCTGTGTAGCTTTTCATCCGATCTTGAGCTGCTTTAAGCCTCTGTTTTACCACTTTGATTTTATCGACCGTAATCTGTACCAATTCAGGTCCTACAAGCTTCCTTTCACCTTCCTCATCCCAAAAAATAGGAGTTTTGTATCTCCTACCATACAAAGCTTCATATGGTGCCATTTGAATTCCCGAGTGATAGGAATTATTATAAGAAAACTCAATCAAAGGTAGGTGATCATCCCACGAACCTTTGAAATCCAATGCACAAGCTCTCAACATTGCTTCCAAAGTCCGTATCGTCCTCTCCGATTGTCCATCAATCTGTGGATGGAAAGCCGCACTAAAATGAAATTTAGTTCCCAAAGCCTCCTGCAAGCTTTCCCAAAATCTGGAGGTAAACCTAGGATCCCTATCAGAAACTATCGAGCTTGGAATCCCATGAATTCTGATTACCTCATCCACATACTTCTTAGGCAAAACATTCAAAAAATCTGTCTGTCTAATTGGCAAAAAGTGTGCTGACTTGGTCAACCTATCAACAATCACCCATATAGCATCATGCTTCTTACTAGTCCTCGGTAATCCCATTAGAAAATCCATGGTAATTTTCTCCCATTTTCATTCCGGAATCGGCAAAGGATTAAGCTTGCCTGAAGGTGCGTGGTGTTCAGCTTTAACTTGCTGACACACTAAACATCTTTTAGCATACTCTGCCACATCTTTCCTCATTCCTTTCCACCAAAAATACTCTTTCAAATCCCGATACATCTTAGAACTCCCTGGGTGCATTGCATACGAAGCATTATGCGCCTCATCAAGGATCTCATCCTTCAACTCTAACCTGTCTGGAACAAACAATCTATTTCCCATAACCATCAATCCATCTTCCTTCACCTCTACTTCAGAAGGTTTGCCACTCTTTACCTCTTCTCTAATCTTACTCAAGTACTCATCCCGTTCCTGCAATTCTTTAATCTTTTCTTTCAATACTGGTCTCACTCTGAAATTTGCCAAGATACAATCAGGTTCAACTTGTCTCAACGTCACATTAAGTCTGGCTAATTCCTTTAGTAAGGGAAGATACACTGTTTCCACATGTTCCATAGTGGACTTCCTACTCAATGCATCGGCTACCACATTAGCTTTCCCCGGATGGTAGTCTATCATCAAGTCATAATCCTTTAACAATTCTAACCATCGCCTCTGTCTCAAATTCAACTCTTTCTGAGTCAACAGGTATTTAAGACTCTTATGGTCTGTAAACACCCTAGTAGTAACTCCATACAAGTAATGTCTCCAAATCTTCAATGCGAAAATTATAGCAGCCAATTCCAAATCGTGGATAGGATAGTTCATTTCATAAGGCTTTAATTGCCTAGAAGCATAGGCAATCACTTTCTCTCCTTGCATCAATACACACCCTAAACCCTTCCTAGAAGCGTCACTGTATACAATGTATCCATCATCACCATAGGGTAAAGTCAAAATCGGTGCAGTAGTAAGCCTATTCTTCAATTCTTCAAAACTACTTTGGCATTCCTCAGTCCATTCAAATTTCTGATTCTTTCTTGTTAATTTGGAAAGTGGAGCAGCTATCATAGAAAAGCCCTCCACAAACCTCCTATAATATCCGGCTAGGCCTAAGAAGCTTCTCACTTCAACTACATTCTTAGGTGCTTCCCATTTAACCACAGCTTCTATCTTTTGTGGATTCACATGCACTCCGCACTTTGAAATCACATGCCCAAGAAATACTACTTTTCTTAGCCAAAATTCGCATTTATCGAATTTGGCATACAATTCATTCTTTCTCAAGGTCTCTAAGGCAACCCTCAAATGATTCTCATGCTCCTCAATGATAAATTGGTCTAAGAAAGACTTGAAGACTCTATTCATCAAATTCATAAAGACCACAGGAGCATTTGTTAACCCGAAAGGCATAACCAAAAACTCAAAGTGGCCATACCGCGTCCTAAAAGCAGTCTTTGACACATCGGTCTCCTTAATCCTCAATTGATAGTAACCCGATCTCAAATCTATCTTGGAAAAGACTCTCGCCCCTTGTAATTGGTCAAATAAATCATCTATGCGCGGGAGCGGATATTTATGCTTAACGGTGGCATGATTCAGCTTCCTGTAATCCACACACATCCGTAACGACCCATCCTTCTTCCTCACAAAGAGAACCGGAGCTCCCCAAGGCGAAGAGCTCGGCCTAATGTAACCCTTCTCTAATAAATCCTCCAATTGTTCCTTAAGCTCCTTCAATTCTGCCGGAGTCATTCGGTAAGGCAGAATTGAGATCGGTGTAGTACTTGAAAGAAGCTCAACGGGAAATTCAATTTCCCTAGGCGGAGGTAGTCCTGGCAATTCCTCGGGAAAGACATCCGGAAATTCCCTGACTATAGGAATGTCTTCCAACCTCCCTCTATCTGCCTTCGTGTCTAACACATAGGCCAGGAATGCTTCACACCCCTTACTCATCATTCTCTCTGCTTTCAAAGCCGAAACAATCCGAGGCAAACTGGCTTTTCTATCTCCCATAAATACCACTTTTCTGCCATTCTCTAGCTCGAATTCCACTGTCTTCTGCTTGCAGTCTAAATTGGCATGATACTTCTCTAATGTATCCATACCTAGGATCGCATCCAATCCTCCCATCTTCAAGGGCATCAAGTCCACCATAAATTTTCCTCCACTAATCCCTATCTCACACTCTCTATACACTTGACTGATAATAATATACTGGCCGATCGGAGTACTCACCATCAGCGGAGTATCCAATGGGTTCAACTTCCTCCTAGGCACAATCCTACCTAACGACACAAAAGAATGGGTAGAACCCGGGTCAATCAAAACAAGAACATCATCATCAAACAATTTAACCATACCCGTCACCACTTCTGGAGCTGTCTCTACCTCCTCTCGAGTCATTGCAAACACTCTAGCTGGTGCTTGCCCCTGGATCTGTCTGGAAGATGAGCTCTCTTAGGCACTCCAGACCTACCCACTTCAGTTAAAGCCTTCTGTCCCACTGTCTCTGTTCTCCTGGAAGCTTGCATCTGTGATCCCTCTCTTCTGTCCGGCTTAGGACACTTTTTGGCCATGTGTCCCTTTTGTCCACAATTGAAGCATGCTCTTGTTACTCTGTAACATTCTCCTCTATGATGCCTCCCACAATGCTCACATTTGGGAAGAGGTGGCCTATCCCCATCTCCTCTTCTACTGCCACCCACCGTTGAGGCTTGGTGAGAAACAGTAGGAGTCCTCACAGGTCTAGGTCAGCTCCCACCACTGCTCCTCTCCTCAGACTGCACAGGAAAGGTTCTGGCACTTCTCTCAGGTATAGAAGTACCACCTCCCCTCCTGAACTGCTCTCTTCCCTTTCTTTTTCGGCTAACTGCACTCTTAATGTTCTCGATGTTCTCAACTCTCAATGCTGCTTCAACCAGCTGTTGAAAGTCGGCAAAGTTTTGCACTACCACCTTCTCTCTGATAGCTAGGTGCAGACCCGACTCAAACCGGCGACACTTAGTAGCTTCACTGAACATCATCTCTGAAGCATACCTCAATAACTGGGTGAATCGGCGCTCGTATTCAGTAACTGTCATCTCCCTCTGGGTGAGACTCAGAAACTCCCTCTGCTTCTATTGAATGTACACCTCAGACAGATACTTCTTCCTGTAAACAGCCAGGAAGTCTCCCCATGTCAACCCTATCAGCTTCAGCTGACTCCCCGGTACACACTCCCACTAGTGCAAGGCATCTCCCTGGAATAAAATGGCAGCATAGACCACCCTCTCGTCATATTCGCACTCTATCTGATCTAAGAGCCTCTCGGTCTTCCTCAACCAGGCCTCGGCTTCTTCAGCATCCGTGGTCCCGTAGAAGTCCACCGCTCAGTACTTTCTCAACTTATCAAACTGTCTCCCCTTCTTAACTGGGGCCGAACCAGAAGCCTGTGGCATTTGACCCATTGCCTGAACAAAGGCTTGGCTAAATGCCTGGAACAGTCTCAGATCTAGAGCAGGCACTTGCTCAAATTGACTCGGCGACTGCTGCGTCTGAGGCTAGAGGGGCTCACTACTTTGCCCTAGAGAAGCCTCAACCACTCCCGGGGCTACCGACTCATCGGTGCTCTCCTCTCTCAGTGGAGAGTCAGGTGCAATTGAACCTTGCAGAACTCCTCGTGTCCTTCTACGAGGTGACATCTTACTCCTTCAATGAAAACATTCATGATTAACTACAATTTCTTTTAATTCTTAGTTCCTATATGTATGCATGATATGCATGTCACTTAATACAAACAATCAACTCGTACATGCAAAAATTTAATCACATAACAAAAAAATTTCCCTACTATGCATCCTAAGCCTAGGAATAAACCTAAGCTCTGATACCAAATAATGTTGGACCTCGTCCCCGAGGCCCAACATTCGGAAACACACAAGCATAGAAGATCCAAAAATTGACACATATTGGCTACGATTTGGGAGACTTACAATAGGAATTTCGGATCAACTTCCTAAGTACATTTTTTCCCTATGGTCTAACGATTCCAACGCCACCAAAAACGCTCAATTTGGATTAGAAATGAAGAAGTTATGGCCAAAATACTATCTAAAGAAAACAATCAAAACTGAACACTCTACCGACTTTATGATAGAATTTGAAGGTTTTTTAGGCTAAATTGTTGATCGGTTCCTTCATAAAACTTTTATATTTAAGTCTCTAGTTTAATTTAAAACAAGAATCGACCCGATCAGAGCTCTATAGCTCAAGATATTTCAAAAGCATTGAAGTATATTCAGACTTTATCGACCGACCATCACACTTTGTTTCAATCCACTTTTTATAATTTAAAAACAATACTGATCAATCAGTATAAAAAAGATAGAAAATTTTCTTAGGAGTCTATTGCTTCAAAAATGAGGTCGATCGGAGGTCTGTGCAAAAAGTTATGGCCAAAAGATGAAAAAGGGGTTGGTCGGCCAAGAACCGACCCCAAAGACGAGTACCTAGCGCTCGCCCCCGCGGAGCTAGCGCCTCGCAGCCCGACCTATCAGACTTCAAACCCTCATAATTTTTTTCTCCGAGCTCCAAATCAGATAAGGTTGTTGGACCAATGGGGGTTGACAAATTAAATCCCTTTATGTTTTGATAATAATAAAATATCTAGAAATAGTTAAGAAATTATTTCAGGTATTATTCAATAAAAGGATTGAGTAAATCAAGATAAGCAAGTGTCTAATCAATGAGGAATCAAGTTGGGAGTTATCTACTAAGTAAAAATGACATGAAGCTTAAGGATAATAAAGGATTTGGTAATACAAGTCGACTTACATCAAGGTCTGAATATAATAAGTCAACTAGAACAGTACAAGTCGACTTATATGAAGATGTATTAAGACAAGTCGACTTATCGAGGAAGACAAGTCGACTTATACATCACAAGTCGACTTATTGGAGAGCGGAGTTACAAGTTTTACGTAAATGGTTGAAACAAGTCGACTTATTCATTCGACAAGTCGACTTATGGATGCACAGATTCAGCTCCAACGGTCCAATTTGCTAAAAATGGAATGGAGATTATCAAGGAACGGCTATATCCAATTAAGCAACGGCTAGTAGAGCTCCAACAGCTATATTTCTTCAAGTATAAATAGAGGATGATGGAAGAAGAGTATATACAAGTTCTACAAGTTCAAATACTCTCATATTGCTTCAAATTGCTCACTATTGCTCTTATTTTGTTACAAATTGTATTGAGCATTTGTTCTTCAATATTTGTATTGTTTTGTTACAATTGAGTGACGAGTGAGAAGGTCACGTGAGGTAGGATTTGTGCCGGAAGACAAATCGAGTGTAAAAGGTTACTTGAGCCGGAATTCAAGTGGCGTTGTAAAAAGTTCACACTCAACTACAAAGTGTGCAATAAAGTGATTGGAAAAATCCTAAGTGGGAGCTTAGGTAGAGGGCGTGGTCTTAAAGACCGAACCTCTATAAAACGCAGTGTTTGATCTTCTTCCTACACTTTTCTATTAAGTTTATCAAAATTATTTTTGTGTGTTTTAACTTCTGATTTTCTTGTAGAAATTTACAAAGAGTTTTAAAGATCTATTCAACCCCCCCTTCTAGATCACTTACAAAGGGTTGATTCGTTGGAAAGATAAAAGACAAATCTACAATTTTCAAGGACTCAAAGGCAAGTTCAGACACTAAAGGAATAAAAAGTTTACTCCAAGACCGATCGACTAGCTCTTCATAAACAGTACCAAAACTTGTAACCATCATAACTTTTGATCTCGAACTCCAAATTTTACAAACTTAGTGGCTATAGAAAGGTAAGAGAACGCTCTACAACTTTCATGAAGACCAAAAGACCAAACTCCAACTTTATATAGGTCGCATATAGATTAAAAATTCTGTTAATAAAAATCTGTCATTGAGACAGCACCCGCACTCAACTCCAGCAACTCACATTTCCCAATTAACAAACCCTAAAATAGCTCATAATACATCATGGACAAGCTCTACAGCTCGCCTACCACTCTCAATAAGACTAAATGATCCTATTCGACCTATAACAACCCAAAAATTGCAGCACTACTCAATATACCCAAAGTTGACCACATGAACACATCAGCCCAGAATTTCAACAACTCATAAACCTTAGCAAATTTCCAGCGAGCTATCCCAATACAAAACCCAATAGCAACTCAAAAATTAAAAAGACTCATACACCTTCCTTTTTCAAGGTCATACACAGATCACAAGTCAATACATACACATGCATAAGAGAGTACTAGAGCTCTCATTCTCTTTTCCAATCGTATGAGTTCAAGCACAGCTTTAGTTACATATCAGCATATTCATCATATCCATCAAGAATCAAGTACAAAATACAAAAAATGAGATGCTCAATGCTTAATATGCTTATAAAGCTATCCAAAAGCTAGTTACTAAATTAATACAAAAGTGTCTAAAGTCTTGGAGTTATGCCCGATGCCTTGCAAGGTTCAGCGCTCAACTTGGTTTGCACCTGAGGAGGGAGAATGGGGTAAGCAAAACACGACTCAGTGGCTAACACCTTTATAGCCATAGAGTAATGAGCCATACAACACATAAAGAATCTGAAACATTAACAATCTATCACGTAAAGTCCAAATAGCTCAACTTCATCACATAAATCATAAATTAATCAAAATCATCACATAAAGCATAACATGAAATCTTCTATCAATTAAAACACACATTATGCATCATAACTCCAAAATGATGAAATGCACACAATTGGCTCGAGAGTTCCTTAAATACAACTGTTTACACCGTAACACAACGAGTCCGATTTCTCAGGATCTCGTGGCCTCAAGCGGGCAGCCGGGAGAAGGCTATGGGTCATTGTGCACGAGACTATCGAAACAGGTTCTCTCTTGCCCAATTAGAACCAATTCATGCTCACATATTCAAACACAAGAATAGCATTTTATGCTTCTTTCATTCTATCGAATCATCATAGTTTTATACTTTTCTTTCAAATCAAAGAAAATACACTTTCAATAAACACACAATTTAACAAAGATTGCACACATAAGGCATTTGCCCATTACACAACAACTATAAAAATGTTACCCACCTAAACGTCAGGATCCGAATTTAAGATTGCCCTTCCTCCTTGTCTTGAGTGGGGTTTTCTTGATTTCCTTTAATTAAACCACACTTCATTCAATAAATACATTCCAAAGTAAAATCGTAGCATTCAAGAAAGTCAAGCGAAGATAAAATAAACTTTAAACCTAACTTACCCATAGGTCATTTAAGCTAGAAAAACCCAAAATCCTAACTTAGAAATCCTAAATCCATTGATTCCACCTTTCTCTTCTTTCTTTCGTCAAACCCTACACAAACCCTAACCTCCATTTCCTCCCATTCTTGAATCTAACATAAGCAAAGATGGAACTTACCTCAAACGAGTAGATTTCCTTCTTTTTCTTCTTTTTCAAGCTTCCTACGACTCTCTCTAATCCTCTTGGTCGAAACCCCCTTAAAACAAGTAAAAGTCAAGTAATCTACACATAATTTAAACAATTAAAGCAAAAATAAAGAATAAGTCAAGTAAAGCAATAAATTAATAAAAAAATATAAAAAAAATTTGGGGCACAAAAGAATTTGCCAAAACTTCCTTCTAGAGAAATGTTTTTCATTGTCTTAATTTCATAAATCCACCAAAATCATTTAATTTGGTGGACTATGCTAAAAGTTATGCTCCAAACATTTCGGGTTATTCATATGCTAACACATTTTCCAACACTTTATTTCCATCCAAAAATTGACAGCCTTAAAGACTAAATTGAAACTCGAGTCCTTTATAACATTTGTAGTTCTATTTCTCTAGTTTAATCCAAATCAAGAATTACCTCATTTGGATTACTAGAACAAAAGTTATGGCCAAAATACTTTCAAATTTTTCTAAGCCAAGATTGCACACTAATCCGAATTTCCATTCAAAAATTGAAAGTGTTGGACCCCGAACCTTGAGTGACACTTTAATTTAGTAATATGAATGATCAAGGGGATGAGTTGATTGAACTAGAGTTGAAAAACAAGAATTAAAAAGAAAAAGTGTGAAAATTTGAAGAATTTAGAAAGTTTGACTTTTTGGAGAGAGAATGTTTGACTTAAGAGTTGACTTTTGTTTGAGGCAAAATTTGAGAAAATTGTCTTCTGGAAACTTGTAGTTTATGTCAAGAGCTTTTCGTAGACATAAAGTTTGATATTTTTCGATATCGGGAGTGAGAGTTATGATCAGTCAAAGTTGGCTTGGAAGTTTGGCGTTTAGGGTAAAAAGTTGACTTTTTTTTATTTAGGTCAAATTCGAGAAAATGATCAACGTAAAACTTGTAGCCTCTGTCGAGAGCTTTTCGTGGACATAAAGTTTGCTATTTTTCGATGTCGAGATTGGGAGATATGATTTTCAGAAGATATGCTTTGTTTTGAAAATGTTAATAAGTATAGATTTGCATGTGCTATACTTCGAGGCCACTCGCCGTATGGATTTAGTCTGAATTGGAATAAGTGGTCTTAATGAAAGTTGGAGCTTGTATTTCTATCTTTCCGACGCCATAAAGTATGTAATTTTTCGAGATCGGGGCAAGGATTTATGAGCGATTAAAATTTGGAAGTTGTTTAGGAAAAGCTGATTACGACAGAATCTTTGAGTGGAAATTTGACTTCTTTGGAAGCCAATTGGATTTTTCTGTTCTTGAGGGAAGTTGTAGAGCTTCCTTTTACCTTTCCATAGACACCAAATTCGTCAAATTCCAAGTTCGGAATTAAGAGATATGATTTTTGAAAAATTCAGTTATAAGTGGGTATTTAAGGTTTTGACAATTTTGCTTGAACTCCGACCCTTTTGCAATCTTTTGTTATAAATCTTTCGTCCGACATCCGATTGACTTGATTTTTGAAGCATTGGATTCCTAAGACAATTAATGTCATTTTACTGAAGAATTATGAATTTTAGGAGATTGAATTGAAGGTGATTGATTTTAATCAAATGAGTTGAGAAAGTTTCCGAACATGGTTCGGTAATTTATAAATCGGGAGCTGTGGAGATCCGATTGAGTCGATTCTTGAGGTTAAATAAAGTTAAGATAAGGGACTTCAATTATGTGAAGGGCTTTAATTTTATTTTAGTCCCTAAGGTCGTTAATTTTTGAATTAAAGTAGGGTTAATGTTGAATTTCGGATTTGGTGCAGGTCCGATAGTTTTTCGGCCATAACTTTTTCGTTTTAGACCCGAATTGAGCGCGGTCAGTTGCATTAGATTCGTATGATTGAGAGGAACATTTCTCAAGAAGGAAGTTTTAACAAATTCCTTCAACTCGATAGTGCGAATCAAAACCGCAAGTGAAATGGCATAAAGTAACATGTGAGGGGCATTTTAGTCTTTTTATTAAATTTTAATGACATGGCATCATTTTAAGTGGTGTAGCCGTAGGAAAGGTCTGGAAATGTTAAGAGAAGAGAGAATAACGATTCTTTTAGAGAGAAGAAGAAGAAATGAGAGAGAAAGTGAAGAAGAAAGCTTCGTATATGGGAAAGAAGAGAGAGCTTCCCATTTCTTCGAATTTTTGAAGCTTTTAGCATGAGTTTCAAGTAGATTTCAAGAGGAAAAGAAGGAAAATGAGGAAAGCTTCCCATAGGTTTTGCAGAAATTTCGAAAGTCTAGAGAGAGAAAGAGGTAAGAGAAATTTCAATTTTTGAGTTTTTGATAAGTTTTTGGTTTAGAATCATTAGAAATGATGTGGGTTTACTTATTCCATGATCAATTTTAGAGAATACATGTTAAAATTGATTTAATTTTGAGTGAAAATTTAATTGGGATTATGCCCAAATTTTATAATTTGGAGTTTTTGAAAATTGTTAGTGTAGAATCATGAAAAATACTATAGATTGATGATATGTGAAGTTAATTTTGAAGAATTGATGGATTATGATATTGAATTTGGTTAAATTGGTTTAGGCCAATTTTAAGATTTGGGGATTTTTGAAATTGAGGATGTAGATATTTTGGAATTAATGTGAATTGATAAATTGTGACATTAGGTTTGGAAATTAAGCTATTTATGAGAGTGAATTTGAGTAAATTGGTTTAGGTCAAATTTGGACTTTGGGATTTTAGAAATTCTGGTTTTGGAAAGCTTGGAAAAAAATGAAGATTATGAATTTCCTATAGTTAAGTGTGAAAATTATGCAAATTATGATGATGAATTTGGATATTTATGGCTTAGGGAATTTTTAGGTTGAGGAAAGAAGAAGGAATTTGAAGAATTGACGATTTGGACAAACTTCTGGCATCATTTCGAGGTGGGTAGCATATTTATATTTTGATTTGTAAGCTATATGTGAATTTTGAAAAATTAAAGAAAGCAATTTTCGAAAATAAAGAGAGCAAAAAAAAATGGATTTTTGATAGATTATTGTTTTTGTAAATATTTGAAAAAAAGGTGATTAATGTTTAAAATTATAATTTCTGAATGATTTCTGAAAAATTATTACAAGTTTAAATTCATTGTTTCAAATGATATATAAATCGATAGAAATTTCTGAAAATTCATTTGTTGTGTATGCATTGATAAATATGCAAATTGTTGAATTGATTGAATGGATTGACTTATTTGAATTGTGTGTATTATGTGACTGTGTGGCAAAGCAAGATTTTTGAAAAAATGCCTTCGAGTAATTCGAACTTCTGTTTTCGTTTATGTGCTATATGGGTTTGGTAAGGTCCTTTGTGAGTCAGCGTTGTCTCTATGTGTATAGCCTTCGCCCGGCTGCCCGCTAGTGGCACGGAGCTCCGATTTCGGACTCCTTTCACGACTACATTGGACCGCTTTGCGGGAAAGTATAGTACGTTCTGTTCACAGCTGCACAGGACCGCTATGCGAGAATGTGCAGTACATTCTGTTTGGACCTAGTCAGACTATTCTGATATGTTATGTGTTTTCAATTTTGTTTCTAAATGTTGCATTCATATTTATGAAAATTCGAGAATGTTTGAAAAATAAGAAAAAGTGAGATTACTATGAAAAGTTTGAAAAAATTAAAAAATTATAAAGTTTGAAAAATTAGCCCTTTTGGCAAAAAAGATTATTAAAATGATTTCACTTATTTATCGGTTTATAAATGTGTTATCCACTTGAGTGTGTAGCACACCCCTTTCATCCCCATCTCTAGGTTTGACGGAGATCGGATGAAAGTATGTCAAGACGTTTGGTTTGATTTTGTATCATTTGGATTCGTGAGTTGATGTGTATATGAGTTAGATAAGTTTGGATAAGTAGATTTGCGTAGAAAGATGAGTATGGTGTATGTACATAAATGATTCGGTTGTGTTTAGATTGAATTAAAGCATTGTATCTGGTATAAGAATAAATGTGAATGAGTTTTGGATATTAAATTGCGTTATGAATGTATATTGAGATTTATGGAAGTGTTAGATTTAGGTTTGCGTTTTGCTGGTGTTTGGATTCCGGACGGGAGTGTCCGATGATTCTGAGATCTGTTTGGGATTATAGAAGTGGTTATTTACCTTTGCAGGTTTTGGGTTAGGATAAATGCAGCCGTTATGCTGCCAAAATTTCGTTAGAAAATAAAGTGAAAATGAAGAAAAATAAGATTTAGATATATGAAAGATGGATTTATGAGATTGGTATAAATTTAAAGAACTTTGTTATGATTTGAGTGGGATGATGAAATTGATAAATATTGCTTTGTGTGGGTTTGAGTAAAAATGGTCATAAGAGATGGAATAGAAAAGAAAAGAAAAAAAAAATTATACCGGATTTTCGCGTCGGATTAGTCTAAGGAATTTCAACGCAATTATGTTCATTCGATCGTTTGCTTTGATTTTTGTGCTCGGATGTCGGATCTGTTCTACTTGATTTCGTTTCGCTTTGAAATCTATTCGTTAGGTTCTATCGACTTGATTTGTTTTATTTAATTGATTTGAATTCGACTTTCGAAATCTGTTCGTTTAATTCGTTTTCGCTATTGGCTTTCGCATTTTGTTTTCGATCCGAAATTTCCATTTCCATCCGATTCCGCTTCCTTCGTTCGGTTGGGATCCGGTTCTCAGATCGGGTCCCAACATTTATAGTATCAGAGCCCAGTAATAGGATCTTACTTAGGCGTATGAGTATGAGTAAGAATTTGAGAAGAGTTTGTAAAGATAAGAGTGAATTTATAAGAATGTGCTAAGTGATCATTTGATTTTGATGAAAGAAGTATGATTGTCTTTAGGAATGTGAAATTGATGTGCATGACTATTTGACAAATTCATGTGATTGGTTCGATTTGGATGTCAAGAATATGATTGATTTTCGGAGTGTGTTGAGGAACTTATAAATTGTGATGAATTGATATAGAAGAAAGAAAGATGACATAATGATAAAGATTAGATACTAATTGAACCATATTAGGGTTCCTTAAGAAATGGACCATTAATTTGTGTCCATATTTTGATGAAAAAGTAATTGATTATGAGTTTTGGAAAGAAATTAGTAAGAAAGTGCTTGATGATCATTGTTTAGAAAGAAATTTATGCAAGAATGAGTTACTTGGAGGTTAAATAAGTATGAATTTCGAGGACAAAATTCTTTTAAGAGGGGGAGAAATGTTGGACCCCGAACCTTGAGTGACACTTTAATTTAGTAATATGAATGATCAAGGGGATGAGTTGATTGAACTAGAGTTGAAAAACAAGAATTAAAAAGAAAAAGTGTGAAAATTTGAAGAATTTAGAAAGTTTGACTTTTTGGAGAGAGAATGTTTGACTTAAGAGTTGACTTTTGTTTGAGGCAAAATTTGAGAATATTGTCTTCTGAAAACTTGTAGTTTATGTCAAGAGCTTTTCGTAGACATAAAGTTTGATAATTTTCGATATCGGGAGTGAGAGTTATGATCAGTCAAAGTTGGCTTGGAAGTTTGGCGTTTAGGGTAAAAAGTTGACTTTTTTTTATTTAGGTCAAATTCGAGAAAATGATCAACGCGAAACTTGTATCCTCTGTCGAGAGCTTTTCGTGGACATAAAGTTTGCTATTTTTCGATGTCGGGATTGGGAGATATGATTTTTAGAAGATATGCTTTGTTTTGAAAATGTTAATAAGTATAGATTTGCATGTGCTATACTTCGAGGCCACTCGCCGTATGGATTTAGTCTGAATTGGAATAAGTGGTTTTAATGAAAGTTGGAGCTTGTATTTCGATCTTTCCGACGCCATAAAGTATGTAATTTTTCGAGATCGGGGCAAGGATTTATGAGCGATTAAAATTTGGAAGTTGTTTAGGAAAAGCTGATTACGACAGAATCTTTGAGTGGAAATTTGACTTCTTTGGAAGCCAATTGGATTTTTCTGTTCTTCAGGGAAGTTGTAGAGCTTCCTTTTACCTTTCCATAGACACTAAATTCGTCAAATTCTGAGTTCGGAATTAAGAGATATGATTTTTGAAAAATTCAGTTATAAGTGGGTATTTAAGGTTTTGACAATTTTGCTTGAACTCCGACCCTTTTGCAATCTTTTGTTATAAATCTTTCGTCCGACATCCGATTGACTTGATTTTTGAAGCGTTGGATTCCTAAGACAATTAATGTCATTTTATTGAAGAATTATGAATTTTAGGAGATTGAATTGAAGGTGATTGATTTTAATCAAATGAGTTGAGAAAGTTTCCGAACATGGTTGGTAATTTCTAAATCGGGAGCTGTGGAGATCCGATTGAGTCGATTCTTGAGGTTAAATAAAGTTAAGATAAGGGACTTCAATTATGTGAAGGGCTCGAATTTTATTTTAGTCCCTAAGGTCATTAATTTTTGAATTAAAGTAGGGTTAATGTTGAATTTCGGATTTGGTGCAGGTCCGATAGTTTTTCGGCCATAACTTTTTCGTTTTAGACCCGAATTGAGAACGGTCAGTTGCGTTAGATTCGTATGATTGAGAGGAACATTTCTCAAGAAGAAAGTTTTGACAAATTCCTTCAACTCGATAGTGCGAATCAAAACCACAAGTGAAATGGCATAAAGTAACATGTGAGGGGCATTTTAGTCTTTTTATTAAATTTTAATGACATGGCATCATTTTAAGTGGTGTAGCCGTAGGAAAGGTCTGGAAATGTTAAGAGAAGAGAGAATAACGATTCTTTTAGAGAGAAGAAGAAGAAATGAGAGAGAAAGTGAAGAAGAAAGCTTCGTATATGGGAAAGAAGAGAGAGCTTCCCATTTCTTCGAATTTTTGAAGCTTTTAGCATGAGTTTCAAGTAGATTTCAAGAGGAAAAGAAGGAAAATGAGGAAAGCTTCCCATAGGTTTTGCAGAAATTTCGAAAGTCTAGAGAGAGAAAGAGGTAAGAGAAATTTCAATTCTTGAGTTTTTGATAAGTTTTTGGTTTAGAATCATTAGAAATGATGTGGGTTTACTTATTCCATGATCAATTTTAGAGAATACATGTTGAAATTGATTTAATTTTGGGTGAAAATTTAATTGGAATTATGCCCAAATTTTATAATTTGGGGCTTTTGGAAATTGTTAGTGTAGAATCATGAAAAATACTATAGATTGATTATATGTGAAGTTAATTTTGAAGAATTGATGGATTATGATATTGAATTTGGATAAATTGGTTTAGGCCAATTTTAAGATTTGGGGATTTTTGAAATTAAGGATGTAGATATTTTGGAATTAATGTGAATTGATGAATTGTGACATTAGGTTTGGAAATTAAGCTATTTATGAGAGTGAATTTGAGTAAATTGGTTTAGGTCAAATTTGGACTTTGGGGATTTTAGAAATTCTGGTTCTGGAAAGCTTGGAAAAAAATGAAGATTATAAATTTCCTATAGTTAAGTGTGAAAATTATGCAAATTATGATGATGAATTTGGATATTTATGGCTTAGGAAATTTTTAGGTTGAGGAAAGAAGAAGGAATTTGGAGAATTGACGATTTGGACAAACTTCTGGCATCATTTCGAGGTGGGTAGCATATTTATATTTTGATTTGTAAGCTATATGTGAATTTTGAAAAATTAAAGAAAGCAATTTTGAAAAATAAAGAGAGCAAAAAAATTGGATTTTGATAGATTATTGTTTTGTAAATATTTGAAAAAAAGGTGATTAATGTTTGAAATTATAATTTCGAATGATTTGAAAAATTATTACAAGTTTAAATTCATTGTTTCAAATGATATATAAATCGATAGAAATTTCTGAAAATTCATTTGTTGTGTATGCATTGATAAATATGCAAATTGTTGAATTGATTGAATGGATTGACTTATTTGAATTGTGTGTATTATGTGACTGTGTGGCAAAGCAAGATTTTTGAAAAAATGCCTTCGGGTAATTCGAACTTCTGTTTTCGTTTATATGCTATATGGGTTTGGTAAGGTTCTTTGTGAGTCAGCGCTGTCTCTATGTATATAGCCTTCGCCCGGCTGCCCGCTAGTGGCACGGAGCTCCGATTTCGGACTCCTTTCACGACTACACTGGACCGCTTTGCGAGAAAGTGTAGTACGTTCTGTTCACGGCTGCATAGGACCGCTATGCGAGAATGTGCAGTACATTCTGTTTGGACCTAGCCAGACCATTCTGATATGTTATGTGTTTTCAATTTTGTTTCTAAATGTTGCATTCATATTTATGAAAATTCGAGAATGTTTGAAAAATAAGAAAAAGTGAGATTACTATGAAAAGTTTGAAAAAAAATTAAAAAAATTATAAAGTTTGAAAAATTCGCCCTTTTTGGAAAAAAGATTATTAAAAATAATTTCAGCTTATTTATCAGTTTATAAATGTGTTATCCACGGAGTTGTGTAGCTCACCCCCCCTTTCATCCCCATCTCCAGGTTTCGAGCAGGAGATCGGATGAAAGTATGTCAAGACGTTTGGTTTGATTTTGTATCATTTGGATTCGTGAGTTGATGTTTATATGAGTTAGATAAGTTTGGATAAGTAGATTTGCGTAGAAAGATGAGTATGGTGTATGTACATAAATGATTGGGTTGTGTTTAGATTGAATTAAAGCATTGTATCTGGTATAAGAATAAATGTGAATGAGTTTTGGATATTAAATTGCGTTATGAATGTATATTGAGATTTATGGAAGTGTTAGATTTAGGTTTACGTTTCTTTGGTGTTTGGATTAGGACGGGAGTGTCGATGATTACGAGATCCGTTTGGGATTATAGAAGTGGTTATTTACCTTTGCGGGTTTTGGGTTAGGATAAATGCAATCGTTATCTTTGCCGAAATTTAGTTAGAAAATAAAGTGAAAATGAAGAAAATAAGATTTAGATATATGAAAGATGGATTTATGAGATTGGTATAAATGTAAAGAACTTTGTTATGATTTGAGTGGGATGATGAAATTGATAAATATTGCTTTGTATGGGTTTGAGTAAAAATGGTCATAAGAGATGGAATAGAAAAGAAAAAAAAATATACCGGATTTTCGCATCGGATTAGTCTAAGGAATTCCAACGCAATTATGTTCATTCGATCGTTTGTTTTGATTTTTGTGCTCGGATGTCGGATCTGTTCTACTTGATTTCGTTTCGCTTTGAAATCTATTCGTTAGGTTCTATACGACTTCGATTTGTTTTGTTACGAATTGATTCCGAATTCGACTTTCGAAATCTGTTCGTTTAATTCGTTTTCGTTATTGGCTTCCGCATTTTGTTTTCGATCCGAAATTTCCGTTTCCATCCGATTCCGCTTCCTTCTTTCGGTTGGGATCCGGTTCCCGGATCGGGTCCCAACAGAAAGTCTTAGGGAAAATTTTAATTTCAATTTCTTCATATGACTTGTAGCTCCATGTCTTAATTTTATTTTGTTTCAAGAATCAATTCAATCGAATTACTACAGATCGAGAATTTCTCAAAATACTGAACCATGTTCAGAAAATTGTCCAACTCACTTTGACTAAAATAATCAACCTCTATTTAAGCTCATAAAATTACAAATTTCTCCTGAGGATGTAGATAATTGTCTTAGGAATCCAACGCTTAAAAAACCAAGTCAATCGGATGTCGGACGGAAAAGATATGAGCAAAAGATTGAACAAAGATCAAATTAGAAAGGAAATAACTCAAAATCAGAAGAAGCGAAACGGCACCGTATGGCGCCAAACACAGCACGCAGCAGAGGAAACCACGAGACGACGTCGCATGGAGGAAACAAAATGACGTCATTTAGTGGAGCAGACGCAGCGTGGAAGCGAAACGGTGTCGGGCGAGGTGTGAGGCGAGGCGTCATGCTAAGCCCTCATGAAGCGGTCGCGAGGGCGAGCAGCGCCTTGGCTATTTTTTTCTCAAAAAAATACATATAAATCTGAAAATTCCAAAATTCATATCTCTTGATTCCGAACTCCAAATTTGACAAATTTGGTATTAATAGAAAGCTTAAAGGAAGCTCTACAACTTCCATGAGAACTCGACAACCAATTCCATCTCTAAGATGATCAAATTTCTCATCAAAGATTATGTCCAAATTAATAAAACCCTAATTAGTCACATAACTTCTAAAATTTATGTATTTCAATTTCCAAGTCCAAAAATGTCAAACTTTATATCAATGTAAAGATCCGAAAGTAACCTACAAATTTCATGAAGGACAGAAAAATCAATTTGGCCTCTAAGGAAGTCAACTTTCCAATCAAATGTTCTGTCCTCTACTAATCATGCTAAAATAGTAACAGAAACTTCCAAAAATCATAACTTCCTATTATATAGTCCAAAAATTACATACTTTACATCAATGTAAAGATCAAAACATTATCTAAATCTTTCATGCAGAACTTAACAGCACTTTCAAACTCTAACTAAGTCAATTCTTCAGTCAAAGTTTATGTCATATAATTGGTCAACCTATGCCACATTCAAACTTCCAAATTTCATAACTTTTGATTTTGACATAAAAAAATATCATACTTTATGGCAACAGAAAGCTCTCAACATAAGTTACAAGTTTCAAGAAGACCATTTTCTCAAATTTTGCCTAAATCAAAAAGTCAACTCTCAAGTCAAACTTTCTATCTCCAAAAGTCAACTTTCTTAATTCTTCAAATTTTAACATTTTTTTCTCTTTATTTTTTTATTTCCACCTTCCATTTCAATCCTCTCATTCACTTTAACTTTCATAACTCATACAAATTTATTTAAAACCCAAATTTATTCAAATCCCAAATTTATCAAAATCAATCAATTCTTTCCTCATTACTTTCCTTTAAGCATAAATACATCTATACCATAACATATATATAAAAACGCTCATTTTTTTTCAATTATTATTTCTAAATTTTCACTTAAAAATCGGGGTCCAACAAGATTGAACATGATGTAGGTGAGAATTACATCAATACTATACTAGTACACCAACTTCAACAATAACCATAGGGGACCACGACTTACATCTAACATCATAACAAGCATAGGGGACGACGACTTACATGCAACACCACAACAACCATAGGGGATCACAACATACAATATTAAAAAAGAAAAAAAAAAGCCACAATAGGGGACCATAGAAAACATAAAAGGCAGATAATAATAACTTACCATGATGAAATGTCATCTGAGCAAGAACACACTGTGAAGAAGGTGAAAGATGCGCGAGATGAGGGATTATGTCAGAAGAAAATGGGAGATTAGGGATTAGGAAAGAGAAAAATAAGATTGTGTCAGAAGAAGATGAGAGAAGACCGTGAAGATTGAAGCATGGTGATGGCTGTGAGTAAGAGGGATTTGGGATTTGGGATTTTTGAAGAGGAGAGGACAAACATTGCATTTAGGAAGAGGAAGGAGACGCAACGTCTTTTGTCCAAAATGTTACATTTCTGTCCAAAACGTTGCACCTGAGAGAGGAGGAAATGTAGCATTTTTTATCTTGAGGTGGGACCCACCACCATCCCCATGTCAATAACGGTGGGTCCCACATCTATCGTAAATAAAAAAGAAAACCATGTCAGCATTTAACATGCCACGTAAGCAGATGACTGATGATACCCTTATGATGTCAGTGTAGGAAAATCCCGGGAGGTACATCACATGTACAGCAAATGAAAACAAAAATTTTGTTCGAGACTTTCCGAACCGGGATCCAGTATCCGTATGAAGACATCAACCTAAATAGCCAATAGAGACTATCTCTAAAGGTGATCCACGCAGAGATCGAAAACCTAACCGGATCAAACACCTTTGACGGGAATAGCTAGAACAGATTAAAACTGCTAGAGCCTACCCGTCCCGGAGAGCTTGAGAAGGCGTTGGAATCCATGCCTTGAGAAGAGAGAATCGATTATGCCTTAAGGAAGAAGATTTGAAAACCAATTTTCAAGGAAACTTAACACTTAAGTATCACTTTTCTTCTTACCCATTGAGCAACCGTCGATTACTCCTTTCCAAGCCTTCATATATGTATCTTTTAACCTTTAAAAGAGTACCATAAGAGAAGGACAAGTGTAAGCCATATTAGCCATTCATTCTTTAATGAATTAAGTAATAAGGCTTTGAAAAGTCAAAGCTCTCATCCTCTCCATCTTTCCAACGTGCACATGGCATATATATATAATATTAATTAATTAATTACTTAATTAATTAACATATATATAATTACTAAGAGGTCCATCAAGCTGGGAATTGGTCCTAAACCCTACCGGCCCCCAGATCAAACAAATTCAAAACCTTTCTTAGCGATATTGATGTCGCGATCTCATCGGGACATATCCCAATCCCATTGGGATCCATTTAATCTAATGCTCTCCATAATTGGAACTCGTCCAATTACTATTTCTGATTCTACGAAACACTCTTAAGCGTGTGACCCTTTAGGCTCCGGTTATGTTGGCCACTTAGATTAACAATTAATCGAGCAAGTCATGAGCGGTATCTAGCAACACATCATGACCCCAATTGACCGGAAAGTAATCGGTTTGATGTATTCATCACGAACCGGATCACAAACCCTTCCATGTACAATTCTGGTGCAATTCGTCCTTTCACCATGCTATACCCCACTTGGTTATGAGTATGGTCAAGTGTCAACTCTCACTAGACCGAGTCTAGCCCAGTGATAACAGATCTCGCCCTAGGACTCATTACTCTATATGTCCATGAAGACACTCTTCATGACATATTCACTCCGCCGAGATTTCGAGTAATGATCCGACAAGAGGCCATGGGTATCTCTTTCGCTAATCCGAAGTGGTGAATCCTTTATTGGCTACTCAATTATCTTGAATACCTCAAGCTGTACCCAAGCACCACCCTATGAGTTACCTCTCGGAAGGCAACAAGGAATGGAGTCAAAGCAGGATCAAGATCAAGATATCCTCGAGTACCTCAAGTCTAAGGATACTTGCACCATTGCTATGATGAGATTATCACCGACACTTAGATAAGATATCCATGTGATGATCTCATAGCAGTCATCCAATGAACTTACTACGCTTAGTAAGCATCCACATGTCAATTCTAAATATCTCATATTTACAGTTTCGAGATCCACCGCTTGATCCAATCGAGGAATATGACATGTGCTAGTCTATCCGGATTAATGATGTCCATCTCATTAATCCTATGACTAGGAGAATTTAGATATCTTGACATAATTGCACATGATAGGAATCTCAGAGTATGATCACATCATAATTTCCTTCATGCTATGTCATATATCATGGAATTCATTAATCGATTAAAGATCCAATCAATTCATAAACAATGTTCATGAACATCAAATTAATGAATTATGCCTTTTCTTTATTTATTCATTCACCGCATACGATCGTGAATAAAACGCGCTAAAGGGATTGCCTTTAGGGCACAAATAAACGATGCAAATCCTTGAATAAGTCGACTTATCCAATGAACAAGTCGACTTATCGGTACTTTTCAAGAACAAGTCGACTTATCAAGAGTACAAGTCGACTTGTACTTCTAAATCTCCCACGACCTAAAGCCAATCGCCTTAGTATCTAATACCATAAGCGAGTCCATGAGAAACACAATTCTCCTGTGACAATGGCTTTGTCAATGGAACAACAACACTTTGCTCGTGGGAATTTCTCTATCGGGATATCATCTCAACTAATGATCTCCGAATCGGTGAGTCTGAGTTCGGATCGTCGATAAGACCTTGGTTCCTTTGCTCGCACACTAGCCCCATTGTATCACAATACAATCCTATGGGCCCATCACGCTAGGGACTAGATCAAGTTCAAGAATGAACTTCGATCCAAACCGCTTCCTTTCGCATCTCATGCGGCGGGTATTCTCGCCTCGGTTGATGAATCGCGATCCTCTCTTGTTTGAATTTTTCCAACTGACGCCACGCTATTCGGTGTGAATGTATATAACCCGATCGTGATTCGTAATCATCCTTATCAGATTAGATATGGCATCGAATGCTCGCTCACATGGAGATTTCATCTCCATACATCAAGAAAACATCCTTAGTGCTTCAAAGGTACTTGAGGATATTCTTGATGACCCACCGATGACCCTCACCAGATCCGATTAGTATCGCTTTCGTAACACTTAGAGCATACGATACATCGGGCCTCGTACATAGCATTGTTCCATGTTAAACCTCTTTAGCATCTCATCTATACGATGATTGTGAAAGACCAAGCAACCTTTGATCTATCTCGCATAAATCTATATCCCAAGGATATAAGTTGCTTTACCAAGGTCTTTCATCGTAAATTGATTGGACAACCAAATTTTAAGCGACAAAGCATAGAGACATCGTTTCCGAGTAACGAGATGTCATCTACATACAACACAAGGAATACGATTGCAGTCCCATTAACCTTCTTATGCACACAATGATCATCCGAATTTTGTGAGAAATCAAACTCTTTGATTGACTCATCTAAGCGGATAATCCAACTCTGAAGCTTGCTTCAATCCAAACATGGATTTACGAAGCTTGCATACGTTTTTATAACGATGGAAGTGAAGCCCTCAGGTTGTGTCATACATATCCTCGGGTAGATTTCCTCTCAGGAAAGCTATCTTCACATCCATTTGCCATATCTCATAATCATAATGAGCGGCAATGGCTAGGAGTATCCGAATGGATTTAAGCATTGCTACGGGGCTGAAGGTTTCGTCATAGTCAACTCCTTGTCTTTGACGATATCCTTTGGCCATTAGCCTCGCTTCATAGGTAATCAGATTACCATCCATGTTGGTTTTCTTCTGAAAAACCCCTTTGCACCCTGTGGGTTTTATCCCTTCAGGTGTAACAACCAAAGTCCATACTTGGTTTTATACGTGGAATCCATTTCAGATTTCTGGCTTAAAGTCATTTCTCAGACTCTGAACTTTTCAGAACCTCTTCATAGGTAGCAGGCTCATCATCTCATATGAGCAATACGTCATTATGTTCACTTACGAGAAATTCATATCTCTTGGAAACAGTGCGTATCCTACTTAACCTACGAAATGCGTGTGTAATAGAAGGTTGAACTGTTACCTCATCTATATGAGTGACAGTTTCAAGTTCAGGCAGTTGATCTGTGTTTGTTCGAGCATCTTGAACTTCTCCAAGTTCAACTTTGCTCCCACTGTCTTCTTGTAAAAGAAACTCTTTCTTTAAGAAAACAGCATGCTTGGAAACAAACAACTTTTGTTCCTCAGCAAGGTAGAATTGATATTCCACGAACAAACACTTGTCAGCTTTGCATCAAGCTAATCTGACTGTGTCTGCTTCACATAAGCAGGACAATCCCAAACTTTCAGATGAGAAAGATAGGATTTTCTGTTAGTCCATATCTCCATATGGAGTAACCACAACTGTCTTTGATGGAACTCTGTTTAGCAAGTAAACAGCTGTCTCAAGCGCATATTCCCAAAACTGTGCAAAACCTATCATCAATCGCACCATGTCTAACAAGGTTCGATTTCTCCTTTAAGCCACACCATTGTGCTGCGGCGTGTAAGGTGGAGTGCACTGAGATAATATCCCATTATCTCTGAGATAATCCAAAACTGTTGATGTAAGCATTATCCACCACGATCAGATCGTAATGTCTTCATACTTTTACCAAGTTAGTTTTCTACTTCATTTCTGAATTATTTGAACTATTCAAATGCTTCAGATTTTGTATCTTATCAGATACAGATACCCATATCGTGAATAATCACCGATAAAAATAATGAAGTAAAAACAACCACTTCTGGCATAGATGGACATCGGACCACATACATCCGAATGTATTAGGTCTAATATTCCATTCACTCGTTCACCCTTTCCTTTTAAGGATAACTTAGTCATCTTGCCTAATAAACAAGATTTGCATGTGTCATATGATTCATAATCAAATGACCCTAAACTGCCACTCTCATGGAGCTTAGCGATGCGTGTCTCATTTATATGGCCAAGCCGACAATGCCATAAGGAAGTTGATTTTAAATTATCTCGATTATGTCTTTTCGCGTCATTGACATTCATAATTGGATATGACATATCTCATATGTCAATTCCATTGCATAATGTACCAGTACAATAGAGCATTCCATTCGAACTAATAGAACAACCATTGCTACTAAAAGTCCAATGGAAACCAGCTCTAATTAAACATAAAACATACAATATGTTCTTTGTTTAAAACAGGTACAAAATGTCAATCATCCAATTTGAATACAAACCCAGTAGGGAGTAACAAGACATAAGTGCATACGGCTAATGTAGCAACTCTTGCTGCATTACCTACACAAAGGTCTAGTTCTCTTTTATGAGCTTTCTACTGTCCCTGAGGCCCTGCATAACATTTCATATGTATGAGCCACATCCGGTATCAAATACCGATATGTTTGGAACAGGAATAGTATTAACCTCAATGACAAACATATTTGAAGAAGTAGAGGCATCTGATGCCTTCTTCTGCTTCAAGGACTCCAGATAGATTTTACAGTTTCGCCTCTAGTGGCTAGTCTTGCCACAATGAAAGCAAAAACCTTTTGGGGCAGAATACTTTGGTTTTCTTCTTGTTGGCACTTCCCTTTGGTTTCTTGGCCCTTTTCTTCTTTGAACCAGAAGAAGAAGCATCCACCATTAGCACTTGCTATCTATCTTGATAGCTCCTGTTCACTGTCATGAGCAGATTGATCAGCTCAGGAATTGTTGTGGATATTTGGTTTATCCGATAGTTTATCACAAACTGTGAATAACCATCAGACAATCCAACCAGAATTAAGTCTCTACTTAATTCATAATCCATTACAAATCCTAAGACGGCCAATCTCTCAATATAGCTATTCATCTTCGTGGTATCTTGCATGTTATTGTCCTCGAGCCATCTTTAATGATGAAGAGAAGCCTCGAGGTCTTGAACCTTTCGCATCGAGCTTACTCATCAAACAGCTCCCTAAGATGAGATACTATAACGTGAGCATCCATGGACTCGTGCTGCTTCTGCAGCTCTGGTGACATCGAGACAAGCATAATGCAAGTATCCATATCACTGTCCTTTAGATGCTTACGATATGCTTTCTGATCCTTATCAGAAGCATCGACAGCAGGTGCATCTAGAAGTGGAACATCTAGGACGTATCCCAGTTCCTCAGATCTGAGAACAATTCTCAGATTCCTTAGTCAATCAAGAAAATTCAGTCCAGAATAGAGAGCGAAAATTCACACTGAATGACTTCTTCAATCAACCTAAACGCGATAGAGAGAAGGAATGATAGGATAGATATGCCTGCATGATCATAAGGACTTGCATGATATGCATATGGCTCCCACTAGTTTCCTAGAATCCATAACCCTCTTTACGAATCCAGAGAAATGATGTGACATAATGTCCTAGTGGGTCGATATCCGACATTGCTAAGAGTGACCTTGAGTTTGCTCAATAAGCCACAACTTAGGTCAATCGGTAGGTATCGGTCATACCAATTGCATCATCGATAACCGACATTAAGAATGACCTTGAGGTTAACTCAACAAGCCACCTTATGTCTCGGGAGGTATCAGATATACCAATTACATTTTAGACACAACTATCGATCGGTCTTTATCAACTTGTTGATGTGTGCACTTCATTGGGTATCAACTCTTTGATCGATACATCTAATGTATGCTACCCAACTTCGCCTCGTCCACGTTGACCTTGAGGTTAGCTCAACAAATCAACGCTTCTAGGAAAACCGACCCATTAATCCGAAAATCTTATTTTCATGGTTTGAACATATTCAGTATAGAGTGAGCTTGAGGTTAGCTCAACAACCCAACCCTATAAGAACTCGGTTCTTACCATATTAATGGAAGGCGTTAGTTTTCATATACCGATGAGGATTTCAATTCTAGACTCCAAGTGAAGGATTATAGTCGCCGGGACTATATGGAATGATTTAGGTTTCATCAATCACATTGAATCAATCCTTTTAATCATCCATCATCCAACCTGAGCATGCCACAAGTCGACTTTCATCAAATGCAAGTCGACTTATGCTTCTTCCCACACAAGTCGACTTGTATGACACAAGTCGACTTATTTCACTGCCCATGAACAAGTCGACTTATAAGGTACTACAAGTGGACTTATCTCGAGATCTGAACAAGTCGACTTATTCTATAGACAAGTCGACTTATCCCAAAAACCTTGAACAAGTCGACTTATTTCATGCACAAGTCGACTTATCCAGGTAAATTTGCTAAAATCTCTAATCAGCTAATTCCTCAATTAATGCAATTCCAATTCACAACACCTACATACCTAAGGTAATATCTGATAAATTTGATGTATCAATGAACACTTCATTGAACTATGAATGCCTTAAATAGTCAAACTATATGAAAAGCTTGAAATGAGTCAAAACTCATTAATTTCTGAACAATTTAGGAACACCCAAATTATCATCCTAAGCATCTCTAGCTAGCATATACATTATCAAATTTACTTCAGCACATGCCATAAAAATATGACGGTCAAAACAAACAAGATAATGCAATATACTAACGAGACACAAATGTGACCAATTCGGCATTCAAAAATTCTTGGAAAAGCAACTTCAAGCAATTCACTTTGGCAATCATACCACATCAATATAACACATTTGTAATCACATTAAAAATGGTTCAAGGCATTGGAACTGAAAAAGCACACTCAATCAAGCCAAGAAAAACAGTCTCAACAATTTTCACCAAAACTGTCCAGTTCTGTACATTGCTTGAAATGATCAATGAAACAATTTCAATAAATCATGAGAAAATTATATATGTTATTAAATGTTCTGAACATTCTACCTGAATGTTTTCAGGATTTTAGGCCATCAAAAACTCAGTCAACCAAAATAACAAAGCCGATTCAAAATCTGTGTTCATCAGCACAGCAATTCCCAACAGCATAGAATAAATTCGTGAATAAATATCCAATCACCTTGAAATCCAATTTCCATGCTCACAGATATTCACCAACATCTTAGAGACATGTAGGTGAAGGAAAATCCAGAAAAATAGTTTTCTAGAATTTATTCTCGATTTTATACTACTGCCTGTTCCAGAATCGTTTCACAAAACAGCATCTGTAACCTTAGGGAATTAATTAGCAAAAGTATATCAAATCAAATCAATAAATTCTGAAAATTCATAGACATATTCTCTAACATGTTATGAACAATCCTGGGCAGAAAAATTTCGAAAAACCTATCTGTATAGCAATTCGAAATCTGGGCAGTACACATGCATCAACATCAACAGCACTTAGGGTTTCTGATCTAGCTTAGGTTTTAGCTTCATACGGGATACCAGACTCTCTGATACCACTGTAGGAAAATCCCAGGAGGTACATCACATGTACAGGCAGCGGAAAACAAAAATTTTTGTTCCCGAGACTTTCCCGAACCCAGGATCCAGGTATCCGTATGAAGACATCAACCTAAATAGCCAATAGAGACTATCTCTAAAGGTGATCCACGCAGAGATCAGAAAACCTAACCGGATCAAACACCTTTGACCGGGGAATAGCTAGAACAGATTAAAGCCTGCTAGAGCCTACCTCTGTCCTGGAGAGCTTGAGAAGACGTTGGAATCCATGCCTTGGAGAAGAGAGAATCTGATTATGCCTTAAGGAAGAAGATTTGAAAAACCAATTTTTCAAAGAAACTTAACACTTAAGTATCACTTTTCTTCTTACCCATTGAGCAACCGTCGACTACTCCTTTCCAAGCCTTCATATATGTATCTTTTAACCTTTAAAAGAGTACCATAAGAGAAGGACAAGTGTAAGCCATATTAGCCATTCATTCTTTAATGAATTAAGTAATAAGGCTTTGAAAAGTCAAAGCTCTCATCCTCTCCATCTTTCCAACGTGCACACATGGCATATATATATAATATTAATTAATTAATTACTTAATTAATTAACATATATATAATTACTAAGAGGTCCAATCAAACTGGGTTGGTCCTACTGACCTCATCGGACCCCGATCTTTGATCAAACAGACTAAATCTTTCTTAGCGATATTGATGTCGCGATCTCATCGGGACATATCCCAATCCCATTGGGATCCATTTAATCCTAATGCTCTCCATAATTGGAACTCTGTCCAATTACTATTTTACAGATTCTCTGAAACACTCTTAAGCGTGTGACCCTTTAGGCTCCCGGTTATGTTGGCCACTTAGATTAACAATTAATCTGAGCAAGTCATGAGCGGTATCTAGCAACACATCATGACCCCCAATTGACCGGAAAGTAATCGGTTTGATGTATTCATCACGAACCGGATCACAAACCCTTCCATAGACAATTACCGTGCAATTCGTCCTTTCACCATGCTATACCCCACTTAGTTATGAGTATGGTCAAAGTGTCAACTCTCACTAGACTGAGTCTAGCCCAAGTGATAACAGATCTCGTCCTAGGACTCATTACTCTATATGTCCATGAAGACACTCTTCATGACATATTCACTCTGGCCAGAGATTTCCGAGTAATGATCCTGACAAGAGGCCATGGGTATCTCTTCTGCTAATCCAGAAGTGGTAAATCCTTTATTGGCTACTCAGTTATCTTCGAATACCTCAAGCTGTACCCAAGCACCACCCTATGAGTTACCTCCGAAGGCAACAAGGAATGGAGTCAAAGCACAGGATCAGTATCCAAGATATCCTTGAGTACCTCAAGTCTAAGGATACTTGCACCATTGCTATGATGAGATTATCACTGACACTTAGATAAGATATCCATGTGATGATCTCATGGCAGGTCATCCAATGAACTTACTACCGCTAGTAAACATCCACATGTCAATTCTAAATATCTCATATTTACAGTTTCTGAGATCCACTGCTTGATCCAATCAAGGAATATGACATGTGCTAGTCTATCCGGATTAATGATGTCCAGTCTCATTAATCCTATGACTAGGAGAATTTAGATCTTGACATAATTGCACATGATAGGAATCTCGGAGTATGATCACATCATAATTTCCTTCATGCTATGTCATATATCATGGACTTCATTAATCGATTAAAGATCCAATCAATTCATAAACAATGTTCATGAACATCAAATTAATGAATTATGCCTTTTCTTTATTTATTCATTCGATGCATCATTTGTGAATAAAAGCGCTAAAGGGATTGCCTTTAGGCACAAATAAACGATCTGTCCTTGAATAAGTCGACTTATCCAATGAACAAGTCGACTTATCAGTACTTTTCAAGAACAAGTCGACTTATCAGTAGTACAAGTCGACTTGTACTTACAGTCAGTGCTCAGGGCCCCATCTAAACAGTTTCTAAACCTTAGGGTCTTATTTGAACGTAGATAAACTTTAGGATTCAATTTGAACACTCTGAAGCGTTAGGGTCTATTTTGTACATTTGTGAAAATATTAGGGGCTAATTAGCCCTTTTGGCCTTATGATAAATTAAAAACTAGTTTAGATGGTATTTTCTATTTATTTATTTATTAGTAAGCAAGAGACTTGCACAGTAACGAAAAATATTTACACAAACAAAAGTTACTTAGAAATTAGTGATTTAAGAGAGACGTGTGGTTACAATAAACGTAGTGTTCCTGCAGAAATGGAAACTAGGTTTGGATTGCAATAAACATATTATTGAAGTCTTTCGTTTATAAGTTCAAATTTACAATATTCCTCTAGCATTTTGAATTATAAACAGGCTTAGCTATGAAGCTAGTTATTTAGGGAAACAAATTTGTATGGATTCCCAAACTGTCAATATAGAGAGAATCTACTATATTAAGGTCTGCATTGAGGTAAATAGAAATGCTGACTTGTCTGATAAACTTCCTATCTTAAAGGTTACTGAAGTTAGAGAACTTAAGCCTATAGAAATATCATTATCTAATACATGGAAACCCTCTGTTACTGAAAAACAATAGAGAGCAACTAGTAGAAAATTCAACACTAGATGGTCAGATGAACTGCTCAACATAACTCATGCTACATAGGACCTATACTAGATGGCCATACCACGAGACCAAGAAAGGTAGGGGACTTCTCTGACTAGTAAGCAACTTATTTAACTCTCCTAAAGCTTGCAAAAATTTTGATCCATCTACAACCCAATTCGACACTGACAATAGATGCCAAGTGTAAGTAATCAACAATTTAGATAAGTTGGACCCCCTTAATCCTTTATTATAAAAAACTCGTGAACAACATCCTAATAACTTTTAGCTCTCCACTCCCTGGAACAATTTATTGGCATATCAGGTCCAATTACTAGTTCCAACCTAGAGCAACCTTATACTACAAAACAGATGGACCATCCTATTAGTGATCTGGGAGGATCCACTACCCTTGCATCGAAGTCTACTAGTAACTCTAGAAGGTGATCGGCCAGGAGGCAAAATAGGATTATAAGGGGATTCCACCCCCCACCCCCCACCCCCCCTAATGATACTAATTTGGAAAATCTGAGGGTTCAGTGACCCTCACAAAAGGGCTATAGTTAAAGACCTTATTTTAGGGGGAAAAAAAAGGCTTATATAATAAGATTGTTAGAAACCAAAATTTGAGTTTCACACCTTCCTGAGGTCTCCAAAATTTTAGGTTATGGTTGGCGTACTTTTACCAACTTATCTTCTCATTACAATGGTCACATACTTTGCTTTTATAATACACACCAAGTATTAGTTCAGATGCAAAGAGAAAACACACAACATCTGCACTTATCTTGTCTCCTATATGGCCCAAATATAAGGTTTGAAGTCTCTATCCTTTACGATTCTAATTTTCAATTTCAATGGGACTTGCTATGGCACTCTCTACAACAATTGGAGGTCAATATATCTGAACCATGGCTCGTCATAGGAGATTTCAATTGTATTCTCAACAACACTTAATCAATAGATGGTAGGGCACTTCACTCATTAACAGGCAGGGAACTTAAATCTTTCCTTCAAAGAGTCTAAGTGACAAATCTTAATTTCACTGGCAGATTCCTTACATGGACTAACAAACAGTAGGGTCCTTACTTGATTAGATGAAAGTTGGATCGAGCTATGGTTAATTCAGCTTAGTTGTCTACTTTTCCTAAACCTTTTTCCCATTTTGGTGACAATTTGTTATCTATTCACTTCATCATACTCCACAACTTGATAAATTCAGAAACCAGAGGTGCTCCATTTAGATTTTTTAATGCCTTCACTAAACAAGCTGGTTTTCAAGATCTTATAAAAGTTTGTTAGCAATTCCCTGTTGAAGGCTACAAATTGTTCCAACTTATGCAAAAGCTATAAAAAGTTAAAACAACTCTAAAGGGCTTTTCTTCTAGAACTATTAATCAGGTCTAAGAGTGCAAAATGAGGTTATAAATGGCTCAAAATGACTGTTACCAATACCCATATGACTCCCAGTTACAAGCTACTGAAATTCAAAGATTAAATGAAATCCAACAAGCTCTCTCCATGCATCGGTCTATCATTTAGCAGAAGGTCAGGATTACATGGTTGAAGGGGGGAGAACAAACACTTCATTTTTTCATACTTCTTTATTAGTAAGGAGAAATAACAACAAAATTATGTAACTCCCTGATGCACATAAAGTTTATCATTCTACTCAGACTGCCCTTTTGAATATAACTAGAGATTTTTATTGTTCAGTTGATGGGTCAATCATACACTTTAAATCATCCCCCTAATATGAAACCTTTCTTTGACAATCCCCTCAACCAAACCATGAAGGACCTCCTAACATCCTCTTATTGAGATTCTAAAAGGAAGCCCTTTTCTCATTGCACCCCTCAATGGCTCCAGGGCTTGATGACTTCACTATCCTTTTCTTCCAACATACATGAAGCATCACTGGTGAACTATTCACCCAAGCTATCTAGGAAACTTTGTCCTTATGCCAAATGCTAAGAGACCATACTTTTATCTACTTTGTTCCAAACAATTAAACCCCTCTTTGGTTGATTACTATCCCATTTCTTGTTGTAATACCCTTGACAATGTTATAGCTAAGTTCTTGGTTGGTAGACTAAAACAAGCTCTGATGGAGACATTTTGCCTAGCTCAAAGGGCTTTCATAGAGGGTAGAGCCATCATAGAAAACATCCTACTCATGCAGGAACTTCTTAAGAATCTGGGAAGCACTTAAAAAGCTGCATATGGAAAGTCAATTTTTACAAGACCTTCGACACAGTTACCTAGGAATTTATTAAAGCTTGTTCGGATAATTTAAAGTTCCCTACTCAATTCAAGAATTGGATTATGTTATGTTTTAATGTTAAGCAAGTTTTACCTCTAATAAAACCCCCAATATCTGTAAGTATATAAATCATAACTTGTAGTATTAAAGGTATCGATCCCATGAGAAAATAGTTAAAACTAAATGAACCTAACTTTGTCTAAAGAAATAAAAGATGATTTTAATAAAATAATAACAGAAAATTAAAACAATTAAATCAAGAAAATAATCAAATAACAAATGAGCTAGCATAAATATGTGAGGAAAATCAAGGATGAAGCTTAGGATTTATTCTATCATTCTTTTGTTCCTTTAACCCTTATTGATTCAATTACATGTTGATTCTATATCTTTTAAGGGATTGACTACTCTTTCCCAAGACCTAATTGAGTAACCCTAATTGAATACGAAAATTTTGGAATTGCAATCTTTCAATTCACGACTCTTTCTTTAACAATTTCAATTAGTTCTGATGTGATCTATCGAATAATCAAGTTCTCATATAAGATCTCTCTTCGAATGATGGTTGATTTGCTAATCATGTGATATATTAATCTACCAACTTTCGTTGCAAAATTTAACTAGATTATTTTTTACTCACTCTCTAGATTTATTGCCAAAGTATAAAATGCACCCCTAACACAACACATAAATTATATTGAATCAATTGAAATTAAAATCACAAAATAATTCAAGAACAAACCCTACTATGGAAATTTAGAACATAATAAACATGAAGAACATCATCAAATTTAGTTCATTCATCAAGTTTAAAGAAAATAATATGAAGAGAGAAAGAAGATCTTAATTTGGAAATTGAACTCAAAATTTGGAAATCTTCAATGCTCTCCTTGATACTCCTTATTTGATCCAAGAATGCAAGATGGTGGCTGCTCTTTTTTTGAATGTTTTATGTTCTTAAATAGTTATTGAGGCTTCTAGGGTTCTTTTTAGGATTAATCCACTTAAAACATTAAATTTACAAAAAAGAGACGTGTGTTAGAAAAGCTAAAATTTGTTGGAATTGTTGTTTGTGCTCTTTTTCACGATCATGACAAGCAAGTCATGATCATAACCTACTTCCATACTTTCAATTCTTCTCTTGATTTCCTATTTCCATACACTCAAAAACATATCACACACTTTTTGAAACATAAAATTAAGATCCAAATCATGTTCAAAACCATATAAACACTCAGAATATAAACAAGCACTAATAATAACATAATTCTAAGCCTACATACATGATAATCATCTAAAAAATACTCAAAAGCACACTTAAATATCTATCAAAACATAATAGAATTTACACCTTTCACTTAAGACCTCCTCAATAAGCATTCTTGTCAATTGTACCCCCAGTAAACCTTTGAAATGTGTTAGAGGGGTCAAACAAAGGGATCTCATTTCCCCTTACATTTTTATCCTGATTATGAAAGGCTTGTCACGTATGCTTGCAAAACTAACACTGCCTAATGGTAAATTTTGTTACCATCATAAGTGTAAGTCCCTCAACCTCACATATTTAGTGTTTGCTGACAATTTATTCAAAGAGATACTGAGTTGATTCTCTACATGGTTAAGTTTGCAAATAAACTTATAGAAAAGTTATTTCTACTGCTTAGCCAATGTTTCCAACACTAATGAGATTGCACTAACACTGGGTATGGAACTTCATCCAACTCCTTTCAAGCACTTGGGGATCCCCATATCTCATGCCAAACTCACCTATACGGACTATATTCCACTCTTAGAGAAGTACAAATCCAAAATCCTTTTATGGAAAAATCAATTTCTCTCCATGACTACCCAGGTCACTTTAATCATATATGTTCTAAATAATCTACATAATCATTGGCTTAATCACTTGATGGTTCCAAGGTGTGTGATCAAAGAACTAGACCGTTTTATAAAATTTTTCTATAGTTAGGCTCTGGACAATGTAAAGAAGGCTAAATTGAAATGGGAGGAGGTAACAAGTGATTATTTAGAACAGAGTTGGGTATGGAGTGTTGGGCATAACTTTTATAAATCTTCTGTAAAAAGTTCTTCTTTACAAGAAAATATAGAGACTCTACACAGATAAAAATTCCATATGGATTAAATGGATCCACAAGACATACTTAAACTCTCATAACTTTTGATAACTCCCTGTTAATACAAATTATTCTCGAGTTTTCAAACACATACTAAAAACCAAAATCTTATCTATCCTTTCATCTTTCACAAATTCGCCAAAGGTTATAATATTTCACTATGGTTTGACAATTGGATTGATTTCAGTCTATTAATAAATAGGGTAGAGTTAGCACATCTTAGGAGTCATGTTCCTCTCAATGTCACAGTTTCCTCTCTAATTTTTGAAGGGAATGATTTGGTTCTTTCCAAGGTTTCACTCAACTACGTCAATATTTCCTAAGCATGACTCACAGTAGCAACGTAGATACGATAGTATGGAAACCTCATCCTGAAGGCATCTTTACAAACCAATCTTGCTATAGTAAACTGCAATTTGCACACCAATTAGTTCCTCGATCCAAGCTACTTTATAAGCAAAGCTTTATCCACAAAGCCTCTATGATCACATGGTTAGTCATCAAAAAGCGCTTAAGCCCTAAGGACATATGGCATGGGAGTTATGATCCAATATGTTACCTTTGCAAAATGGCAGTTGAAGATAGGAACCACCTTTTTTGCACATACATTTACTCCAAATTTATATGGAGCCAATTGCTCCATAAATTGGATGATTTTTGTTGTTCATATGAATGGTCTACTATGCTCAATTGGATCATCAGTGTGTCCAAGCAAAGAAAGAAGGATGGCATGTTGCTGAAAATAACTTTTACACTCATAATATACAATATATGGAGGGAAAGGAATAGACAACTATACATAAAGGAGTGCACTTGTAAATACCAACTAGCAGTGCACATTATAAATGACATCCAAGCACTTTTGATAGCAAAGGATACAGTCCATAAATTGTCTGATAGGATGAAATTGTGCTAAAACTTATAACCCACCATCTTAGTTTTCTAGCGTCCTAACCTTTGTGTTTTGACCATTGTGATGTAATTTTATCTTTCCTATTGGAGACCTCATTTTAATGTTGTACATAGTTTTACTATTGTTAATGAAAATTTCTTTCAATTTTTTTTGAAAAACTTTTAAACTTTATCTGTCTTCTTTTTTAAATTACATCTTGTGCAGAAATCATTCAAAAAATTAACTAAAAATACGTAAACAATTTAGAGCAAAAGAACTCGATATAAAATATAGAATATGAAAAAATATAAATATTTTTACTCAATCAACAAATAAAAACTAAAAATGATGTAATGCAGAAACAAAATTATAAATGAATTTAACCAAAAATGATCTAACCTTGTAACGTGTTCTTGAGCTTGTAACCTTAACAAAAGATTAATTCTACTAACAAAATTATAAAAAAGGAAAATAATAACAACAATTTATAGAATATAAAAATGAGTTGCATTAATTTGCAGCACTCTCTCACCTAACTTAATAGTAAGTTGTATTAATTTGCATCGCACTCTCTTAGTATAAACTTACTTTCAACAACACCAAACGAAATGCTTCGATTTTAGGTTTGGTATCATGATTTTCAGTTTATATTTTTTGCACGTCAATATCTTAAGTTAACACTTTCTCTACAACAAAGTCAAAATGAGTTTTATTATGTTTTTGTGCAGCTATGGAACATCAAATTTTTAAAAAGCTTTATAGCAATTTAATTATCGTAATAAATGAGAGTTGAGTAGTTTTAAGTTAGAACATAATTTTTGAATGAGCCTCTTAATTCAACTACACTATCAAATGATTATAGTTGTTGTTTTATATTTTCTTTATAACTTGAAAGAGATTTATTACCTTATTTTTTACTACATTTTCTTCTTCACAACTTAAAAGAGCTACAATAGCTTATTTTTTACTATGCTATGAGATTACAACTAAACACGTAGTAAAATAGAAATATATTATGAAACATACGTCATTCATGTCATCAATCCAATTAGAATGTATAAAACAACTCAAATAAAAAACATATTTTTATACATGGAAATTATTGGGTTAGTCTAAGATATGCAAGCTTATTAAAATAATTTAAAAAAAGACTTATTAAAATAACTTACTTAAAAGTTAGGGATATTTTTGGTAAAAAAATACTTTGACATTCAATTTAGTAAAAAGGGGTGTTAGTTATTTAAGCAAATATCTAGTTGAACTTTGTGAAAGTGATTTTGAAACTTACCTTGAGGTGTCTCCCTTTTATAAGTAATCCTTTAAGAAATATACGTGGACTCTAACTGCTCCGGTAGAGTTTAGATCTAACTTTTACTAAAAGGCTTAGTTGATCTTTAATTAGGATTAGATGAATCCTACTTCAAATGAATTTACCTTTTCTTTTAATAAATAAGCTTCTTATGTATGCCTTTATCCATATGCTTAAAGGAGGGTGTTGGATTGTATTGAATAAATTGGGTCCACTTTATACTTAGGGGTTTATTCAACACTCAGTAAGTTTTAATCCAATTCAAGTTAAAAATACTCATAAATAAATTTTATACCTACTATATATGGAGTTCATACAATACCTTTGTTATTTAAAAGTATTTCATTTTCAATTATGGCATTACTGTTGAAGCTTTTATCAAGTCTTCCAAATATTGATTCATCATGTGCCTTATGGTAAGTGCAATCTGATTCCATAAGCTATTGATGATTACTAGTACATGTTTTGGTGATATCACAATGAAGAGTCACTCATCAGTTTATGGTTCCTTTTTATTTTGCAACGTTTGTTTGCTATTGAGGTCTTTTACTTTTTTTTTTGCATAAATTTATCCACTTTTCAATAGGCTTATACAAATAAAAGTTTGGAGAATAGTTACTTTGTTCATATTGTGCGCAAAGTGACAATCTACCTTTACCCTCTTAATATGCATATTTCTTTTTTTGAAACTCCTTTCATTTACTTTTTCCTTGTTTGAAGTGGTTTGGAGCGAGCTTTGAGCACTCCCTCAATCTACTTTGTCAATCTTAAACTTCTTTGTTCTTATGCTCGTAGAAAAGTCATCAACTCCATTAAAGTGAGTTAAGTCATATCTCTTGACTCTTTCAGAGTTAGAATCTTGGCTTCAAACTTTATAGGACACTTATAAGTACCTTTTCAATAATTCTTCTACCTTCAAGAACTTAAAGAAGCAATTTAAGTTGGTGAAGTTATAGAAGCAATTTAAGTTGGTTAACCACCTTAATAAATATGCCATTATAATTTTAGCATTTTTAGCTTCACTTATCCTTAGCATTTTTGATTCTCTATAAAGGTTAAGATCAAAGATGCTTAGTTCTTTTAAAGTCTTAGAACGCTTTTTTGATCTTATCCTAGGATTCTTCACTTTCTTTGTGCATATAAAAACTTTCATAAATTTTTTTGGCACTCCCTCATTTGCAGATACTCGCTTCTATTTAGGCACAATAAACACATTTTTTTCTTTGTTCTAACTTCCTACAAAATGTTGTAATAATACAATAATAACCCATGTTTATTTTACTCTTCCACTCCATCTTTCCATATTCTTTTAATACATGATATAATAAATCTCCCTTAATCCCCATAAGGGGAGAGTATCCATATTGGCTACCTATCAGCAGATATTAAATTTGTTTATAGGTAAATCCTTTGTCATCAAGTTAGATTTATCATCACCAATATGGATTGTTTTGATTCAAGAACATCTCCAATCCAACAATATCATACGTTAAAGTGCTTTGATCTTTATTAGAATTTTGGGTTCTTATAGAGGTTAATAACATTTTATGCCACAATAAAAGACCTACTTTTTTCAGTAAATAAAACACCATATATTGTATATGCTTTATATTTGAAAGAAACTGTATATTACTTACATCAAAGAGAACATACCTTTCAGATTCCCTTATTTGAGAAATTGAAGCAAGATTATGTTTTAATCTTGGAGCATGATAAACATCCTTGAGAAAAACAACTCTATCTTCTTTAAAATGACCTTTAATTATAGAATGCAATGAACTATTAGTTTTTGTAATGGCTCTATTCACACTATAGATGATAATCATATATTCAAAAACAAAATAACATTTCTAGTTGTATGATTAGAATAACTAGAATCAACTATCTATTTTCTTAATTTTAGCTAATAAAAGGATTGAAATTTGTAAATATGTTAGTCTAATGCACTATAGGAGTCCATTCTTTGGTTTATCAATAACTTCAAAGAAACATTTTCCCAATTTGGTCGTTTAGATTCACTACCTTCATCTATAAAATTTTCTCCTTTTTTCTTCAATTTTACATACAGGTCAATCTAATGTGGCCTAATTTCTCACATTAATCACATTTTGCTTGCACTAAAAAAATCATATATGATGTGTCCCAACCTTCGACATCTATGATAGGCTACGAAAGTTATCATAAGTTACCTCTTATTATTAGATTGGTTTCTATCACTTACATAACATTTTGACGAAAAACTCTTTTTCCTCTAGTATATAGTATCAGTTATATATCACTTGTTTTAGTAAAACTTCCTAATTCAAAATTAAATTTTCTAACTCAAAGATTGATCATTAAATTTCTTACCCTTACATTGAAGATATAAAAAACATAAACACTTTTCATAAATAAAAATAAGATGATGACATACACATGCATTTCCCAAAAGCCCTTTATATTAAGCTCTAAATTTTATAAATTATTAACATCTTTAAAAATTATTTTTTTAGTTAAAAGATTCCCTTATATTATTACGCCTAGTTTGTTCTCAAAATATTGCACTTAAGTTTTGTTTTTCTTAGTAAACAACTTCTAAGTGTCTATTGCACTTGTTTTGATGACTCTGGATCATGAACATACTCAATGTACTCTTTTTTTTATTGGCATTTGCAAAGTAGATAAGGCTTTCCTATGCTTGATCTTCCATTTCTTCTATAGCTCACCATTTTGGGGGTTACTTTTTTGAATTATTAATTCATCTCCAGAGATAAGATCTTATAAATCTTGCCTTATACATAAGCTTCCATATATAACTTCTAGAAATTATAATTATTACCAATAAGCTATTCTATTGAGGCATTAGATGTAAAACTTCCATCATTTATCTGTTTTGTGTAACAGATATTCTTTAAGTGGAAGATTATCGAGGATTGTTTATAGTTAGTTTGTCATTAAAGTATTGCAATTAAGTTATGTTTTTCTTAGGAACAAATTTCTTAAGTGTCTCAAAAACTTATTTTGATAACTTTAGATCATGAACATACTCAATATACTCTTTGTTAATTGATGTATGCGAAGCAAATAAACTTTCCTATACTTGATCTACTATTTTCACTCCAACTCAACAATTTAGGGGTTACCTATTGGAAATATTGCTTCATCACCAGAGATAAGTTCCTATAAATCATGCCTTAATGATAAACTTTTATCTATGATTTTTAGTACTTATAATTATTACTGATAAACTTTTCTAATAAGGCATGAGATGTCACACTTTTATCATTAATCTTTCTTGGAATTGATATTACAAAAATTTTTAGAGCGAAGAATTTATTATAAAGTAGAGAAAATGTGAGAAAAATAGTATTATTACTCAATCAAAAAATTGAAATGAAGTAGTACACGTAAGTATAATTACAAAATTCAATTTATATTAAAAATCTCTTAAGGATTCTCAACAAATTTTACTAAAAAACTAATATGCACCTAGACTTATTCCCCGGATAAAATATCAACTAAGCTATTAAACTCCTAAAAAACAATAAAATTAACTTATATACTTGAAAAACATAGATAGATAAGAGAAGTATTTTATGAACATTATTTCATTGATATAAATTACCTGCATATATACAGAAGTTAGTCATCCTCAATAGGAAAGTTTTAATTATTTTATTCTAACTAATCCAAATAATGTAGCTTCCTATTCTATAAAGTGATTCCCTAAATTACATCTTTCTTAATATATTTACATATTTTGTAACACTCCCATTTAATCTGGTGCATAGATATCAATCATGCCCAACATGATAAATATAATTAACCTGAATCCTAAGTAATTGTTTTTTAAATATCACACAATTGTTTTCCAGTTTTCGCACAATATATGGAAATTAAACCATGATGCAGTTTTCCTCGAATAAAGTAACAATCAATTTCTATATTCTAAGTTCTTTTATAGAATATAGGATTAGACATAATGTGGAGGGGTAGCTTGGTTATTACACCATAGTTTTGTTGGCACTAAAGGCTCAATACCAATTTTAATCATACCAAACTTAATCAACAACTGATATATCCATATTGTCTCACAAATACACTATGTCGTAGCTTGATATTTTGTCTCTGCACTTAAACGTGAGATAACATTTTGCTTCTTACTCTTCCTTAAAATAAGATTTCCTCTATCAAAAACACAATATCCCAAAGTGGATTTCTTTTCAACTTTAGACCCTACCTAATCTGCATCTAAATAACATTCAATATAAGTATATCCATGATTTTTATACACAATGTCACATTCAAGAGCTCCTTTGAAATAACACAATATTTGTTGGACCCCGATCTTTAATTAGAATTTAGAAATAGTAAATGAAATTGAATAAGTATTTTGTTTAAGTATTATATTATAGATGAAATTATGCTTTAAGGAAATTTTGAGAAAAGAATTATGAGTTTTCAATGTAATTGATAATTGTGAAGATTTGTATGGGTTATGAAAGTTTAAGCGAATGAATTGATTGAAAAGTTAGTAGAAAATCAAGAAATAAAGAGAAAAGTGAGAGAATTTGAAAATTTAAGAAAGTTGACTTTTGGAGATAGAAAGTTTGACTTGAGAGTTGACTTTTTGTTTGAGGCAAAACTTGAGAAAATTGTCTTCTGAAAACTTGTAGCTTATATCAAGAGCTTTCTGTAGCCATAAAGTTTGATATTTTTCGATATCGGAAGTGAGAGTTATGATCAGTCAAAGTTAGCTTGGAGTTTGACTTTTTGAAGAAAAAGTTGACTTTTTGATTTAGGCAAAATTCGAGAAAATGATCAATATGAAAATTGTAGCCTCTGTCGAGAGCTTTTTGTGGACATAAAGTTTGCTATTTTTCGATGTCGAGATTGAGAGATATGATTTTATGAAGATATGCTTTGTTTTGAAAATGTTATTAAGTATAGATTTGTGTGTTCTATGCTTCGAGGCCACTCATCGTACAGATTTAGTCTGAATTGGAGTAAATAGTCTTCATGAAAGTTTTAGATGATGTTTTTATCTTTCCATTGATATAAAGTTTGCAATTTTTCGATATCAGGGCTAGGAGTTATGAGCGATTAAAAAATTGGAAGTCGTTTAGGAAAAGCTGTTTTGGACAGAATGTTTGATTGAGTTTTTGACCTTTTTCAAGACCTAATTTGATTTTGAGTACTTCAGGGAAGTTGTAGAGCTTCCTTTGATCTTTCTATTGACATCAAATTTGTCAAATTCCGAGTTCGGGACCGAGAGATATGATTTCTGAAAAGTTCGATTTTGAAGTTCGGTTACTTTGTTTTTAATCTGATCCCTCTCGTAATTTTCTTTGGAGAAATTGAAGTGTGGATCAAGTTCCTAGCATGGAAATAAGGTGGGTATCATATTTATATTTTGATTTATAAGCCATATGTGAATTTTCGAAAATTTAAGAAAGCAAAAATTGGGCTTTCGATAAATTATTGTTTGAAAAATTATGATAAATGTTTGAATTTATGATTTTCGAATAATTAAAGTTATTGTTTTAAAATGAATTTGATAAAGTGAGAAAAATTCGGAAATTTACTATTTATGAATGAATTGATAATTGTTCATCCAATGATTTTGAATGTTTTAATAATGTTGAAATAATTGTGAAAATCCATGGTGTTGCATGTTTTAATAATTGCGATAAATGTTGCACTCTTGAATGTTTGAGAATGCGTTATGTGATTTGGATTGTTTATGCATTTATGTGACATTGGGAATGACATCCCGTTTGAATATGATCTGTGCTTGAAAAATCAAGTTTCAAAATTGTGCCTTCGGGCAATTTGATTTTCGCGTATGAAATGTGTTAAGTGGGTTTGGTTAGGTCTCTCTGTGAGTCAGTGCACTATCTCTTTTCTTTATAGCCTTCTCCCGGCTGCCCGCTAGTGACAAGGAGCTCCGATTTCGGACTCCCTTCACGGCTACACTGGAGCGCTATGCGGGAAAGTGTAGTACGTTTCGCTCACTTTGCATGGACCGCTATCTTGAGGAATGTGCAAGACGCTCTATCTCGGACCGAACCAGACCATTTTGATATGTTATGTGTTTTTTATTTGTTTTTGTGTGCTGCATTCATGTTCAAAATTGAGAAATAAAAAGGTGAGATTTATATGAAAAGTTTGAAAAATTGAAAAGCTGGAGGAAATTGTTTGAAAAGTTTCAAAGTTTGAAAAAAATTAGCCCTTTTGGCAGAAAGCTTATGAAAAATGATTTCTGCTTATTTGTCAATTTATAAATGTGTTATCCACTGAGCTGTGTAGCTCACCCCCCTTTCATCCCCATCTCCAGGTTTCGTGCAGGAGATCGGATGAAAGAGTGTCAAGATATTCGATTCGATTTTGTATTATTTGGATTTTTGTATAAATTGAGATTTTGGTATTAAGATTGGATATGGCTTAAATTGCCATGTAAGTATATGATTTATGAAGTTTGTATGTAATTGTGTATATTCGGTTTATGTAAAAGAATGAAGAGGTTGATGTACGGATTTAAAATCTGTAATTGTAAATAATTTTTGAAATTGTATAAGAAATTGTGTTATGGAAATGGATTTATATGTTGAGTTGCGTTTCAAGTTTGTGTATGATGATGGGATTTGGTTATGATGAAAGATTGAGGTTTTATTTGAAATGTTAGATATAGGAGTGCGTTTGCTTATGCTGAGATCCCGGATGGAGGGTCCGGTGGATTTTGATTGTTTGTGTGTTTGTTAGGTATTTTAGAAGTGTTCTTTTGCCTTTGCAGAAATTTTTGGGCTGTCAAAATACAGCCGTTATACTGCCTGATTTTCGGTAAAAATCGGGTTAAGATAAGAATAAGAATAAGAAGTTAGTTTGTTAAAGATGAGTTTTTAGTTAAGAAGATGAAATTTTTGGGATTTGTGTGATTGGTTAAGAAAAATAATATGAATCGAAATGTTGTTTGAGATTTAAGTGAGTTGAAATTTGTGCGAGGATGAGTTTCCAAAAAGGAAATTGTATGGATTGGTTATGTTTTGAATGAGTTTGAATAAAGAGAATAAAAATATAATTTAGGATTTGTATGGATACATAAGAATATGATCAGATTTAGAGATTTGCATGAGAATGATTTTCCGAAAGTGGAAATTGGTTGTGTGATTTGAATGAGATTGACTAAAGGAGTAAGAAATGAGAAAAAAGAAAAAACATTTATACCGGATTTCGGATGTTTCGTCTAGGTTTCCAACGCGATTGTGTTTCTCTGTTCTTTGTTGTCGGATGTCAGATCCGTTTTGTTAAGTATCGATTCCGTTTCGCTTCGTTTTGCTTCGGTACTTTTGTATTTCTGATTTCGCATCATATCTGTTTCGCCTTTGATTGTAACCGTTCCGATTCGCTTCTTTCGATTCTGTATTCGATTTGTTTTTGTTTTGCTTTCGCTTTTGCTTTGTTTGTCATTATCGAATTCAATTTATCCAATTTGAATTCGTCCTGTTCTTCGTATCTGTTTCTTCATTTTTTGGTTGGGATTCGGTTCCCGGATCGGGTCCCAACAATATTTATTTTAAAGCAACCCAATAGTTAATTGTTGGAGAAGATATAAACTAGCTTACAACATTAACAAGGTATGCAATATCTAGATATGTTATTACAAGGTAATTCAACTTTCCAACTAATCTTATGTAATATCCCGTTCCCTTGTGAAGGGTTGGAACCCTAAACTGTGATATGAGTGAGCTCAAAGAGCATAATGCGTCGGGAAAAATGAGTGTGAGACCAGAGGTCTTGAAGAGGGTTTGTCTGAGTCATGTCCGTTTAACAGACATGGAAGTCCGTTTAACGGACAGCCTCGGGTGAATTGGAACAAGTTGGGTGATTCATGTCCGTTTAACGGACATGCAGGTCCGTTTAACGGACCTTCTCGGGTGACTTTGGATTGCTTGGCCAGTCTATGTCTGTTTAACGGACATACTCGAGTCCACTTTGGTAAATGGCAATTTTGACCATTTTATATTTGGTTCATGTGGGCTTAAGTGAAATTAAGATACAAAGGCATCATATGGGGGTACTCATGGATGAATTGGATTATTGCACACATTAAAATCATTGATCATGCACTCAATTGACATTTTCCAGGTATAATTGGCAATACATGGGATTGTTTTGAGAATCTCGAGTTGTGGTTATCGAAAATTATTTTGGATAGTGAACTTATTGATTTGGCATTTTTGGAAAATTTTAGGAAATTTTTCTAGAATTTTTCGGGGAAAAATTTGGACTAGGAAAAATGCCGAGTGGCAGATCAATTAATAACTGGCAGTAGAATTTATTGTCAAATATTGGAATTTTGGACATATGGCTATAGGAATTTTTGACAAGTATTATTATTGGAATTTGGGCTTGAAATTGACTATTGGGCTTGGAAATGATAAATTAAGAAGGATAGAGGTTGAGCTTGACACATGGCCAATTTATAGCCATGTATTTGTTTAATTTAATCTAAGTTTGCTTTAACTTAAGCTCTCCCTCACCCTACTCACGACACCCTCCTTTCAATTTCATTTGGAGCTTTGTTTCGGTTCTCTCTTCTCTTCTTCGTGTATCACCCTCTTTCTCCATGGATTGTGTGTTCTTCTCATGCTAAATCTAGCCATCATCTCTCCCTTATTTCTTTGTTATCTTGCTTTCTTATTCTGGCTCTCCATATAAACCTACCTCTATCACTTTGGATGACGATGAATGTTAGAGATGGTGAGAGCTAGGTCTTGGTGATTTCTTTGGAGAACTTGAAGATTAAGTGGTTAAATCATGTAAGTTTTAGCTTTAAATGTTATGGTTATGTATCGTTATGGAAAAATTGAAGTTAGTATGATGAGACCTTGATGATTTCGTTTTGTTTGTGTATAGGAGTCAATAGATGTTGTTCATGTGTGTGATGATTGTGTATGTTGAGCCTAATTCATGTAAATGTATAGAGAAAGTTGGAAAATTGATTGATATGTTAATGGAGGAATTGGATGAGTACATAGGTGTAGATGCCCCGTTTTCTCGGTTGTAATTAAGTGTAGGTCATGAAATGTTTATGAGTGATAACTTGAGTTGAAGTGAGTAGTGAATGATCGGGGAAGAGAGGAATTAGGCATAAGTGGTACTTGATGAGTTAAATGGTAGGAAAGAATAAGTGTAAAATCTGGAAATTTGAAATGGTTTGAGCTTTGGAGTGTGCTCTAATTGGATAGTCATAATTGATTGTATAATTGTCTAAATGAGTTGAAATTTAGCTTAAATGAAACTAGAGATAATTTCTACAAATTTTATGAAGCTATTGATTTTGAATGTGGTCTTGGAGAGTCCCATATGTTGGTATGAAGTTAGGAACTTAAGTGTTGAAATTGTTGAGAATAAATGTATATGATTGTGTTTCATGTCAAGTGTTTATGATCAATAATGGGATATCATTTGGTTATGGATGATGTAAAGTTGAAAGGGAGTTAGAATATGGGTAATTGATAAGCATTGCACTAGAAACGATGGGCTAAGCATGAGGAATTAAATGTTGTTAGTGAAGAGTTCAAAATCTGAATTTTTGTTAAAACTCAATTGAACATACTTTAGTGCAAGGGGCATAACTTTTTGTGTAGAACTCGGAATGAGATGATCTATATATGGATTTGATATTAGATTTCGAGATCTACAACTTCTATTTCAGGCAAAATTTCGAAATTCTAAATTTTTGAGGGTCGAATTTTCAAAGTGGTATAAGTGACCTGTAACAGTTCGTTAAACGGACATGCAAGTCCGTTTAACGGACATTCACTGGATTAATGGTACTAATTAAGCCTCAAATGGGTGTTTAAGTGAACCTAGAATGATCCTTGGTCTATGGGACTCATGTATAAAAGGTTTGAAGTGAAATCGAAGGCTAAAACTTAGTGAATGAATGGGTGGAATCAAAAGTGTCAAATGCATGTGTAAATGGGAATGGAAATGTTTACATGCTTGTGATATTGTTCAAGGAAGTTAAGTAAATGGTACTAAGTGATTTATTATGATAGGAAATTGGATATGAGGAGATCATATAAGGTTATAAATGAAATGACAGGAAATTGAGTTATGTTATCAAATGAGCAATTGTTCTTGAGATGTAAGTGTATGGTTTTGTTAGACTCTTAAAGAGTCAAATTTGAATGGATAATTGAAAATGATCACATAAAAAGGGAGTGTAAGTCTGAGTCCAATCCAAGTAGACAAACTGAATTATGATTTGAGAATGGATATTCAGTGTAAGTGTAAAGCATATACCCCGAAATTGTCATTGAGCATGCATTATACTTTACGCATATACACATGTGAAAATGGAATGGTTATGATTGTACTTTTATTAATGTGTGTGCAAATTGTGTTTTGCATATGATTGATACAGGACAAAATGTCCTCAGCCAGACGTTTCCGGATCATGAAAGCAAATGCTAATCTGGAGCGTACTGTGAGTAGACCTAGATGGTCTAATTTATTGGTTTATTGCTTTTGTTATAAGTTGAATGAATATGAGTTCCAGATAGGAGGTCCGATGATCGTATACTGGGAATTGTGATATTGAAGTGCTCATTGAATGTGAATTGGACGAACTAAGTGTGTAGTGATGTGAATTCTAAATTTGTTTTGAATGCAAACTTACATATGACTGCACGTGTGATATCTTGACTATATGTTGCATACCGGACTATGGTCCGATGATTCAGTGATTATGATTGAATAAGTGCATATAAATATGAACAATGCATTCCATTTCATGAATGTACGAAATATAACTCGTTGTGATCAGAGGAGCCAATGATCAGAGCTTAAAGCTCAACGAATGAAAATGAGCTTCGAGCTCAAAAGTGATTCAGAGCCTCAGCTCAAAGTTCAATGAGCCCTATATGGGACAGTTTACAATGAGCCCTATATGGGATAGTTTACAATGAGCCCTATATGGGAAAGTTTACAATAAGCCCCACGTGGGACAGTTATCAATGAGCCCGATATCTAATGGATACGGGACAGTTTAGGCACTCGGTCACAACGAAGAAATAAATGAAAATTGGGCCTCATGTATATATGCATGATATGATTGATTTAATTGAATTGAATGGGAATATGAAATTGCATTGAATGGGAATATGAAATGGTATTGAATGGGATTGGTTTACTTGAATCGAATGGAATTGACTTGATTGTATTGAATGGGATCGGTTTACTTGAATCGAATGGAATTGACTTGATTGTATTGAATGGGATTGGTTTACTTGAATCGAATGGAATTGACTTGATTGTATTGAATGGGATTGGTTTACTTGAATTGAATGGAATTGACTGAATTGAATGGGATTGGTTTACTTGGATTGAATGGAATTGACTTCATTATTTTCAATGGGATTGACTTAATTAAATTACATGGGAACGTTAATTGGCGTTGAATGTGAACATGAAATTGAATTGATTGTGAATATAAAGTGTGATAGTGAATGTGAAATGCGATTATGGGAATGTATTTATGTATTGTGTGACTGGGTGAACCATCAATGATGGTCACTCACTGAGTTCGCAAAACTCACCCAAAATTTGCATCTATTTTTCAGGTTTCAGAAGATTACCCCGTTATGCAACGGGAGTAAGCTTTCTGCAAAATTAGAGGTTGGGATCAGTTCGTGTCTGCATTAGGATTTTTATATGAAGTGTATTCTGCGATTTTTATGCAATGTATAATTGAACATTTCAGTTTGTAATAAGTGCTGAAGTATGGGAAGCTGAGTAAATGGGATTGATTAAATATGAATATTCTTATGTATATCAATATGTATCAATTGTAAAGGTTTGTGAGTGTTTTGTGCATTGAAATGAGCCCCAATGGCTCAAAGTGAAATGGGTTGCAACTGAAATGCATTAGAAATGGAATTGGGCCCCTATTCAACTAGTGACACTGTATTGATCGTAATGTGTTGAAAACAATGTTTTATCAACTTGTGAATTGATTTGGCCCAAATTGAAAATGGACTTATGCATTTGTTAATGCTTCTTTTTTTCAAAAAAAAAATTGGTACCAATTTTTGACTAATTGAGTGTTCTAACATGCCACCCTCGCGGGTCACGAGCTCGGATATCACCGTCGATATCGAGTTCGGGTCTTGCGGGAGTGGGATGCTACATCTTATATATGTTGAAGAATCTTCAAATGGCTCACCATATTCTGTAAGCTGCAAATTAGGAGTTGTTCGAGTATTATAGGATTTAGCTCTTAATTTTCCTATCTTAGTAAGTTAAGTACATATTTTGAGAGAGAAATATTCTTTTCTTAGTTTTGATTAACTCAACTTCCAAGAAATTCTTTAATGCAAGGAGAAAGGACTTAAAAGATTTCATAGTGTCATTTCTAGTAATAGCAATTTCGTTCACATATATTACCAATATAATGACACCAACTTCAAACTGTCTATAAAATATAGAGTGATCAAACTTACTTTTCTTTAATCCAAATGTTTCAATTACTTGGCTAATTTTTCCAAACTAAACTTGAGGACTTTATGACAAGCCATACAATGATTTTTAAAGATGACAGACTTCTTCCTAGCTATTACCATGCAGAAAAGCATTTTTTTATATATCCAACTAATGAAGGGACCAATTTTGAGTAGTTGATGTAAAGATAAATACCTAATAGATGAAAGCTTAACAATAGGAGAAAAAGAATCATGGTAGTCAACAACATATGTCTATGAATAGCCTTTAACAACAAGACAAGCTTTTAGATGAGCAACTAATCCATCAAAATTTTCTTTGACTGTAAAAACCCATTTTCATTAGCCTTATTTTATAGAGGTAAATAGATCAAGTTACAAGTAATGCTATTATATAAAACATTAATTTCCTCGATCATAACATTATGCTAGCTAGAATGAGACAAGGCTTCACAAAAAGTTTTAGGAAGTGAGGTGAAATCAAGTGGAATAAAAGAACAAAAGGAAGATGATAAATGATTATAATATTCAATAAAGGAAACAAGATAAGTACACTAATATTTACTATCTAATTATGAAAGTACTAGTCTAAGATATGAATTAAGAGGATCTTACCACTGAGAATAGACAAGAACAATAAGAGGCTTAGTAAGAACAATAACAGAAGATGTGATAATATGGATATTACTAGATCATCATACCCCCCCTAACTTATACAAGTAGAGGTTGGATAATAAGGTATGAGTTCTAAGCAGGTAGCATTAACAGATACAAGATACTCTATGGGTAGAACAATAGCATCGATAACATTTTTATCTTTGAGAATAACTAAGGAAAATGTATCTAAGAGATTTAGGGTCCAATTTTGTGACCTGTGGACAAACATCTTGAACAAAGTAGGTGCAACCAAATATTCAAGGTTTAATAGCAAATAATGACTTAGCAAGAAAAATAACTTCATAAAGGGTCTCATTATGAAGAACGTATGAAGGCATTTATTTTATAAAAAAAATAAGTTGTAGAAACTACATTGGCCTAAAAATTTTAGGAGCATTTATTTGAAATAATAGGTCTCTTATTGTCTTAAGAATATGCCTATTCTTTCTCTATACTACATTATTTTGTGATGGAGTAACTCTCTTATTGTCTTAAGAATATGCCTATTCTTTCTCTATGCTACATTATTTTGTGATGGAGTAACTGTACAAGATGTTTGATGAAGGATCTCATTCTTGGTCATATAGGATTGGAAAGGTGCAAGCAAGTATTCTTTAGCATTATCACTTTATAATATGCGAAACATGACATTAAATGGGTTTTAATCTTAATATAAAATTCATTAAAAAATGAAAAACAATTAAGAATGTCTTTTTATTAAATATAACCAATTCATTCAAGAATAATCCTCTATAAAGGTAACAAATGACTGAACAAGGAACCCAAATATTTGAATGAACCAATTAAAAAAAAGAGTGAATTCTTTGATTGACTTTAGGACTTGAGTTAAAATAATTATGTTTTGTAAAATAACATGTCACAATCTAAGGAAGACAAGTTATGGTATAAAGCATACAAGTTTTTAAGCAAAGAAAAAGAGGGATGCCTTAATTGACAATTTACTTTGAAGGGAGTCACAACCCTAGGCCAAGCAATGGACTTTTTTATTTGTGTATTAAGGATACAAAGACCTCTAGATTCATATCTTTACAAATAATATGCTTCATCATAAGATCCTGAAAGAGGCAATATTCAAGAAAGAATGAAACATAACAATTAAGTATACAAGTAAGTTTGTTAATAGAAATTAACTTAAAAGAAAACTAGAAAAAAGTTAAGAAAGATGGCAAAGGGAGTAATAGAGTTGTGGTGACAGTGTCGGTGTAACATCCCGTTACTGGTGTGAAGGGCACATCAGTAATCCGGATGGGTTAGGAATGAATGCATGCATATTATTGAATTTCATATGCATTTAGCCTCTATAAATTATTGATAAATGATTATTGTTGCATTAGCATATGTATGTACATACATGTATAACAATTTCCCGACTCATTTGTGTTAATTGGAAAATTAGGTGAAAATTTTAAAGATTAGGTTTTGATCATAGAATTGGAGTGAAAATCAAAATTTGGGGTTTGAGAATTGAAATTGGAGTATAGGATTATGTATTTCCTAATTTTGAGGATTTATAGGAAATTTTCTGGAATTTTTAGAGTAACGGGTCTGGACCGAAAAAATGGTTTAGTGACTGATTGTTGGACCCCGAACTTTTGATGAAAATTAAAAATATTAAAATAAATTTAAATGGAGAAAGAATTGATGAGAATGAGAATGAATTTAAGGAAATTTGATGAACTTAAGAAAAATTTATGAGAAATGAATTGTTTAATTTTGAGGACTTTAATATTTGAATGAATTTATATGGATTATGAGAGGAAAGTGGATGAGTTAATTGAAATGAAGTTAAATAGCAAGAATTAAAAAGAAAAAGTGTGAAAATTTGAAGAATTTAGAAAGTTTGATTTTTTGGAGAGAGAATGTTTGACTTTGAGAGTTGACTTTTTATTTAGGTAAAATTTGATAAAATGATCTACATGAAACTTGTAGATTATGTTAAGAGCTTTCTGTAGCCATAAAGTTTGCAATTTTTCGATATCGGGAGTGAAAGTTATGATCAGTCAAAGTTTATGTATGCTAGGGTTGACTTTTGACTTTAAGTATGACTTTGACTGAGAAATTAACCTAGTTAGAGGTTAATTTAGCTTTGATGTTTTTCATAAAAATTGAAGAATTTGTTTTGATCTTTATTTCGATATAAAGTATGGAATTTTTCGATCTTGGAATAATAAGTTATGATTTTTACAAGTTTATATTGTGATTTTAGCATGATTATTAGAGGATAGTATATTTGACCGGAAAATGAACTCCCGTAGGAGTCAAATTGATTTTTATGTCCTTCGTGGAAGATGTAGAGCTTCCTTCAAGCTTTCTATAGAGACTAAGTTTGTCAAAATCGGAGTTCGGGATTAAGAGTTTTGAATTTTTTATGTGAAAAAAAGAAAAAAAAAAAAGAAAAATGTATCACCCCCGTTGCAAGGGCGACGCGTCACCAGGGTGACGGCGAGCATTTGGCTCACGTCACCAGGGCGATGGCGTTGGCTCGCGTCACCAGGGTGACCTCGCCCTAATACGACGCCGTTTTGCTCCTTTAGTGTTCTTGCTTCCTCCTCCGATTCGACCTTTGTTCACTATTTTGCTTATATCTTTTCCGTTGGACATATGATTGAGTTGATTCTTGCGGCGTTGGATTCCTAAGACAATTATCTACATCCTCATAGAAATTTGTGAATTTTTGAGAATAAATTAATGGTGATTAATTTAATCAAAGTGAGTTGAGAAATGTTCCGAACATAGTTCAGTATTTTGTGAAATTTGGGATCTGTAGAGATCCGATTGAAGGGATTCTTGAGGCGAAATAAAGATAAGACAAGGGGCTACAAATAATATGAAGACATGAAATGTCAATTTTGCCCCTAAGAATTTTAATTTCTGAATTTAAGTTCGGATTAGGGTGTAAATTTTGGATTAGGAACACCTGAGAGTATTTTAAGCATAACTTTTGATCTGGGAATCGAAATGAGGCGATTCTTGTTTTGAATTAAACTAGAGACATAAGGATACAATTGTTATGAAGACATCAAGTTTCAATTCTGGGATTAAGAATGTAAATTTTTGGACGGAAATAATCGTACATGGAAAATGTGTTAGAATATAGATATACCCGAACTGTTTTGCGTATAACTTTTGGTGTAGTAATCCGAATTGAGCGCAGTCAGTGGCGTTGGATTCGTATGATTGATAGGAACATTTCTATAGAAGGAAGTTTTGACAAATTCCTTCAAATTAATAGTGCGAATCAGACCCGCATGTATAAATGAAGTTATGGGCAATTTTGGAATTAAGCTAAAGAGTGAGGGCAAAATGGTCATTTGCCCCTCAATTTTTATGACTAGGCACTCTAAAAATCAGATGAGTGTCGTTTTAAGAGGGAGAGTCTCGATTTTTCTAGAGAAAAGAAGAAGAAATAAGAAGAGAAGGAAGAGTGGTTTTCGTATGGGCGAAAAGAATGGAGAAAGAAGAAAGGTAAGTGAGTTTATAATTTTTCTAAGTCTTAAAGCAAGATTTGGAGGTTTTTCGAAGAAGGAAAAGAGTGGAGAATGATGAGAGCTTCCTAAGGAACCCAAAAAATTCGAATTTGAAGGAGAAAGAGGTAAGGAAAAAAATTTGGATTTTGAGTTTTGGTTAAGTTTTTGGTTTATAATCATTAGAAATGATGTGGGTTTACTAATTCCATGATCAATTTTAGAGAATACATCTTGAAATTGATTTAATTTTGGATGAAAATTTAATTGGGCTTATTCCCAAATTTTATAATTTGGGGTTTTTGGAAATTGTTAGTGTAGAATCATAGAAAAGACTATGGATTGATGATATATGAGGTTAATTTTGAAGAAATTGTATTTTCTGGTATTGAATTTGGATAAATTGGTTTAAGCCAATTTTAAGCTTTTTGGAATTTTGAAATTGAGGATTTAGATATCTTGAAATGAGTATGAATTGATGAATTGTGACATCAATTTTAAGGATTATGTTATTTATGATATTGAATTTTTGTAAATTAGTTTAGGCCAATTTTACGATTTGGGAATTTTTGGAATTTATGATTTAGATTGATTGATTTTATATGGAATTGGTGTTTTCTAAGTCCAATTTGATGAATTAAGTGAATTATGATATTTATTTTGGATAATTATGGCTTAGGGAATTTTAAGGTTGAGGAAAGAAGAAGGAATTTGGATATTCGATGCTTTGGACAAAGTATTAGCGTCAATTCGAGGTGGGTAGCATATTTATATTTTGATTTATAGGCAATATACGAATTTTCAAAAATGAAAGAAAGCAAAAGTTTGGATTTTGATAAATTATTGTTTTGTAAATGTTTGAAAATAAGAATTGATTAAAAGTTTGAAATTTTGATTTCCGAAGGTTTTCTGAAAAATTATTATAAGCTGATTTGATAAATTGATAGAAATTTCTGAAAATGCATTTGTTGTGTATGCATTGACAAATTATGCGAATTGTTGCATTGATTGATTGAATAAATTAAATTGTATGAAGTATTTGAATTGTATGAAGTATTTGAATTGTGAGTTTGTTAGTATTCGATGAAATAAAGTTAGAAAGGCAAGATTTTGAAAAGTGCCTTCGGGCATTCTGAAATTTCGTTTTTGATTATGTGTTATGTGGGTTTGGTAGGTCCTTTGTGAGTCAGCGCTGTCTCTATTTGTATAGCCTTCTCCCGGCTGCCCGCTAGTGGCACGGAGCTTCGATTTCAGACTCCCTCCACGGCTACACTGGACCGTTGTGCGGATCTGATTTGTGTTGGATGCCGCGGTATAACCCGCAAACACACGCTGGGTGGGAAATGCTAGCCCAGGTGTGGGGTCCAACATTAAGAAAGTGTAGTACGTTCTGTTTGGACCAAGCCAGACCATTCTGACATGTTATGTGTTTTTGATTTGTTTTTGTGTTCTGCATTCATGTTTAAAAATTGAGGAATAAAAAGTGAATTTTGTTATGAAAAGTTTGAAAAATTGAAAAGCTTGAGAAAACCGTTTGAAAAGTTACAAAGTTTTGAAAATTAGCCCTTTTGACAAAAAGCTTATGAAAAATTAATTTTTGCTTATTTGTCATTTTATAAATGTGTTATCCACGAGCTTCTGAGCTCACCCCCCTTTCATCCCCATCTCCAGGTTTCGAGCAGGAGATCGGATGAAAGAATGTGAAGACGTCAGTTTCGACATTTGTATAAATTAGATTTTGAGAAATTTGGATTTTAGTATGAATTTGTATATGGCTTAAGATAAGTTTGGAAAAGTGTACTTGCGTATAAGGTTGAGTTTTGTGTATGGTTTTGGAATTTGTATATGAAATTGAGTATGAATTTGGAAATGAGATTGAGTTATGAGATCAGTATATTGAAATGCAGCTATGAGAATGTTTTAGAATTAGGTTTACGTTTGTGTGTCTTGAGATCCGGACGGAGGGTCCGGTTGATTCGATATCTGTGTGATTGATTGGATTTTATAGAAGTGTATTTTGAACACTTTGCGAGTTTGGGTTAGGATAAAGGCGATCGTTATCTTGCCGAAATTTGATAGATAATAAGTGAAAAAGAAAATAAATAAGAAGTAGTTGATTTGGATGAGACTTATGATTTGTATGAAAGATGGCTAAAGTGTGTAAGAATTTTGGCATAAGAAAGAAAAAAGAAAGAAATTGAGTAAAAATGGTTATAAGGAAAAAGAAAAAAAAATTATACCAGATTTTGGAACGTCTTAGGGTTTCCAACGCGATTATGTTCATTCGATAAGTTTTCTTTGATTATTGTTTCCGGATGTCGGATGTGTTTGCTGTGATTCATTTCGCTATTTTTCGCTTCCGCCTTCGCTTTGCTTCTGCTGTGATTCCGCTTCGGTTGTTTCGTTTCCTCCGTTCTTTCGCTTTTCCGGTTAGGATCCGGTTCCCGGATCGGGTCTCAATATTTATGGTATCAGAGCCCAGTATTAGGACTTGGGCTATATGTTTGTTAAGATTGAGCCCAGTATTAGGATCTTAACTGGGCATACAAGATTAAGAAGAGTGTGTAAGGAGAAATTGAATTTGTGAGAATGTGCTAAGTGATCGTTTGATTTCGATGACAATAAGTATGAATGACTTTAGGAATGTGAAATTGATATGAATGATTTGTCATGAATTATGTGATGAATAAAAGTGATTATTTGATGAAGATGATAAGAATTTTGAGCAATTTAAGGAAAGAGTTCATGAAATTGAGATTTGAAATGCATGATGAATTAGGATGATTGATTTTGATACTGAGAAATATTGGAAAGATGAATTTGAGGATAGGAATATATGATATGGCTGGTATGTGAATCAAGAATTGAGAATTTTGGGGAAAGATTGAGAATATGTATGATGAAAACATTAGGTAAGAAAAAAGTGATTGCTTATGAGCTTTGGAAAGAAATTAGTGAGAAAGTGCTTGATGATTTTTATTTAGAAAGAAATTTATGCAAGAATGAGTTACTTGGAGTTTAAGTAAGTGTGAATTTCGAGGACGAAATTCTTTTAAGAGGGGGAGAAATGTTGGACCCCGAACTTTTGATGAAAATTAGAAATATTAAAATGAATTTAAATGGAGAAAGAATTGGTGAGAATGAGAATAAATTTCAGGAAATTTGATGAACTTAAGAAAAATTTATGAGAAATGAATTGTTTAATTTTGAGGACTTTAATATTTGAATGAATTTATATGGATTATGAGAGGAAAGTGGATGAGTTGATTGAAATGAAGTTAAATAGCAAGAATTAAAGAGAAAAAGTGTGAAAATTTGAAGAATTTAGAAAGTTTGACTTTTTGGAGAGAGAATGTTTGACTTTGAGAGTTGACTTTTCATTTAGGTAAAATTTGATAAAATGATCTATATAAAACTTGTAGATTATGTTAAGAGCTTTCTGTAGCCATAAAGTTTGCAATTTTTAGATATCGGGAGTGAAAGTTATGATCAGTCAAAGTTTATGTATGCTAGGGTTGACTTTTGACTTTAAGTATGACTTTGACTGAGAAATTAACCTAGTTAGAGGTTAATTTAGCTTTGATGTTCTTCATGAAAATTGAAGAATTTTTTTTTTTCTTTATTTCGATATAAAGTATGGAATTTTTCGATCTTGGAATAATAAGTTATGATTTTTACAAGTTTATATTGTGGTTTTAGCATGATTATTAGAGGATAGTATCTTTGACCGGAAAATGAACTCCCGTAGGAGTCAAATTGATTTTTATGTCCTTCATGGAAGATGTAGAGCTTCCTTCAAGCTTTCTATAGAGACTAAGTTTGTCAAAATTAGAGTTCGGGATTAAGAGTTATGAATTTTGAAAGTTTTAGATTTTTTATGTGAAAAAAAAAAGAAAAAAAAAAGAAAAATGTATCACCCCCGTTGCTAGGGCGACGCGTCACCAAGGTGACGGCGAGCTTTTGGCTCGCATCACCAGGGCGATGGCGTTGGCTCGCATCACTAGGGCGACGCGTCACCAGGGTGACCTCGCCCTAATACGACGCCATTTTGCTCCTTTAGTGTTCTTGCTTCCTCCTCCGATTCGACCTTTGTTCACTATTTTGCTCATATCTTTTCCGTCCGACATCCGATTGAGTTGATTCTTACGGCATTAGATTTCTAAGACAATTATCTACATCCTCAAAGAAATTTGTGAATTTTTGAGAATAAATTAATAGTGATTAATTTAATCAAAGTGAGTCGAGAAATGTTCCGAATATAGTTCAGTATTTTGTGAAATTCGGGATCTGTAGAGATCCGATTGAAGCGATTCTTGAGGAGAAATAAAGATAAGACAAGGGGATACAAATAATATGAAGACATGAAATGTCAATTTTGCCCCTAAGACTTTTAATTTCTAAATTTAAGTTCGGATTAGGGTGTAAATTTTGGATTAGGAACACCTGAGAGTATTTTACGTATAACTTTTGATCTGGGAATCGAAATGAGGCGATTCTTATTTTGAATTAAACTAGAGACATAAGGCTACAATTATTATGAAGACATCGAGTTTCAATTCTGGGATTAAGAATGTAAATTTTTGGACGGAAATAATCGTACATGGAAAATGTGTTAGAATATGGATATACCTGAACTGTTTTGCCTATAACTTTTGGTGTAGTGATCCGAATTGAACGCGGTTGGTGACGTTGGATTCGTATGATTGAGAAGAACATTTCTCTAGAAGAAAGTTTAGACAAATTCCTTCAAATTGATAGTGCGAATCAGACCCGCATGTATAAATGAAGTTATAGGCAATTTTGGAATTAAGCTAAAGAGTGAGGGCAAAATGGTCATTTGCCCCTCAATTTTTATGACTAGGCACTCTAAAAATCAGATGAGTGTCGTTTTAAGAGGGAGAGTCTCGATTTTTCTAGAGAAAAGAAGAAGAAATAAGAAGAGAAGGAAGAGTGGTTTTCGTATGGGCGAAAAGAATGGAGAAAGAAGAAAGGTAAGTGAGTTTACAATTTTTCTAAGTCTTAAAGCAAGATTTGGAGGTTTTTTCAAGAAGGAAAAGAGTGGAGAATGATGAGAGCTTCCTAAGGAACCCAGAAAATTCGAATTTGAAGGAGAAAGAGGTTAGGAAAAAAATTTGGATTTTGAGTTTTGGTTAAGTTTTTGGTTTATAATCATTAGAAATGATGTGGGTTTACTAATTCCATGATCAATTTTAGAGAATATATGTTGAAATTGATTTAATTTTGGATGAAAATTTAATTGGGATTATGCCCAAATTTTATAATTTGGGATTTTTGGAAATTGTTAGTGTAGAATCATGGAAAAGACTATGGATTGATGATATATGAGGTTAATTTTGAAGAAATTGTATTTTATGGTATTGAATTTGGATAAATTGGTTTAGGCTAATTTTAAGATTTGTGGAATTTTGAAATTGAGGATTTAGATATCTTGAAATGAGTATGAATTGATGAATTGTGACATCAATTTTAAGGATTATGTTATTTATGATATTGAATTTGTGTAAATTGGTTTAGGCCAATTTTACGATTTGGCAATTTTTGGAATTTATGATTTAGATTGATTGATTTTATATGCAATTGGTATTTTCTAAGTCCAATTTGATGAATTAAGTGAATTATGATATTTATTTTGGATAATTATGGCTTAGGGAATTTTAAGGTTGAGGAAAGAAGAAGGAATTTGGAGATTCGATGCTTTGGACAAAGTATTAGCGTCAATTCGAGGTGGGTAGCATATTTATATTTTGATTTATAGGCAATATACGAATTTTCAAAAATGAAAGAAAGCAAAAGTTTGGATTTTGATAAATTATTGTTTTGTAAATGTTTGAAAATAAGAATTGATTAAAAGTTTGAAATTTTGATTTTCGAAGGTTTTCTGAAAAATTATTATAAGCTGATTTGATAAATTGATAGAAATTTTTGAAAATGCATTTGTTGTGTATGCATTGACAAATTATGCATATTGTTGCTTTGATTGATTGAATAAATTAAATTGTATGAAGTATTTGAATTGTATGAAGTATTTGAATTGTGAGTTTGTTAGTATTCGATGAAATAAAGTTAGAAAGGCAAGATTTTGAAAAGTGCCTTTGGGCATTCTGAAATTTCATTTTTGATTATGTGTTATTTGGGTTTGGTAATTCCTTTGTGAGTCAGCGCTGTCTCTATTTGTATGGCCTTCTCCCGGCTGCCCGCTAGTGGCACGGAGCTCCGATTTTGGACTCCCTCCACGGCTACACTGGACCGCTGTGTGGACCTGATTCGTGTTGGATGCCGCGGTATAACCCGCAAACACACGCTGGGCGAGAAATGCTAGCCCAGGTGCGGGGTCCAACATTAAGAAAGTGTAGTACGTTCTGTTTGGTCCAAGCCAGACCATTCTGACATGTTATGTGTTTTTGATTTGTTTCTGTGTTCTGCATTCATGTTTAAAAATTGAGGAATAAAAAGTAAATTTTGTTATGAAAAGTTTGAAAATTTGAAAAGCTTGAGATAACCGTTTGAAAAGTTACAGAGTTTTGAAAATTAGCCCTTTTGGCAAAACGCTTATGAAAAATTGATTTTTGCTTATTTGTCGTTTTATAAATGTGTTATCTACAAGCTTCCGAGCTCACCCCCCTTTCATCCCCATCTTCAGGTTTCGAGCAGGAGATCGGATGAAAGAATGTGAAGACGTCAGTTTCGACATTTGTATAAGTTAGATTTTGAGAAATTTGGATTTTAGTATGAATTTGTATATGGCTTAAGATAAGTTTGGAAAAGTGTACTTGCGTATAAGGTTGAGTTTTGTGTATGGTTTTGGAATTTGTATATGAAATTGAGTATGAATTTGGAAATGAGATTGAGTTATGAGATCAGTATATTGAAATGCAACTATGAGAATGTTTTAGAATTAGGTTTGCGTTTGTGTGTACTGAGATCCCGGACGGAGGGTCCGGTTGATTCTGATATCTGTGTGATTGATTGGATTTTATAGAAGTGTATTTTGAACACTTTGCAGGTTTGGGTTAGGATAAAGGCGGTAGTTATCTTTGCCGAAATTTGATGAGATAATAAGCTGAAAAAGAAAAATAAATAAGAAGTAGTTGATTTCGGATGAGACTTATGATTTGTATGAAAGATGGCTAAAGTGTGTAAGAATTTTGGCATAAGAAAGAAAAAAAAAGAAAGAAATTGAGTAAAAATGGTTATAAGGAAAAAGAAAAAAAATTATACCGGATTTTGGAACGTCTTAGGGTTTCCAACGTGATTATGTTCATTCGATAAGTTTTCTTTGATTATTGTTTCCGGATGTCGGATGTGTTTGCTGTGATTCGTTTCGCTATTTTTCGCTTCCGCCTTCTCTTTGTTTCTGCTGTGATTCCGCTTCGATTTTTTCGTTTCCTCCGTTCTTTCGCTTTTTCGGTTGGGATCCGGTTCCCGGATCGGGTCCCAGCACTGATAAATCGGATTCCGGTTTCAAAATTGATTGACAATTGGCGTGAGATAATTTGATTTATGATTTTAGGATTTCATATTTTAATCATTGCAAAATTGGGAGAAAATTTGAATAAGAATTGGATTTTTAGACCCTAAAAATTGGACATGTAGCATAGGAGTTGCCAAACATACCTTAGTTTTAAATCCTTTATATAAAAACCCTAACTTTTAAACTTTGCTCCCACGATCCTCCCTTTTGCTTTGAAAGAAAATTTTGATTTTCTTCTTCTCTTCTCCTTCATGGGTTTCCATCTTGGTTTGATTCTTTCTATTTTCTCCTCTTAAATTGTTCCTTTCATCATCCTCAACCTAGCTTAAACCTTGGATTGGAAAAGGAAAATGTTTGGTGTTTTTGTGGGTGATTGTCGTGGGTGTCGATTGAGTTGAGGGTTGGAGTCCTTGGTGATATTTGAAGGTTTAAGGCTTGAATCAAGTAAGTTCCTACTTCTTATGTTTTAAATTTGTTTGATTCAGTGACTAGTTATAGTATTTGAAAAATGGAATTAGGATGAGTTTCGGATGATAGGGTTATGAGCATTTTATTTTGTTTGATTTTGGGCAATTGTTGAATAATGAATATTTAATGGATTTAAGGTTAGAAATGAGTTGTGGTTAGTATAGGAGGTTGTTTTGATGTGTTTAAAATGGAATTAGAGGAATTAGAAATCTACAGATCTGGAAATTCTGGGTTTCGGACGTGAAACTGGGTTCGCAAGTCGCGATGTGTGCTGAACACACCGTGGCGAGCCACCCCCAGTTTGCACGTCGCGACAAGCGAGAATGCGCGCCGCAGCAAGCAGATTTTTCTTCACGTCGTGACGAGCAACAACGCACATCGTGGCAAGCAGAGGATTTTACGCCGCGGGGAGAAAAGACGTAGGCGTCGCGGCGAAGGCAAGGTGACTCACCGCGGCGAGCGACCATGCGCCGCGACGAGAACGCCTGATTTTCGAAGATGAATTGGTTTGTGTTATTGAATGAATTTTAAGGGTTAATTCTTAATGGATGGGTTAGGGATTGATTGATCTTGATTTAGAGAATTAAGAATTGTGAATTTATAAGAATAGAAGTTCGGAATTTATTTTGGTGATTCTCGAAATCAGATGGGGATTGAATAGTGAATTTGATTTCGATTTAAAGATAATTCCTATGGTTTGAGATTTGACTTTAGAGAGTTTGGAATATAATTAATTGAATCATGGTATTAGGAATTTCTATCAATTAGAGTGGAAGTGTTGAATTCGGGAATAGGGTCGGAAATGTCATAACATGTATAGTACATTATTTGTTCGCTACATATGCACTATTGAATAATAGAAATTGAGCAATTGATAATGTGTGATTATTCTGATTGTTATAGAGGCTCAAGTGGAGTGTCGATCCTCCGACGCAGCGGAGACTTCCCGGTAGTAGTTCGGAAGTTTAGAGGTGAGTAACCTAGTTGGTTCCTCAATCTCTAATTTGCTAAATGCTTTGAATGAACTGTGTGACTTAAATGAATACTGTTGTATGAGATGTGTATCGTGAAATTGTGAACGCATGCTAGGCATGATCGGGAATTGATAATTAACATTTGTGACTGGAGCAAATTCTGATCGAAGCTATAAGCTCAATTTCTGTGAAAATGGGCTTAAGGCTCAAAAAGGGAATAGTGCATACCCAGAGGGCTCTCCTATCCCTAATGTGCGTGGGCAGTAGTGCATACTCAGAGGGCTCTCCTACCCCTAAAACGCGATTACTGTTTAATGTGCTCAGAAATGGGATAATACTGATGCTCAGTCACAACACTAAAATGAAATGAAAATCATCATGCATTCAGTATCTGATTGTGCTGTGAATGTGAAATGGATTAAATGCATAGGTGTGATGATTGTTTAGTGAGTTTATGATTGTTATTCAGAACGTGTTATTGTGTTGATCTGTACGCAATTTTGCGTAATGCATGAATTGGGTGAACCATCGATGATGGTTTCTCGCTGAGTTCGTAAACTCACCCAACATTGCATTTATTTTTTAGGACAGCGATAGTAGGCTCATAGCTCCGGATAGCGAGACTTTTCCACCTTGTTGAGCGCGTTTGTTGGGACCCGATTCGAGAACCGGATCCCAACCAAAAAACGGAACGAAAAGACAAAAAATCGAAAAGCGAGAAATCGCTAATCAGAATACAATCGCATCATCGGAGCGAAACGAATACTCGGAAAATTGTGCATCAGAAATACGAATAACAAAGCGGAGAAACTCGAAAGGCAGAATTCCGAATCGAATGCGAATCGAAATAATCAAACTGAAACAAACACCGACATCCGTTTCAAATATGAAGCATAGTAAACTCATCGCGTTGGAAACCTTACGACATTTCAAATCCGATATATTTTTTTTTCCTCTTATTCATTCCTTTTCTCTTTAATCAATCTCATTCAAATCATAACCATTCCATACAATTCCCTTTTTTTTGGAAACTCATCCTCACCAATTTCAATTCACTTAATTCATCTTAATCATTTCTTATACAATCATATAAATCCTCAAACCCATTTTACCAAAATTTTACAGAAATTTTGGCAGCATAACGGCTGTATTTTGACAGCCCAAAAATTTAAAAACCAAAGAAACGCACTTCTAATACATAATCCAATAGCACAAGGCAATATCGGACCTCCCGTCCAGCATCCAAACACTAGCAGAAACACAATCTTAGTTCTAAACACTTCATCATTCCAATCCATAATACATCTCAACTTAATTATCCACAATTTAATCACAAGCCATTCATATACATTCCAATTGCCATTTATATCCATCTCAATTCAAATTTACGTACAAAATCTATTCCACAATCATACATAACTCATAACTTAAATACATCATAAATTTATATGATGACTTTTCAAGCCATAAACAAAAGCAATACATAATCCATAAACCTTTTTCACAACTTCAAAACTAAACTCCAACATTACACATAAAACAAAGCATACAAAAACTATCGGGTTGACATCATACTCGTCTTCCATCCGATCTCCTGCGTGAAAACTTGGAGATGGGGATGAAAGGGGGGGTGAGCTCGGAAGCTCGTGGATAATATATTTATAAACTGAACAATAAGCGGAAAAATCTTTTATTTTTCAAACTTTTCAAACATTTCCCATTTAAGAATTTCTCCAAAAACTCATTTTCAAACTTTTCAATTTCATCAACACTTTCTAAGATTTTTCTCAAAATTTTCATTTGTTTCAAAACATTTATATCCAGCCAGAATTTCATGCTTGAAAATTTTACTTTCTCGATTCTCAAAATCTCAAACCTTTTTCAAAACATGCACGATCTTAAACATGAATGCATCACATCATAGTGTATCACATCATAATCAAATTAAAACACATAACACATCGTAATTGGTTTGGTTCGGTCTAATAGACGCATCGCACATTCAAGATAACGGTCATGCATGCGGTAGTGAATAGTATGTACTACACTTTCCCGCATAGCGATCCGGTGTAGCCGTGAAAGGAGTCCGTAATCGGATCTCCATTGCCTATTGCGAGCAGCAGGCGAAGGCTTAAACAGTAGAGACAACACGACTCACAAAAGGACTGACCAAACCCACTTAACACATAACAAAAAGAATTGATTGCTCAAGGCACTTTTGAAAATCTTGATTTTTTACCTTTTCAACCCATATCATCAAATTGTGTCATAGATGACACAAGCATATATCCACATAATTGCACATAATCAATCTAATGCAATTCACGTAAATCACATATCAATATATGCACTAATTCTTTAAATCATTCAAATCATAAATCACATAATTTGAAAACCATGAAATTCATAAGTCTTGTATTTTCTAAAACTCATTTTACTCCTTTGAAATCATAATTTCAAACATTTACATCCTTTTCAAACATTTTATCCATAATAATTTATCAAAATCAAATTTTGCTTTCTTTAATTTTCAAAATTCACATTTAGCTTATAATTCAATAAATAAATATACTACCCACCTCATATCCATGCTAGCATCTTGTCCAATGCTTCAATTTGACCTTTTCTCCTTTCTTCCTTCCAATTGAAAATTCCTAAATCAATTTCATCAAAATTTAATCTCATAAATAACTTAATCCTTCAATTTGATGCATAAGTCATCAATTCTTACTAATTCCAAGATAGTTACATCACTAATTCCAAAACCCCAAATTACAAATTGAACCTAAATCAATCCAATCAAATTCAATATCATAATTAACTTAATTTCTCAAATTGAACTTAGGAAATATCAATTCCTCTCATATTCAAGCTATTTCAATCTCCAATTTTGAAAATCCCCAATTTTCAAAATTGGCCTAAACCAATTTACACAAATTCAATACCATAAATCACAATTTCTTCAAAATTGATTTCATATTTCACCAATTCCTACTATTATTGATGATTCTACACCATTAATTCACAAATTCTCCAAATTTCTAATTTGGCCTAAACCCCCAATTTACAATTTTTCAAATTAAACTTCACCTAAAGCATAAACATCAAAATTAACTTCATATTCCACAAACCCATATCATTATCTATAATTCTACACCAAAATTTCACAAAATTAAGCCTAAACCTTAATCAAATTTCCCTCCAAAATTAAACACAACCTAAAGCATATATATCAAAATCAACTTCATAAATCACAAACCCAAGCCCTTTCCTATGTTTTTCAATCAAAAATTCATCAAAATCTCAAAGCTCAAATTTTTCTCTTACCTCTTTTCTTCTCCAAATTCGAATTTCTTGGCTCATGAAGAAGCTCTCTTCATTCTCCATCCTTTTCCTTCTTGAAAAAATCCCAAAAGCCTTAAGAATCAAGTAGAAAAATTAGAACTTAGCTTTCTCTCTCTTTTCTCCCTTCTTTCTCCATAACCGAATCTCCACTCTTCTTTCTTCTCCTTCTTCTTTCATTTTCTTCTAATTTTCCAGCCACTTTCGTGGCTTTAATAGGCTGAAAACGACATCACCTTATGTGTGTCATTAAATGAAGGTCAAAAGACCATATTGCCCCTCCATTCAAAGCGTAAAATCATGCTTACTTACGGTTTGATTCGCACTATCAATTTGAAGGAATTTGTCAAAACTTCCTTCTTGAGAAATGTTCCTCTCAATCATACGAATCCAACGCCACTGACCGCGCTCAATTCGGATCACTACACCAAAAGTTATGCGTAAAACAGTTCGGGTATATCCATATTCTAACACATTTTCCATGTACGATTATTTCCTTTCAGAAATTTACATTCTTAATCCCAGATTTGAAACTCGATGTCTTCATAACCATTGTAGCCTTATGTCTCTAGTTTAATTCAAAATAAGAATCGTCTCATTTCAATTCCCAGATCAAAAGTTATGCTCAAAAATACTCTCAGATGTTCCTAATCCAAAAATTACACCCTAATCCGAACTTCCATTCATAATTTGAAGGTCTTAGGGGCAAAATTGACAGTTAATTTCTTCATATGATTTGTAGCCCATTGTCTTATCTTTATTTCTCCTTAAGAATCACTTCAATCGGATCTCTACAGATCTCGAATTTCACAAAATACTGAACTATGTTTGAAAAATTTCCTGACTCACTTTGATTAAATTGATCACCATTAATTTAATCTCATAAAATTACAAATTTCTCATGAGGATGTAGGGAATTATCTTAGGAATCCAACACCATAAGAATCAACTCAATCGGATGTCGGACGGAAAAGATATGAGCAAAATAGTGAACAAAGGTTGGATTGGAGGAGGAAGCAAGAAAACTAAAGGAGCAAAACGGCGTCGTATTAAGGCGAGGAGAGGGCGCGGTCGCCCTGGCGACGCGTCGCCCTAACAATGTGAGCTGAACGCTCGCCATCGCTAAGGCGATGCGTCGCTCTAGCAACGCGAGCTAAACGTTCGCCATCGCCAGGGCGATGCGTCGCCCTAGCGACGGGGGACTTCATTTTCCCTTCTTTTTTTTTACATAAAAATCCAAAATTTTCAAAATTCATAACTCTCAATCCCGAACTTCAATTTTGACAAACTTAGTCTCTATAGAAAGCTTGAAGGAAGCTCTACATCTTCCATGAAGGACATAAAATCAATTCGACTCCTAAGGGAGTCCATTTTCTGGTCAAAGATACTATCCTCTAATAATCATGCTAAAACCACAATATAAACTTGTAAAAATCATAACTTATTATTCCGAGATCGAAAAATTGTATACCTTATACCAAAAGAAAGATCAAAATAAATCCTTCAATTTTCATGAAGAACATCAAAGCTCAATTAACCTCTAACTAGGTTAATTTCTCAGTCAAAGTTTAAACCATAATAAAAGTCAAACCTTTCAAATATAAACTTTGACTGATCATAACTTCCACTCCCGATATCGAAAAATTGCAAACTTTATGGCTACAGAAAGCTCTTAACGTACTCTACAAGTTTCCAGAAGACCATTTTCTCAAATTATGCCTAAATCAAAAGTCAATTTTCAAAGGCCAAAAAATCAACTGTTTCACAACTTTTCATATTTTCACACTTTCTCTTTTTTTTTAGTCATGATTTTCAACTTAATTTCAATCAACTCATCCACTTAATTTCATAAACCATACCAATTCACTCAAAACCCCAAAGATATGAAAAACGGATCATTTCTTTTCTTCTCAATATTTTTTAAATTTTAAGACATCTCTTATACAAGACATACACAAAGCACTCCTTAAATTTCATTTTCATAATTCAAATTTTCACTCAAAGATCGGGGTCCAACAGCGTTGGCGTTAGAAGCATGGCTCACAGGTTGGTCAGCTGGGGTTGATTTTTGGGGATGACCTAGTTTAGGATTTTGTATTAGTTCCTTTTTGGAAAGATCTGTATAGCTCATGGAAACTGATAGGCTTGTAAATTCTATTTTAAGGGTATGCAATTGAAAATCTTTGGTTTTAAAATTTAGTGAAATTGATATTACAGCTTTATTATATTGATGTCATGTGGATTATAGAAATGATTGAATCGTAGTGCACCCGTATCGTGAGTTATGTATCGGAATGACCTACGGGCGTTCTGGTGCGTAGCCTACGGTAAGGGGGCGCTACAGTCGGACCCAAGAATATGAAAGTTTGACTAATTAGTGAAAGCAACAGGAGAATTAAATTTACGTAGCTAAAATGTAGAGAAGACATCGGAATTATTTGTCTCATGATTTATGGAAACAAAATCAAAACTAATTTGAAGAGGAAGTAATAAGATATGTATTTGGTTTACCTGACTCAGTAATAACAATGACAAGGGTAGATAAAGACTTCAATGATTCTTGATATTGAGAGAAATTAACAAGTTCATCTGCAAAAATTAAGTTAGACTTTTTATATGCATTGGTAGTAGTTACAACGTGAGCTTATTGATTTCTCTAATTCTTATTATGCATATTACAACAATGTTTTATATGTCCTAGCATGTGACAATAACGGTACAAAATCCCTCTTCAATCATGTCCTTTATTATCAAAATTTCTAAATCCACCTCCTTTTATTAATGCAACTAACAAAACATAATTAGACTAAACAATTGGGATATTTTATATGTTGAGCACTCGACTAAATGTTTCCTACAATGAAGTAATTTTAGAACTAACAAGATTTTGAGACTTTGTAGTTTCAAATTTGAAAGGAAGATCATCTAAGAAACCTATGACAACCATCATCTCTCATTGAGCTTTTTATTCTTTAATATTTGGATTGAAAGGCTATAACATATTAAACTTCTTCTAGGTTTTATTAAAATTTATGGAATAATTTATGAAAGATTTTTCCTATGTTTTTGCATGATAAAATACTTGGCACACCAAAAAAATGTTGAAAATATTCCTCTTACCATGATACAATAAATCTTGATATTATATCAGCTCCATAACAAGTCCATAATTATTGATCAAAACAAATTCCCTCACTATCAATAGAGTTCCTTATCTGTGAGAACAAATGAGCATCATCTTTCAGTTATGTCTATTTTGTCTCATCTTTAGGTGGTTCATCTGTTAAATGGTCACCTTTATCAATGCTCCACAAGTACAAATGTGTTGTCTTACTCTATTCTAGATAATCAAACCTATTAAACTTGTGTTCTATAATCATGGACATTAGCATAATCAAATCAAAAACAACTACTCATTTAGTATCATACTAAAGTTAACAAAAGCCCAATGCCTACTACTCAATTAAAAGAAACGCTAAAAAAAAGGGCAAATTTAAATCGATTTAGAATTAAACCTTACAATTGAATAGACTATAATGAAACTAACCACAAATATAAATTATAGAGAACTAAGCATGCCAATCGAAGGTGACTAGAGCAGTTATTGGTGATATGAATAGCCACCCAAGCTAGTATAAAGGAGATAGGAGGATAGCTTATGTCAGATTCTAGGGGCTAGTTGAACTAACAGAATCATTACTCCTTAAGTTGGTGGTGACCAAAAAGGTCACTCTATAAGGGTGACCTTAAATTTACACAAATTCTACTCCCTAAGGTAGAATTGGAAATCTAAAAGAAAAAGAATTTCTCACTAAGAACCTAAGATACTAAATGCTCTAATACCATACGAATTAAACATAGATAAGTATTTTCTATACATTATGTCATTAATACTAGCTGCCTATATATAGAGAACTTAGTCATCCTCTATAAGAAAGTTTGATTGTTTTGATTCTAATTCATCCTTATAATGTGGCTTCCTATTTTGTAAATTCAATCCCTATATCACAACTTTCCTTATATATTGACAAATTATGTAACAAAACTTAACAATGAGTTGGATTAGTTTGTAACAAAGATACATATACCTACTCATCAACTAAAGGATGGTTATGTATGTATACTTTTAATTCTATTTAAAATTGATGAATGAATTATTTATTCCAATAAATGATTATGACAATTTCATATAAGCTAATCACAAAACAAACACAATAAAAATAAAAGAGAGTAAGGAAAGAGAGACAAAAATTAATTTATAATAGTTTGATTGAGCAACCTTTATTATGAATCTACTTCCTAAGCTCTACTTTAGAATTTATTATCATCTTCTTTAATAGTTGAAAAGAAGCTTTTCATATATTTGTCTTCCCTTAATTAAAGAGAAACCATCGCATATCTTATTTTCCTAGGGTGAAGATGTAACATCCCATCCCCGATGGGAAGGTTGTATTGGTAAATTGGGACAGGCTAGTTGTAGCGTCCCCTTACCGTAGTGTACGCACCAGGACGCCCGTAGGTCATTCCGATACATAATCCACGATGAGGGTGCACTACGAACGATCATTTCTATAATCCACATGGCATCATTATAATAAAACCGCAATATAAAATCACTAAATTTCGAACCAAAATACTGATCTCATTTCATTTCTTAAAAAGCATAAATGTACAAGTCTATCTGATTTCCAAAGATTAAGTACAATACTCCAAAAGGAAACTGATACACAACTAACTAAGTCATCCCTAAAAATCATCCCAGCTGACCGACCTGTAAGCCATACTTCTCTTGCCTACACGCTCAGCAGGAAAAGTCTCTCGCTAACTGGAGCTAGGAAGCTACTATCTCTGCCCTGAAAAATAATTGCAATGTTGGGTGAGTTTGCGAACTCAGCAAGAAACCATCATCGATGGTTCACCCAACTCATGCATATCCAAACAATACACATAATATCACATATTAGCACATTCAGAAATGTCACATGCATTCTATTTCACATATATCAGGTGTCTTGCCTTTCATATAATTCACAATTTATCAATCACATATAAAATGCACATGTGACACTTTCCATTTTATTACGTTGTTGTGACCGTGCGCCTGATTACGGTGGGCTTGAAGCCCTGATACGTTGAGCCTGTAGCTCTAAAAATTTCGTTGGGCTCGAGGCCCTGATGCGTTGAGCTTAAAACTCTAAAATATGTTGGTTGCTCCGGTCACAACTGTCATTATCTGATCATGCCATTATATATGAATGCACATGTCTCATATCGCACTAAAATCAATTCATTGCCATGAATCACAATTTACACTTCTATAACAAGTTCCAGATATTTCGGACACCTCTAGTCTAAAATCAATCAAAAGCAATCACAATTAAACCCTCCATTATCTCCACATGGCATGAGTGCATAAAATTAAACACATAAAAGTTGAGAAACCAACTAGGTTACTCACTTCTAAACTTTCGAGCTACTGCTAGGAAGTCTCACCTACGTCGGAAGATCGACGCTCCACTTGAGCCTCTAAAACAATCAGAATATACAATATTACCAATTGCACAATTTCAGTAATCAGTAATGCACATGCAAAGAATGAATTATGTACTATACATGTTCATGACATTCCCGGTATTAATCCCGAATCTTTCCAATTCAACTCTTTTTCCTCTAAAAGATAGCAATTCCTAACACCATAACTCATTTGACTAAGATTCAAACTCTCTAAAGTCACACTCCAATTATAAATCACATTCACTATTCAATTTCCATCCGATTTCAAGAACCCTCGAAAATAATTCAGAAATTCCATTCTTATAAATTCACAATTCTTAGTCTCTAATTTCAATCACTCATGAACCAATTCAATAGGAATAAAACCTCAAAACCATCAATTAAAACGTTCATCTTCAATTTCAGAAAATGAGCGTCCTCGCCGCGGCACAAGATCGCTCGCCGGGGCGAGATACCTCGCCTACGTCGCGGCAAATGCGCTGGGACGCGTCGCGGCGTGCCTGCCTTCGCTCGTCGCGACGTGCATCTTCGTTCGTCACGGCGTGCGAAAGAGGAACAGCTCGTCGCGGCGTGTTCTTCATCACACGTCGCAACGTGCAAACCCAGAAAATGCCCGAAACCCACATTTCTCATATCTGTCAATTTTTCGTCCATCTATTCTCTTTACAAACACTCCAAAATAACTCTATATACTCTAAACTACTAACCCTTAAACTCAATTCCATCTAAAATCAATTATCCCTCAAATACCCAAATCAAAATCAAGAAAATTCTCAAATCCCTATCATCCGAAAATTCATACTATTTCTAAACAATCATAAACTCAAATCAATTTTCAAATCAAACTATCCAAAACATAAAGGAGTAAGAACTTACTTGATTAATCCTTCAAATCTTCAAAAATCATTCAAGATTCTCCAACCCTCAAGCTAAGCATACCCACGGCAATCACCCATAAAAACACCAAACATTTTCTTCTCCAACACCCAAGCTTAAAACTAGGTTAATGATGATGAAAGGAGCAATTAATGAGAAGAAAATGGAAGGAAGCAAGCAAGGTGGAAGATCCACGAAGGAGGAGAAGAAGAACAAAGAGAAATTTTCTTTCAAAAGCAAGGGAGGATCGTGGGAAGCAAATTTCAAAGGGTAAGGGTTTTATACTAGGGATTTAAAGCTAAGGGCAGGTTTGGCAATTCATTTGCCACATGCCCACTTCTCAGGGTCTAAAAATCCAATTATTATTCTAATTTCTCCCAAATTTTGCAATAGTTCTAATTAATTAAATCCTGAAATCATAACTCTAATTATCTCGTGCCAATATGCCAATGAATTTCAAAACCGAAATCCAATTAATTAGCCTTTAAGTCCTTTTTTCGGTCCGGACCCATAACTCTAAAAATTTCAGGAAAATTCCTATAATTCCTCAAAAATATGAAACACATGGTCATACACTTCAATTCCATATTCCAAACCTCTAGCATTTAATTTTCACTTCAATTCACAAATCAAAGCACAACCTATATACAAAATCTCATAATTTCGATTTCTGCAATTTACAGGGAATATGTCATACATGCATGTACATGCATATGCTAGTGCAACAATAATCATTTATCTATAATATAGAGGAAAAATGCATGTGCAGGTCAAAATATATATGCACTCAAACCTAACCTGTAGCGCCTCCTCACCGTAAGGTACACATCGGGACGCCCGAAGGTCGCTCCGACACGTATCCCACGATAAGGGTGCACTACCAGAAAATCCGACTGTTAATCCACATGGCATCGCAATAATTAAAACCAAAATATATCAGAAATCAGTAAAGTTTAACATCCAAAATAATCTTGATACAGTCATCCAATATCATAATAGACAAGTCTATCAGTCCCCTAAACAAAACCAATAAGGAAACTGATACAAGCATCTATCCTAAGATCATCCGCAAAAGTCCAACCCAGCTGACCGACCTGTGTGCCATCGCTTCTCTTGCCAGCACGCTCGCACGGCAGGAAAAGACTATCTCCGGAGCTAGGAGTCTACTCTATCGATCCTGAAAAAAATAGGTTGCAATTTTGGGTGAGTTTGGGAACTCAGTAAGAAACCATCATCGATGGTTCACTCAAATCATGCATTACGCAGATTGCGTACAGCACGGCACAGTAAGGTACAATTAGTATATAACAATTTGCAATAACCTATAACAGTTTGCAGTATCATATTACAATTCACAGTATTATGCAACAGTCTATAGTAGCATGTAACAATCTGCAATATCTCATGTCATCACATCATTCAGTAAGTGTCGCAATTCAATCAGTCATGTGTATATAATGCATATGAGACTCTTTTCCAGTTATTCAGTGTTGTACCCAAGTGCTCGGTCAGTATTCAGTAGGGGACGCGTCAGGGATTTCTCCCCTCGGGCTCGAGGCCCGGTCAGTACAGTTTGAGCTCGAGGCTCTTTTCAGTGATAATAGCAACTTGGGTCACATGTCCATTATCTGATCATGCATTTATGCATGTAATGCAGTGTTCAGTAATTCAGTGTATGGCTATAAAAGCCCAGTATTGCATTTTCTCAGTGTCATGCAGTAGTCCAATCCCATACAGTAAAAGTGTTGGATCCTGTTTCTGGGTATCCAACCTCTTATGAAAAACCAAACTAAATCAGAGCATATCTGTTGGATCCCGAATCCGAACCCAACTATTTAATCCGAAACTCTCATACTTAACTGGAAAATGAAACGAAAGAACAGAAACAAAAGCACAATTTCTTTTCAAATTCGGAAACGGAAACAAAACGAAAGCAAGTCGAAACAAACGTTTCGAACTGAACAGAAACAATTGCACATTGAAGGCTCGGAATCGGAAGCAAAACAAACCGAGAGGCTTAAGGCAGAAGCAAAGCGAACAAATGGTTCAAACGAACTTGAGGACAAAATTCCGACAATGCTCAACTTAATCTGAAAATTTTACATTTTTGGGAGAGAGGGTAGAAAACTTGTTGAGAAAGCAATGGTTCGAAAATCAGGTGAATCGGAAGCCAAACGAGAAAGTTATAAGAGAAAATGCATAACTTTTTGCTTAGAATTTGAATTAAAACCAACTTTGCATTTTTAGAACCTTTCACCCCTAAATCCGAATTTTGAAGATTTAGTGCCTATCGAAACATAAACAGAAACTCTATAACTCACTAGAATGATTTAAAAACAAATTCATCCATTAGGGAGGTCATGAGTTGTAGCAAAATTTCAACCTAACGAAAAACCAAAAGAATAGTATTTTGACCAAATGAATAGTAAAAAGTCAACTTTCGACTCTCATAACTTTTTACTCCTAACTCCGAACAAGACAAATCATACCTTTATGGAAAGATAAAAAGACCCTCTACATCTTTCATGAAGGATGGAAAACCGATTCAATCATTAGGAGGGAAAACACACTGAAAGATTCAGCCCAAATAGAAAATCAATGGAACAGTAAATTTTGCAGAATGAGCGATATGACAATCTTCAAATGCTCATAACTTCTTACTCCCACATTCAAACATTGCAAATCATACATCAAATTATAAGAGGAAAAGATAAACTACATTTTATATGAGAAAGCAAAACTTGAAACTGTCTCTAAGAAGGTGAAAACGCCTCTAAAGATTCTGCAAAATGCAGAATGAACAGTACCGAATATAGAAATCTGAAAATTTTCAAACCCTATAACTTCTTCATTTTAAGTCCAAAATAATCCATTTTATACCGTTTTCAAGATCTTAACATGCTCTACAATTTTCTAGAAGACTTCAAAGTGAATTCCCTCACTAAGAGGGTCTAAACCTTAAGCGAAGTTGCTGCCCAAATTTAGGAAAATTTGGACAGCATCTCCCTAAAATGCTCTAACCAATCTTCAATTTTGTTCATCCAAACTACAAACCTGCACAAAAACACTTCAATCTTCCCAATTTTCACAAGCATCCAACTACAATCATCTCAATTGTCTCAATATCATCTCAAATGGCCAGCAACACAATCTTAGGATTCTATCATTTCATTATTTCAATTTCCTAAAGAAATACCATCTCATCTTTTCTTATGTCCATTTTAACCATACATCAATACATGCTTAGGAAATACATACACAATACAATATACTTTACATTCGAAACTTTAAAACCTTACTAATTACATGAAAATAAGCAAATACAACGCTTTAGAGGCATTTTAGCTCAAATACATCCAAATGAACACAAACGATAATATCAATAACAAACTAATGCTTTGATTTCTCAAAGCACGACTTCAATACCTATATGCATCGGAGTTGCCTCAAACCCGATGCGGAGACTCGGAATCGTGTTCAAAACCTGTGGATGGAAATGGGGAGTGAGCACGACGGCTCCGTGGGTAACAATTTAATATTCAAGCATAAGTATACAAAAATTGTCTTAAATAATTATTGTCAAAATTATCTTTATCGAAAACAGTTTCCAATAACAAAACATTTACAAAGTCAACATTTAAAACACAAAAGCATATAGTCACATATCCAGTGGTTTGATGTTGGACCCCACACCCCACCCATAGGTGTTTGCAGGTTATACTGCGGCATGTGTTTGCGGGTTATACCGCGGCATCCAACACAAATCACCCAACACATTTAAATAGTTTGAGTAGGTCGAGAATGAGGGAGTCCAAATTGAGCTCCTAAGCCACTTCTTGGGCAGCCGGGAGAAGGCTTTTAACACGAGACCAGTGCACTGACTCAAATTAAGGGACCTAACCCAAACCCATATAACACATATCACATACAAGCATATTACAATTCTCCATATATTTTTCATCGGACAAGCAAAATGTAATCACATACTCAAGTCTTTTTCACCTTCAATCAATATTCCAATGTTCCAAAATCACATTTACAAATGATAATGCATTTCATCGCAACTAATCATATAAGGCACAAATTCAAACCTTCACAAATAATAATGCATTTCCACACTTGACAAGTTATCGGAAAACATTTAGTAATATTAATTTCATAACAATTCAGTAATCTTACAACTCAAACATTAAACAGTCACCCACCTCAAATCCTTAAGCTTCGGAATTGATCACATTGTCCTTCTTTCATCTCCAAATGCCTTAATTAACCTTAATCAAATACAATAATCCTAGTTTAACAAAAGAAATCAATGCTGGAAATTTTTTTAAAGAATGAAAAACATGACGAAAAACTTATCTCACTTTGCCTATGCCATTTTTAAACTATAACCATCAAAACCTATCTCAAATGAATCAAACTTTTCAACAATCTCATGCCTTAAGGACACCACACCAAATCTGATTATTTTTTTTTTAACAGTCCTTCCTCTTTCCCTTTTTCCTTTCTTTTCGTTCTCTTTTATTCTTTCTTGAAAAACTCTTCAAACTAAGACATAAGAATCCTAATTACTATAAGATACACATGCTGAAAAATTCTAAGGCTTGGGAAAACTTGCATTTAAAATTTCATAACCTCATCCATACTTTATTTTGACCGTTAACATCCACACTTAACTAATTAACCAACAAAAATGCGACGTTCTTGTCAAATCCCTTCTTCTTTTTCCATTTTACTCTTAAAGACAACCTCTTTAACTTCCCTTTCTAAGCAACTAAGCAAGATAGGCAAATTTCTAGCAAAGACCATGAATGTACCAAAGATTACAAATGCTGAAATTTTTAAAGAGAGCAAATCTTGATTTAACCCCTTTCTCACTTTACCTATACCCTCGTTTAAGCTATACCAATTAAAACTCATCTATAAAACCATGAATTTCCAAAAGATACTCATGCTGGAATTTTTTTTTTTTCCAAGCTTCAAGTATTCTTCTTCTTTTCTCTTTCCTTCACCACTACTCTTTAAACTACCAATATTCAGCAAGGAAAAACAAAACTCTAACATAAACCATGAATTAAACACAAGATATTCATGCTGGAATTTGTATTAGGAATTGAACAACTTACATTGAACTTAATCTAACCTTTCCCAAACATGCTTTAACCATCATTTTGAAACAAGGAAAGCAAACTCTAACCATAATACCCTAATTAACACAATATAGCAATGCTGGAATTTGTTTTTCAAGAATGTAAAACTTGGATTTAAACTTACATAACTTCACTTACACCTTCATAACAACTATAATCCCTCTCCAAACTAAGCAAGATCCCATCTTAGGAATAACAAAAGTCACAATTTCCTTGTTAATATAGCAATGCTGGAATTTGTTTTTCAAGAATGTAAAACTTGGATTTAAACTTACATAACTTCACTTACACCTTCATAACAACTATAATCCCTCTCCAAACTAAGCAAGATCCCATCTTAGGAATAACAAAAGTCACAATTTCCTAAAAGATCAAGTGCTGGAATTTTCAAGAAATGGAAAACCCTTGACTTTAATCTAACCTAACCTTCCCTTTACTTCATATTCACTCATCAAACCACCATGATTAAGCAAAAGGCAAAATCTCACAATAAAACCCTAATTAACAAAAGAGACCATTGCTGGAAAATTTTACGAAAAGGAAAAACAAGACATTAATTCAATAACACCTTACTCATACCTTAACTAAGCCATTATCATCAAAACCTATCCATAAAAACAACAAAATTTGAAAATTTTCATGCTTATATGAAACCCACGCATGCTGATTTTTCTTTCCACTTTCATAACTCTTCTTCTTTCATTTGTTTTCTTCACAAATCTCTCCAACTACCATTATTAAGCAAGAAGGACAAAACCGAACAACCAAACCATGAATTTCGAAAATCCCTAATCTTAGAGACACCAACGAAATCTGATTTTGTTTTTCAATAACTCTTCTTCTTTCCTTTCTTTCATCACAATCTCTTAAAATCACCTTTGTAAGCAAGAAGAAACAAAACCCTAACCATAGATCCAAGAAATTTCGAAACTCTTACCTTGAATATAAGACCCACGAAATCATCCTCTTCCACTTTGTTCTTCAAGAAGACACTCACAATCCCTTTGCTAAACCAAGATAAATGAAAGCCCTAACCTCTCTTCTTCATCTAGCTTGGTCAAAATCACCATCTTGCTATTCTCTTCTTTAAAGTTTCGAAAGTTTTGATTATGTTCTAGAGAAAGGCTTATGAAATGAGGCTTTCACTATTAACCTAAAGCTAATAACGACACCTCACCCAAGCCTCATGTTCTAGAATTTTCATCCCTTATCTAACCCATACGACTCCTTCATGCTTTTTCTTTACTTTTTAATGTTCTCTCTTTTTAACTTAACATTTCATGGGCTGAAAATTGTGGGCTCTTCCTTTATTCTCATTAGTCTTCTCCTACAAGACTTGTCTTGCCTTTTATTTCATTATAAGACTTAAGTCCACAAGCCCAAATTCCTATTCTAACTTAAACCTAAGCTAACATTTCATGGGCCTCCCTCAATTCCTTCCTTCTTGCTCTTTTAATTTCCCAAAATCGCCCCTGCAGGAACTTGAAAAATTGACCACTTGCGTCCTGTTTTCAAGTATCTAAACGAAATAATTTGGACAAACTTTCTTCTAAATAATTGTTCCTCTCGATCTTACGAATCCAACGCCACTAATGGCGCTCAATTTGGATCTAAAACGAAGAAGTTATAGCCGAAATACTATCGGACCTTCATAAAATCCGAGACTGAATATTACGCGAATTTAATTCCAAAAATTAACAATCTTAGGGATGGAATTAAATTTCGATCCCTTCACATGATTTGTAGCCCCATATCTTAACTTTATTTTCCCTCAAGAATCAACTCAATCGGAGTTGTACAACTCCCGAACATTGCAAAATACTGAACCATGTTCAGAAAATTATCCAACTTATAACCTATAACCAAATCTCCTACTTTGGTTCAATCAATCTCTTTCCATTTAATCTCCTAAAAATCATAATTCTTCATAAAAATGAACGTAATTGTCTTAGAAATCCAACGCTTCAAAAATCAAGTCAATCGGATGTCGGACGAAAGATTTATAACGAAAGATTGAAAAAGGGTCGGAGTTCAAGCAAAATTTTCAAAACCTTAAATACCCACTTATAACTGAATTTTTTTCAAAAATCAAATCTCTTAATTCCGAACTCGGAATTTGACGAATTTGATGTCTATGGAAAGGTAAAAGGAAGCTCTACAACTTCCCTGAAGAACAGAAAAATTCAATTGGCTTCCAAGGAAGTCAGATTTCCACTCAAAGATTATGTCTTAATCAGCTTTTCCTAAACAACTTCCAATTTTTAATCGCTCATAACTCCCTGCCCCGATCTCGAAAAAATTACATACTTTGTGGTGTCGGAAAGATCGAAATACAAGCTCCAACTTTCATTAAGACCACTTATTCCAATTCAGACTAAATCCATACGACGAGTGGCCTCGAAGTATAGCACATGCAAATATACACTTAGGTTATTTATACAAAACAAAGCTAGATCACTTAACTTCGGACAATCATAACTCTCAATCCCGACATCGAAAAATAGCAAACTTTATGGCCACAGAAAACTCTCAATAAACACTACAAATTTCATGTAGATCATTTTCTCAAATTTTGCCTAGATCAAAAGTCAATTGTCAACCCCAAAAGTCAAACTTTCTAAATTCTTCAAATTTTCACAATTTTTCTTTTTAATTCTTGCTATTTAACTTCATTTCAATCAACTCATCCACTTTCCTCTTATAATCCATATAAGTTCACTCAAATATCAAAGTCCTCAAAATTAAACAATTCATTTCTCATAAAATTTTTTTAACTTCATCAAATTTCCTTAAATTCATTCTCATTCTCACCAATTCTTTCTCATTTTAAATTCATTTTAATATTTCTAATTTTCATCAAAAGTTCGGGGTCCAACAAAAAACATGTCATTCGTTCATGTACATTTCAGTAATCATGCAATTTCACATTGGCAAGTAAATCACATTGAGCATTTAGACAATCAGGAATTTGAGAAACCAACTAGGTTACTCACCTGTAACTTCCGAGCTATTGCCTAGAAGTCCCAGCAATGTCCGTGGAATGACGATCCAACGGTGCCTCTATAACAGTTAAATACAATCCCATTACTAGATGCTCAATAAAACGATTCAGTAATGCATATGTCTCAGTAGAATTATGTACAATGCATGTTCACAATTTTCCCGGCGCTAAAAACCCAATTTTGAACTCTTATGTCCCATTCTAACTCTTCGCTCAATTAATCGACAATAATTGATCCAATCCTAAAGTCCAGTTCAATCTCCTCGATTCATATATCCTATAGCAATTCCATAACCCTTGGGTCAAAACCTCTATTGAAAATCCCAATTAAAACTCCAATTGAAATTCCAATTATCTCAACTCAACACTTAGGTCACACTATGAACCATAATTGACCTTATTCTCTATGAATCAATACCATTTAAATTAAATTCCAATCCTCAAAATTATCCTCAATTATAGACCTCATTCCCTAGTTCATAATGAATCGAGAATCACCTCAATCGGAGGTCTATACCATAAGTTATGTCCAATAAACAAACACTCATCCATTCAGAAAAGCCCCCTTCGCCGCGACGTTAAAGGCGTTACGCATGTAACACTCTTATCTGACTCGTCGTGGCGTAAATCCGGGCGCCGCCGCAGCTGCGTCTTCTGCACCGGTCGTGGCGCGAGCACCTAATTACTCGTCGCGGCGAGGCTGCGCCAGACGTCGCGACGTGCGGTAGTGCCTCCGTCTTCTCCGATCGATTTTCCGTCCAATCTCTCTCTAAAACCTCCATTAACACTTTCAACTACCCAAAACTAACACAATAAATGCCATAAATGCATCAAAAACCATTAATAACAACATTAAAGTCATAAATACTTACCAAATCGAAGATCAAATTCCACAAATCCCTCAAATCTCCGTAAACCCTAAAATCCTTCAATATCAACGATTAACCATTCTCAAACCTTCTCAACCTTCATCAATCACAATAAACCAGTTAGCTTAGCACAATGAGAAGGAAATCATAAGAAAAGATCGAGGAATCCTCACCGATGGAAGAATCGAAGAACACCGTGGGAGGAGAAGAGAAGAAAACGATTTTGCCTTAGGAAAATTTTCTAACTTTCAAACCTAGGCTATTTATAGACATAAGTCTCCAAATCAGTTCAAATTTCAGTCTCTAAATTTCAATGGCTCAACATTTTTATTTCCTAACAGCATAACTCTAATTTTTCCATTGCCATTGAACAATTCTTTCAGTACTATACAATCAATCGGTCTGTCACTCGAAAATTTTCGATCCAGGCATTTTCTCCCGAATTTCCCGAAAATTTCCTATAAGCCACTATCAATAGCCAATCACTCTTAACTATTCTAAATCAATCATTCGAGCCCACTTACTCCTAATTTCTCAATCGATTGCAATCTAGTCAATTCAGTCAGTCCACAATCCAATCAATTCATACCCACAATAAAATGCCGAAAAAATCATGAATGCATGTACCTATGAATAAATGCATATGCAATAAACCTGTTCCTCTATAATTAGAGGCCAGTAACATGCTCAATCAGTGAATGCAATGAAACCTATCAGTCTGATCCAATATTACCATAATGCCCTTGCTAACAGTAACGGGATGTTACATAACCCATCCGAATTACCAATATGCCCATCACATCGGTAACGGAATGTTACAATTCTCCCCTCCTAATAAAAATTTTGTCCCGAAATTTCTTACGATCGATCGAGCAGATGAAGTACCGCCTCCTCGTGTGTTCCTCGCCTCCCAATCGCCTCCTCAGTTGAGTGGTTCTTCCAAAGGACTTTCACCAATGGAATCACCCTGCTCCTCAACTGCTTGATCCGAGACCCCACAATCTGAATCGGCTCCTCAACATAACTCAAATTACTGGCCACCTCAATCTCCTAAGTCGGAATCACATGAGCCGGGTTTGAATGATATCTCCGGAGCATACTCACATGAAACACGTCATGTAGCTGGGACATCTCACTCGGCAATGTCAATCTATAAGCCAAGGGTCCTATCCTCTCTAGGATCTCATAAGGACCAATATACCGAGGGCTTAACTTGCCCCTCCTGCCAAATCTCAAAACTCCTCCCCAAGGTGACACTCGGAGGAAAACCCTATCTCCTATATCTTACTCCATCTCTCTCCGATGCTGATCCACATAACTTTTCTGTCTATCCTGTGCCACCTTAATGCGACTCCAAATTAGTTTCACCTTATCCACAGTGTCCTGAATCAACTCAGGACCCTCAAGCATCCTCATACCCTCTTTATCCCAATAAAGAGGCGATTTACACTGTCGTCCATACAATGCCTCATACGGTGCCATCCCAATACTGCTCTGATACTGATTATTATAAGCAAACTCAACCAGAGCCAAATACTGATCCCAAGCACCTCTGAACTCCAATACACAAGCTCGCAACATATCATCAATAGTCTTAATCGTCCTCTCACTCTGTCCATCTGTCTGAGGATGAAATGATGTACTGAAGTTCAACCGAGTACCCATAGCCGACTGCAAACTCTTCCAAACCTCGAAGTAAATCTGGGATCCCTGTCTAAGACTATAGACACTGGGACCCCCACTGGAGCCTGGTGCTCAACCTTAACCTGCTGGCACGTCAGACATCGAGAAACGAACTCTGCCACCTGTCTCTTTATGCCAGGCCACCAGAAATGCAACTTAAGAGTATTATACATCTTGGTAGTACCAGGATGCATAGCATAGGTGGCCACATGCGCCTCCTCTAGAATCTCTCGTCTCAAATCATCCACATCTGGAACACAGAGCCTCTGACTCATCCATAATGACCCATCTCTCAACTCAAACTCTGAATCTCGTTTCGATCTCGCTCTCTCCATCAGTCTCACCAACACAGGATCCTGGTCCTGAACTCGCCTGATCCTGTCATGCAACATCGGCCTAAGTCTCAGAGTAGCTATCAAAGCCCCATCCAGTCCCAAATCCATCTGCACATTCAGAGCTCTCAACTGAATCAAATTAGGCAATCTCCCAATCTGAATCTGAGCTGCACTGCTATGAGATCTCCTGCTCAATGCATCAGCCACCACATTGGCCTTCCTGGGATGGTACTCAATCGTGCAGTCATAATCCTTAAGCAACTCTATCCATCTCCTCTATCTCAGATTTATCTCTCTCTGACTCAACAGATACCTCAAACTCTTATGATCGGTGAAAATCTGGAATGTCTCACCGTACAAGTAGTGTCTCCAAATTTTCAGAGCGAACACAACTGCAGTTAACTCCAAATCATGCACTGGATAATTCACCTCGTGAGACCTCAACTGTCTCGAGGTATAAGCTATCACTTTACCACGCTGCATCAAAACACATCCCAATCCTTGCTACGAAGCATCACTAAAAACCTCAAAACCTCCAGCTCCTGACGGCAAAGCTAACACCGGTGCCGTAGTCAACCGATGTTTCAGCTCCTCAAAACTCTTCTGACACTCCTCAATCCAACTAAAGGCCACATTCCTCCTCAGAAGTTTTGTCAGAGGGGCTGAGATCACAGAAAAACCCTCGATAAACCTCCGGTAATAACCTGTTAATCCGAGGAAACTCCGCATCTCTAACACATTCCTAGGAGCCTCCCAATTCCTCACTGCCTCAATCTTGTGAGGATCCACCTGGATACCCTCACCAGACATTATATGGCCCAAAAACACCACCTCATCCAGCCAAAATTTACACTTGTTGAATTTGGCATACAACTGTCTCTCTCTCATGATCTGCAGAACGATCATCAAATGCTCAGCGTGCTCCTGCCTACTCCTCGAATACACCAGAATATCATCAATGAATACAATCACGAACTGATCCAGATAGGGCTGGAAAACCTTATTCATCAAAGCCATGAAAGATGTCGGGGCATTAGTTAACCCGAACGGCATCACTAGGAACTCGAAATGCCCGTACCTGCTCCTGAAAGCACTCTTAGGCACATCGGCCTCTGCTATCCTCAACTGATAATAACCAGATCGCAGATCCAACTTAGTGAACACCTGAGCTCCCTGCAACTGATCAAACAAATCATCAATTCTAGGCATTGGATACTTATTCTTTATTGTCACCCGATTCAACTGCCTGTAATCGATGCACAACCTCAAAGTCCCGTCCTTCTTCTTCACAAACAACACTGGAGCTCCCCACGGAGAAACACTAGGCCTGATAAATCCCTTATCTAGAAGCTCCTGCAACTGAGCCTTAAGCTCCTCAGTTCCACCGGTGCCATCCTATATGGAGGTATGGATATAGGAGCCGTACCTGGAATGAGGTCAATCGAGAACTCCGTCTCCCGATCCGGCGGCAAACCCGGTAGTTCCTCAGGAAACACATCTGGAAATTCCCTAATCACGGAAATATCCTGCACTCTCTGCTCAACTCGAGAATCAACCACATGAGCTAAATAAGCCTCACAACCTCCCTGCATCAACCTCAAGGCACTCAGAAAAGAAATCATCCTGGCTAGCACTGCCTGACTAATACCTCGAAAAACTGCCCTCAGTTGACCAGGAGATTCTAAAACGACCTCCTTGGTATAGCAGTCCATGACAGCTCTATGGGCAGTAAGCCAGTCCATCCCCAAAATCACATCTATCTCTCTCAAGGGCAATACTAATAGGTCTGCACTCAATACTGCTCGATCAATCTAGATCGGACACCCCTTGCAGACCTCCCCCAAAGCAGTAGTACTACGTAGAGGTGTACTCACCTCTAACCCATACTGCAACATCTCCCTATCCCCATGCAATCTACATGCTACATGCGGTGTAATGAAAGAATGCGTGGAACCTGGATCTATCAATGCATAAACCTCAAAGCCGGAAATCAAAAGCATACCCGCAACAACATCCGGAGAATCCTGAGCCTCCTGCCTAGTCATGGCGTAGACCCTAGCCTGAGACTATGGTCGGCTACCACGTCCCTCAGTCCCCACATAGGAATCTCCAGCTCTACCTCGGGCTCTACCTCGGCCCCTGAATCTAGGTCCACCACCGCGACTCTACTGCACTGTCGTGCTACTACCAGCTCTCCCACTCACAACAAACTGAACTCCCAGAGTAGCGGGGCAATTCCTAATCAGATGATCCATAGAGCCGCATGCAAGGCAAACTCCAGTCAGCCACCAACTCTCCCCACTGTGCCTCTTGTCACAATACACATAAACAGGAGATGCCTGTCCAGAACCTCTACCACTACCACTGCTAGACTGCCCAAATCTCCCCCTCTGAACAAAACCAAACTGTCTGGATCCTCCTAAAGATCTGAAGGCCCTGCTCTGGTGCCTGCTAAAACTCCTACCAGAGCTGCCTTGACTGTCACTCGATCTCTTACCCCTGGATCCCTGACCAGTCTTAGCCTGACTCTGTCTCAGAAGTTGCTCAACTCGCACTGCAGCAGCTCTCAACTCAACAAATGTTCCCATATCAGATTGGGCTAACCTGGTACGGATCTCCAAATTAAGACCTCCCTCAAATCTTCGGCACCTATCAATCTCTGTAGTAATCAGAACCGAAGCATACCCCATCAGCTCATTAAACCGCACCTCGTACTCTGCCACTGTCATCGAACCCTGTCTCAACTCCAGAAATTCCTGCATCTTCATCTCAAGATATACCTTGGGCATATAGTTGTCTCTAAATGCCCAAAAACTCCTCCCATGACAATAAGCAAGGCCTGGTGGTGCTGCCCGGGACATTCTTCCACCACTGGTAAGTTGGGCCCTGCAGGAGAGATACCACAATCCATCCGTGAAGACTCGCTCGATCCTCTCGGCCACCCCTCGGCCTCGGTAAGTGCGTGCTTCCATAAAATTTCTGACTCCACCTTGCTTGTGATCGATCATACCTCCTCTCCCGTCTCACAGGAACTCTAGGAGGCTGCTCCTCATATCGAGGCACTGAGGACTCCCTACTAGCTCCGATCCGACTGATCCATGGTCAGCTGGTTGATCTACCTGATCACCAAGGCCGGATGACCTATAACAAACAAGAATTCTGATCAATTTCTGCTTTTCTTACTGAAATTTAAACCTAAAATACACTATGCCTAAAAGATGTCAAACCATGCTCTGATACCACCTAATGTACCGCCCCCTTACCGTAGGGTACGCACTGGGACACCCGTAAGTCATTCCGATACATAACCCACGATGAGGGTGTACTACGAACGATCATTTCTATAATCCACATGGCATCATTATAATAAAACCGCAATATAAAATCACTAAATTTCGAACCAAAATACTGATCTCATTTCATTTCTTAAAAACCATAAATGTACAAGTCTATCTGATTTCCAAAGTCTAAGTACAATACTCCAAAAGGAAACTGATACACAACTAACTAAGTCATCCCAAAAATCATCCCAGCTGACCGACCTGTAAGCCATACTTCTCTTGCCGATTTTTCGTCCATCTATTCTCTTTACAAACACTTCAAAACAACTCTATATACTCTAAACTACTAACCCTTAAACTCAATTCCATCAGAAATCAATTATCCCTCAAATACCCAAATCAAAATCAAAAAAAATCTCAAATCCTTATTATCCGAAAATTCATACTATTTCTAAATAATCATAAACTCAAATCAATCTTCAAATCAAACTATCCAAAACATAAAGGAGTAAGTACTTACTTGATTAATCCTTCAAATCTTCAAAAATCATTCAAGATTCTCCAACCCTCAAGCTAAGCATACCCACGGCAATCACCCATAAAAACACCAAACATTTTCTTCTCCAACACCCAAGCTTAAAACTAGGTTAATGATGATGAAAGGAGTAATTAATGAGAAGAAATGGAAGGAAGGAAGCAAGGTGGAAGATCCACGAAGGAGGAGGAGAAGAACAAAGAGAAATTTTCTTTCAAAAGCAAGGGAATATCGTGGGAAGCAAATTTCAAAGGGTAAGGGTTTTATACTAGGCATTTAAAGCTAAGGGCATGTTTGGCAATTCATTTGCCACATGCCCACTACTCAGGGTCTAAAAATCCAATTCTTATTGTAATTTCTCCCAAATTTTGCAATAGCTCTAATTAATTAAATCCTGAAATCATAACTCTAATTATCTCGTGTCAATATGCCAATGAATTTCGGAACCGGAATCCAATTAATCAGCCTTTAAGTCATTTTTTCGGTCCGGACCCATAACTCTAAAAATTCCAGGAAAATTCCTATAATTCCTCAAAAATATGAAACACATGGTCATACACTCCAATTCCATATTCCAAACCTCTAGCATTTAATTTTCACTTCAATTCACAAATCAAAGCACAACCTATATACAAAATCTCATAATTTCGATTTCCGCAATTTACCGGGAATATGTCATACATGCATGCACATGCATATGCTAGTGCAACAATAATCATTTATCTATAATATAGAGGAAAAATGCATGTGCAGGTCAAAATATATATGCACTCAAACCTAACCCATCTGAATTACCAATATGCCCATCACATCGATAACGGGATGTTACACTAGTTGATTACATTGCATATTTTGATTTGAACATGTATTTGACCTCTAATTTTAGAGGAATGAGTCAGTTTGCACATGCATTTATGTGTACATGCATTCATGGCATTTCTCGGCATTTTATTGGGAATATGTTATGAATTGTGGTTTTCGAGATAAGTATGCTTGATTTTAATTGATTTGAGAATTATAGAATAATTGGGTTTGAATGATTGAATTGGGGCTGTATTAGAGTGTCTGCCAGTTGATAATGACCCTTAGGAATTTTTCTGAAAATTTGAGAGAAAAAGTCCAGACTGGAAAATCCACCGAGTGATGGACAGATTGACTGTATAGTATTGAATAATTGTCCAATGGCCATGGAAAAATTAGATTTGTGATTTTAGGGATTAATATGTCGAGCTATTGAAATTTGGAGACGAATTGGACTGGGAACGAAACTGAAAAGAGAAAGAGATTTAAATATATTGTGAGGAAGAAGTCTAGAGGCTTTATTGTTTAACCTTTAAATATCTTAGGTTTGAAGCTTGGCAGAGAAAACTTGTTTCTCCTACTAGGGCATACGATTTTTCTTCCACCAATTGATTTTTGATCCTCCTCCATATGCGATTCTTGCTTGCTTCTTCTTCCTTGGGTAAAGCCAAGCTTAAATCCCAAAAATATTGACGTTTGGTGTGATTTCGGGAGAGACCCGTGGATGTTGAAGGGGCTTGGAGGAGATTTCGGAGATTTGAAGTTTTGAGGCTTGATTGGTAAGTAAAATGGTTTTAATGTTGTTTTGTTGTTGTTAAATGCATGCATGGGTTAAATTGTGAAAGATTGAGGTAGTTATGGATGAGTTATGACTGGTTTTAGAGAGAGAAATGAAAAAGAGAATCGGAGAAGACGACCGCACGTCGCGACAAGAGAATAAATTAGACGTCACGACGAGCGTACGCCGCGACGAGCGGTTCGCCGCGATGAGCTGGACGTCGCGACGAGTAATAATTTAGACATCGCGACGAGCGGAATTGATACGTCGCGACGAGCATAGTTGAACGTCGCGACGAGCGTGAAAATAATCCACGCCGCGGTGAGAGGTCTGAGGTCGCAGCGAGGGCTAATTTTTGAATTGGTTTGGCTTTATTTTTGGGGCATAACTTATGGTGTAAACCTCCAAATGAAGTGATGTTTGATTCGTTATGATCTAGAGAAAGAGGTCTACAATTGATATGAAGAATGAAAGTTTGAATTCCAATTAGAAAGATTTTAATTATTGAAAGAAGTTTGAGGATATGTTTTTATTACAACCTAAGGATTGTATTATGATAATTGGAGTATAACTTGGGGTCTTCAATGGGTAAATTTGACCAAATGAATAGTAATTTTAGCTTTGAGGTCTTTCTTGAGAATATTCTAGTGGATATGACTTAGTAAAGTGATTGAATGTTAGAAATGGAACTTGTGGAGTTCCATGGCATGTTACTGAATTGAATTAAGTCATTATTGACCAACTGAGTGAAAGATTAGTTTCGAGGCTTAAGGAAAGTGGAAATTGGGAAATAGCGCCGAGAAGGTCATGAATAGGCATCGTGCATCTTTTATTTAAGACATGTGCATTATTGAATCTTTCTGATTATGCAATTAGTAATGAATGATTATTTGACTGTTTTAGAGGCACCGCTGGATCGACATTTCGCGGATATTACTGAGACTTCCAAGCAGTAGCTCGGAAGTGCAGGTGAGTAACCTAGTTGGTTTCTCAACCTTTATGTGTTTATATTACGCATTTATGCCATGTGGAGTTAATGGAGGGTTATATGTGTTTGCTTATGATTGATTTCGGACCACGGGTGTCCGAAGTATTGGAATGTGATATCGAAGTGCTATTTGTGTGAAATTGTGAATTGAATTATTGTTAATGTGAATTGTGACATGGGCATTAATGCATAAAGGCATGTTCAGATAATGACAGTTGTGACCAGAGCAGCCAACATAATTCAGAGCTTAAAGCTCAACGCAACAGGGCTTCAAACCCAACAAAATTTCAGAGCCACAGGCTCACTATAGCAAGGAATTCAGGCCCAATGTATTCAGAGCCACAGGCTCAACGCAATGTGCCCGTCACTGAGACAGTTCAGGCACACGGTCACAACAACGTAATAAAAATAAAAAGTGTCACATGTGCATCGCATATACAAATGATCGAATGTGAATTGTGTTAAAGGTGAAACGCCTTATATTGGTGAAATAGAATGCATGTGATATTTCTGAATGTGTTAATATGTGATATTCTGTGAATTGTGTGAATATGCATGAGTTGAGTGAACCATCGATGATGGTTTCTCACTGAGTTCGCAAACTCACCCAACATTGCAAATATTTTTCAGGACTTGAAAAGTACCCCGTTAGAGAAACAAGAGTATGATTACTGCAAGCAAATCAGAGTTCGAGGTCGGGATCAGTTCGCGTCTGCATTAGTATCATTCTGTTCTTGTAGAGAATTTGTATTTCTACAATTTTCGCAGAATAGAACTGTTTTTTCAGAGGGCCCCAATTGATAAATGTTATAATTGAAATGAAATTACTGAAAGTGTTCAGGATTGGCATTGGGCCCAATTTAGCTATGGACTTTTGTGCATGAATTGGTTTAAATATTGTTGAGTGTCTGTTATGACCGAAATTGTTTTATGATTGAAAACATTTTCGTATTAAAGAGGGCCCCAAATTGTTCACTGATTTCTGCACAGGTGAGTGTTTTCAAAAAAATAAAAAAAAAATGTCATACTGAGTATTTGAACTATTTTGACTGCTCTAGTATACCACCCTCGCGAGGCACGAGCTCAGATATCACCATCGATATTGGGTTCGGGTCTTACAGGAGTGGGATGCTACATTTGTGGTATCAGAGCCCAGAAGTACAATCTTACATGGGCATTCTGAATTATGGGTCAAGTTACATACATTTAAGACATGTCACGACAGACAGTGACAACTGATCCCCAGTCTAGCATATGAGTCATAAGTGGTTAGAAATAGTGAGGAAAATGAGGATATGTTAGAAAATGACATATGGAAGTTGGGGATATCTTAGAATAAGAAAAAGTGTATTGATGGGTATATTATGAAATACAATATCAGTGTTATACCTGAGTATATCCTTAAATGTGGGATAGATATGAAGATAGAGTTGTGGATTGATAGAGGAAAATAGAGATATGTTGGAAATGGCAAGATTGAAAGTGTATAAGCAAAGTGGATGAAATGAAAATGTTCTATGATCTAGAGAGGCTACAATTGGATTTGAGTACCGTGATGAGAGTTTATGAATAAGGGTTTATGACTTAGAGTCAGCAGAGCAAAAATGATTGTACATCTATGATATCGATTTGAGTGTGAAAATACATGGGTATGATAAAATAATGAAAAGATTGAAATGTAAGACAATGACTTTGGTAGATGAAAAAGTTGTCAAGATTCAGTTGATTTGCCTATGTAAATGCACATCTGATAATGGGAGCCCCATAACAAGTGAAAATATTAAGCTTATTTGTCTCGTATGTGTAGAGATGATATCGGAAGCAATCGGTGAGTTAGTGGATAATTGTTAATAATAGTTCTGACAGTTTAAAGTTCAATTTGAGTTAGAATAAGAAATGAAAGTGCTTATAGTGATCAATTGGGAATGAATGGAAATTGTTATATGTTAAGAACATGATCATGGCATAATCCTCACGAGCGAGGACAAGTGCAAAAAAAGGGGAGAGTGTTGTCAAAAATCAAATAAGATCAAGGTATCCTTAGCGTAAGTGACTAATTGGTGAGTTGTCCTACATCTGTCTCTCGATAAGATGAAATGATTTTGGTGGTATATACTTCGCTGAATTTTATTAAAAAGGATGTCCTGATTATATGAATTGTGGCATAATTGATCTTCATGGGATATTATGAGTTATAGCTAAAATTGATTTCCTAAGGCATTGTGAATGGTTGACAAGAAATGTGACGACTTTTGATGAATAGAAATTCCATGAGCGGTATTGATGAAAGTATTGAGAAATCTTCTCTCAAAGAAGAGTTTCCTTGAATTGGATTAAGTCGATCAAATGATTTCAATTTAAAAATTTAGCAATGAAAGGACAAATAGGAGATAAATTTGAAATGAATGAAAAGTCATTGTTGGGAGTCCTGATCAATGTAAAGAATCCGATTATGTAATAGGATTATTGAACAGTAAAGAGACATTAGTCGTGATTACGAGGAGAATATCGGTTCCCGATTATTTGTGCAAATATGTTCATATGGTATAAATGGCTATTGATGAATATGTTATTAACCAGGTTGCAAAGATAGCAATGGATTAAAGTATGTGGAAAAATTTGTGTAAAGGAACATGTGTCAGAATATGTTATGATGAAACTGAGAAAATCATAAGAGAATTTTTCTTCATTGGGGAATTTAGATATTTTAAGAGTTAAGGAAATCAATCATGGGTATAAGGAGTTTAGGGATTGTAAATGTCAGAGATAACAATTCCCCTGACAGTATTATGTTATTGAAGAGTAAAGTGTTTCAATTGTGTTTAAATGGGATAGTAACTATGATCATTAATGATATATCGAATGCTTTTGAAAAGTGAAGAAGAATAGTTGGTATAGTTGAGGAAATTTCATCTCATGAAAGCTTTATAAAAGTGAATTTTAGTTGATCAAATAAATTGTGGATGAATTAGTATTCGAGCATGGCACATTGGAAGACTTAATGATGATATAGGTGACCGTGAAATTGCAAGGGACATATGTATTTGGGATTTGGATCTATTTAGAACTAGCTGTATGTTGGATGCGTCCAGAAGTTGTTAAAGATTTTCTGGTCTTAGCTAATTGATAGAATTGATTAAGGAAGAACGTGTGAATTGCATGACTGATAATTGTAAAAAGAGACATTGGAGATTTTGCAACATTTACAAAGTGTCCCAGTAAAGGTTATGATGTGATCTGTTGAAATAGTATAAAGTGGTTTTATGTGCATAGGGACAAGTCTAATCTCATGGGCTGCTTTGTGACTGGTGGCTTGAAATTTATTGTACTGGATATTGTTTTGAAAGCTTGGAGGCTTTATTCGGACAGAAACATTTCAGATATAACTATGAATATGTAAATCGGTAACGATAGAGGTATTTCATGAGTTTGAAAGGATTGAAAAGGATTATGTGTTTGAGGATTTCAAAATTAAGCTAGTGATGCAATGTAATGTATCAAATAGAAAAATGCAATGGTAGAAGATCACAATTTGAACGATAAGGTTTTTTAGACCTAGTGTAATATTGAGTGCCAACTGTCGAGCTATCAAGGGGCAAAAAGAAAGTATTATGAGCTATTGGAATTCCAAATCAGATGTGTATAAAAAGGATTGGCAAAACCCGAATTGAGGATTTAGAATATGCGGACCTTATCGAGGAATTGAAAACGAATCCAACTATTGAGAAAATGATAGCTATGATTAGATTAAGAAGTAAGTGTAATATCCGATAAAGAAACTGTTAGAGAAAAATCAAGAAACAATCGAAGCTTATTGTTCTAGTCAGAGTTCATCGAAAGAGCAATTGATAGTTTAGAAGGTAAAATCGACTGATTATAAGTGTGATTAATCAACAGACTTGATTGCAGGAGATAAATGTGAAACTGATACCTTTAGAATTTATTGAGACATGAAATTGATGTATAGTCCAAATTGATTGTGGGTATATCAATTGTTTTATTGGTGATACCATTCAATAGTCGAAGGACATGATTGATTGAAACAATGTTGATAAATGAAATGAAGCTGTAATAGGGATTAAGAAATCCAAAGTTAATGACAATGAGTCGAGTTGATTATATCGAGGTTATTAGAATCTTATGAAATTGATGTGTTAACTCTAAAGGGATGAAATCTGATAAGAGATAAATGAAATGTTTCGAAGTGTGTCGCCTCGGCTAAATCGCACAGATGGAGATAAAGGTAAATGGGGAACTGAATTCGTTATAAAGTGGCCTCTATGTGACTGTGGTATGAATAGAATTCTGGATTGGTAAGTCAGTCTAAAACCTAAAAGATGATTCGGATTCGCAAAGTGTTACTTGGACAGGATTAGGAAGTATTGTGATGATCTGATATATGTGTTATTGATACCGAAAGTGAAGAATTACGAGTGATCATGAGGAAACAGTTAAGACAGTGTAAAATTTGAGAAAGATAAAAAGGGTGATCGATTGTATTGATTTCAGTTATTTGGCAGAATTTGGTCATATAGTGCAATAAGTGGGAAACAGTATATAAATGAATGAAAAGATTCCCCTGCTTCTCTGATCAATCGTATATGAAATTTCGAGGACGAAATTTTTGTTAGAAGGGGAGAATTGTAACATCCCATCCCCGATGGGAAGGTAATATTGGTAAATTGGGACAGGCTAGTTGATTACATTGCATATTTTGATTTGAACATTTATTTGACCTCTAATTTTAGAGGAATGAGTCGGTTTGCACATGCATTTATGTGTACATGCATTCATGGCATTTCCCGGCATTTTATTGGGAATATGTTATGAATTGTGGTTTTCGAGATAAGTATGTTTGATTTTAATTGGTTTGAGAATTATGGAATAATTGGGTTTGAATGATTGAATTGGGAATGTATTAGAGTGTCTGCCAGTTGATAATGACCCTTAGGAATTTGTCTAGAAATTCGGGAGAAAAAGTCCAGACTGGAAAATCCTCCGAGTGATGGACTGATTGACTGTATAGTATTGAATAACTGTCCAATGGCCATGAAAAAATTAGATTTGTGATTTTAGGAATTAATATGTCGAGCTATTGAAATTTGGAGACGAATTGGACTGGGAACGAAACTGAAAAGAGAAAGAGATTTAAATATATTGTGAGGAAGAAGTCTAGAGGCTTTATTGTTTAACCTTTAAATATCTTAAGTTTGAAGCTTAGTAGAGAAAACTTGTTTCTCCTACTAGGGCATACGATTTTTCTTCCACCAATTGATTTTTGATCCTCCTCCATATGCGATTCTTGCTTGCTTCTTCTTCCTTGGGTAAAGCCAAGCTTAAACCCCAAAAATATTAAGGTTTGGTGTGATTTCGGGAGAGACCTGTGGATGTTGAAGGGGCTTGGAGGAGATTTCGGAGATTTGAAGTTTTGAGGCTTGATTGGTAAGTAAAATGATTTTAATGTTGTTTTGTTGTTGTTAAATGCATGCATGGGTTAAATTGTGAAAGATTGGGGTAGTTATGGATGAGTTATGACTAGTTTTAGAGAGAGAAATGAAAAAGAGAATCGGAGAAGACGACCGCACGTCGCGACGAGAGAATAAATTAGACGTCGCGACGAGTAATAATTTAGACGTCGCGACGAGTGGGAATTGATGCGTCGCGACGAGCATAGTTGAACGTCGCGACGAGCGTGAAAATAATCCACGCCGCGGCGAGAGGTCTGAGGTCGCTGCGAGGGCTAATTTCTGAATTGGTTTGGCTTTATTTTTGGGGCATAACTTATGGTGTAAACCTCCAAATGAAGTGATGTTTAATTCGTTATGATCTAGAGAAAGAGATCTACAATTGATATGAAGAATGAAAGTTTGAATTCCAATTAGAAAGATTTTAATTATTGAAAGAAGTTTGAGGATATGTTTTTATTGCAACCTAAGGATTGTATTATGATAATTGGAGTATAACTTGGGGTCTTCAATGGGTAAATTTGACCAAATGAATAGTAATTTTAGCTTTGAGGTCTTCCTTGAGAATATTCTAGTGGATATGACTTAGTAAAGTGACTGAATGTTAGAAATGGAACTTGTGGAGTTCCATGGCATGTTACTAAATTGAATTAAGTCATTATTGACCAACTGAGTGAAAGATTAGTTTCGAGGCTTAAGGAAAGTGGAAATTGGGAAATAGCACCGAGAAGGTCATGAATAGGCATCGTGCATCTTTTATTTAAGACATGTGCATTATTGAATCTTTCTGATTATGCAATTAGTAATGAATGATTATTTGATTGTTTTAGAGGCACCGCTAGATCGACATTCCACCGATATTGCTGAGACTTCTAGGCAGTAGCTCGGAAGTGCAGGTGAGTAACCTAGTTGGTTTCTCAACCTTTATGTGTTTATATTACGCATTTATTCCATGTGGAGTTAATGGAGGGTTATATGTGTTTGCTTATGATTGATTTCGGACCACGGGTGTCCGAAGTATTGGAATGTGATATCGAAGTGCTATTTGTGTGAAATTGTGAATTGAATTATTGTTAATGTGAATTGGGACATGGGCATTCATGCATAAAGGCATGTTCAGATAATGACAGTTGTGACCGGAGTAGCCAACGTAATTCAGAGCTTAAAGCTCAACGCAACAGGGCTTCAAGCCCAACGAAATTTCAGAGCCAAAGGCTCACCGTATCAGGGCATTCAAGCCCAATGTATTCAAAGCCACAGGCTCAACGCAATGTGCCCGTCACTAGGACAGTTCAGACGCACGGTCACAACAACGTAATAAAAATGGAAAGTGTCACATGTGCATCGCATATACAAATGATCGAATGTGAATTGTGTTAAAGGCGAAACGCCTTATATTGGTGAAATAAAATGCATGTGATATTTCTGAATGTGTTAATATGTGATATTCTGTGAATTTTGTGAATATGCATGAGTTGAGTGAACCATCGATGATGGTTTCTCACTGAGTTCGCAAACTTACCCAACATTGCAAATATTTTTCAGGACTTGAAGAGTACCCCGTTAGAGAAACGGGAGTATGATTACTGCAAGCAAGTCAGAGTTCGATGTCGGGATCAGTTCACGTCTGCATTAGTATCATTCTGTTCTTGTAGAGAATTTGTAATTCTATAATTTCCGCAGAATAGTACTGTTATTTCAGAGGGCCCCAATTGATAAATGTTATAATTGAAATGAAATTACTGAAAGTGTTCAGGATTGGCATTGGGCCCAATTTAGCTATGGACTTTTGTGCATGAATTGGTTTAAATATTGTTGAGTGTCTGTTATGGCCGAAATTTTTTTATAATTGAAAACGTTTTCGTATTAAAGCGGGCCCCAAATTGTTCACTGATTTCCGCACAGGTGAGTGTTTTCAAAAAAATAAAAAAAAATGTCATACTGAGTATTTGAACTGTTTTGACTGCTCTAGCATACCACCTTCGTGAGGCACGGGCTCGGATATCACCATCGATATCGGGTTCAGGTCTTGCGGGAGTGAGTTGCTACAGAAGAGAAACCCCTTACACATCTTCCTTTTCTATAGATGAAGAGGAAACTTAATAATTTAATTGCTCCCTTAACTAGTATCTCAATCGCTCAAATATAACCTAAGAAGTTCTTTTTTAATCACACAATGAACTTAGGGCTCATATCATGCTCATACGCACGTAAATATAATATAAATCTCCTGAAAGCTTCCTAAAACTCCCTTTAGTGCCAAAATTTTCATTACTCATATGTGGTTTATTTACACTCAAAACAACCAAATATATTTAGTAGAGATACAAATAAGTCATTATGATGAATAACAACAATATCGTTTGTTGACCAATATATCAATCAATGTTCTGCGTAAATTTATAATCTATAAAAATATTTTTAGAATACTATGGTCAATCAATATGTCAAATTAGTCGACCACTATATTTATAGAATGAACAAATTACTTTAAAACCTTAATATAAGCTAACTTCAATATAAGTGACCAAACCTCTTAAAATAAATTTTTAAAAACTTATCAAATTCTTTCAAAGATCCACACACTCTTTTTATAAAAATTGATCTAAAATTATTTTAAATTTTCTCAAAATATTTTGTTGCATTAAGAGAGTTTTAGTTAAACTTAAATTAAATTTACTTTTAATATGAAATTATTATACAATATTGAAGCTCTTAGACCATTGAAATGGCTAAGATAAGATTACAAGAAATATTTAAAATTTTACATATGAAAAAAGTCCAATCTTCTTATTATGGTCCACTTAACTTGAATTGCTTTTAAGCTCCTCTTAAATTGTATGCATGCTCTTCTTTTCTTATTTGCGTATGCTTTAATTGCATAATCCATGCAATTGACTCTTTTACTCTTTTTTCTTTTTCGTTGATAATAATGTTTTACATATTGCTTGATTTCATTAAAATAGACCCACTAATATCACCGAAAGTAAAATATTTATATATTTTATATCATCAAAAGAATGGGTTATGACGTCATTTGGTCTAATAATTAGTTTAAAACATTCTAAGATAGAGGGAAAAGGAAAAGTGTCAATGATATGGTTGAAACTTAAATAATCATGCTAAAATGTTTAGAAAAGGATAAAGAAAAGGTTATTCCAATAATAGAAGCACCATTGGACAAAAGGTTGTGATAATTTTGCACAATAGCACATGTTCACTCCCTTTCTCAACAAAAGATGTAACCATGTCAATCAATTAAATTTATCTTCTTTACAAGTTTTTTAATCATAAATGATATACTTTTAGTTTTTTATAATTACCAAAAAAATTATTTTTTCACTTTAAGCTAATTCTTTTAAACTTTTCAATTAATTAACCAAACTTTTTGATTAAAAAATTTAGATTAAAACGTTATCTTCACTAATTTTTCGTTGATGTGGTTACTAAACTCTACAAGACTTACCGTAAAAAGCTCCTTTGTGGCTATTCACATGCTACTTCGAGAACCCATCAACTTTACTATACTGAGGACCCCTATTAAAATCTTTACAAATTGATCTTAACTTTGACAAATTGAGTTGTTAAAGAGTAATCATATAAAGTGTATATGCGTCATCCCTACTTTCTATTAGATTCAAGTATATGCTCTTATTAAAAGAAATTTCTTTGATCTTAAATTCACCCACGAAATCATATAACTCAAAGTGCACTCATAAACAAATATTTTCCATAATCTTAATAGGAAATGATAACTAAGATTTCATGCATAACTAAAAGCAACATTGACTACTATGGCCTGTAAAAGATAAGGTCATCATCAATAGTTCTTTGAATTATATAATGCTTTATTTTGTTCAAAGTACCATAAACCTATGATACAAAAGTAAAATTTACTAAAATGCTAAATATGACCTGAAACTAATTTCATGAGAATCATAAACTCTTAAAAAGTGCTCTCAATTCTTGTAAAAAAATGGTGTTCTTACTCGCAAAGAAAAGTGAAATCAAAGGAATTGATAACGAGAGGCATACTCGAATCAGGGGATTCTAAGCCTATACTATAGTACATTTTCTACAAATCATTATTCTCTATGTAAACAAAATTGTTATAGTTCATGAGTATGATAAAGGTAATATGAAAGAATATAATGTTAGGATAACTATTCAAAGCCTTGTTATGTCATTACGACTCAACCCAATAACCCAAAATAATTAAGGTCAAAACTCAAAAAAATGTCAAAATAAGATAAGATTAACAATTTTCAAATTACTTTACTACAAAACCAAGATTTAACAATTTATCATAGTCTAGTTGGTTAGGACATGTAGGCTCTTATTTGAGAGACCCAAGTCCCATAAATAGAATCTATCCAATTATTTCCCTTTAATATTCTTTAATTGTATAATAGTTATCCTAATAATTAACCTACATGATGTGGTACATAAAAAAAAGTAACCAAAAAGACATAGTTCTGCATATGTTGGTTGTATTAGAAAAAATGGATGTGTATCAAGCAATCCTTTTTCTTCCTCCTTACAATAACCCCATAGAAAAAGTTTCCTAAATTATGGAATCTCAATCATGACTTCATCAAAACAATATGATAAGAAGAAAATCGCTCGCAAGAAATTAGTACAATTAATGTAGTCATAAACTCATAATCCTATTTTATTTGGGTTTTTTTTTAATGATGGAAATTATGCATAAAGGCAAAGACAAATGAACCATAAGAATCCATATACCAAGATCATGGTAAGATATGTAAAGAAGATCAAAATCCTGATCATGACCTTATAAAGTTAGGTTCTTTAATTGTTTAATTTCAATCTTTTATGAATATTTTAATTGAAGAGAGAAAGTATGAATATTCATATAGGTTATATGATCCACATGGCAAGTTTTATGGAATATGTCAATTACATTAGTAAAAAACGAAAATATCACTTTGACTTGAACTATTATGTTTTAAGGGATTAAATCATTTAATTGAAAAGTTTAAAATATTTATAATAAAGTGAAAAATTAAAATATTTGACACTTTTTAGGCTTATCTTGTTTTGTTATGTTTAAAGGAATATTATTCATAAAATGTTACAATATGGTTTTAACTCGACATGACCACGAACTATATTGGAATATTATTCATAAAATGTTACAATATAGCTTTTAACTCTACATGACCACGAATTATATGGGACAGATACAAACAGGGGTGTCTTAACTCCAACATAATTAGGGTTGGTGATCCACTTATTTGTGGATGGTATATGAATGAGGCTACTAAAAAACTAAATTGCCCTTATAGTATCTTTGATATTATCAATTTAGTCTACCTTTGGATGTGGCCTAACAGGATGAGGAATTATGCTTTCGAAGTGAGGCAATTATTCTAAAATAATAAGAAAACTCGCTTGATATATAATATGCTTAATAGTGATGTAACTAATCTAGACAATTGAGACAGCTATCTTAATTGAGTGGCACAATTCACTTGGGACATATAAGTATTGGAGACAGCTATCTTAATTGAGTGGCACAATTCACTTGGGACATGTAAGTGTTGGCGCCTCTAAACATACTCTACTTAAGCAACATATAAATGGAAGAGAGAAAAAAAAAAAAAGAAGAAAGAAGACATGATAATCGAAAATTGAGATTGAAAAATACTTATTTTTAATAATAAATTATATTTTAATAAAGAACCTAAATCATAAATAAAATATTTCATCGATTCTTTTACAGAAAATATATGAGGTTAGAAACTATATTTTTAATTTTAACAAACCACTTCAGTGCTGTCATGTAAATGATATGATGTTATATGCCTTAAAGCATATTGTGTGTGATGAGTCAACCATGCAAGGAATGTAGTAGGGACTTGGTATAATTAGACCGTAGTATAATTAGCCGACCAATTCTTGATTGGAGTAACCTCAAGTAAGAAGCTTTTCTATCACAACTTTGCATTATATCACTTTCTTTTTCAGAAGCAAGATAATGGTATTTAAAATCCCAAGTGGGTTTCCTAGCTTTATTCTCCACCGCTGTCCTCTCTCAGTTGTATTTGGTGGCTTGTCCTTGTCTTTAAGGATAATTGGAAGCACTACTCATCCACAAAACCTTTTTTAAGCACACCTAAGCATCCTCAAACATTCTAATCATCAAACCACACTTGCACTGGTTTCCAAAACTACCCTGCTGAGATTATGGACAATTAATTGATCAAACCAAGTCATTAGCTAATCATAAACCAAGAAACATTACATTACAAAATTTACTTCAGAACCTGACCAACTCATACTCGGTTGTTATATTAGCCACCCTATTTAATGGTAAGGATTAGCAAGAGTTTTTGAATATACAAATTAAAGGCTTTAGAAATTTCAGGTCTATAGAAGATGAAGATAGACCAAAACTGTGCCTTCCATTGTTAGCCAATTGGTCAAATATATAAGTTCTTAAAGTGTACTCTTACGGATATTGTCTATATTGCAAATTAAATTTATATAGAATTAAGTAATTTTATCATTATTTAACTTAAAAAATCACACTACGGCACTGTGAATATTTAATATTTTTTCTAAATTTTCTGAAAAAAGAATAATTTATTCGCTTATAATAATAATAATATATTCATTTAAACGTTAATAGGCGTTGCATTTGGAACTGGTAAACTTATTTTTCCTTTGAGAGTATATGTAAAGTTGAGGGGGATTTGAATAATTTCCACTGGTGTGGTCATATCAACGCAGTTATCTCGGTTAATTATTATATAAACCCACTAACTAACCTCATAGACCTAGTGCCCCAACAACAGAAAAGTGATCTCATTCCACTTTTTTGCTTCGAATTTTAAACTAAAAAGCCAAACTTTTGGACCCTTTACTTAATAAAGCATCAAATTATCAGCTTATCTCCAGGATTGCTCGCTCTAAGTAACTTTAATTGTGCTTTAGAATATAGATAGGACGCTTTTGTTTAGGTTATTCTCTTAAAAGAGTAACAAGAGGCTTTCAAAGATTCCAAGTTGCTTAAACATGGGTCTTATGCTTCTCAAGAAGATGACTCTTTTCTTCCTTCTGGTCTCTACATCATTTCTATCAGCTTCTGCAGGTGGGTTTTTGTTGTTATTCTCTATATGAGGTCTTAACTGGTGCACATTATCAGAATCTTTCACCACAGAGGCGACGGACTCAAAGCAGCTGCACAGGACTAAACGAGACTATCCGTCGGAGTTACAGCCACTCTACTATAAGCTAAAGAACATCACAGCCAATTTCACATTGATCAATTTGTTTGTTTAGTCGTCCCATTAGGAGACGATCATTTAATATTCCTAAATAGCTATTGTTATTTTCTGCTTTCACAGGTGGACGATTCAAGCTCACGAATAATTTGGTGGAGGAAGGTGACGAGGTATGCTACCAATCATAACACCCACTTGTATAGGTTGATCTCAACCTTGAGTTTGCTTCCTTAGCAAGATCAGTGTCTAACTCTTCCAAGATTAAAACTTATAACATGTTGAAGTGTACATATAATCTCTAAAAGCATTGTTCTATGGTGTTATTTTTCAGGAATTAGCAGTCGAGTTATCAGAAGATGGAGTGACTACAGTTCATGAAAGGCTTTTAAGAGCAAACACTAAAGACTACGGAAAATATGATTCAGCACCAGCTCTTGTTAAGCCTCCTTTCAAGCTCATCCCAAACTGATCATGATCGTCATCAACATGGCATTTATATAGCAATCAAGTCCGACGGGTCCCCTAGTACGTAGCAGCTTAAGCTTATATATACCTAAATAAAAACAGATACTCTATTATGTATGTTTATACGTACCAAGTCCTAGGATATATATACCTCCGAGAGATGCATATACTAAGTTTTGAGTACCAATTCCCTAGCGCCATCTACGTGTAAATTTCAGTGCTATAGGATAGCATGTAGCTATATCAATGTTTGCATGTACGTAGGTATAAATTTCTTTACGTCTATATATATATACCAGTGTGTAAGCTTGGTTATTTCGAGAGCATGAGACCTTGCGAAATATTCATGCACATGGAAATTAGTACACGCACTAAGATTTGGAAAGCTTAAAAAACTATGGAATAAAACGTATATGTGCACACGATTGAACCAACTTAGTTTCTGACGACAAAAGCATGAACAATACAGTAAGTTTCGCATATTAGGTTCTTTTTCTAAGGCATGAAAAGAAAGGAAGCACTAACATTCTTAATGATAAGCACATAAAATAAGTTTTTAAAATGAAACATTACAATTGTAAAAGCCATAACTGATAGTAAATCATATATAAGATATGATTTATCAAAAGGTAAGTGTATTGGATAATTAAGAAAAAATATGAAATCACTAAAAGATATTTACCGTAAGTTTTAGGATTTTACAATTCTTTTATTGGATGGATTAACCAAAATGCATAAGTGATTTTGTTCTTAATCAATTGATACAAGGATGAAAGAAAATTTTCTTACATTAGTATCACTTGTATTCTAATAATTATGACTCTTGGTTTGTTGCTGAATGATTATTACACAAAACTTATTATTCATTAGATATAACTTATCCTTAATAATCAAATTAAAACAATAGTGGTCACAGATTCTTACAAGTAAATACTAGTCTCAAATTCTTACAAGTAAACATCCTATAATTTGTCTTGTAAAATTTGGACAAAAGAAGTTTACTATTATTTGAAAAATACAAAACTTATTTCACTCTATAGTTTGTCTTGTAAAAGAAGTTTATAGATATTTGAAAAATACAAAAGTAAAGTTTATAAATTTACTTCACCCTGTTATTTATACTTACCATGTTTGTAATATATTTTGTTTGCAATGCACTTAATTTTTATACGTCCTACCACGTTTTGTTTGTTTTTCCCCTCTATCTCTATTGACGATTTGCTTTAAACGCCTATGTTATTTTGTTCAGATTCTAGAAATAAGACTAAGTGATAAAGTTTTTTTTTTTTTTAAAGCCTAATGAAATTATGGAAACTAGAGGGAAATTATAAGAGTCACATAAATCATTTTGTTTAAGGGCTGCCCTTTATACCGTGTAAACCAAGAAACACAAAATTAGTTGGGATATATAATATGTTAGAAACTAAAGGGTCATTTGACTCCACTTCAATTTTGTGTTGTGATTTTTAGTGTCCGTTTTTGTTTTAGTTTCAAATAAAAGCAAAATTTTATTTAGTTATTAGTGTCATTGTATTACTAAAGATAATACATATTAGATAAACTTTAAAGATAAATTATTTTAATTAAATAAAAAAATTAATCTCCCATATAATACTTATTAACAAATTATTTATACAATTATTTTATTTTATTAAAATAAATAATTTATAAATTAATATTTATTTTAAATATATTTTAATTATTAAATCATATTTTATTTGAAGTTCATATATTTTGATCATATTTTAAATTTTAATTATATTTATTAATAATTATTCAATTATATTTATTAAAAATATTATTATTAATTAAATTTAAATTATTCATAATTCTTGTTAATAATAAATTTTAATTAATGATATAATTTTAAATTAAATATTCATATTTTATTAAAATTAATATATAAAATAATTAAATAATATATATTTAATTGATAGTAAATCATATTATAAAAACAAAACAGAAAATAAAATTAATTTTATGGTTTTCATAATTTTAAAAATTAGAGAAACCAAAACTAAAATAAGAAACTAAAACTTAATTAAATAAATAGTTTTTTACTGAATTTAAAACAAAACTAAAAATGAAAGCTAATAAGCCTTAGAAAATTGCATTCTTTAGGTAAAAAAATCAATCAAAACCCATATAATAAACATCAAGAATCCGAATAACAAATTATTGGATAATCACAATCCAATCCTACAAACTCTTACATAAGATGAAACAAAAATTAAAGGAAATCTTCTTATTTGTATAATGCAATCAAAGATTACACCCCAAAAATAAGAACTTTTAAATACGGTGGTGGTTTGGCGAGGATAGAAGCAGTGGACTTTCTCCGTAATAGCCACGTCTCCTTTTTTTGGCACAATCTTCTTCTCCAGTGCAACGTCTCCTCTTCAATGACTGGCTCTCTTGGGATAGGATGACGGACTAAGCACTGCTTCATTAATGTCAACTATGATGGTAGTGAAAGTTTCATTTTGTTCGGCTTATAGATGCTTAGGTTATGTCATCTAGTGTACATGGTTGAAAATAGGAGAAGCTGGCTAAGGTTTCTTGTTCAAAATAAGAAGATGATGGGTATTTGGTTACTAGAGTAACTAAATCATAAACATATAATAACTATCATTTGGACATACTGTAAGAAAATATAGAGTAAAGCTTTGTTTAAGTTATTATGGGCTAAACTTATGAGGCCATTGGGCCCAATCTTAATTTAAGTCTACCAATATGTGTGTGTCTACATATTGTTTTGTTTGGTTAATTTAAAGTCTACCTTTGACTTGTATTATTAAAGGTAGAACTTTTCAACTTTTGTCTTCATATTACAACTAGCATTAATTTGATGGAGGCATATTTATATACATTTTATAAATGTTAAAATATCATGTTAAAATGGGTTTTAGATTTAAATGAATTTTGGCATGGGCTTAAATATTTTGATGAGTAAAATACAAGTGAAGACTTGTAGATCAAATAATAAATTATTTATTTAGAAATGCATTTTTAAATTTATTGAAAATTTGAACAAATTTAATGAAATAAGTTTCTAAGAAAATTATAAAATTAAAATTAAATAGTTCAATAATAATTAGAAATAAGTTTCTATTTAAATTTAAATTAGTATATTCAGAAGTTGAAATTAGAAACAAGTTTCAAATTAAATAATATATATACAAAGACACAAATATAATTAGAAATATTTTTAATTAAATTGAAATTGATTATGTAATAATAAATTAAAATATTTTTAATTGAATTAAATTAATTAGATCAAGCATTAAGTTTAATGATTTAAAAGGAATCATTTTCATGCTCTTTCTAGTGTTTTAGCTTTAATGATATGCTCATATTATAGGACACGATTTAACATATTATTTAAAAGTATTGAATATTATTTTTCCTCAAATTTGTTTCAAGAAAGTGGCTATATTGAAAATCCCAATTTTAATTTGAACTCTAGCATAACAAAATTGTGTAAATATTAGAAAGGCACAATTAGATTAATATTTTAAACTACTTAGGACAGGCCTAATATCACATGTTATATTGGTGAATAACATGATAAATACCTTATCTTTGCTAGAACAAGGGTTCTCCACTCCCATGAGCAAAAATGAAGCTCTTTGCAAACGCTCACGCCCAATATAGAGGTTTATTAATTAGAGTGTAGAATTCTCTATCATATGATATTCACACGTATAGTTGGGTAGTGCAAACTTTCTTTGAAGAGAATAGGAGAAGAGAAGTATATAGAGGTTTTGGTTTTAACGGTCTATCAAAGGACACTATAGAGCAAATAGCAAATAGGAATTTTTATGGTTCATCTAAAAACTAATTGACTTAATTCCCCGTAGAGTTTGTAAAGTTTCATATTTATAGGATTCGTTGAATTTTAAAATTTTAGCTAAAGAATGTTAGTCACTTTTTTTTATGTTTAATAATATTTATGTAACATTAGTTGTTTGTAGTTACTGTTACGTTTTGAATATTATGTTTTTATTAAAATGCATTGTTCTTTCAATTTTATTGTTTTACATATACATATTGTACTTGAGTTATTTGTAAATAAATACACCTAAATAGAATGATTAATTGTTAGTCAACTATTATATGGATGATGATTAGGAACTTAGTGACTTTTGATTCTATAGATAATTGTGAATATAATTAAAGTTTCTATTTGAAAGATTACATCAAATACACCAAAATTGATAATAATCACATATTAAATGTGTCATTATAGAAATATGTGTTTGAGGAAAATCACAACTATATCAAAAAATTATCATACACTATAGGAGAAAACTTTAATAGGGACAATATAGAAATTTGGAAGTATAGAAATCTAATATATACTGAAAGAGCAAAAGGCTCTTGTCTCATTATATGAAATTATGATAGTCTTTAAAAAAGACTATATGACTTAATATAGGAAAATTATGGGCATGTTGCTTATGTAAAAGAAGAACTTTTTGGCTCTTACAACATACATGATGATGTTATGCTAAAGATTAAGAGGTATGACCATGCCAAGGACATAAAATTCTCGTGGTAATAAAATGTCATAGTAGCATCCTAGTGATAGTATTAGGGCTGAGCATTCGGGTAATTCGGGCCGAATATTTACTGTTCGAGCCCGGCCCGAATTACCCGAAAATTTTTTTATATTACCCGACCCAAACTCGAAATTATAATGGCCCGAAAAATTTTGGCCCGAACCAAAATTAAGGTTACCCGACCCAAACTCGAAATTTTGAATAACTCGAAATTTTTGGCCCGAACCCGAAATTTAATTAACCTGAAATTTTTCGGCCCGAACCCAAAATTTTAATAACCCGAACTAATCCGGCCCGAACCCAACATTTTCATAACCCGAATCTATCCGGCCCGAAAATTTTGAGTTACCCGAAATAATATAAAAATAAAGAGTCCAAATATTACAATTGACTAGCATAATTTGATTGTTAATTCTACAAGAAAAAAAAACAGTCATGAAAAGTAGCCTGGTAAATTAAACCGGAGTGTTTGTTGTTGACTTGCTGCTGCCTGCTGATAGAGTCTGGTAAATCATGAAAGTCATCAAACTTCAGGTAATCCAGGATCCAAAGAAATTTGTGACAATTCTACATTAGAAGAACATAAATCAGAAAATAAATCAATCATGCAAAAATATCACAATGTATAACAAATTGAAATATTAAATAATAAAGCTATAAAAAAGAAATTTACCATTTTCCAAACGTTCTAACTCCTCCAAATCCTCCTCAATTTTGATCTCGTGACGAGTCACTGAAGCTCTAATCCAATCCTGTCCACATATAAGTGCTTAAACAATTTTAGGAGTCAATGAGCTCCTAAATGCATCAAGAACCCTCCCTCATGTGCTAAAAGCACTCTCCGAAGACACGGTTGAGATAGGGATTGCTAGAACATCACGAGTCATGATAGCAAGTGTAGGAAACCTTGCTCCATTAATTTTCCACCATCCAAGTATATCAAAGTTTTCACAATCCGCTTCTGCCCCTTCAACCAAATACTTATCTAATTCCGATCGTGTATCCCAACCTCCCGTTGCACTCTTGAATTTCTTAAATTTGGATTCCATAGTCTCAAATGGTTCACTATCCTTATCTAAATTGCTTGAAGATTGCCCTCTCTCAAATAATCGGCTAGTTTCAGGTGACAACATGCATTTATACTCATTAAACATGGCAAACAAAGTATCTCTCACCTTATGACACATACGTGAAACATCCTCCCCATTATAAAGTTGATGAAAAGCAAATTCTACATACTCTAATTTAGATCGAGGATCAAGAATAGCAGCAATATAAATGAACATATTGGCCTTCTCAATATTTCCCCAATACTTGTCAAATTTCCTTTTCATATTGCTTGCCATCAAACTCAATTCAAGATCATTATTGTTTACCATTTGATCTAAATTACTAGCCACTGTACTTATTTCACTAAAATAAGTATTTGAAGTCACATAATAAGAGCCCGAAACTCTCAAAGTCAACTCATAAAATTGCTTCAAGAACAATGTTAATCTTCTAGCAACCTCCCAATCATTACAAGTAGGAACCCCCATATCACCCTCCATCTCACTCTTAAAACTAGGATCAAGAACTTCAAATCTCTCAAAAGCTTTTTCAAAGTTTTGGGCAACATTAAGCATCAAGTAAGTCGAATTCCATCTAGTTGAAACATCCAAACACAAAGGCTTTTTACAATCAATCATCTCCATCACAATTACCTCGTTAAACCTTTTCAACCTAGCAGGGGATTGTCTAACAAACCTAACAGCAGCTTGAATTCGCATAATTGAGCTAGAAATTTCACTTAAACCATCACCAACCACCAAATTAATTATATGAGCAACACACCTAACATGAAAATGTTCACATCGAATAACACTATTTTTTCTAGTGCTAAACCTTTTTTTCAAATATGCAATGGCAGTATCATTCGAGCTAGCATTATCAACTGTCATTGTTAGCACATTATCAATACCCCATTCAATCAAACACCTCTCAACTGCCATACCAATGGCCTCACCCTTATGACTATCAATAGGGCAAAAGTTAATGATCCTCTTGTTCAATTTCCAATCATTATCAATAAAATGCGATTAAACACATATAATTGATTCTTTGCAAAGAAGTCCATGTATCTGTTGTCAGACAAACTCTATGGGTGGAGTTCCTTAACAATTGCTTCAACTTATTCCTCTCATTTATGTAGAGTTGGAAGCTGTCCCTAGACACAGTAAATCGGGATGGAAAAACAAACTTTGGTTGAACTTTAGACATAAAATGTCTAAAGCCTTAGTTCTCTACAAATTTGAAAGGAAGTTCGTCTAGTACAACCATATATGTCAAAGCCTCCCTAGCTACATTTTGATCAAACTTCCAAGCCGTCATAATATTTGGACTACCCCCCTCACCCTTAACTACATTAACTTCACGTTGATTAGGATCTAAGAAGGGGCTCATTGTGCAATGATTCATGTGATAAATAAGTGGACGAGTACTTATACTTTTTGAATCGGCAGCATACTCTTTACCACAATAATTGCATCTACCTTTTCTAGTTCCATCTTCAGCCAGAAATGCAGTAAAATGATGCCATACCTCAGATCTTTTTGCCATAGGTTTTCGCTTTGGTGCTAGTGGAACTGGAGGCATCTCTTTTCCAGAGGCCTCTCTAGCCTCTTCATTCGGAGACTCGACGTTGAATGAAATCATTGGAGTATTTGACCCTTCTTGTTCCATCTAAAAACAAGAAAACAAACAATTTATAAGACAATCAGAAGTCAATTTATAATTAACTCACTTCAAATATGAATCTTCAAAGCACATTAGAAGTGAATTTATAATTAACTAACAACTGATTTAAAAAAGTATTAGATTTGGGAAAGGCAAGAAGGTAGCATTTAATCTTAAACTCTAATTTAATTCTTATTGAATCTAACCTCCAATTTAATCCAATCTAAAGCCTAAAAGTTCTAAGAAGAGGTTCTGAAATTAACTTAATCCAAGTTTTTAATTGCCTAGGCCCGATCACCCTAAAACCTAAGCCCAATCTGACTCATTGCTAAGCTCATGTCACAAGATCATTCAGTCAGAGGATAGAAGTTAAATTTTCCAAATATTTTCCATCAGGATATATATATCATTGGCATTGCATTGGTACTTACAATTAACAAAGGAATTAACAAAGGGCTGTGTATGAAATTCATGTCCTAATATCATCAATTCATCATAAACTGAAAATTAGTGCAGATCAGAGATTTACAACTAACAAGAATGGAAACAATATCAACAATTCAACATACACTGCCTTCTGGTCAAATGCATTGACAGATTGGAAACAATATCATCAACAATTCAACCCGAAATATGCATATGGGATATGGCAGTATGAAGTATCATCTTAATATGGCAGTATGCATATTCAGTCGAATATGCATATGGCAGTATCATCTTAATTTATATGCATCTTAATTTCCAAAAGGCAATGGCAGTATCATCTCAAAACAATTAAACAAGAACCAGAAAATTAGTAAGCACAGAGCATTTGATTTGAGAGCCAAAAACGCAAAGTTCAATCCAAAAGCCTTCAGAAATCACAACACCAAGCAAAATGCAGAGAGCAGTGAGCAATGAACAGATAAGAACAAGAACTGAGAGAAAAGGATCCTTACAGTGAGCACTGAGCAGTCTCAAGTCTCAAACGTGTATGATGTCTCGCTTTTACCGTGAGCAAGGCAGAGAACTGAGAAGTGAGAAGAACAGAAGTTAGAAGAAAAATACCCAAAAGAAAATCCTAGAAATCGGAGAGAACGAGGAACAGAGGGCGATACTAAAACAGAGGGCGATACTCCTTACCGTGACCGACGGTGATGGGTGACGACCGTGAGAAGAGGAGAAGACGGCGATACTAGAAGAGGAGAAGACGGCGACGGGTGACGAGCAACTCTCAAATCTCAAACGTGTATCTGCGGACTACGATCCTACGTAGAAGAGAAGAGGACGATGTGTATGGCTGTATGCGCTGCGATCTGCGATACTAGAAGTAGCAACTAGCAAGTAGAAGAGAAGACTGAAGTGAAGAGGGCGATTTCATTTTTCTCAAACGGAAACGGCGTATGATGTTGTGTTTCTACTTTCTTCTGGCTTCTGTGGAAGTGTGGAGTGCGGACTGCGGACGAAGAGAAGACTGAAGAACAGAAGAAGGGTGATTTAATTTTCTTAGATGTTTAAACCTAATTCGGGTTAGTAGAAGAGGGGTGAGAGTTGAAGAGTAATTCGGGTAATCGGGTAACCCAAATTTTTTTCAGAGTTACCCGTTTTGGCCCGAACATAATTCAGGTAATATTCGGGCCGGCCCGAATTACCCGAATTTTATCAATTTCTTACCCGAATTAATTCAGGCCGGGCCGGGTAATCGGGCCGGCCCGAATAATGCTCACCCCTAGACAGTATTATGATCATTCATTATTATGGTGTATATATATATATATATAACACCGTAGTAAATAAATAAATAATAAATAAGAATACGAGATAGGAGAATTAAATGTTGAGGTATGTGAAGCTAATTTCAAGTATAGCGAATCAAGGGATGTTACTCATATCTTATCTTATATTAAGTTAAGGTAGGTTTTAACACATTTTGCCTCCACGGTAGGAGAATATGAAAATGCACTTAACCCATAATGTGAATATCACAACGAGATAGGATGTTATGAGGCACCTATTGATAAACATCTTGAGGCTTCTATGCTATATACTAAGACATATATAGTTAATTTATGCTTATAAGGAGTTAAAATCTAAGAAGAGGAAGATCTATATAAGTCTAAATGAAAAGTGGAAAGAAAGCCTTCCACAATTCTAAGTATATCAAGAAAAACCAAGGCCATCTAAAATGGGAAAGGAAAAGGTCCTCCAATTGAGAAAAAGTCTTGGTTATGTCATGTTTTAATTATCCTTTGACTTGATATTAATTTCCACAATGGTGAAAAGGACAATTTTCTTATAATTATAATAGTCATAGTTTTATATTGGATGTTTTATGTGGTATTAAATATTTTTATTAAATAAATAAAATTATTATTTTGGTATAATAACATCATCTAGTTCTTATAATATCTATGCCAATTTGGGGTAATGCTAACCTTGGTTATATTGAATAAATTTGATAAAATGACTAGTTAAACATATTTTATTTAGAAGACCTACATGAAGTAGAATAGTCTATTTGTGAAAATTGTCTAGCAAATAAAATAGCACAAAAACTATTGAGCATAGGACAAAGAGTTGCTAAGTAATTGCAAGTACCTCACTCGGTCATATATAGTTAAACATATATAAGAGCATAACAAAGGGTACTTATTTAATCATAATTATCAATAATTATACTCAGTATAATTATATTTATTTAGTTTTTCAAAATTTGGAAACATTTTATTATTTTAAGAAGTATATGAATTTAGTTGAGAATTAATAAAATAAAGCTGATAAAGATTTCAAAAACTAGTAAAGTATCAACAAAGTTCTTTGATCAATTCAAGAGGTCACACCATGAAAATTAAATAGATAGCTAATGATTATCACATGAATCCACCAACAAGTTAGTGTTGTAGAGATGAGTAATTCTCTCTTCTTGTAGTTGGATTTATAATGGAACGTGCACATTTACCTATCACTAATTAGGGTGATGTGTCATTAATGATCAAATATATACTTGATAAGATGCTTATAAAACTGTCTTAAAACAATATGAGATATGAATAGGTAAGAGACCTAATTAAATTTATCTAATTTCTTAAAAACTTGTTTGTTACCTTACTTTCACTATCCCTCTTACAAGTGTGGGAATTTAGGTTCCAAAGAAAAGAAAAGTATTTTGAAAAGATATTTTGTGAACATTTCGAAGGATGTATGTTCAAAGGTGAACAAGGTAATAAACAAGAAATTAAATCGGTGTCACAAGGTATCACATTCTTAGAGAATGATTTTCCAAAGTAACAAAAGTTAATTCAAAATTATCCCTATATGGGAGACTTGAATCAGAATGATCTTGTAAGATAAGAATTGTTGGGATCCGATCCGGGAACCGGATCCCAACCGAAGAGCGGAAATGGATACGAAAAACGAGGAGAATTCAAACGGAAATATCGTATCGAAATTTTAAATCAGAAACAAAGCAATAGATGACACGAAACGAAAAACGAAGCGAAATCAAATCTCAACACACGGACACAGAATAAAACGAAAGTGGAAGCAAGATCTAATCGAACCAAACGAACGAATTTCGAAGCGAAATGAAATACAATAGTACCGAAACAAAACGAAGCGAAACGGAATCGATACTTACCAAACGGAGCCGACATCCGAGAACAATCAAGAACACAGAAAAACGATCGCTTTGGAAACCTAAACTAATCCAATACGAAAATCCGGTATAATTTTTTTTTCTTTTTCTTATACTCATATATCAAACTTATGCAAAATCCCTACAATTTCCCTTGTCTTGGAAATTATCCTTAAACAAATTCTCAATTCATACACACTTTCTTATACATTCATATTAATCCCAAAATTCACATTCGTACTAATTTTTGTCGAAATTTCGGCAGCATAACAGCTGCCTTTGACCTAACCCAAAACCTGCAAATGGTTCAAAAATACACTTCTAAAAGTCCAATCAATCATACAATCATCAAAATCAACCGGACCCTCCGTCCGGGATCTCAGCACATACAAACGCAAACCTAATTCTAAAACATTCTCATAACTAATATTCAATATACAGATCTCATAACTCAATCCCATTTCCAAATTCATACACAATTTCATATACAATTCCATACTCTCATTCATTCATTCATAATCTTCATACATTCTGAAATACACCATAATCACTTTCTTAACGGCAATTCAAGCCATTTACAAAATATTTCAAATCTCAATTCACATAACAATACAGACGATGCAAAATCGGACCAAACGTCTTCACATTCTTTCATCCAATCTCCTGCTCAAAACCTGGAGATGGGGATGAAATGGGGGGTGAGCTCGGAAGCTCGTGGATAACACATTTATAAATTGACAAATAAGCAGAAATCAATTTTTTATAAGCTTTTTGCCAAAGGGCTAATTTTCAAACTCAGAACTTTTCAAAACGGTTTCCTCAAACCTTTCAATTCTTCAAACTTTTCATAACAAAATTCACTTTTCCTTTCTCAATTTTTAACATGAATGCAGCACACGAAACAAATCAAAGCACGTAACATATCGAATGGTGCGGTTCGGTCGAGCAGACGTCTCGCACATTTCAGATAGCGGTCATATGCAATAGTGAGCGAACGTACTACACTTTCCGCGTAGCGTCCGATTATAGCCGTGAAGGAGTCCGAAATCGAGTCCGTGCATTAATGGCGACTGAACAAGGCTATAAAGCGAATAGAGACAAGTAATCGACTCACTAGGGACCTGACCAAACTCACTTAATCACATAATTCAAAACTGAAACTTTCGGATTGCCCGAAGGCACAAATCGAAAATTTGATTTTCTACCTTCACATAATGCATACAATTCAATCAATTCATCATTCAAATACTAATTTCAACAATGTGCATAATTCAATAATGCATTTATAACAAATGAATTTAAACATTACTAATTTCTCAGAAATCGTTCGGAAATCATATTTTCAAACATTAATCAACATTGTTTTCAAACATTTACAAAAACAATAATTTATCAAAAGTCCAATTTTTGCTTTCTTTAAATCTTTCAAAATTGCTTTCTTTAATTTTTCTAAATTGCATGTATAGCTTACAAATCAAAATATAAATATGCTACCCACCTCGAAATGATGCTAGGAACTCGTCCCGATCATCAATTTGATCCTTACTTCTTTCCTTCTTTCAATTAAAATTGACCTAAGTCATAATCATTCAAATTCCACATCATACTTTGCATAATTCCAAAATTAACTATCGGAGATTCATAATCATCATATTTCCAAGCTTTCTAAAACAAGAATTTCTAAAATCTCCTAATTCACAACTTGACCTAAACCAATTCACTCAAATTCAATCTCATAAATAACTTAATTTTCAAAATTGATGTCATAATTCATCAATTCATACTAATTTCAAGATATCTAAACCACCAATTTCAAAAATCTCCAAATCTCAAAATTGGCCTAAACTAATTTATCTAAATTCAATATCATAATTCACAAATTCTTCAAAATTGGTATCATATTTCACCAATTCATCATACTTTCCATGATTCTAAGCCATAAATTTTCAAAAACTCCAACTTCTAAAATTGGGCATAAACCTATTTAATTTTCATCCAAAATTAAACACAACCTAAGGCATATACATCAAAATTGACTTCATATCTCACATACCCATATCATTTTTCATGTTTCTCAACCAAAAATTCATCAAAAACTCAAAGCTTAAATTTTTCTCTTACCTCTGTTCTTCTTCAAATTTCGGATTTCTTGGTTCCCAAAGCAAGCTTCCTTCATTTTCCATCTTTTTCCTTTGAAACTAACTTAAACTCATGCTAAAAGCTTCAAAAATTCGAAAAATGGAAAGCTCTCTCTTCTTTCTCCATATACGAAACTTCTTCTTTCTCTTCTCTTCTTCTTTTCTTTCCTTTCTTCTAGAATTTTCGTGATTTCTCCCTTCTCCAATGACATCATCTGATTTTTAAGGTGCCAAGTCATTAAAAATGAGGGGTAATTCACCAATTTACCCTTACTCTTTAGCTTAATTCCAAAATTGCCCCTACACTTTACTTTAGGTTATTCTCACTTGCGGGTCTGATTCGTACTATCAAGTTGAAGGAATTTGTCAAAACTTTCTTCTCGAGAAATGTTCCTCTAAATCATACGAATCCAACGCGACTGACCGCGCTCAATTCGGATCACTACACCAAAAGTTATGAGCAAAACAATTTGGGTATATCCAAATTCTAACACATTTTCCATATACGATTATTTCCATCCAGAAATTAACATTCTTAATCAAAAAATTGAAACTTGATGTCTTCATAACAATTGTAGCCTTATGTCTCTAGTTTAATTCAAATCAAGAATCGCTTCATTTAGATTCCCAAATCAAAAGTTATGCTCAAAATACTCTCAGATGTTCCCAATCCAAAAACTACACACAAATCCGAACTTCCATTCATAATTTGAAGGTCTTAGGGGCAAAATTGAAATTTCATTTATTCATACGACTTGTAGCCCCTTGTCTTATCTTTATTTCGCCTTAAGAATCACTTCAATCGGATCTCTGTAGATCCCAAATTTCTCAAAATACTGAACTATGTTCAGAAAATTACCCGACTCACTTTGATTAAATTAATGAATTTAATCTCATAAAATTACAAATTTCTCATGAGGATGTAGGGAATTGTCTTAGAAATCCAACGTCGCAAGAATCAACTCAATCGGATGTCAGACGAAAAAGATATGAGCAAAATAGTGAACAAAGGTCGAATTTGAAAAAGGAAAGTCAATAAAACCAAAAGAACAAAACGGCGTCGTTTCAGCATAAACGCCCGCTCGTTGGGTGAGGCGAGGGCGAGGTCGCCCTGGCGACGCGTCGCCCTCTCGACGGCGAGCCGGACGCTCGCCATCGCTAAAGCGATGCGTCGCCCTAGCGACGGCGGTTGGTCGCTCGCCGTCACTAGGGCGATGCTTCGCCCTAGCAACGGGGATACTTCATTTTCCATTTTTTTTCACATGAGAAATTCGAAACTTCCAAAATTCATAACTCTTAATTCCAAACTCTAATTTTGACAAACTTAGTCTCTATAGAAAGCTTGAGGGAAGCTCTACATCTTCCACAAATGACATAAAACTCAATTCGACTCCTAAGGGAGTCCATTTTCCGGTCAAACGTTCTGTCTTCTAATATTCATGCTAAAATTATAACATAAACTTGTAAAAATCATAACTTATTATTCCGAGATCGAAAAATTCCATACTTTTTATCGAAATAAAGATCAAAAAAAATCCTTCAATTTTCATGAAGAACATCAAAGCTCAATTAACCTCTAACTAGGTTAATTTCTCAGTCAAAGATTCAGTCATAATTAAAGTCAAAAGTCAACCCTATCACACATAAACTTTGACTAATCATAATTTCCACTCCCGATATCAAAAAATTGCAAACTTTATGGCTACAGAAAGCTCTTAACATAATCTACAAATTTCCAGAAGGTCATTTTATCAAATTTTGCCTAAATCAAAAGTCAACCCTCAAAGGCCAAAAAGTCAAACTTTTTACAATTTTTCATATTTTCACACTTTCTCTTTTTATTTCTTGCCATTTAACTTTATTTCAATCAACTCATCCACTTTCGAATATTTTTTATTTTTACTTCAAAATCGGGGTCCAACAAGAATAATTGAATGATATTCATCCAAGTGGGAGTAACTTATGAGACAATGAATTGGTTTCTGATCAATGACAATTGCAACACAGTGGAAGATTATTACCATTATATAATTTGAGCAGAGCAATATAAACACAGATAGATTTGTTTCTTGAGTTTTAATTATACCCATGTTATGAGTGGATTATTCCTCATACAATTTTGAAGTTGAAAGGAATAGCATTTGTGGTATTTCCAAGAGAAAGTAATAAGTTGAGGAATTAAAAAGGTTTTACCTAGTCTTGCTTAGGATGAACGAATGAACTTTAATAAGTTTGATTTGAGTATAAGACTTGGATAATCTTCCACAAAGACATATAGCCATCAAGAACAAATGTGTTCTTAAAACATTAAGTAAAATATTGATGGAGATAAAAGGATACACGAAATATAAGAGATTAATTATAAGAAGAAATTCTCATTTGTTATCAGGTTTACATCATTTTGACTAATTCTAGCCTTGGTATTAGAATGGATCTTGACATGCATCAAGTGGATGAATAGACTATGATCTAAATGAAGAAGGAATCTATATGGCACAACCATTAGGTTTCATTCAAAAGGGTTAAGATTGTTACATGCTCACGTTGTTAAAGTCAATATATGGTCTAACATAGTCTCCAAGTAAGTGGTATATTACATTAGTATGATAATCATGTCGTATAATTTTAGTATGATTGGAAAGACGACTTAGTACATGTTAAAAGATCTAATAATAAATGTGTAATTTTATCATTTGGTGATAATGATATTTTTTAGTAGCTAGTGATAATGAGTAGTTTGTCATCAGGATAAAAAATTGGTTATCAAGCATTGATCAAAATGAAGAATATGCCTAAGGTTGTGATAACTTTGCATTTATGATCGCTAAGTATCATTTAAGTATAGCTTTCTAACTTTTATAAGCTATATATATATTGATGAAATACTTCAATATCAAATCAAACACATAAATATCAAGTATAATTATGTCAAGAACTTAGTAGCGTAAAGATAAATGAATATGTCTAGTGACTATTCATGATACTTGTTATCAATGATAATAGTTCGTTTGTCATCGAATATTTGAAGCAATATATGTTTAAGCGATAATTAAACAACTTTTTCTATAATGAATTTTAAATGAAAATATAATGCTAAAAATATGATAATTATTTATTTTGAATTAATCTTTTATTTTAGAATGAATATTAAATGAGTGTTGAACATTTAGTTCTAGATACAAGAAGTATGTTAGATAAATACGAGATATCTTCCACACGGGTGATCACCTTTATTATTTTGTAGAAATAGAGATGTGAAAAGTTTTAAGCGATTTATCTAGGTGATAGACGAGAGATCAAGGCTTAAACCATTAGTGTCGTTGTGAAGTACATTGAAGGTTGTAAAAGGTTATTAGTAATGACACAATCCAAAGAAATGATTTGTTCACCCAATATGTCTTAATATGACGGATGTGAGTTTTGAAGTGTGGATTAAATAAATAGACAAGTGAACTTAAGTTAGGCATTAGGTATACCTAAACTATCATCTTATAATATATTAGAGGAAAAGCATAGGCTCTAATAAAAAAGAGTCAATACTTTAACACATGAATCATACCATATGTGCATTTTTGACCAATAAGAATAATGTAAGTCGTATTCTTAACTTATATTATGTGAGGATCCTTTGAGACTATGTAAACATAAAATTTAAAGTACCCTTTTTACTTGGGTTCTAATTCTAGATAATTGAATTCATGTTTGTTATCTTAGAATGTTACTATAAAATTATGAATGATTCAATATACTAAGACATTCTTAAAAGTGAGTTAATTTAATTCAACAGATTAAGAAATAAGGACGATCATTTTAATTCCAAGTTTGCATTATGTTGTATTCAAAAGGGCCCACCTTATATATAAGAGGTAGTACAAATACAAAATCTTTATATAATGTAATAAATGATCTAGGATATATCATACTAAATCCACTTAATGATTGATTCATTAATAAAAATCATATATTCCTAACATATGTATGAAAATATGCTCTCGTAATATATTGGTCGATAGGATATTAGACAAGTATCAACAATGTAGAATCATTTTCTGTTTGGTCAATTAACTTTCTTAGTTATAAGTGTGAGATAATGGATAAGCACACATAATAAGTTGATAAAACGAAACGTTGTAATTGTAAAATCATAGCTATTAGAAATCATATATAAAATATAATTTACCAAAAGATAAGTATATTGAATAAGAAAAATTTTGAAATCACTAAAAATGTATAGAAAGAGTTATGTTAAGTTTTGAGATTCTACAAATATCTTATCTTGTGGATTAAAGCAAAATTCTATAAGTAATTTTGTTCTCGTGATACAAGTATATTTTGATCTTATCACAAATAAATTTTTTACAATTCTTTGTTTTCATTTTATACATGAACGACGTTAGTTACTAAAGAGAGAAACAATATATGTAAACAATAAGTTTACTTCACTTCGCACTCAGATCATTATTTGAGCAATTTGTTTACAATAAATATAAAATAACTAGTAGGTGGAGCTTATTTTCAACTCACTTTGGCATTAAAAGTGAAATTGGATATATGAAATATTGGTAAAATTTTAGGGTTTAATTTAATAGCTGGTCATTATTTAAGTAAGATTTTGGAGCACTTATTTCTTTTAAGGTGAAAGGATGAAAATTTGGAGATATTTATATTTATATATAAAAATAAAAATTAAGTAGATGATAATATGGATGTGTATCCTCACTTTAATCATAAAATTAGGTGTCAAATTTAAATTGATCTGGTATTGTGGAAAAAGTGGAAAAGATTTTTCTATTATTTACAATTGATCAGAGTACAATTATATAGAAGTGAGCTACAGCTAGATGACAGCTGGAACGATAAGCTAACCAAGGAAAACTGAAAACTAAACTGAAAGCTAACTAATTGTTAATAGTCAATGGAGTCAACGAATAGCTAAATTAGTGAACCAACAGCCCCCCTCAAGCTAGAAATTGAGGAAGCAAGCCCAGCTTGATCATGTTCTGGTGGAAAGGAACTGCAGCAAGTGCCTTTATAAAAATGTCAGCAAGCTGATCTTTGGAAGCACACGGCAGTAATTTGATCACACCTTGAAGCACCTTCTCTCGAACAAGATGACAATCGATTTCAATATGTTTAGTGCGCTCATGAAAGGTAGGATTGGCAGCAAGGAGCAAAGCAGAAGCATTATCACAATATAAAGGAGTTGGCCTATGCAGAGGTTGATGAAGATCTTGCAGCAGAAATTGCAACCATTGTATCTCACAAGCAGTAGATGCCAAAGCTCTATATTCACCTCCGTCAAGAACGAAACGATGAGTTTGTTTCTTTGCTTTCCAGCTGACTAAAGAATCACCAAGGAACATACAGTAGCCAGTAATGGAACGACACGTATTAAGACATCCAGCCCAATCCGAGTCACTAAAAGCCTTTAGAACAGGCTCATGGACAGAACTGGAAAAGAACAAACCAGAACTAGGAGAACCTTTGATGTACCGCAAAACCCTATGAGCAGCTTGCAAATGGGTTACAGTCGGTTTGTCCAAATGCTGACTAAGCTATTGAACAGCAAATGATATATCCGGAAGAGAGGAAGTCAAATAGAGCAACCTACCAACAAGTTTCCTGTAAACAGTATGATTAGGCAACAACTCAATAGAAGCATCTTTTGGCAATTTTGTAACAATAGGCGTTTTAGCCGGTTTACAATCTAAGAAACCAGAAGCACTGAGAATGTCAAGGGCATATTTCCGTTGTGATAAATGAATACCAGAAGAAGTACGAATGATCTCCAACCCCAGAAAGTATTGCAAGTTACCAAGATCTTTTATGCGAAAAGAAGAGTGCAGGAAAGCCTTGACGACATTAAACTCTTCAAGATTGTCTCCTGCCAAAATAACATCATCAACGTAGACAAGCAATGCAGTGAAAGAAGTAGTCTCCTTCTTAACAAACAAGGAATAATCATCAAGATTGAGTATAACCAATGGAAAGCAAAGCAGATGTAAGCTTGGAGAACCACTGTCTGCTAGCTTGTTTCAAACCATACAATGATTTCTGAAGCTTACAAACCTTGTTCGAAGTAGCCCCAAAACCAGGAGGAGGAAACATATACACTTCCTTGTGTAAATCGCCATGGAGAAATGCATTATTTACATCCAATTGATGAAGAAACCATTGTTTAGTAACAGCCAAAGCAAGTAATAAGCGAACAGTTGTGATCTTTGCTACAGGAGAAAAAGTATCAAAGTAATCTACACCTTCTGTTTGCGTATAACCTTTCGCAACTAAACGAGCCTTATAGCACTCAATAGATCCATCAGCCTGATGCTTAATGCGATACACCCACTTACAACCAATAGCAGATTTGCCAGGTGGTAAATCAATAAGAATCCAAGTAGTATTTTGGTCAAGAGCATCAATTTCATCCTGCATAGCCTTCAGCCAATGAGGATGTTTACTAGCTTGGTTATAGGTTTTTGGTTCAGTAGCAGCAGTGATGGCTAATGTAAAATGAAGGGCAGAAGGTGATAGGGAGGTATAGTCAGAATATTTAGAAATAGGATAAGAAGAGGAAGGAGAATGCACACTCATATTACAGTGATAGTCGTGCAAATAAGATGGTGGTTTTCGAGTTCGAGAAGGTCTACCTGCTGAAGGAACAGGCTGTGAAAAAGATGTAGGCTCATTACGTGCATCATAGATTACAGAATCATCAAAGGTGAGTTGGGGTGTAGTATTAAAGGAAGGTAAAATAGGAAGAAAAGAATTTTCATGAAAAACGACATTTCTGGATACAAAAATGACATGGGAAACAGTATCAAAGAGAACATAGCCTTTTACGTTAGGTTTGAAACCAAGGAAGATGCATTCTCTGGCACGGGAATCAAACTTATGTCTGTGAGACTGAAGAGTGGTTGCAAAACATAAACAACTAAAAACACGCAAGGCTTGATAATCAGGCTGAAATGAATAAAGTTTCTGAAAAGGTGTAAAGTTATTTAACAAGGGTGTAGGTGTACGATTAATGAGAAAAAATGAATGAAGAAAAAGATGACCCCAAAATGTTCCTAGATTTAGAATGAAACAATAAAGCACGAGAAACATTAAGAATATGTTGGTGTTTTCGTTCAACCAACCCATTTTGTTGTGGAGTTTCAACACAAGAATGTTGATGAATTATGCCATGGGATGAATAAAAAGATGAAATATTAAACTCGTAACCATCACATCGCAAACTACTTTAATAGTAGTCGTCATGGCGATTTTCAATCATGGCACAAAATTTTGAAGATGTATTTGAGCTTCAGATTTGGCTTTTAAGAGAATGATCCAAGTAAAACGAGTAAAATCATCCACTATGGTCAAAAAATAACGATGACCAGTAATAGAAACAACATGATTAAGTCCCCAAATAACAACATGGATCAAATCAAAAGATTTAGTAGTTACAGAATGACTAACAGGAAAAGAAAGTTTCTTTTGCTTTGCCAAATGACAAACCTTACAAGGAGAAGTATTAACTGATGACAATTCAGGAATAGAAGAAACAAGCAATCGCGGCCTTGAATCAGAAGGATGTCCAAGACGATGATGTCATATAGTAGAAGAAGAAGACACTGTCAGAGCAACAGGTGAAGACACAGAAAAACGAGCAACAGGGCAGTCCAATATGTAAAGACCAGACAAGACTCTAGTTGTACCAATCATCTTCTGAGATGGTATGGCCTGTATAGAACAGGAAGATTTGTGAAAAAGAAACTAACAAGGTAAGGATAATGTGAGTTTAGTGACAGACAAAAGATTAAAGGAAAATTCAGGAATATACAGAACATTTGTGAGATAAAGACAATCAGTAAAAACAACAGTGCCAGAGTAACACGCAGTAACCTTGGTTCCATTAGGAAGTGTTATTTGTATAGGCTTAATTTCATGATAAGAAGCAAAAGAAGTCAAAGAGTGTATAATGTGATCAGTAGCACCAGTGTCCACAATCCAATAAGAAGAATGAAATGTAATAGGTGAAGGAAGAGATGTACCTTCAGTAGATGTCAATGTAAGGGAAGGTGTGGTAAGAATCTGATTCGTAACATGAGGTGATGAGTTGGAGGGTGAGGTTGAGGTCGATGGCAATAAGGCAAGCAACTGAGCAATCTGCTGTTGAGTCAAAGTAATAGCTGAATTTTGTGAAGAACCAACCTGAACAGAATATGTAATTGAGTTTACTTCAATATCTTCAAACACATTATTGGCACGAGAAGGCTGACGACGAGACTTATATCCTGGTGGAAAACCATGTTTATGATAACATGTGTCAACAGTGTGTCGAGGTTGACCACAGAAAGAACATTGTCTTGTATCAACCTTCGAGTCAGAGGAGCGAGACTGAGAAGAAGATGACTTAGATTAATATGATCGAATAGCATTACCAGCAAATGTAGAAGAAGAATCAGCCAATAATTGTCGTTCTTGTTGAATAACAAGAGAGAAAGCCTTGTTAATAGAAGGCAACGGTTCCATCAACATGATTTGAGAACGAACCGCAGAGAACTTGTCATTCAATCCTTTAAGAAATCGAATCACATAGTCATTACTATGATAACGACGAATAGTGTCAAAGCGCTACAGGAGCATTGAACTCGGCACAAACAAGAAGGGAGAGGTCAAAAATTGAGCAACTCGTCCCAAAGCACCTTCAACTCAGTGAAATAATCGGTAACTGTACGTTCTTCTTGTTTGAAAATAGAGATCTCATCTTGCAGATCAAAAATACGTAAAACATCACCTTGAGAAAACCGCTCATGGAGATCACGCCAAACCTCAAAAGCATAATCAATCCAGAGAACACTGTTGACAATAGAAGGCGAAATTGAACGATGCAACCAGGAAATAACCATATTGTTGCAATGTTCCCACGCCGAGAAGAGCGAATCGACAACCGGTGGCGGAAGAATTGAACCATCCACAAATTTTAATTTGTTCTTGGACAAGAGCGCCATTCGCATAGCCCTAGACCAAGAATTGAAATTCAGGCTAGTTAAAACCGGAGAAACAAGAACAAGAGACGGATTTTCATTTGGATGAAGAAAATAAGGACTCGAAGGGAGGAAAGGATCAACAGTTGCCATCGATGAAACAAAAAGTTTGGATAAAAAAATTAAGAGAAAGAAAGGGAAAGTTTTATCTCTGATACCATGTGGAAAAAGTGGAAAAGATTTTTCTATTATTTACAATTGATTAGAGTACAATTATATAGAAGTGAACTACAACTAGATGACAGCTGGAACGATAAGCTAACCAAGGAAAACTGAAAACTAAACTGAAAGCTAACTAATTGTTAATAGTCAATGGAGTCAACGAATAGCTAAATTTGTGAACCAACAGGTATCTTGAAAATATTTACATAGTAGCTATTTTTTGCTTTCTGATTAATCTTTCTAAAACTATTTACTTGATTACATTTGAAGTTGAAGTTCGACTATGATAATTTCCAAATGGCGATAGTACATAAATACAATTATTTCAGTAATTTAAACCACAAACTACTGTTTTTTTTTTTTCAATTTAGTTGTTGCCATAATTGTAGAACAATGGTCCTCTTCCAATTTTCTACTTTGACTTTAAACTAAAAATTTATAATCTTGTATGCTTTGTTTAATAAAGAATCAAATTTTATATTATCTCTAAGTTTGCCACTGTAAGTTAACTTTTTATCAGTTGCGCTTTGGTTTTTTCTTTTTACTTGGAAGATATTCTCAGTTTCTTGAACACGAGGTCTATGCTTGTCAAGGTTATTTTCTTCTTTCTCCTCTCTTAATCATTTCTATCCACTGCTTTTGTAGGTAGGTATTTATTGTTATTTTCTATCTTTAATTTTAAATGGTCATTAATTATCAAAAAAATCTCACAAGGCAATGGAATTTGAACAACTAAAAAAGATGAATTTAATCACTTCTTTTATATTCATGTCTAATCTCACCAAACATAACTAAACTTAAGTTTAAAAAAAACTAATTACTTATTATGATTAGTATATGCTAGAGAACAGTTATTTAATATCGTTTGATTAATTTCCTTGTTTAATTATCTCAATTATACATATATTCGCTCACTTAATATTCCGAAAAAAATTCTAGGCAACGATTCATGTTTGAAGTGATGAGTAGAGCTAAACTCACTGCTTTCACATCAATTATCCTTTACAGGTTGTATGGATACAAGTTCTTGAATAGTAATAACCTAGCGGAGGATGTAGTTTGTTTACATTGGCAATTTAATATGTCTGTCAAATAATTGGCATTGTTTATAACTCATAATTCATAGATAGTAGCTGTGTGTATAATTTCAGTTCTCGGTGATTAATTATTTTAATGATCTAAAATTGTTTACCAAGAACAATCAAGCAAGCCATCACAAGACGAAATTGCACCAATCCTTGAAAGAATACTTTAACTAATGAGAGAACTCCTAGGCCAGGATTTCTTGGGCCTCCTTCCAGCCTCCTACTGCGAGATAATATCATTGTCACAATCACCAATACCATGCCCCTACACCTTTAGTTAGATAGCAACAGAATAAAGAAACAAATCTAGTTTAATCCAGACTAGGATATAAAGAAGACAACAAAACCTGAACAAGACTCTTAAGTCTTTAACGTCTGTGTTATAGACATAAATGCACTACAAGAATTCAATGGCGGAGCTGCATGCAACTTTGTGGGGGGACCTAGGAGATGATGAAAAAATGTTTTGCCCTTATTATTTTTGGTCGGGTCGGTCGGGCCCGAGCCCAGATAATCAGTGGACCGATCGATCCATTCTTCAAAGATGTCAAGCTCAAGCTCGATCCACGTTTTCCCTAGCCCGTCCGCATGTGAGAGACTTCCATGCACACGTAAAGACCTAAACCTAGTTGTTGCTCTATATATAAGGTAGAATTCTATCGTAACGAAGGTACGTAATCATAAACCTAGCTCTCTCGTTTTTACAGCAAACCGATCTTCACCAAAAACCTAACTTGAGCGTCGGAGGGGCTAATCGGGACACAACCCCCGACAAGCCTTCTTTGTTTTGTAGGTACCTCTACGTCGATCTCATCATAGAAAGTAGCCAACCCCATGGATCCAAACGGCAACGTGCAGTTCCGCTAGAATCCGGCAGAACCAATTGGCGCCCACCGTGGGGCTCGACTTGTGGCACTACGCCCGTAAACACACGATCGTTAGCGCGGCGACAAACCCTGATATAGCCGTCGTCGCGGCTCTGGCGATGCAGCGCATAGGTTTGCAACTACCTGCAACCATGCCGCCTGCGCCTCATGTTTTCAGCACGGAATCTTCAGACCCGAACGATCAACCACAGCCTCAAACTTTGGAACAAGAAGAACAGAGCGTAGCTTTGGAGGATAACGCTACACTCAATATGCGCCCGAATCTCCAACACCGATCGGATGCAGTTCCTCTTCCGCCTATGCAAACCTCCCTCACCCGAAAACAGATCGAGGAAGCAACTGATCTGTTGATTCGCCAAATCTTGTAGCCTCGGCCAAGACAAGAAGAATGCTCGCACGCCAACCGCACAATAGGCTATCATGACAACCGATCACCACCCAACTGAAGCCCTAGAGAAGATCGTGGATGATCGGATTAACGCAGCTATGAGCTTCCGCCCATATCGTCCGACGGCACAGTACAGCTTTCCCTTTACTCCAGAAATCTTGGATAGCCTCCCGGGGCCTGGCACCAAAATACCGACCCCCAAAAAATATACTGGGAAGACCGACCCCCTGGATTACCTACAGCGCTTCCAGTCCATGATGAATCTACATTGTGTTCAGGACGTCATCTAGTGTAAGGCTTTCTGCAGTGCCTTCCAAGAGGGAGCCCGGCGATAGTTCAATAGCTTGCCCCCGAGCTGTATCACATGCTTTGAAGATTTCAGGTTACTATTCATGAATCAGTTCGCCACCAGTAAGCGGCCACAGAAGACAGCTTTGGAGGTGATGCAACTTACTCAAGGAAGGAATGAAAGTTTGCGGGAGTTCATCACTCGGTTCAATAACGAGGCGGTCGAGGTCCCCGACCTCACTTGCTCGTCCATGCTAGCCGCGCTTATGAACAACACGAGGGACGAGGAGTTCAAGAAGTCGTTAGCCATTGATCAGCCCCGATTCGTTCAGGAAATAAGAAGCAGGGCGGATAGGTACATTCAGCTTGAAGAAGTGCTGAAAAATACGAGGCGTCGGATGGATGATCGCTCGCCCAATGACAGAGCGGGCAATTCTCATAAGCGACAAAAGGCCAGTCGAGCTGAAGAAAGCTAACCGATCGACAGAAATATCGACAGGAGTTCACCCCGCTCAACAAGCGATATGCGGAAGTACTGGCTACCATGAGAGCGGATGGGGAAACTATCCGAGAACCCAATAAAATGAAGACTCCCTACAAGGATAGGAACCCCAACGTATATTGTTGTTTCCACAAAGAGGTCGATCATGATACGGAAGATTGCTGGCAGTTGAAAAAAGAAATCGAATTCCTCATACAAAGGGGAAGGTTAGGCCGATTCGTGAGGCACGAATAAAATGCCAATCGGGATAATCAGCGAAGGACAGGTCGGCCAGACAATAGACGACCGCCCTGGAGGCAAAATGACAGGAATGATGGAGGGAGGCAGAATGCGAATACAGATGATAGACGAGAAGAGAGAGCACGATCGAGGGAAAGAGATGACAGAAAGGTCGGGCAACAAGATGACCGACCGACCGGGGTCATTAACATGATATTTGGCGGAAACGCAGCGGGGGGATCCACTGCTAAAGGGAGAAAGAGATATGCTAAACAGGTTGGCAAAGACTCATTAACCAAAAAGTCGAGAGAGAACGACGGGATGATATCGTTCGATGAGTCTGACCTTGATGGAGTAAGTTGCCCTCATGATGACGCCCTCGTGGTAAATCTGAACATGAATGGCTACGAGGTGAAGCGGGTGATGATTGATACGGGCAGCTCGGTCGACTTGTTGTATTATGAGGCCTTCAAGCAGATGGAGGTACCCGAAGATCGACTACTGCCCATAGACGGACCCATCAAAGGGGTAACTGAAGCATCAGACTACCCATTCGCCCGAGTCTATTTAAAAGTGAAGTTCGGGCAAAAGCCGTGCCAAATAGAAAGGGATGTTGAATTCCTAGTCGTGAAGTTTCAAGGGGCATACAATGCAATAATCGAACGAGCTACCCAGAACGCTCTTAGAGCGGTCGTCTCTACATACTACCAGGCGATGAAATTCCCAACGCCTCATAGAATCGGTACTGTCAGGGGTCAGCAGAGAATCGCAAGGGAGTGCTACTTGGCGGAAACGAAAACATTAGACGGGGCGGTAGTCCTGACGAGCTCTCTTGATGTGAGAGCCGATGAGGAGATGGATAGGATGAACCCAGTGGAAGAAACGCAGCGGGTCGTACTGGACGAAGCCGACCCCTCTAAATTCACAAACCTAGGCTCCGAGCTGCAGAAGGACCTAGTTAAAGAAATCACTGGCTGTTTGGTGGAAAATATATCAGTTTTCTCTTGGGTACCGAGCGACATGCCTGGAATTTCTCGATCAGTCACATCGCACTCACTTGGTATTCAACAAGACTACAAGTCGGTTAGGCAAAAGAAGCGATCGCACTGCAAGGAGCGACAGGAAGTGATCGGGAAAGAAATAGAGAAACTACTTGAAGCCGGGTTCATCCGAAAAGTCAAGTACCCCGAATGACTCGCCAATGTGGTTTTGGTGAAGAAGAAAAATGGGAAGTGGAGAATGTGCATCGACTTCACTGACCTGAACAAGGCGTGTCCAAAGGACAACTTTTCCCTACCCAAGATCGACCAGCTAGTAGACTCCACCTCCGGACATGAACTTCTCAGCTTCTTGGACGCTTTCTCGGGTTACCACCAAATTCAGATGAGCCTCGAAGACGAGGAGAAGACTGCCTTCATAACCGACCAGGGCACGTACTGTTACCAAGTGATGCCATTCAGCCTGAAGAATGCGGGGGTCACTTTTCAACAGCTCGTCATGGAGGTCTTCAAAACACAGATAGGTCGATCTGTCGAAGCTTACGTAGATGATATGGTGGTTAAAAGTAAGACGGCTGCCGAGCATGTGGGAGATTTAAAAGAAGTCTTCCAAACACTTGATAAATTTCAAATGAAGCTGAACCCGGAAAAGTGCGTCTTCGGTGTGGCATCCGGAAAATTCCTTGGGTTCATGATTACTCAACGGGGGATTGAAGCTAATCCAGAGAAGATTGAAGTCATCGTCCAAATGCCTTCACCACGATGCTTGAAAGAAGTACAGATACTGACTGGTCAGATAGTCTCCCTCAGTAGATTCGTTTCCAGATTGGGGGACAAGTGCCTCCCTTTTTTCAAAATTCTGAGGAAAGCAAATGTCACCCAGTTTCAATGGCCGGAGGAATGCGAAAGAGCTTTCCAGCACTTAAAACAGTATCTGACGAGTCCATCTGTTTTGCATAGCCCGATTGAGGGAGAAACCCTGATTATCTATCTGGCGGTCACAGAGGGGGCAGTTAGTGCAGTTCTGGTTCGATCGGATGGAAAGGAGCAATTTCTGATCTACTACGTCAGCAAGGTACTGAGTGGGCCAGAAATACGGTACGCGCTCATAGAAAAGTTAGCTCTCTCCTTGATAACTGCGGCGCGGAAACTAAGACCGTATTTTCAAAGTCATACCATTGAGGTGTGGACCGACCAGCCCCTCAGGCAATGTCTTCAAAAGCCCGAAACTTCAGATCAGCTAATAAAATGGGCAGTAGAATTAGGAGAATTCGACATACAATATAAGCCCCGGACGACGATCAAGGCACAGGTATTGGCAGACTTCGTCGCCGAGATGAGCCAACCCAGCTCGCAGGGTGAGCAGTTCCCTGCCTGGAGTTTGTTTGTTGACGGGTCATCCAACGCCGAGGGATGCGGAGCAGGAGTGGTGTTGATCAACCCGCATATGGAAGAGAAGGTGGAATACGCTCTATGGCTAGAATTCAAGGCCTCTAATAACGAGGCAGAATATGAGGCTCTGATAGCCGGTCTCCAACTAGCTAAGGAAATGGAGATAAAGCATCTAAAGATATATAGCGATAGCCAAGTGGTGGTCGGCCAAGTCACTGGGCAGTATGAAGCCAAGGGGAGCGGCATGATCGAATACCTGGAGTTAGTAAAGCGGGAGTTAAATAATTTTGAGCAGTATTCGATCAGCAGGATAGAACGAGCTCAGAACGCTAAAGCGGATGCGCTCTCCAAAATAGCTTCCGATCGAAACGCCAAAAATAACGTTCCAGTCGAAAGATTGGATCGTCCCAGTATTTAGAAAGTCAAGGAAGTTCTTGATGTAAATACCGGTCGATCGAGTTGAATGAAACTGATTAGACGGTATCTCCTGGAGGGAACACAGCCATAAGAAAGCTCAGAGGCCAAGAAGTTGAGAATAAAGGCGGCTGAATACGCGATCATAAATGATGCCTTGTACAAGCGATCTTATGACTGGCCGCTACTGCGATGCTTGAACGAAGAAGAGGCGGAACAAGCAATGGCCGAAGTCCACGAAGGGATGTGTGGCAACCACATAGGAGGGAGAATGTTAGCCCATAGGCTGATCAGGCAGGGGTATTACTGGCCAACGATGAGAAAAGTATGCCAGGAGAAAGTCGACCGATGTGAGGCCTGCCAGAGAAATAGCAGCCTGTCTCACCAGCCGATCGAGAAGATGAAAATTGTGAGTCACCCTATCCCTTTCGCTCAATGGGGAATGGATATACTGGGACCCTTCCCTCTCGGTCCCGGACAGAAGAAGTTCCTGATAGTGGCAGCGGAATACTTCACCAAATGGGTAGAAGCGGAAGCGATCGCCATAATTACCGAGCAGAGGGTGGAGAATTTTGTAAAGAAAAATATACTGACCCGCTTCGGAATGCCTATGGTGCTAGTAGCAGACAACGGTCGACAGTTCGATAACGAAAAGTTCAGAGATTTCTGCGACCGACTAAAGATAAGGCTGCAACTGACCTCAGTAGCTCATCCTCAAAGCAACGGTCTCGCGGAAAACACAAACAAAAAGATAATGAGCGCTCTTAAGAAGCGTCTTGATGGACGAAAGACCTGGGTGGAAGAAATCGTTGAAGTGTTGTGGGCATATAGGACCACATCAAACGGAGCCACAGGGGAAACACCGTTCAAGATGACCTTTGGGGCAGAAGCTTTAGTTTTCGTAGAAGTGGTATTGCATAATCAGAGGGTGTCAAGCTATGACGAGGAGTGGAACAACGAAGCTCGCCGAGTCGAGCTTGTACTTCTCAGTGAAGGCAGGGATAGGGCTGTCGTTCGCTCAGAAGCCGTTAGGCAGAAGGCAACAAGGTTCTACAACAGACGAGTAAAGCCGAGCGACGTAAAGGTCGGGGGATATGTCCTACGAAAAGCCGAGGCAGCCGGAAAACATCCTAGAAAGCTCAGACAAGCATGGGAAGGACCCTACCAAGTCGTCAAGCAAGTCGGACATGGCTCCTACATTCTACGCGATGCAAATGGGAAAATTCTACCAAGGTCATGGAATTCTCAAAATTTGAAGGCGTTCTACCAATAGATAAGTTTTATTTTAGTTAGTCTTCGTTTATTATTATTTTTGTATACAACGCGTGGGAACCTTTTTCCTGTCCCTGCCAGACAGGTTTTTTAACGGCCCACGCCCTCATTATCATCAATAAAGGAGTTTTCGGATTTCTTGGCAATTAAAAGTTCCAATATATGTGGCAAAGAGTAGAAAATCTAACTCGCCATCGCTCGGCATCTCCATAGATCGACTACGGTCGGTCGGGTTGCCAAGACGAGATCTTTGGGACCTTCGCTCGCCATCGCTCGGCATCTCCATAGATCGACTACGGTCGATCGGGTCACCAAGACGAGATCCTTGGGACCCTCGCTCGCCATCGCTCGGCATCTCCATAGATCGACTACGGTCGGTCGGGTCGCCAAGACGAGATCCTTAGGACCTTCGCTCGCCATCGCTTGGCATCGACGAAGATCGACTACGGTCGGTCGGGTCGCCAAGGCAAGATCCTTGGGACCCTCGCTCGCCATCGCTCGGCGTCTCCACAGATCGACTACGGTCGATCGGGTCGTTAAAACAAGATCCTTGGGACCTTCGCTCGCCATCGCTCGGCATCTCCATAGATCGATTAAGGTCGGTCGGGTCGTCAAGACGAGATCCTTGGGACCCTCGCTCGGCATCGCTCGGCATCTCCATAGACCGACTACAGTCGATCGGGTCGCCAAGACGAGATCCTTGGGACCCTCGCTCGGCGTCTCCATAGATCGACTACGGTCGGTCGAGTCGCCAAGATAAGATCCTTGGGACCCTCGCTCGTCATCGCTCGACGTCTCCACAGATCGACTACGGTCGATCGGGTCGTCAAGACAAGATCTTTGAGACCCTCGCTCGCCGTCACTCGGCATCGACGAAGATCGACTACGGTCGGTCGGGTCGCCAAGACAAGATCCTTGGGACCCTCGCTCAGCGTAGATCGAACACATTCACCCAGGATCCTAAGATAAAACCTAGGATCGTACGGCCTCATAATCACTCGACCTAACTCACCTGTTCGACACATAGCGAATACACTTGTTCACAATCCGCTAATTGAGGAGACAATCTCACCCTAAACGTAGAAGAGGTAGTTAAAAACGCACTTTCATTCATTAAAATCAAAAGTTTCGATCACAAGCCCGACCGGATAAGCTTTACAAAGGAAGCGATATTAAAGTCAAAAGTTTCGGTCATAAGCCCGACCGGATGAGCTTTACAGAGGGAGCGATCACCCCGACGCTTCGGGAGGAGGAGACGAAGAACTAATAACCGGGTCAGCAGAGGAAGGATCGGCAGCAGAATCGGCCAAGGGAAGAGAAGGGCCGGCAATTGGGTCAAGAGGAGCTGGCAGCAGAGAAACATCCTCCTCTTCTTCTTCTGAGCTGAGATCCAACTCCTCGTCCGGGATAATGATCCACTCCCCGACGGCCCTCTCCTTCATTCCTCCAACGAAAGGCCAAGAGCAGGAAGCAGCGGCTCGGTATACTCTTCAAACGAAGGCCGCTTCGACCCATCGGGAACGTGAATCTCATGGCACTTCTTCAGACCGAACGTTACGTCCAGAAGTAGCTCTAAGCATTCCGCAGATTAGATTTCTTCTTCCACCGCTGATCGCCTCGATTCTTTGCCTCTTAACTGAGCATCCCAACTTCGTCAACACCTCCTCGGCCCCACGCCGCCTTCCACCATTGCATGACAATCTTGTAGGAACTTTCTTTAAGCTTCCTCTCCAACTCCACCTTCCCTCCAAGACTCACACACCTTGACCAGCTCGCCTTCGCCAAGAACCGCCTCGATCATCTCCTCCTCCCCAGATCAACTTGAGCTTTCAAAACACTCATCGCTTCCTCCCGAATCTTCTTCTCCTCTAAAGAAGAATTTCGAGCTCAAGAAGGTCTCTCCCTCTCTCACCTCCGAAAGCTCGTCCTTCAAAGCCTTTATCTGCTCATGAAGGTCCTGAACTTCCCGGTCCAGAGCCTCCAGACGCTGCACCGCCGCGAAGGACATCACCGAGCTCCGTATACAGCTGCGAAGGAGTAGAGACCACACCTCCTGATTACCCTTCTTATCCAATTTCTCCTCGTCTGCGGGGGGAGTAATCCTCTCAACAATGTGGCAGGACACGTCGAGGTCCCCAATCGAGGAGGTTATGGGCAGCTTGATCAAAGACTCCCACTGCCCAGCGTTAGTCGCTTGACTCTTCCCTTTGCCTTTCTTCTCTTTTTCCTTCCCAACTGGCCCAGACAGGTCGGATGGAAGATCACATTATCGGACCAGTCTCCTCCTCTTAAGAGGAGGATCCACTTCCTCCTCCTCATCCTCTTCTACACCTGCTCGGCCCGTACTTGCTGGTATGATCGACAGCAACGCCGGCCTCGCAGGACTGTCCTCAACAGGTGAAGGGACCAGAGACACCGTAGAACGGCCGAGATCCACCAACGGAGCGGAGCCTTCACCAGTCTCCGCCTCCTTTCCCTTCTTCTTCCCCGTGGCCTGCCTTTTGGACTTAGAGAGAGCGGCGGGCCTGGCATAGTCCTCTATTCTCACCATGGCTGCACGACAACAAACACAAGTTAGAGGGAGATGCAATAATCAAGACATGCAGTAAATAACTAAACTACGCAGGGTCAACCAGACGGGGCCGCTTCCTCTCCTAGCCTGCTAATCCGTGGTGGGGGGTCGCGCAGAAAAGAATCGGCCGAGGCCCCCCCGAAATAGCCCTGAACGAGCCGAGCGAAGTCATATCGACCGAGCGCTTTAATACGATCAACTACTATCCACTCCTCCCTACTAAGGGATACGCTCGACACGTCATTCCACTGCTCGGCTAAAGAGTACCTCCACGGCCGAGACTCAGAGGAGGACCCTGGAGGGTTCACAAAGAAATACTTTGTCTGCCAAGAAGAGATCTTTGAAGCTGTCTCGGCCGGTCGATACCGAGCATCTCGGTACTACAGAGAAGGGATCCCGGCTCCAGAGATCGGACTCTGACTCAATCTCATGAAATGGCGCAAGACGTCGATCGAAGGAGGGCAGCCAAACTGGTGGCACAGCAACGCCATACCATTCATAAATCTCCAGCTATTCGGAGAAATTTGGCTTGGCATTAGCTGATAGGCCGTGCACACCTCGTCAACGATCGGGACGCATGGAAGCCTCATACCACCCACCGAGAAGAAACTATCAGAAACGGTGAAATATCTGCTCAAGTTGCTGTGGATACGCTTGTTCCCCAAAGCCAGTCGGGGTCCCCAGGACATGGGGATGTTATATCTGAGTATTGACCGATTCAGCTCTTTTACGGTCATTGTTGATACTTCTCTTGGCGGCGCCTCCACAACCAACCCATCTTTTCTCTCTCTCGTCGATATTTCTTCGACATCTTCCACCAGACTTCTAGCGCTAGCCGTCGACATACTTACCACGAAGAGAACTTTCGCAAAAGAAACTTTAGAGGAAGAGACGAGGAAGAAGGACGTACCTATTTAGTGATTTGGGTAGGGAAACCAGACGACGGTTGAAAGAAATTTCCAGAAACTGAGAGCAAGAAAGAGTAGATGAAGGTAGAATGAAAGCAAGAACGAAACAAGTGTGAAGAAAATTCACCGCATATCGATCCTGAACATTTATAGAAGATCGGTTGAACGGACATCCCAACTAGAGCGTGACACGTGGAGAAAATCCGAACGAGCTCGGACACGCGGAAGAATCCGAACTGAGGTAAACTAGGGTTTGTTTAAAAGTTGGAGCGGCGCGACGGTTGAAAGGACATCCATGACAGCTGCACAACGGTTACAAGGACGATCCGTTTCAGATTCTGAAAAGCTGTCAGAAGGCACGCGTCGTCGACAATAAATGCTCCGCACGCTCACCAAAGATGACCACCCGATCAGTGTAGCGCGAGCAATTGTGAAATAAGTGCCAATGCCGACCGATTAAGACACTCAGCCAATCGATCGGGCCGATTACGAGCCGTCCCGTATACGAGCTAAAACGACAATGCAATCCGATCGACTACGTCCCACGGACGAGCTACATCTCAATGTCCGACCGATCGCCCCAATTACGAGTCGTCCTATGTATAAGCTACAAAACCTCTACATACTCCTCCGACCCTTCTCTTCGCTCAGACTCGAGGAGTAGGGGGCTTATGGTCGGGTCGGTCGTGCAGGGCCCGAGCCCAGACAACCAGTGGGCCGATCGGTCCATTCTTCAAAGATGTCAAGCCCAAGCCCGATCCACATTTTCCCTAGCCCGTCCGCATGTGAGAGACTCTCATGCACACGTAAAGACCTAAACCTAGTTGTTGCTCCATATATAAGGTAAAATTCTATCGTAACGAAGGTACGTAATCATAAACCTAGCTCTCTCGTTTTTACAGCAAACCGATCTTCACCAAAAATCTAACTTGAGCGTCGGAGGGGCTAATCGGGACACAACCCCCGACGAGCCTTCTTTGTTTTGTAGGTACCTCTACGTCGATCTCATCATAGAAAGTAGCAACCCCATGGATCCAAACGGCAACGTACAGTTCCGCCAAAATCCGGCAGAACCAATTTTTATACTAACTTATATTTTTCTCAATAATAAAATGCAATTTTATTACATAAAATACCAACTATATGAAGCTCCCCGGAAAAAAAAAGAAAAAGAAAAAGGAGGGATACCACCAAAGAAAAAGGATTCTACATTTCAAGGTGCTTCTTATGCTCAGGTCATAGCCTAATTCCTTCCTCAACTTCACTTTTTGCACAGGATGTTGCTTATTCTTTTCCCTACTAATCGTCCCTTCTGGTTATACAAGCTCTATTGTCAATGCGAATTCCCTTCTAAAGTCTCTTTATGATATTCTTCATATCACAATCGACTAAGAAGCACCGATGTGAAAATGAAAAAAATTGATTAGCTTCTTTTGTTTAGTTTAACTAAAAACTAAAAATTGACATTTGAAGCCTTGAACATTCACTAAATTAAAATAGATGAGTTGCCCTTTATAAGATAGAAGATGAACAGCCATACCTATATAGTTCATAATTAAGCTTAATCAATGTTATTAGGTGGTTGGACAATGATCAGTCAAACAATGTATTATTATTCGTAAAAAATGCAAATGCTTAACTTTCATCATTCACAGCTTTGTATACACAACAAACACAAATGACATTTCAATATCAATGTAAAGAAGAAGAAGCACTTACCACTTTCAGAAGAAGTCCTCAAATATCAACTTTCCAAATGCAAGAAGATTGATGTAGAACTAATGCAAGAACCACACCTTGTAAGTGAAAATTACAGTCATTTATTCATTCACTAAAGTGGAATATAAATGGAAACTCATAACCCTATGCACATTACGAATAATTTCCTACAATTATCTACAGCTGAGATTAACATAAACAACATCAGTGTTTTGGTTTCCGAATAAGCAAAGAAGAGGTTACTTCACGTCGGTCTTGTTGATGAAAAAACAACGAAGCAAAACCTCATGCCTCACCCAATGCATACCCATCAACAAATCCGAATCCCTACCCCTTTCACATCCATCAATAACACAGATCCATTCGTCTCACTCAAAGACCCATTGGAAACCCATTACCCATACAGGAAAACAATACCGATGGATGAAAGAGTCTTACCCAGAAAAGAGATATGATAATGGTGAACGACGGGTTTGCTTCGGTGGAGAGTGACGTTTAGCGAAGACGATCTGGAGGAAGACAAACAGAAATATCAAAACTAGTCGCAAGGTGCGGACGTGCGAAGGGGAAAAGCACAATATACCTTTCACGACAGAGACGTAGCAAAGTGAAGAAGGAGAGATGGGGATAAGAGGGTAGTTTCAGAGGGTAAACATAACAAGGAGGGAAGCTATTCCGTGGTGAACTGCGTTAGAGACAATGACGAAGGAGAGGTGGGTTGAACCCTGTAAAATGACAGGGCATTATGATCATTTCTAATTCTTGTCTAACGGACAAGAATTTCTGTACTATAGTTTGGAATAGAACAGAAAATTTTGTCTTTGTCCATTGAAGACGGGACAAAATTTTGTAAAGACGGTAAGCAAACACATCATAGGACAAAACGTTTATGTCCGCATCATCCGTCATCACGTCCGAAGATGGTAACCAAATACAGGAAAAATGTCACTTGCGGACAAGACAGAAGGAAACAAAAAAAAAAATTGCTGCCCTATCTCGTCGAATAAGATCATTAAAAAAAGAAAAAAAGAACCGGCGAATTTGAGTGCACGGTATGCCAAATGTAAACAACTAAACAAATATAATTAAGTGATATTGTAACATCATAAGAAAAGGATGATTAATCATGGTGTACGTAAGACTGAGGCCCTTGAGTATAGACACTTGTTCTTGGGTGACTGCCTGATGTGAAATCAGTTTGTGATGACCTGGTTTCTCCAAATTACACCGCCCGCCACATGCATTGATAGAAACCCACCAAGCTCAAAGCATGGGGCCAGGTATAAAGACGGGGCGTGTAGGTGTCTTGTTTGACCGGACCATCTTTGTTCAAAATGAGTAGCCAAATACCCATAAAGTTATTGCTAGAGCCTAAAGCCATCAACGCCCTTTTGACCCCCAACCCCATACACTATAGATAGAGAGAGTTGAAGTTGCAGGCCACACCTCAACCACCGGCTTCTTCCAATTCGAACATTTGCTAAGTTATCCGCACTTCCTAAGTACTTTTTTTTATAAAAAAAAAACAAACTAGTTTTCATTAACTACTAATTGTAAGATTTGACCTTCTAGAATCCACAAATAATCACTCCGATAAGGAAAATCAATTTGGTAGCATAGCACCCAACACAAACCTTAATGAGGAAAAGTGATAAAAGGACCAGTGAATTCAATTTTAATCTAGTAAAAACTCTTAAAATATTGTCAGAGTGAAGGGGAATATTAACTTCCCACTTTTTATTACTTTCTTGCAGTTGCGACTTGCGACGTGAAAAAGTATGGAATGCGTACTACGCACTCCGCGTAACGCAGAAGCCACCAAGTCATTAAATATGTAGCGCTTTTGTTTTCCATTTTCTTTAAATCTCCACAAAATTCACTTTAATCTCTTGCCAATTCCAAATATTTAATATTGTAAGTTTTCTTTTCTCCCTTCAAATAAACTTGATTTTTTCTTCCAAAAAAAAAAAACTTGATTTACGTCATCCAACTCCGTCAAGACGAACGGAAAACGTAAAACGTCAAAAAATCTAACGACGTTACATTTCACTTCGGTCTAAAAGACTACCACTTTCTCCGTTTCCCTCTCTCTTTTGCAGCAAAAGGCCAGCAGTCTCGTTTCTCTTTCTAGAACAGCAGCCTCTTACTTCTCTCTCCAGTACTAATGTCGCCGTCCTATTGTTAGGTACGATGTCGATCACTTCATTCCTTTCTTTTCCTACATAAAACTGATTTTTTGTGTCCTAATTTAATTGAATATGATCCTTTTAAGATTGTGCTTAAAAAAAAAAGTCCTTTTTGGCGTTTCATTATTTTGGAGGTATAATAGGATCGCCATGGACTCGGGTAATTTAAATCAAAATTTTCATGTGTTTCTATTTTTAGGGGTTTTCAACTTTGACTCTCTCATCAATCCCAAAAAAGCAGCAGGTGGCTTCGATTTTAGGTTCTTATTAATTTTCTGAGTTGAGTTCTCATTTTCTTCGCTTTCTGGGTGTTCTCAGTGGTTCAGAGTCGTTTCGTGGTTCTTGGGTTGTGAGCTGTAGGAGTGACAGAGAACAAACTTTATTTCTTTTGGTTATTATTGTTACAGTCAGCTGCTATGAACTATAGTGATGTTCTTTATTGACTATTGGTAACGTTATTTGACTTGAGTATTTTTTTTGGCCCTTTTATGATTTATGGAATTTTCATTGTTATCTCAAAACTGGGTAATTTATTTGGTTTATATGATTTGAATTTCTTGTGAAACTGGGCGGTTTGTGTAGGTTAAACTGAATTTGTTCTTGGGTTGCTCTAACTATTTCTAGTTTTAGAGGTTTCTGGCAATGCTTATCTGCCTCTGTTGTGAATAGAGCAAAAGTTTAATTCTTTTCGAAGGTCAAAGGAATTTGTCATTTTTTAAGTTATGCTGCTTGGGATGGACATACGACTAATTTATTGTAAAGATATTTACTGAATTGGTGTTCATCGTGTTGATGCTTGGTTGCAGAAGAACTACTCTACCTGGGTAATTTACATGTGAAAGAGTAGTCATACTGAATTCATTTAAGAACTTCATAGTTTGGAGCATGTGAGTGAGGATTGTGGATTCTGGTTAGACCTCTGTGAGGTTCTATATTTTATTATGGGGGGTGCCTGTTGTATTGCTGCTAGAGATAAAAACATAGTCGGCGGATCTGGAAGAGATATATTGCGTCCGAATGTTTGCCATTCACCGACATGGAGCCTTAGGTGGGATAATCGAGGTCGAGTAGCAGGTGAAGAGACTTCAATAAGTTGGTTTCCTGATGCAATTCACAGGAACCATGGACCTGATCTTAAGTCTGAATCAACTTATGTGTCAGATGGTGGAAGCCCATTGAATAGTTTTCAGAGGCATGCTTGGCATAAGTCCCCAAAATCTGAAGGGACTGCAGAGCATGTGAGAACTCCCGCTTCAGGTGAGCAACTGTATAGATGTAGCTTTTGATGTTAATTTGTGTTTGAACTGTATTCTTCTTATAAGCTCTTATTACTATGTGATTCCTGTTTTATGAAGATATATAAACTAATTGCGCATTAAAAGCTGCCTCTTCAACTTATGGACCACATAGACCTAACAGGTTTACATTATTGGGTTTATCGCTTTCCAGTATATATTGTGGAAACCTTTCCAAGGCCATCACTTGTTATCTTATTGGTTGAACTCTTTATTTGGTGTTATTTAAGCTTTATAGTGGTGTATCTATATCTGCTGATTAGTGATGTTTGATTTAATGGATCTCATGAATGGCTCAACCTATTCCAAGTGATTTTGAGTGTGATTCCTGCACCGAAAGTATTTGAGCTTGGTAGAGCTGTGAAATAAAGGTGATTCTATACTTATCGTGATGGATTGGTGACAGGATGTACATATGCCTCTTTTGTTACAACAGAACTGTTGAGACCTTGACAAAATGGTCTTGTGAACAGTGTGGAATTGGGCCCCCTTGTAGGAACTGCTACTTCTGAAGAAGATTTGTCCTATTATATACAGATTTCATTGATAGAGTACAGTAGCGAAAAAGAGACCTTACTAACAATAATTAACCTAGTGACATTTTTCATATGAAGCAATCTTGAGAATCAACTTAAATAAGGACACGATCCTTCACCAGCTATTTTATTGTTGCCTTTCATTATCTTTAGAACTCTGACTTTATTTTTCATAGTCGAAGCAATTAACTTTGTTTAACTTCTGCATTAAAAATTGCGGCCTATACTCCTTAGTCTGCCTAAAAGTTTGTTCACTACTTTCTTCCTTGAACTCTCTTTTTTGTAATGTCTACCCTTCACAGGCTTGCTTTGGTTATTTTGGCCATCACCGGTTAACATAGCCTCTTAGAAATAAATGAGTTTGCTGATATTGACTTCTTAAACTGAATGAGCTGACTGATATTTGACAAATTACTCTTTGGCAGATCAATCCATCTCAGGGAATATCTCAATTGATACAAATTTGGAACAGGTATAGTTTGTGTGAGAGAAACTATTCAAGTTTTCTGAGTTACCTTCCTCTTCCCCTTGATAGGACATATTTTTATAGTGAAAAAACATCTGTAGGTGAAGGAGAAAATAGTATCCCCAGCAGTTACAAATCCATCGACCACAAAAGTATCAATCTCACTTCAGTCAACTTCATCCCTGAGTGCATCTCCATCGTCCTCTCAAAGTCATTTGCATCCTCCCGGCTCAACGACTCGAAGTTGGCTTCATAATTCACCTGGGAATCAGCTAATTGGGAAAGTATCTGATGCACGGATCCCACAATTGAAATCATCAAACAGCTTCTCTTTTACTGATGAGGGGCACGCAATTGCCTCATGGAGCAATGATACAACTATGGAATCTTATGGCATGTCTTCAGACGGTTGGTCCATGAATGCCTTTCCTGAACTCATGACTTCAAATAAAGAAAGATGGTCTTTTGACAATGAGTCCTTAGGTTTTAATCGTGAAAAATGTAGATCCAGTGGTCAAACATCAGTTTCTTCTTCTGTAGATCTCCAGACATGTGGTCTTTGCTTAAGGCTTTTAACCGATAAATCTTTGTGGAGCAGCCAGAAGCTTGGCACCAGTAACGAGCTGTCTGTTGTTGCTGTGTTAATTTGCGGCCATGTTTATCATGCTGAGTGTTTGGAGACTTTAACACCTGAATTGGATAAGTATGATCCTGCTTGCCCAGTGTGTACTTTGGGTGAGAAACAAGTTGTTAAGCTATCACGAAAGGCTCTGAAGGCAGAGGTGGATTGGAAGGGAAAGAACAAGAGATCAAGGAACAGGGTCGTGGATAGTGATCTTGATGGTAATTCTGTTATGTTTGATCGTCTAAAAGCCAGTGGACATGAAGGGAAGGGTCCCAAAATGACCTCCAGTTCCAGCATGAAAAGCTCCTTAGCGAAGCCTTTCCTGAGGCGGCATTTCTCATTTGGATCAAAAGGTAGTAGATCCTTGACAGATAGCATGACCAAAAAGGGTTTTTTCTGGACAAGATCTATGAAGGCATAAGGCTCTTCATTAATATTAAGAGGTGAGCATATTATGCGTGTATATTATGTAATGACAACCTGGGAAATTGTCCGCAGCATTATAAAATCCTGCGTATTTCTAACACGGATATCAGAGGCGTTAAAAAGTATATTAGTGTGAAACCAAACAAGTGACTACTAAATTTTCTAAACTAAGTTATATTCTCTGATCTCATTTCAGTACTGAAGATAAGACTCCGCAACTTCAATGGATGCAGGTACCTATGCAGAACCTCTCTGCTTCAGAAAGAAGATTGTGAGGAGCGGCTGGATATCATTGTAGAAAATTCGTTGTAGAAACATTTACCTCTGCAGACACGTTGACGTCGAAGGTTTAGCCTGTGGAGTTATACTGTAAGAAATGTCGAAAATTTATAGAAGAAAGGTTACATTATTAAGAAAGATTTAGTAAAATGAGAGTGCATCTCAAGGATAATGATTGCAATTGATATTGTACATATTGGCCTAAACATGATTCATGAATTGGATCAAATGTGTACTATTATGGCGAATACACCCCATATGAATGAAAATGAATGACGTTGTTGTTGAGTCCTCTCATTTTTATGGGATGTGATGATGACTGATAATGAATGAAGCTGTTGTTGAGTCTTATGTTTATGGGATGTGATGACTGATGAGCAGTGTCTTTGCTGTTGTAGCATACTGGTTATGAGAATAACAATGTTGACAACATGATCTGCTGTTTGCCTGCCAACCTTGCAAGCTGTAATAGTGGTCGTTTCGTTTGCGGTAGCCACCTGTGTATTCCCATGAATGCTCTGGAAAACCTATGCGGTTCCGCCAACAGGGTCATAGAAAGCTTGAAAGTTGTTGTCACCTCAAATCAATCCTTAACGTGGCAAATAACTAATAGCCTTCGAGTCTCTTTTGGAGCCTTGGTGCCGCTTGTGGAAGCAGGAAGCCTCGTTACATGCATCAGAGGCAGCCTCTTTTCACCACCCCTAGTCATTTCCTTCCATGTCTCGGCTACATCCTTTACTGCTGACTTTAGTTGGCTTTGGAAAATAATTTCTCAATCCAAATCAATTCAAATTATATTTCTTAACACTTTGTATCAATTATAATACCATGTTAATCTTCATTGACGTACCAGATAGCTTGAGAGTTTACTTTCGTTTAACATCGATTCTTTTCTTTCATTGTTCAAGTAAATGGGACGACTTTCCTTCTTTAGATTGTCCTACTTGAACCTACAGCTTCAGGAACTTTGGATGTAAGAGTATGGATATGAATATCTGACCTCTTAATATGCTCGCATTTTTTAATTAACAAACGAAAACCAAGTAGGTTATCTTATAGCTAACAAATAGTTTAATGAAGTGACTTTTTCCATAAAAATAGATACTTCTACTTCTACTACAGTCTTTATTTATCTGTCAAGTCATTAGTACAAAAGTTAAAAACAGGTGCATTAACTATTAAATCATAAATGTTTATTGATCCATGTCTGAATTTTGTTCAAAAAATAAATGTTGGTTAATTTCGAAATTCTAAAACGGAATGGAGAATGACCTTTCAACCCAAACCCAAGCTCGAATGTAAATGTAGGTTGTATCTTTCTGCTTTCGCACTGAAGAGCTGCTTTGATCTTTGTATATTGCATGAAGTAAGGTTATTGATTATCTCCACCAATTCCTCTATGAGCTTGGTCGTTGGCAGATTATTTACAAATACTTGAAAGGCCACCACGAGTCTACGAGGAGTGCCATAGATAAGGAATTTGATCCCTAATTTCACAAGACTGTAGATCTATCAAGTGTGACACCTGACACCAGATGCTCTTAATTAAAAATGGTGTTCTAATTCTATTTCTGTTATTTTTAATCACATATTTATGTGAACCTTATATAAATATATAGATGAGATTTAATAAAACAGAATAAGAACTGATTAACTGGAACAGAAGATTTGCTAACTGAGATGTGGTAGTAGTGGTAGGTCTTTACACTCAAAAGTTAAGGCACATATGCATCATTAGGTGGAACTTTGATGGAAGTCTGGTACCATGTTAGTTTGGGGTTCATTCGAGATAATTTTGATAATGTTAGGAATTCTTTTGGATATTATTAAATATTATGGTTCATTTGAATATTATAGTTTAAATTAACTTCTTTTTAATAAATATTGAGATTTGAAATAATACATCGTTTGTGTTATTACAATGGAGCTGAATGGTTTGACTTCCAAGTTCTTATTTGTGAGCTTTTACGTTGGACTTAGTACTGCGTTACAATTTAGATTTCTAGCTAGTGGCAGAAAAACCATTGGTTTAGGTAATTGCTTCTGGAAAATCTTTTTTGGTGAAGCATTGTTAGTTGCAATCCAACATGATGAAAATAATTAGATGTATCAGATTTCTTGGCTTCTTGCAGAAGGGCAGAACTACTATTGTTGCTGTTGATTTTTAGGTCTCCTTAGCGAAGAACTAAAGTTAGACATTCGTAAACGACAAACAAAAGGTATAAATTCCTTTTAGTTAATACTAAAATATAACTAGTAGTTGGACATTTCTGTTGGGAGATTAGGATCGGATCTGATCCGAACCGTAGCGGAATAATCACGAAATTTTTTTTGTGATTTTTGATTTCCCGAAAACCAAGATCTATTTATTCTATAAAATGATTAACAAGAATCATAATAAAGCATAATTTAATTCGTACCTTATTTTGAAACTTGATCTTTATCTTGATACATCCCTCGAATCGTTACCAAAACTGATCCGTCTCAACCACCGTAGTCATACAAGTGTCCGGCCTCTAATGGTATCCACAGAACACGTTGAGAGAACTCTGTAACTTTTACAGAGAGGGTTAAACATAAAGTGCTAGCTACATGGAACTTAAGCCTATTTATAATTAGCTTAGGACGTTTTAACAATTTAATTGAAATTAAGTATTAATTTCAATTAAACTTTAATTAGAATTACAAATAATTCTAATTAAATATCAATTATGCCCAAATAAGATTCGATATCTTATATTGATCCTTATTTATTAAATATTTCATATTTAATTATAAAGTTTCTCAAACTTTATAATCAAGTCCAACTTGATTAAATTAACTTTGCTTTCTCCAACCCATTCTATATGTGTGACCCATTAGGTTCCTAAATATGTTGGCAATGATTATATATTATAATTCTAATTCATAATTAGAATTAGATAAATTAAAACTTCTTTTAATTTATCTTTAATTCTCTAATTAAATAATTTATAATCATAGATCAAGATTGGCGTCTAGCAACGCATCATGACCACCCAAATATTTAGGAATGTCAAATAGGTTTTGACTAACCTTTCCGTGCATGATTTTTTCGTATAATTCAATCATTTTATCAACCAATGTTCCAATTAGACATAGAGCATGGAATTAATGTCTACTCTAATTTGAGTCTAATTATATTAGTTCTCCGTCATTAGCTATTGGTTTAATTAATGATATTTGTAAACTGTTTACAAAATATCATTCCACCTTGGCTAAGGATTTCTGAATCAAAATTAATCGAGAACAATGAAACATTCTCCCTAATTACTTTAGGGTGATGAATCCTATCTTGATCATTCAACTATCTCCATATAGTTCATGCTATATCCAATGACTACAGTTTAACGACCTTTGATAAAATAGATCATGAGTAGTATCAAAACATAACAATCCCCATACAAGATAACTTTGACGATCTCAAGTCAAATGATCACTTATACAATCATCACGATGAGAATTCCATAGACATACAAGTAATGTTCCAAATGGATTTCTCATATCGGGTATGTTCAGTGAACTTATTCTCTAGCAAGCACCCACACGTTTGATTAAGTATCTCTATACTTTAACCTATGAGATCAACTACTTCCTTCAGAAAGAAAAACAAAATGTGTGCTAGTCTTTTTCTATTCTATTAATATTCAATCTTAATAGAACAATGACTAGGAACATTTTAGGAATAATACATAAATGCAATATGAATCTCATAATTATAATCTCATTATAATTTCATTTGCAATGTATAATTATCCCATGGACTTTATCATATACATCTAAACATGTACAAGATAAAGAATGCCTTTAAATAATTTGTCACTAAACTACAACCAAATCGATTGGCTGTAGTGCATAAACCAACAGTTTCAATTACAAATTGTATCTATTTCCATATTTTGAATATATAAAATATGCATGTCATGTTTACGCAAATTGGTTGAAGAAGCACAAGGGGCATATGCACAAACTCCTTTTGTAATAAGCAGTTAGTAGCATAACTCAGTACAATTATGAGGAGGTGATGGAGAAGATAAAAGCCTATATGAGAAAGCATATAAAGACTTTGAGACTAAAGGCAATGAGACATTTGTCAAGGCATTTGAAATTACAAGATTAAATGAGATAGTTGGTAAGAAGAGCTTTCAATGAATATATTTGTTAAAGCACAAATTAAGAGAATTATCAATATGATAGAAGACATTTAGACAAATTTGATGACTATTATATATGAGAACATATACAATATGACAGAAGACATTTAGACAATTTTGTTGACTCTTATATATATATATATATATATATATATATATATATATATATATATATATATATATATATATATATATATATATATATATATATATATATATATATATATATATATATATATATATATATATATATATATATATATATATATATATATATATATATATATATATATATATATATATATATATATATATATATATATATATATATATATATATATATATATATATATATATATATATATATATATATATATATATATATATATATATATATATATATATATATATGTGGCCTTTTCAATACATTGTCTCACTAAATTAAATGAAAATTTAAAGTTTAAAGTTGTAAATTTAATCTTTAACATTCTAAACAACATTTTGACCCTAGAATTTATCTAAGATGATCTATGACATGATTGATTCAACACCTTCAAACCCTAAGATTCATGCTATAATTAAAAGAAAGAAATACTAACCTTGATCCATACTCAATATGTGTAATTCCTTCTTGATCGCAAATATCATATTTACGCAAAAACTTTAACCACTCTCACCTTCTTGCTTTCTTCATTATTTTCAATGGTGCAAAAATGTTTGTTTCTTTGATAACTGTTAACTTACATTGACTGAAGAGAGATGGAAGGTTTTCATTAATTATAATAAAACCCTAATGACTATAATTTTATTTACAAGCCCAATAATCATTATTTTAGGCTCATTTTGTATTAGAATAAACTAAAGTAATATAGGCTACATTTTAAGATTATTAAATTAATCTAACAATCTCTCACTTGGTTCAAGTTATAATTTAATGATCTAACAACACAAGTATGCACCATATATTGAATCTATCAAGCCATCAAATTTAAATGAATTGAAATGATGAGATCATAGCAGTCATAAGTCATCTAACGACATGATTTCTTTCAACTATCACATAACTAACTCAACTCAAATTAACTGTAATCGAGAAATATTGTAATTCTCAACTTTAATATTTTTGAAAATATAATTTTAATCACAATAAAATAATGCGTGTACATAACATAATGTGATAACTAACAAAAGTAAAAAAACATAATGTTAATTGAATTCACAATTGTCAAAACAATAATAGCAAATATCTAAACTTATGTACATACATAACATGATCTCATACTAACAAAGACTTATCTATAATGTTCATCATTTCAACGTGGTCAGCAAATGTTTTACATCATGTAACAAGCCTAATTCATTAGCAGTCAAAAGAATATCATCAATATATAGTACCAAAATAGTACCAAAATAATGTCACCAAGCACATATGTCATGGAGAACTTGAGATGGAATGGGTTACTTGTATCAGCGAGCAAGTGCACGTAGAAGGGTCTGTAATCGCTTTTTGAAGTTTCAAGATAGCATATACATACATGGAAATGTTAATTTGAAGCTAAATAGTTTTTTCACGATTTCCATTAATTATTATTTATAACTTTTGTCTTAATTGATTTATTATTGAAAGAGAAATGCTATGCTTTAATAAGCTGATCATCTTGTTAATATGGGTGATATGTACAGTATGGGCTAATAATTATTTAATCATATAATCAAATGAACCTATATTTAAAGTAATATCTTGTAGTGTAATATTCATACTATTAAATAATTATTTGATCGTATAATCAAATGGACCTACATTTAAAGTAATATCTTGTAGTGTAATATTAATACTATTAAATAATTAGTTCAAGATATAATCACTAGGATTAGAAGCACTAATTCCTCCGCAACTTTGTCGTTTTGACATACGTAATCAATCTTCATGTTTTTTACATTATTCCGTTTCCATTTCTATGACTCCATGCCCTAAACTTCAACTTGGTCTGCGTCGTTCTGACTCGTCTGAGAATCACAATTATCTATTTACCAACCCGCACAAAAATTTACAGCCCTCCGCCGCCACCATTATCCGCCGTCTCCTCCTCTTTCTCTAAACTTTTTCCCGCCAATTTAATGTCCACGCAAATGCTCTCTAAAGCTCGCCACGGCGTCGTTTCCCACACCTCCTCAAACCCATCATTGCCTCTCCAACCCCTCTCTCGCTCAAACTTCTCTCTTCATCCTCCTCCGAACTTTCCCGCCTTTTCGCTGCCAACCCTAAAACTTCCAACCCCCCTCTCTCTACAATCCAGTGTCCAATTACGATCAAAAATGATCTCCAATTCGAAGTTCTCTGACACTCTCATGCTGGACATTTCCCACGCCGATCTCGATCGCTTTGCCGCCGTCGGCAACCTACTCGCCGACGCTTCCGGTGAAGTCATCCGCAAGTACTTCCGGAAGAAGTTCGATGTTCTGGATAAAGAGGATTTGAGTGAGTGTAAATGATGAATGAGTTGTAATGATACTTTATGGTCTGATTTATTAAGAAAATGAAAAAAAAAATAAGATAGAGAATATGGTTGATTGTTACAGAAGTGTACACTTTATATGCAGTTAAGGTCTTCTAATTGCTTATTTATTCTAGTGATGTTGGATGCACTACAGGTCCTGTGACAATTGCGGATAAAGCAGCTGAGGAGGCTATGGTTTCAATTATAATAGATAATTTTCCTTCTCATGCAATGTGAGCTGTTTGGTCTTTCTAATGAACTAGTTTTTGTTTAGTTGACAGACAACTGTAATGAACGGCCTCTCAAATGTTTGCTTGGATTTGTTTGAGAAAGTTTTTGACTTTTGCTTCTTAGATTTGGTCCTGTAACTGTGAAGGGGTTGTAATTGCAGTTATGGAGAGGAGAACGGGTGGAGATGTAAGGAAAAGTTTTCAGACTATGTTTGGGTTTTAGATCCTATTGATGGAACCAAGAGTTTTATTACTGGTTTGTTTCTTGGTCTTGTTGCCATCAGGTTTGAGTTTTAAACGATTCCTTAAATACATATTTTGATTTTTTTTTCAGGAAAACCTTTGTTTGGTACGCTCATTGCTTTACTGCACATGGGAAAACCGGTAAGACCGACGGTAATCCGATTCCTAAGAAAATGAATGATTTTTAGAGAGCATGTCAGCTAGCTAAGAATGTTTCACCTTTTAGGTGAAGGAGAATCCCCATATGAACTAAATTTCATGAGATAGCGAAGTTTTGGCAGCTTTAGCTTATTCTTAAAGGGATGAAGTATGATTTCAACAAATGGATTTGTTGATTTATGGTAAAAGATGGTACTTTGATGTACATGATAAGAATGGCAACTTATGCTCAAACAATTTTAACAAAGGGTTACCTAGTGTTCAATCACTAGACTTGATTAGTTTATATTCTTGTTTTAAGTTTGTCTGGAATCTAGGATAAAGACATTGTTACAGCACTGATTTCACCACTCTGGGGAGTTCCTTATGAAAACTCTTACTCTATAGTCTTTTTTTTTTTTTCCGTTTGGTGTGAATTCTCTTGAATATACTTGGTCACCAGGCACTTGACTTTGTTGTAAATCATGTATCAATATTCTAGTGGTGGTTTTCAATTTGAAGATTTAACTTCTAACATGAAATTGCTTTTACTTATTCTTGTCAAAATTTTAAAAATGTCTTTACAGATTGTTGGAATAATTGATCAACCTGTCCTTAAAGAAAGATGGATTGGGATAAGCGGAAGGGGAACGACATTGAATGGAGAGAAATTGTCAACACGCATTTGTGAAAATTTGTCACAAGCATATCTGTATGTTATCTTGTTTAAAAGGTAGGTTATGATATAGGGAATGAAGCTTGTTATTTACTAAACTAACTTTTACATTTCCCCCTTCTTTAGATATACCACAAGTCCACATCTATTCAGTGATGATGCTGCAGAGGCATTTGCTCGTGTCAGAAACAAGGTGGGGCTTTACCATTTCAAGTGAAATTAGGATACAGGTTTTTGATAGGATCCAGAAAACAATTAAAGAAAATATGTATTTTGCTATAGATTTCCGTATAGGAATACAAACGATAACTGGTTTCGAGGACCAGAAACCTCCAGCCTTAGGCTCACACTTTCTCTCAACAGTATACGCTATCCTTCCTCTTTCCATCTATCGTTTATTTATACTAAGAATTACATTAGAGTAATGTAATTAGGTTAGTGACAACCTAATCCCATATATATATATTTATATATTTATTAAATCTGTAAGTATTATTCTAGGTGTCCGGTCTAACAATACTCCCCATCGGTTTCACCTTGTCCTCAAGGTGAAAACCGAAAATCTAGCTTGCTTCCACTTCATTTCCTTCCAACTCCTCTGCTCTGTTTCTTCATCAAGGACCGTAATAACATTCAGTTTATCATTTTACACCGATGGCCTAGGGTATATTTTTCGTCGCATTTGAAACACAACCCCGTCTCCTCTTGTCCTGTAGCTCATTAAAGGTTAACCGCTTAAAATTTCCCTCTCCTTTGTGGTGTGAGTGGCCCCCCTTTGCTTTAACCCCACCCTTGTCCCGCTCTCCATTTGTTTCCCACCCTTTGTGCCCCCATAGCCGATTGTCCCATTACCCCCCATGATTTTGTTTTGCCCCAATATGTTATTTTTTTCTTCGATCTGTTGTGCCAAGGTCATCATCCGGGACAAGCTGCTGGGATTAGCGATTAAGAGTTCCACTCGGATTTCTTTTGACAGCCCATTTAAAAATGCACTCTCCAGTACTTCATCAGGTAACTCCGGTAGAGGCGCTGCCAACTCCTCAAACCTCCAAATATATTTGGCCACCGTCTCCCTCTGTTTGCTAGCTAACAGACGTTGACACAGAGTCCCTTCTTGGAAGGGTCTAAATTTTTTTGTTAACAGCTCCTTACATTCCTCCCAATCTCTCATCGGCCTTCGCCCCTCCACCCACCGAAACCAAGCCAAAGCCTTCTTCTCCATACTGAGTGAAACCAGTTCCATCTTCTCTCTTTCGTTAAACCTTCCCACCGAGAAAAATCGCTCCACCGTATAAATCCACCCATCCGGATCCTCGCCATCAAACACTGGCATCTCCACTTGTCGAGTTCGACAATCCCTTCGGGGTTCTCCCTGTCGCGCAAATCCCGGCGGTGGCTCCTCCATATAGCTTCTCCATTCTTCTCTCGGAGGTTCGGGTTCACATCCTCCACCCACTACCGGCCCGCGTCGACCCCCTTAATGGCACGCCCAGCCCCGGAATGGCTCCGGTTGGGTCGTATGGTTCCACCCGTACTCGGGTGGTTGTTCTGCCCGGCCCCCAAAGTCCGGCGAGTGTCTCCAGCTCTCATTCCCTGTGTCGACCACCGATGTTAGGCCCCGACTCCCACCAGGTTCCATCTGCCCCTTCCCTTTGTCCACTCGCGCCTCCCCCTCCTTTCGGTGGTTGCTCGACGACTCTCCACTCTTGTCGGTGTCTCTGTGACTTACCAGCATTGTCATCATCTCTCGCAGCTCCTTCATCTCTAACTGAGTCCGCTCCCAGTTTCGCTGCATTTCTTCTTTCTCCAGTCGACGCTCTTCCCTCATCAGCTCGAAATTCTTCTGGAAATCTTCCCGTAAGTTCTCGATTTCTTTTTCAATCCCATCCATTCGATTATCACTCTTTTTGTTAGCCATTGTTAGGATCTTGCTCTGATACCAATGATAGGATCCAGAAAACAATTAAAGAAAATATGTATTTTGCTATAGATTTCCGTATAGGAATACAAACGATAACTGGTTTCGAGGACCAGAAACCTCCAGCCTTAGGCTCACACTTTCTCTCAACAGTATACGCTATCCTTCCTCTTTCCATCTACTGTTTATTTATACTAAGAATTCTATTAGGAGTAACAGAATTCAGTTAGCTGACAACCTAATCCCATATATATATATTTATTAAATCTCTAAGTATTATTCTAGGTGTCCTGGGTCTAACAGTTTTATCATCAAGTATTAGTACCAGTGGTAGATATGAAAAAACAATGTTAGTCTTAGCTTTGCCAGCCGAATTTTATAAAGATTTAGTATCTATGCAAACGTCATTGTTACCATGTTGTCATAGCTATTTTCTTCTCCAGAATACCTTGAGACAGTTGATCTATGTGCATTTATATGAATGATCTCCAGCATTTTATATATATTTTTTAACCTTTTGAGTCTAGATTAGCAGTCCTCTACTAAAGTTCTAATTATTTTCGAGCTACACTGGCTTATGAGATTCTATTTTAAGATCTGTCAGTATCGTAATTTTTTCTCCTACGAATGATGAATGTAACTGAATGTATCTTGAAATGCTACAGTTTCATCTCTTTCCTCCATTTTATGTTGTCATTATTGTGCAGGTAAAAGTGCCATTATACGGGTGTGATTGCTATGCTTATGCGCTTCTGGCTTCTGGCTTTGTAGATCTTGTCGTTGAATCTGGTCTGAAGGTAAGTTGTGCTATTTTCCTCTACAAATTTGACTCATCAACCTCTCCCTTGAGTGTGTTTGGCTACTTGTCATGGAGTGAAACGAATCCTACTAAGCAATACGATGGGGAGAACGGGCATGACATTGATTTATAAGTTAGTGGCTGCTAGTTGGTCTCATAAGTCTATTCAAAGATAAGTTGGAGAGTAATATTTTAACATCTTGGATTGAATGTTTAAAATTACCACAATAGTTGACAGAGACATGGGCTTGTGGATCTTCTAGAGTGGCGGCTTCTGCATTTCCCAGTTGTCTTATTGAGCTCATTTCAATTCGATTCAGTGGTTCTTGTAGGTATGTTGAATTAACCTTCGTTGCTTTAATGGTTAATGTGTGTTTTTCTGTCAGCCATACGATTTCCTTGCTCTTATACCGGTGATCGAGGGTTCTGGAGGAGTAATAACTGATTGGAAAGGAGATGAACTTAGTTGGGAGGCTTCTCCAGATTCTCGTGCAACAAGTATGCTTGCGTAATACTTGCAATTCTAATTTAAGTTAGTGAACTTAATCTAAGACATATATCAGTTATTCCTTTACTTCTTTCGTAGGTTTCAACGTAGTGGCGGCTGGGGACAGACAGACACACCAAGAAGCCCTTGACTTCTTGGATTGGCAGTGAGGTTTTGGGGACGTGGTCACCTGTGCCAGTTTTGCTGTTCCAGTCCTGGTTCAATCTATCTTATTCATATATTTATGTGGGACTCACGTAAATGTGTGGATGAGGTTGATTGGAACAGGTTGGAACAACAAAACTGGCAGAGGTGATTTCATTCGGAGGTTTTGTAGTGGATCAAATTAGAACCCACAAAAATGTGGGGATGAGATGGATTGAAACAAGGTTGAATCAACAAAACAGGTGATTTCATTTGAAGGTTTTGCAGTGGATCAAACTATGGGGTTCATTATTTAAACTGATGCGACTTTGAGGGAGCTGGACGAATGTTTGAAATGATATGCAAACAAGGTAGATGCCAATAACAATGTAGTCGAGCACATTTCTACTTCATTTGGATTATCGAGAAGTTTTAAAGCATTTAATGTTCTATGCAAGCAATGTAGTTGCCAATACCAATGGAGATGAGCACGTCTCCTTACAGTTGGATTATTTGGAATTTTTTAAAAAGCGTATCTTGTTTAGCAAAGTAAATTATATTAGCAAGTGGCTTCGTAATTCCATAAGAAATGAATGAATTTTTAGTTACGAGTTCTCGTCTGCGTCTACATGTCAGAATCTATTCATTTGTAGCATTATTCTGAATATTGTATCAAATTTGCTGGCATCAATCATATCCTTAAAAAATTATTACCAAATTAAAACATTTTGTTTATCGACTCTGTTATTTCATGCCTACGAATAACTAAATACCGATGAAATAATTTTACATAATTAAATATAATTTAAATATTTTAAAATTTATATATTTCATATCTAATGCATACATGTAAAAATTATTATAACTTTTAAAATGTGTAAGAATTAACATTTAAAATTAAATTTACTTTTACAAATGTATCTTTTATTTTATATTAATCTTAATTTCATATTTATATGAAAGTTAGATGTTCCTTTCTCATTTTATTTTATATAAAATGTAAAATAATATTAGTAAAAAGTAAAAATATTTATTATATTAAATTTATATTATTATCATTTCTTGAAATAAGATTAAAATAAAGAAAAAATTATCTTATATAATATAAAAAGACTTTTACAATTTTATAAAATTTTTAAAAATTATCAGTACCCAAACCAAAAACCAAATTCCAAGTTCAATACCAAATTTATGATCTATTCCTCTTCCTCTATACCCACTCTTCCATGCAAGGGCATGTCGGGCAGGAATATACGGTACATTGCATGGCACAGAATAAGAATAGAATATCCTGCCCAAATTCACAACACTGATATGTAGTCATCATCAAGCCTACAGCATCAACTCAGTCAAATCGTGACTAATTGAGATGTTAATGACCATTGAAGTTGGGGCTCTGGGGTATAGGGCTGTGACGAGCGATTCATCACCACATGACTAGGAGAATCATAACTGCTATATTGAAGTGGCTTCCAATTAGTTCAAATGCCGATCATGCTAAGTTACGGGAGATGTTCGTCTGGTCAAATATCCAAGTAAATTCGTACAACCAGCAATGTTATGAACTTGTAATTGCAACAAACAAGCCAATATTGGAAATGAACCCAGACAAACGAAAGTTGCCCTCGCAAAAACTAGGACCAAGCTATGGCGGTGCACTCAACTGTGGCCATTTACCAGCAGAATCCATGTAGCACCAAGGTGAAAAGTGCATTAGACCTAAATTCCACCGCTTGAGGCCTCTGGCCAGTCGAACAACAGCATGAGAACTCAAGAGCACTACAACCTGGGTATCAATCCTTTCCAAAGTCTGCGTTGTAGTGAGCACTTGATTCCAGTTTTTTGGCCTCATTCAGTTTCCGGACAGCCTAGAAAAGCAGAAAAAATAAATGTTAATGACTACTATACAAAACAAATGTGCATAGAAAAGATGGTCCCACAAGGAGACCAATGGACTCTCTCCAGGGGTGATGCAAATGAACAATGAGGCTATACATTGAGACTTAACTCGTAAAGACAAAAACGTGGCTAACTTTTATAGCCAGTCTTTTTCTCTCACAAGGTTGTAAGGAAATGTTCTCTCAAGGACTATGGTCCTTGGATAAATAATGAAGTGCCATCAACAATTAGGATCCTAACAGACATTAAAACAATGTTTTCATCCCTAAAAAAGTATACCTTCATAAAATCTTCATGGATGACATAATCCCGTTCTGCACGAATGGCAGACATACCAGCCTCAGTGCAAACATTTCTCAGATCAGCCCCATTAAAACCCTGAAGAAAATGAATTAGTTCAGTCTTTAATTTTTGTGTTAAAAGATATTCTATTCGCACAAAAGAACATATGTCTGACCTCTGCAAGTTTTACAACGGCTTCATAGTCGATCTCTCCATGTTTCGCAATACCAGCAGCATGAATTTTAAGGATTTCCATTCTTGACTGCTCATTTGGTAATGGAATCTCAATCTTCCTGTCAAGTCGTCCAGGACGGAGCAGTGCAGGGTCCAGAACATCAGGTCTGTTTGTAGCCATAATCATTTTAACCTAGAAAGCCATTTTTCGTTAAGTTACCATCTAAGGGTGCAAATGTACACCTCACGAACAAGGTGAAAACATGGTAGGCTCTTAATTGAGAATGAAAATACATTACCTTTCCAAGCTGATCAAATCCATCCAGCTGATTAAGCAACTCCATTAGGGTTCTTTGTATTTCACGGTCAGCACTTGTTCCCTCACTGAAGCGACGTCCACCAATGGCATCAATTTCGTCCATAAATATGATGCAAGGCTTCAAAGAGAAATCAATATTTAGTAAAAAAATATAGAAAAGTAGAACAAGGGAAACCACAGGCCTGCAAATTGAGCTCTTACTTGATGATCACGTGCATAACCAAACATTTCCCTTATCAATCTTGCACTCTCACCGATGTATTTATCAATTATGGCACTTGATACAACCTACATTCAGTATAAAGTAATCAATATTTAGCTCTAATAAAAGAAACAGAATAAGGAACCAAAAAGCCATAAAAGCATAACACAAACATTACAAGACACTGCAGAAATTCTGAACAGTTGTATTTTTTTTCTCTCTTTGATCAATACATAGATACAAGTATATATAGAAATAGAGAGGGCTATTCTAGGAAACTAATATCTTTACATAATATCCTAATATCTGTACATAATATTCTAACTGACCAGATTTACTAACTTTTAGGAGTCAATAGACAGACACCATTATCTAACCTTCAAGAAGTTGGCATCGATGTTGCTTGCTATAGCCCTGGCTAACAGTGTTTTCCCTGTCCCAGGAGGTCCATAGAGAAGAACACCCTAAAAAAATTATACAACCGTGTCACAACAAAAGCTCTTGATTCCTTGGCTGTTAATAGATGCCTGGGATGAAAATTACCTTAGGAGGCTTAATGCCAACTCGAAGAAATAGTTCAGGATTCATCAGAGGCAATTCTATAGATTCTCTGAGTTCTCTAATCTGATCTGACAACCCACCCACCGCAGAGTAGCTTATATTTCCAGGGTCTTCGTGAAGCATGTTGTATACCACTGGATCAACCTACACGAAAAGTTACATACATAGCATTATAAACAAACAGAAGGAAAATGCCATTATATATAAAAGTAAACCAATTTTGATCTAATGGAATGGTATTCCATATCCTAACTTACTTCACGGGGAAGAGCCCGCATGATTGTGAGGGTAGTCATATCAAGAACCACGCGAGTGCCAGCAGTTAGTTTTTCTTTGTCCACTTTACTTCGACAGCCAACCACATACCTCGGACCACTGCTAGCTTTTACTATCACTAAACACAAAATTGACATTACCTAATAACAACATATAGTATATCCCTAACAACCAACAGAAAACCATGAAGGAAAATATAACAGCCAAAAGAAAATTATGAAGGCAAACATAACAGCCAAAAGAAAACTATGAAGGCAAACATAACAGCCAGAAGAAAACTATGAAGGCAAAGGTAACAGCCAACATGAAACCATGAAGTCAAAGGCGATCAACAAACGGAAAACCATGAAGTCTATCAAAATAGCCAACAGAAAAGCATGATGTAAAAGGTAACAGAAAAACTGGATATTTTTAGTTAATGAGACAGCAGATTATCATAAAAATAAAAGTAGTGTGCCAAAGTAAATATCCAATACTGTTTGTTGATATTAACTATATAAATATAAGTCACTACCTCTAGTATTCATACACAAAGCTAATAGAAAAAAATCTTACAGCGTTCATTGTCAAGAGGCCTAAGAACTTCGCCTATGATTTGGCCAACACTCTGAAGGGACTTTAAGTCATCTTCAGTTTTGGCAAACTCTTTCTTTGAAGCACGCAAACTTTCCCTCACTGCGTGGAACCAGTTTAATCACATGTTAGCTGTAGATATTACAAACAGAAATAATTGCAGCAACAAAGCTAAACTCCATGAATATGAAACATTCAGACCACCAAGCAGATTGACATCTTGAGACCAAGTGCTTTATTCATAACTCCTGTCACCAATGCTAATCCTAATAAAAAGACATTTGGACCTAACTCCCAAACCCTCCATCCATTACATTCCCTCCATTTAGCAGTAAATCAGACATTTCAAAACCACAATTCCGAATTGTGTCGATAATTAAAATCAAAGGGTCGATCACAGCTTTTAAAAGCATCTTCCAGCAGCTCTTGACCCAAAAGAACCCAAATTTAGTCTAAAAGCCGCTTTGGATCCTTTCGCATAATTCGACCCAAATCCGCATATCAACTAAACCCATCGAAAAGTCGACAGTATAAAATATTGAAATCAAGCCAATAACTTTATAATTGTAAACCAATAAAGTGATCTAAATCTTGTTTTCCTAAACAGGTTACCGCCAAATTCTTTTCACTTTTTCCCTGCCTTGCTGGGGTAAGCCAAAAAGTTCAGAACTTTAAGATTTGGATAACTATAGGAACATATAATGAGAACCAATAGAAAATTAAAGAAAAAAGAGAAGATTAAGGTTTTGGTGTTTATGAAGAAATGACCTGCGCAAACTCTAGCCTCGAGCTCCCTGTGCTGAAGGAGCTTTTTCCGGTAGTCAGTGATCGTCGACCGGCGTCTCCCGGCCTCCTCCGCCTCCGTCGACATTGCCAGACCTTCGATCTGTTTGATAAATTAACTTCACTAATCGTCGTCGTGGTTTGGTTTTTGTTTGGTTAGGGGCTAAAGTTTATAGAGTTAGTAGCAGCACGAAAGCCTCGGCTTGCTTCTCAAGCAAAGTATTTAGACACGGGGAAGTCTTGTTCGGTTATTTTTAACCAGGTCTTTTAATTAATTGAATAATTAAAAACTTCATTTTCTTATTAGATTAGTATGAAAATAAAAAAAATTAGATTTAAAATCTCAATTTTATGTCTAATTTTAATTCTGAAGCACCAATCTACAGTGGACTAATATGAGCTTAAATTTAAGTGTTTTTAATCAGTTAGTCTTTGAATTATATTTAGGCTCAAGTCAACTCAAAATTTAACTATTTTAAACAAAATAGTATCACTTTATTTAAAAAATTGAGTTTCAGATAGATTTAGGTATGGATTATCCAAGTCTTGATCTAATTAAAAAAATATTTTATACTTTTAATTAAAAATATTTTTAAAAAATTAAGACTTATGATTATGATTCATGTGTTGTGAGATTAAAAGAAGAAGACGAGCTATTAATATACTGGACTGTTCATTGATTGATTTTTTCCCCCTTTTAAGGAGAAACTTGATAAATGGAAAGACAAGTAATTACGGTAATAACGAAGTTATTGTGAAGATCACAGATGTAGAAACCAAGTTCTTAAAACTGTTCGAGGTAGCATACAACTTTGTGCTATTTGCCACCAAATAAATTTTCATTATCCACTTATGTTGTAGGATTTGGATATATATAGAGAAACAGAAACAAAGAGAGACATGTTGAAAAGGTTTTGGAAAGTTCAATTATGTCAAACAAATTCTGTCTGACACCCTAAAATAAGCTACTTCTACCAAAGATCTCCGAACTGTTGGGAGAGCCATAGTCCATCTCAGCTGTCAATTCCTATTCTCCATTTATAATCATGAAAACGGAAAAAGAAACCAATTAGTTCAATCCCACTATAGGGATTGAGAAAGCAACATTTTCTCTTCTTTCTTTTTCTGCTAAGTCTAATTGTTAACACCCCATCCTCTTTCACCATCCCAGGAGGGATGGAGATAGAAAACAAGCCAACAATATCAAGAATCAATCTTTTTCTATCTTCGTCTATTTGATTTATGCCCTATAGCCAATCGCTTTGGTTATAGTTTAGTGACAAATTATTTAAAGATATTTTTTATTTTATATATGTTTAGATATATATAATAAAGTCCACGGGATAATTGTACATTGCAAATGAAATTATAATGAGATTATAATTATGAGATTCATATCGCATTTATGTATTATTCCTAAATATTCCTAATCATTATTATATTAAGATTGGACATTAATAGAAAGGAAAAAGATCAGCACACGTTTTATTTTTCCTTATGAAGGAAGTAGTCGATCTCATAGGTTAAAGTATATAGATACTTAAACAAACGTATAGATGCTTGCTATAGAACAAGTTCACTGAACATACCCGATATGAGAAATCTATTTGAAACATTACTTGTATGTCTATGGAATTCTCATTATGATAATTGTATAAGTGATCATTTGACTTGAGGTCATCTAAGTTATCTTATATGGGGATTGATATGTTTTGATACTACTCGTGATCTATTTTATCAAAGGTCGTTTAAACGGTAGTCATTGGATGTAGCATGAACTATATGGAGATAGTTGAATGATCAAGATAAGATTCATCACCCTAAAGTAATTAGGGAGAATGTTCCGTTGTTCTCGATTAATATTGATTCAGGAAATCCTTAACCAAGGTGGAATGATATTTTGTAAACAATTTACAAATATCATTAATTGAATCAATAGCTAATGACAGAGAATTAATATAATTAGACTTAAAATAGAGTAGGCATTAATTTCATGCTCTATGTCTAATTAGAACATTGGTTGATGAAAGGACTGAATTACACGAAAAAATCATGCACGGAAAGGTTAGTCAAAACTAATTTGACATTTCTAAATATTTGGGCGGTCATGATGCGTTGCTAGATGTCAATCTTGATCTATAATTATAAAATTTTAATTGGAGAATTAAAGATAAATTAAAAGAATTTTTAATTTATTTAATTCTAATTATAAATTAGAATTATAATTTATAATCATTGCCAATATATTTGAGAATCTAATGAGTCTCACATATAGAATAGGTTGGAGAGAGCAAAGTTAATTTAATTAAGTTGGACTTGATTATAAAGTTTTAGAAACTTTATGATTAAATACGAGATATTTAATAAATAATGATCAATATAAGATATTGAATCTTATTTGGGCATAATTGGTATTTAATTAGAATTATTTATAATTCTAATTAAATTTTAATTGAAATTAATATTTAATTTCAATTAAATTATTAAAACGTCCAAAGCTTATTATAAATAGGCTTGAGCTCTATAGAGTTAGCACTTCATGCTTAACCCTCTCTGTAAGAGTTATAGAGTTCTCTCAACTCATTCTGCGGATACCGTTGGAGACTAGACACTTATGTAGCTACGATAGTTGAGACGGATCGATTTCGAAAATAGTTCGAGGGATATAACAAGAAAAGATCAAGTTTCGAAATAAGGTACGAATTAAAATTTCACTTTATTATGATTCATGTTAATCATTTTATAGAATTAATAGATCTTAGTTTTAAGGAAATCAAAAGTTACGAAAAAGTTTCGAGATTATTCCGTTGTAGTCTGATCAGATCCAGACCCAGTTTCCCAATATTGGTATCAAAGCAGATTTTATTTCTATAATTTAATTAAAATGTTTGATTATTATTGATTATAATTTTGGAATTGAATTGCAAAAAGTTTGCAACTTAAATCTGGAAAAGTGTTTCCAATTGAAACCGTATAAACCTTATTGCCAATTGATTAAGAATCTGAAATTTTGGCATGCAATTTGTCGCTTGTTTTTTGGGTATTGGCAATCGGAATAAGTTCTTTGCAACTTTGTGGAGGAACAGTAATGTCATGGGTCACTCTAACGTTTAGAGATTCTCACCCCAAGAGTTACAATTCTCGTACCTGGTATGATGTTTTTCTATTATACCTTTTATTACCCCAACGAATCGAAGACGGAAGTCAAGTTACTAACATCATCGAAGTTTCTTAGATCTCAAAACATCTGTAACATCCCATTACTTGTGGCAGGGTTAGAATAGTAAATGTGAGTGATTAATGAGAGTTGGAGATGCATTTCCATGTTCATGCATATAAATGTCATGCACTTTAGGTAAATAGTGAATTTATTTGCACATGAAAATAATTGTATATGCATTCATGAATAATTCTGGGTATATTTGGATTGATCTATGAATTTTTAGAGTAAGGACATTTTTACATTGGAAAATATTAGTGATTGGTGGAAATATTGTATTTGTATATGTTAGTGATTTATGGAGTATCTAGAAAGATGTATATAGTATGGAACAAGAAAATAAAAGAAGCTTTGGAGATAGTTGGATTGTAAAGATGACAGTCAAGGGAGTTAGTTTCAAAAGAAACTAAGTTAGAACCTGGGTATTAGGTAAATGGCAAGTGTCACTTAGGCTTTTGTACTCTTACTAGAAGTAGGTTACTATTCTTTGAGAGTTGACAGGTTAATTCTTATCCAAGCCCCTTCTTTATTATCATCTTTCTAAAATTTCTTTTTAAAACACAGAGTTTTCCATCAAATACCTTCTAAGAGACTTCTGTGTTTTTCCTTTCTTTCACCAAACCTACTTTTCCATTGTGTCCTCTACCCTAAGAAAAACCAGAAGCTGATCATTGCACTAAGTGAAGTACGAAAATTTTGTGGAGATTAGGGCTTGAAGATTTTGGAGTTTTCAGTAGGTAAGTGGTGAAGAAATTCCTTAGAGTTGTGGATTTGTGAAATAAATTTGATAAGTTACTATCATCTACATGAAAATGGCATTTATGTGTTTTTTCATAAATACTGGGTAGTTGGGAAGAAATAAATTCAGTTATAGTATTAAATTAGTTTTTGAATTTTTTTTTGGTGTTTTGGTGATATAAAATATTGAAAGTTTGAAAATCTGAAAAATGTTCACTGAATACACTTCAGTCTTTTAGCCATAACGTTTTCTCTAGTTGTCTAAACGAAATAATTCTTAATTTGAATTAAACTAGAGACACATGGCTACATTTTGTATGAAGACATCGAATTTCAGTTCTGTCTCTAAGAGTCTCAAAAGTTGTTATAAAGTTGAGAATATGGTGTAGGGTGTTGAAAGCTGATTGTAAAATTCGTGTTCTAATTTAGGAAGAAAATCAGACGATAGAAATGAGACGGAAGAAAAGCAGACGATAGAAATGAGACGATGGAAATGAGACAATAGAACTAAGATGAAAGCAAAAATAGACTGGACTCTTTTGGTCATAACTTCTTCTCTAGACCTCCAAATAACCTGATTTTTGAAGCATTAGATTCCTAACACATTTCTTTATCTCTCCACAAAAATATATGATTTTTGGTATTAAATTGAAAATGATTGATTGAATCAAAGTAAGGGTATCGATGGAAGGAGCAAGAACTGGATATTTTACTGAACATATTTCAGTATTTTGATGATATCTTGGTCTGTAGGATTCAAATTGAGGTGATTATTGATTTTTAGTAAACTAGATAATAGGGCTACAAATCATATGAAGAATCTAAATCTTGATCCAGTCTCTAAGGTGTTCAATTTCTGGATGGAAGTTGGGTATAGTACACTGTTTTGGAGAGGAACAGTCCGAAAATATTTGAGGCATATCTTCCAAATTACTGAACCAAATTGAGTGATTTTGGTGTCAATGGAAAGATACAAGATAGAGGAACACTTTTCTAGAAGAGAGTGGGCTCAAATTTCACAAGTTTTGCCATCTTATTGAAAATGAACAGTAAACCCGAAAGGGGTGTTTCAGAAAGTCTGAAGGTAAGTCAATGAGTAATGAATTGTGTTTTCAATGGTTCTTGTAATATCCCATCACCGATGGGAAGGATAAAATAGTAATTTGGGACATATTATGAGTGTGTAAACTAGTCTCGGCATGTTCATACATAATATGGCCTCCATATATGCATAACTTGTAATTTTTGTATATGCACATGATTGGACATGCATTCATGACATTTTCCGGCATATGTGTTTATTTTGAAAAAATATGTTATTTATGCTTGAAAAATTGAATTGGAGTGATTTATGTGTGTTTTCCATTTTTAGGGACTTTTAGGAATTTTTTGGAATTTTTGGGGGACAATGTTTGGACCGAAAAAATTGTCAAGTGACGGACTGATTAGATTTTCAGTACTGGAAATGACTGTCTAATGACACTGAAAAATTAGATACATGATTTTTGAAAATTTTAATTTTGAGCCATTGGAATTTTGGGAGAAATTGGAAGGAAATTAAATGAAAATATGAGAGATTGACATGTGGCAAGTGACATGTGTCACTTGCTTAGCATGCCATGTTTTATTTCATTAAAAGCCCACCCCCCAGTTCATTCTCGATGCTTTCATCAAAAGATACAAAATCCTTATGTTCTTCTTTCTCCTCCATTCGAAACTCTCTATCTCTCCTCCTTCTTCATTGATTTTCTCCTTCTTTTTAGTTGGAATTGCTATCACCTTCACCCACACAAGAAATCTCTCCTATGCTACTTGCTTTCTCCTCCTTGTTCACAAAGAAACACCAACCTAAGTTTTGAGGGTGATAATTGTGTATGTGGGGAGGAAGAGGAATTGTAGTTTTGTTAGAGAAATTGAAGAAAGTTGGAGCTTAATTAGGTAAGTACTATGTTTTATGTTGGTTAATGCATTAATTGTGACATCTGGTGCATTAATTGCATGAGGTTGTGCTTTGACTATATGGGTGTGTTAAGTCTTTGATTGATTGATGATTGGTGAATGATGAATTAAAAGTTAATAAATGAAATGAATTAAGTTGTTTGGATGGATTGTATTGTTGTTAGATGAAATGAGAGATAGTTGGGTGTGAGTGCTGTGATTTTGTGGGTTATGTTCAAGGATAGGTTGTGACTTGGTTATGGTGGAAATATGAAGTAAATTGAGTGTTGTTTGGTTTAGAAATGGTAGGGAAGATGTAGAATTTGAGTAGGTTGTGAATCTGGAAAATTTACTTTGTGTATGTTTCGATGTTTTGATCATAACTTTTCACGTGGTTATGCTATTGAGTTGAAGTTTAGCTTGAATTAAACTTGAGAAGTTTGGCTAGAATTATTATGAAGGAAGTTATGTCCAATTGTGGCTTGAAGGGTGTGAATTTTTGCTTGGAAAGTGAGATATAGGTGCAGGGTGAATAGTGATTATTCTAGCATGGAATGATTTGCGACCTGAAACTTGGGGAATTTTTCTAGGCTAAAGTAGACAAATTTTGTGAAATTAGTCTTCATGAAAGTTGGAGATGTTCTTGCATACTTGTTTTGGAATCCCACTCACTAATACGTTCTTTCTGTATTTTACCAACTTGACAGTTTACACTCAGTCTTACATTAGGTCTCATAACCTTATCGCCTAATTATTTGCTTCCTTAACGAAATTTTTAAAAAATTCAAACACATAATCCTTTTTCCCAATTCACTCATATATCTTAATCATTATTGCTTTACAAACGCATATACATCCGAAAAAAATTTCTGTACGAATAAAACCTCGAAACGGTTACAACACGTTCCGATACACTAAATTTCCAAATCATCAAATACCAATGCGACCCATAAGATTATACTGATCTCCACACATATAAAATCTCTGCACATTATTTCAATCGATCACATTTTAAATTTTTACAATTTATTACATACTGCACATAATGTAAAATCTCCAAATGTCTCTCTTTTTACAATCAGTGTCATACACTTCACACATTTTTCCTCGAACATTTTCATCAGGAACTAAAATCAGAAAACCTCTAACAATTTCTGAACATATTTATCATACAATCGGTTCTAACACAACTCCAAATTCCTTATATAAATACCCTTTGCAATTTCGCATTTTATCAATTCCCCTATCGTCATTATCTCTCCCAATACGATATTCAAATAATAATTCATCCACTAATGGTTCAATCAAGGTCAAAGTTACTCTTATGGAACTTATATGCTATATAATTTCCTCAACTGTACCAATTTATCTTCTTCATTTTTTTCCAAATGTATTCCATCGATCATCAATGATCACAATCACTATCCACTTTCAACTCAATATAAACATTTCACTCTTCAGTAAAATAACGAACTCCTTACACCTATGATCAATTGCAAAACTCTTTAATTATTATTCGTTTTCAACGAGGAATGATGTTCTAACCATTTTCTCAATCTCATTTTAGCATATTCAGACACAGATTCTCTTACACTAACTTCTCCACCTATTTCAATTTATTCGCTATCATTATAAACTGGGTTAATAATACATTCATCAAATTCTCTTTATACTTCACGACAAAATATACCTGAACCGTTATGCTCCTCATAATCACAACTAATTCAAGAATCCTATTACACAGTCGTAGTCTATACATTAACATAACACATACTTCTAAATAACTTATTCTATCTTTTACACTCCCAATAACGACTTTTCATTCATTTCACATTTATCTCCAATTTGTCCTTTCATTGCTAAACTTTTTAATTTGAATCATCTAATCGACTCAATCCAATTCAGGGAAATTCTTCTTTCAATTCCTAATCATCAACAGTCATCACATTCCTTATCACTCATTATCAATGCCTTTAGACATCAAGGTTAACTATAGCTCTTAATATCTCATGAGGATCAATTATGCCACAATTCATATAGGATATCCTTTTCACGTCATCTCATCGAGAAATAGAAGTAAAACAACTCATATCACTTACATTTAGGATACCTCAAACTCATTTGCTTTCTGACCACATTGCTCCTTTTTGCACCAATCCTCAATCATGAGGATTTTTACCATAATATCCTGATTGTAGTCGTAATTCATTTTCCCATCAATCACTATAAGCACTTTCATTTCTTATTCTAACTCAAATAAATTTTTAACTACACAATTATGATTGGCGGTTATCCTCGACTCACCAATTGATTTCGATATCATTTCCATTATCGGTGTGCATTCACATAGGCAAATCCATGGAACCTTAACAACTTTTCAACTTTTTCATCTACCAATATCATTTCTCACCTTTCGATCTTTTCATTATTTCGTTTACATAATCACACTCAAATCTATATCACAAATGTACATTCATTCTTACTTTCTCACTTAACATATTTTGACTCTAAGTCATAGATTTCCAATCATAACTCCCATCGCGCTTTCGCTGCGCAACTCTAATCATAAAACATTTTATTTCCATTCACTTTACTTATACACTTTCAATCTTGCCATCTTTCACATATCTCTATACTTCCTCTATCAATCCGAAACTACATATATACATAGTTACATCAATTTCACATTCACTAATACATTCCAATATAACTCTAATGTCGTATTCTTCAGTACCATTACACTGAATCTCCAATTATCATATCGTACCATATATCTATTCTTATTCCTTGGTATCCACAACTTCCATTTATCACATTCTATACATCATCTTTTCTTCACTATTTCTAATCACGTAGACCACTAGTACAGGCTCATGTATGAGACTCATATGCTAGACTAGGGATCAGTCGTCACTGTCTGCCAAGACATGACTTTAAATGCATGCACTTAGACACATTTTCTCAGAACGCCCATGTAAGATTGTACTTCTGGGCTCTGATACCACAAATGTAACACTGACTCCATGAGACCCAACCCGACATCTACGATGATATCCGAGCCGTGACCATGAGGGAGGCATCTAGAGCAATCATTATCAATTTAAAACTCATTGTAACACTTTTCTTTTTCAAAAGCAGTTAAACAAAGAAATCAATAAACACTTTAGGCCCAATTTGCTACGAAAATCTTTTCAATCAAATACGATTTCAGATCACAAAAGGTACTCAATAGTGCTCAATCGATGCATAAGCGAGAAAGGCATGACCCAACTGGGTTCCAATGCCATTTCTGAACACATTTTAGTAATCACTAAAACACAATACAATTTTACATTTATCTAGTTAGGGCCCACTGAACAAATCACTATACTAATGCAGATGTGGCGACACCGATCCCGACCCGATACTACGCCTTGCTAGCGGCGATCATACTCCGTTGGTCTAACGGGTACTCTTCGATTCTGAAAACAATTGCAATGTTGGGTGAGTTTGCGAACTCAGTGAGAAACCATCATCGATGGTTCACCCAACTCATGCATTCACAATCATATACATATAATACACAATAGCATTTACAGTAATATCACATGCAATTTCCTTATTCACATCTCTCAGTCATTTGCAGTCAATTTACATTTTCAATCAGTCATACACATATGCAATGTACATGTGACACTTTCATTTTCTTTTCGTTGTTGTGATCGTGCGCCTGAAATCATTTACGTTGAGCCAGTGGCTCTGAAATCGTTAGGCATGATATGCCCTGCGGTGAGCCTGAGGCTCTATCAATCGTTGGACCGAGGTCTGTGCGTTGAGCTTAAAGCTCTCATATCGTTGGCGTGATTCGCCTACGATAAGCCCAAAGGACGCGATGCATTGAGCTGTGGCTCTGCATACGTTAGTACCACCGGTCACAACTACCATTATCGATCATTCGATGATGCATGAATGCATGTGTCACTTCCCAATTTCAGTCATTTCTGTTCCAATCATTTTCGTTAATGCATTTACAATTTAATTCATTCATGCATTCATACATATTTACTCATCTTTGCACTTCAATATCACAATCAAATATTTGAACACCCATGGTCGAAATCAATCAAATCAATCACACATCTATCCATCGCGCTTCCTCACGGCAATCAATGCATATAATTAATAAACACATAAGGCTGAGAAACCAACTAGGTTACTCACCTGCACTTCTGAGCTATCGCCTGGAAGTCCCAATACTGTCCGTGGAATGTCGATCCATCGGAACCTTTATATCAAATCAAATAAATCACACATTACCAATCATGCCAAATTCAATAATCAATAGCAATTTCGATAAATACTATACATGTTATGACTTTCCCGATTCAATTCCCGAATTTCTTAATTGGATCACTCTCACTCTAGTCCATAACAATTCCAGATCTCAATTATCAATTAGAATCACAATCACTAATCGTTTACCACTCAATTCCAATAATCATTTAGACACCAATTCATTTGAAGTCAATCCTCAAGCTCATTACTTGTAACAATCATCTCATAATCACTTAATTTCATTTCTTCTAATTTGCAATTCCTAGACTCAAAAATTCAATTAGTCCATAGCCAATTCATTAAGAATAAACCCTTTTAAAACAAGCAATTCACCCTCGAAAATTCAGGCGTCCTCGCCGCGGCGCATGGTCGCTCGCCGCGGCGAGTCTCCGGCCTTCGCCGCAGCCACACTTCCTTTCTCTCCTGCGGCGTAACCACATCGCTTCGCCATGACGACGACGACAGAAGTTGCCGCACAAGACAACATCCTCGTCGCGGCGTGTAATCGATTTTTCGTCGCGGCGCACAATTTATTTATTTATTTATTCGTCGCGACGTGCACGCTGGAAAGGCTCGCCGCGGCGTGTTCATCACACGTCGCGACTTGCGAACCCAAACAATCGTCCGAAACCCAGAAATTTCTCAGATTTTCTGATAACAATCTATCCGATTCACTTCAAATCACTCCCAATCAACTTAGTATACTACACTCGACTCATTTCTAGCCTCGATCCATCATTTAAACCATTTTCATAAAAACCCAAATCAAAACCAACGAAAATCTCAAAACCCTATCATCCAGTAACTTTCAAATTCTCTAAACCAATTCATACTCAAATCAATGATCAAATGAAACGATTTAACTCATAAACAAGTATAAACTTACTTGATTCAAGCTTCAATCCGTTGAAAATCCTCCAAAAATCTCCAAATCCAAGCTACTCTCCACCCATGACGAAACTCATTCATTTTGAAAGCAAAAGCGATTTAAATCGATGCTTTAGGCATATATATAAAATGACTTAGGGCTTGTTTGGCAATTTAATTGCCACAGTCCAAATCTAAAACCACCTCAATCAATTTCGATTCTAATTTCTCCGATTCATAATAACAATTAATAGCAAATCCTAAAATCATATCTCAAATAATCTCATATCAATTGTTAATCAATCTCGGACCGAATCCGGTTTATCGATCAATATATCATTTTTCGGTCGGACTTGATTCTCTAAAATTCAGAAAAATTCCCATAAATTCACAAAATTAGGAAATGCCCGCTCTCATACTCAAATTTAAATTTCCTATTCCCTAAACTCAATTTCATTCCAATTCCATATTCAAAACTGATCGTACACTTTTACTCTATTTCCAATTTTCACAAATTAATTCTCATTTGAGCGATAATAACCAAATTTCCAATTTACACAATCATGTCAGGAATTGTCATACATGTATATACATATATATATATGCTTGGAAAATCAATAATCATTTACCAATGACTATCGAAACTATAATGCATGTGCAATGCCACATTTGCCTGTACGAAATCCTAACCCGATCCAAATTACTGACATACCCGTCACACCGGTAACGGGATGTTACAGAGAATGATTACTTAATAAATTAGAAAATCTTTCTTTAATAGATTAGAAAACTATTTTAAAAAAAATTTCTAAAAAAACTCCTTTTCTTGATAAATAAATGAAAACACTTTTCAAATTTTAATCAAGATAGTATCATTTCTAATAAATCAAGAAACTTATTATTTATAAATAAAGAAACAATTTCTGAATAAATAAAATAATAATTATCTAAACAAATAAAATTATAAATTTAATTTATCTCAATCAAATTGAAATAAATAAATTTAATTAAGAAACAATTTTCTTAATTTTAAGGAGTCTAATTATTTAATTTCAATCTAATTGAAACTAATTAATTCAAAATTTTAGAAACAACTTTTTAATTAATTAATTTCAATATAATTGAAACTAAATAATTCTAATTTTATAAACAACTTTTCGAAATTTATTAGGAATCAATATAATTATTAATCTTAATTAAATTAAGAAAATAATTATTTTAGAATTGATTTTGAATTTTAAAATAATTTTAAAATTATATTTAAAATTTAATTAAATTAAGAATACATTATTATTAATTTAAATAATTCCTTTTAAGTTTAAGTCATACTTAAACTAGTAACCAAACAAACCATTCTTGCCAAACATTATAATCTTCTCTTATTCTCAAACCCTAAACTCACATAGCCTAGCCACCATCGCCATCTGCTTTTCTACAACCCACGACTCCACCAACAGTCGACTCATCCGCGCTAGCACATCAGTCATTTTGTTACATATAAAAATAATGACAGCTGTACACAGCTGTAAGGAGTATAAAAATTGTAACCGTTTCCCTCACGAGCATGGTATGAATGTGTTTTATGTGTGTGTGTCTCTCTCTCTCTCTCTCTCTCTCTCTCTCTCTCGCTCTCTGTTCTGCTTCTTTTGGACTCTTCTCTGTCTCCTTCTTCCCTTCTTTCTTCTGTTCTTCATTTTATTTCATAACAAATGGTATCAGAGAAGTCAATTCTGCATGGAATTGAAGAAAACATTAAAAACTTGATGGAAGCACAGATCAGAAGTGAGAAAATGTTGCTGGAATTTCAAAGCAGGTATGAGAAAATGTTTCTAAAAGCCCTAAACAGAACAACTAATCTGGAGAACAATCTACTGCAGCTTAAAACTGTAGGGACACAATTTTTGAAGCAACAAGGAGTGGAAGTGGATGCCACTATTGCAGTTCCTCCGGAGCTCACGAATCGGAATGAGCAACCCAGGCAAGAGAAGGAGTTCATTAAGTTTTTGGCCGTAGAGTCCACCCCTCTCATGAATAATAAAGACATCGCCTCTGATGGATCCTTAGTCATCCCCTCTCCTAACAAGCCTAGTAAGACCGAGATGTACTCTTCGACTTTCTACGCTGCTTGTATGGCTGGTGGTTTTCTCTGCTATGGTCTAGCCCACAAGATGGTTACTTTTGATTTCATTAAGAGTAACATACAACTCGACCCTGCAAAGTATAGAAGTATTCCATCTAGTTTTGGAGTTCTGTTAAACGAGCAGATTGTGAGCTTTGCAGGAGCAATTGCTGGTGATGCTGTGAAGAAGATGAGTGGTGAAAAGAAAATCCGATTATTTATTTTTTGCCCATTATGTAAACCTCCGTAACCTTAAGGACAAGGTTTTCTAAAGGAGAAGGAAATGTTACGTATAAAAATAATGACAGCTGTACACAGCTGTAAGGAGTATAAAAATTGTAACCGTTTCCCTCACGAGCATGGTATGAATGTGTTTTATGTCTCTCTCTCTCTCTCTCTCTGCTCTCTCTCTCTCTCTCTCTCTCACTCTCTGTTCTTCTTCTTCTGGACTCTTCTCTGTCTCCTTCTTCCCTTCTTTCTTCTGCTCTTCATTTTATTTCATAACACATTTGCGCTATACTATGTTTACTGTAGGAAAAATAAGCACTAAAGATGGGCTCTAGCCATATGCGCCATACTTGTTTACTATAGGAAAAAATAAGCACTAAAGATGGCCTTGGATGTTGTAGCACCCCCTTACCTCAGGGTACACACCGGGACGCCCGGAGGTCATTCCGGTACATAACCTATGATAAGGACAAGCTACATTCGATCACTATATTCACTTCATATGGCATCTTATCAATATGCACTTATAAGGAATCATAAGAAGATCACAATTTTTGTTGTTGTTGAAACTACTCTTTCCTCATTTCCTTTCACAAAATCGATGATTACATTGTGTCTTTCATGTTTTCCTTATGTACATCATCAAAACCTAATACAAAAGTCTTACATGAAAGAGAAATGTATCAAATCTATCTAAGTCATCCAAGAGTCCCAGCTGACCGACCTTTGAGCCGTGACCTCAATCGCCCAAGACATAATCTGTACGGTAGTGGAGTTCCTAGTGAAATGAATTGCCCCTCTGTCCTGAAAAGACAACATTGCAATTTTGATGAGTTTTGCGAACTCAATGAGTGAACCATCATTGATGAGTTCACTGGATCAAACACACATATCACATAATTCACTAATATTCATTCACTGGGTTCAATCATGTAATATTATATGCATGAGACTCACATTCGTTGTTATTGTTGTGACTGAGTAGCCATCACATACATATACACAATTACTGGCCCACAGGGCTCAGTTGGAACAAAATCACAAAGCAGAGCTCTATGCATAAAACATATGTCACTGAGCCAAGCTTTACGTGGAAGCTCTTCATTGGCCAATCAAATCACAATACCTTTATCTCGAGCATGCATTTATGAAATGCACCACATACGGATCATGTCATATCGATAATCACATGCGATATTTGAATCGAAACTCATTATCATCGGACCTAAGTCAGACATTCAACTTCGTTGAGAAAACACATATTATATAGAAATTCAGATCAAACAATGCACTTCCAATACCATATCCACATAACAAACTCCTTGGACTTTAAGCCCGAATTCAATCAAATCACAAATACTTTATAATTGGAAGCTAACACATCAAACAATTTCAAAGCAAATCAATCCTAGAAATCATCTAGGTTGACTCACGAGTTACTCCGGCTAATGCACGGAAGATCCGTCAACGTCTGAAGTTGACGTTCGAGTTGCTCCTCTATAACCAATAGCATACATGATATCACAATTTGCACCATTAAGAGTGTTCAATAATGCACATGTATGAGATGAATTATGCACAATGTATGAGATCAATTATGCACAATGCATGTTCATGATAAATCTCGGTATCGCTCCTTGATTCTTCTCAACATTATCCCTATACCAAAATTCATTTAAGTATAACTAACACTTAGGTTTATGCCTCATTAGAACTGTAACACCCACTCCCACATGACCCAAACTCGACATCAACGGTGATATCCGAGTTTGAGCCTATGAGGTGTCGTTCTACATCACTCGATCCTGACTCGGTATAAATTTTTTGAAAACACAAAATCGAGAAATTATTAACATAACTAATCACCGATAAATACAATGACCACGGGGCCCTCTTATAGATACAAATTAATTTAGTCGGTGACTTTCTGAATTGGTGAATCATTTGTACAAAAATTCAGAAAATATAATTACAATACAAAATTTATCGGACCTTAATGCAGATTTAACCGATCCCCGACCTCTTCTCTCACTCCTGGCGGCTGGTATCGCTCGTTGCCTAATGGGGTATTCTTCGAGTCCTTAAAATAATTGCTAATTTTGGGTGAGTTTACTGAACTCGGTGAGGTAACCATCATCGATGGTCCACTCAATTCATGCAACACATCATTTCTCATAACATATACTCACATTTGTTGCATATTTGATCACATTTCACAATCTCACTTGAGCATAGACAATTTATACATTTCATTCGATTAGACATATATAACCAAATGAATTTATGCAACACTCAAGCATAACACAGTTGTTTCATAATTCACCTTCAGAAGTACCACATGATTGGTACCACAAAAGCATAAGGCATTTTGCCTTTCACTCAATCAAAATGATTAAATCAAATGCATATGACATGCACATGTGACACTTTTCCTATTTATTTCAGTGATGTGACCGAGCGCCTAAACTATCCCAATCAGGGCACATTAATTGTTGAGCTTGAGGCTCTGAATCACTACTATCCCAATATGGGCGCATTAATCATTGAGCTGAGGCTCTGAATCACTATAGGCTCGAGGCTCAAATACATTGAGCTTTTAGCTCTCAGTGTGTTGGGACCCGATCCGGAGACCGGCGCCCCAACCCGAAAACGGAAGACGGAACGAATCACAAAGAGGCGGAATGAATAAATGATTGATCACAAAGCGAAACAAATCATTAACGAATCGAAAGCCAACTTGGAAGCGAAGCATACAAACAAAGTCAAATCGAATTGGCTCGGAGACAAACCAAACAAACGATCACGAATCACAAATCAATTGAAGCATTGATGAAACACAATCCGACATCCGCGAACAAAATCTTAGAAATCACTATCGCGTTGGAAACCTTAAGACATTCTAAATCCGGTATAAATTTTCTTTTCTTTCTTTCTTTCTTATTCCTTTCCTTTTCATTTCTTTCATAACCAAACTCAATCCAAAATACATTATCACATTCATACTTATACACACATCCAAAACATAACTTAAATTAATACATAATTCCGTAAGTCCATACACCTTATACTCACTATATACACAATTTCATAAATCACATATGTCTGGAATGACTACTCTTCTTACTCTCGTGGCAATTCAGGCCATTTACAATATCAACACCAAAATCCAAAGTACGCAATACACAACAAATTTTGAATTTCTCAACACTATCTTACTTAACAAACAATACAATCTAACACATGCGACGAAATCTTCATTTTCTTTACGATCTTCTTCTCATCACTGTGGATGGGAATGAAGGGGTGAGCTTATAACTTCGTGGGTAACAGTTTATAAAAATAAATAAGCAAAACCTTTTAAAACGCTTTTCTTTTATTTTCTTGCGAAACTTTGTTTGAAACCCATAAAACACATTTTCAAAAGTTCTTTTCTCGCAGTAATCGAAATCACAATTTCCAAAATATTGATGCATCAATCACATCACTTCACAATGCAAATGCACACATAATGGCTCGAGAGTTCCGTAAACACGACGGATAAATCGAAGTTTATACCGTAAACTATCCGAGTCCGATTTCTCAGGATCTCGTGGCCTCAGTGGGCGTAGGAGAAGGCTATAATTTTCCATACGTCGGCGTGCGTGACTCCATCCGTAACTCTCTTACCCAAACAAAACACATAACAATTCATGCTCAATCAATTTATCGAATGTTTCCATACTTTCAAGCTTTTCTATCTTTTCATTCATGCAAAATGCCATAACATATTTTAATGGCATAACATGAGCATAACTCACCAATTGCAATGCAATTTCAATGATCATAATAATTCAACAATTTAATCACGTATAGACCAAAGTCGAACAATGAATGCAAGTTATTTCTTTAAAACATAAACCAAGCGTATGCTGATTCATAAAGCACATTTATTCAAAACATAATTTGCATAAATCTTGTATTTTCAAAAAAAAATTCAAAGCATTTTCATAACTTATCAATTTATCAAAATAACGAATTTAACAATTTACGCGATTTCTTAAATCCCAACCACCGAAATGAATTTCAAAATCTTTCTTCATTTCTCAATTCATTTTGAAACTTCGTAACCCTTTTTCAAAATATTAGGAACAATAAAATTCAATACTTTCTCAATTTTCAATCAATCTCCCAAATCATTTGAAGACCAGAAATTGAACCTTTGTGTCATTTTTCAAAATTTCAGAAATTTTCTTAATTTATCAAACATTTAAAACGTGTATAATTTCTTAAAACAATTTCTAAAACCATTTTAAAAGTAAGGAATCTAATCATACGAAGATCAAAGACTTCAAATATTTACATAACCAACATTTTTAAACAATTTCAAACGCATTTTAGAAATCACACTTTGTCAAACATTTTTATAAACAAGTTCAGAAATCGTAAACTTTTCAAACACTTTTATAAACAATGTCGGAAATCATAATTTTTCAAATACTTTTATAAACAATGTCGGAAATCATAATTTTCAAATACTTTTATAAACAATGTCAGAAATCATAAATTTTCAAATACTTTTATAAACAATGTTTTCTAGCTAATTCCGAAAGTATTGGGAATCATAAATTTTCAAACATTTGCATAAACCATTTTCTAGAAAATTTCAAAGCATTTTTGGGAATCAAAATTTTCAAATATTTCCATAAACAATATTTTCTAAACACTTCCGAATTTATGCGGAAATCATAAGTTTTCAAACCTTTACATAAAACCATATTTTATAAACGCTCTTAAAACTAATCGAAAATCATAACTTTTCAAACCTTTATCATATTCAAGCTCAATCTCATTTATCGAATGCTCTTTTTCGAATATTCGAAATGCCATGGAATCTTTCAAGGCATAACACAAATGTATTTTTGCAATTCGTCAAAAGTTCATGTATTGAATCAATAATGATTTTTCAAATCATTCATACAATGATGCAACATTTACGATGCAATTGAAATTAGAAAATCTCTTTGTTTAAAGAAAGCGGTAGTGGCTTATAAATTCTATTATAAGCAGTACCCACCTCGAATCGATGCTAGAAACTTATTCCTCGCTCCAATTTGTCCATTGATTCCTTTTTTCTTCCAATTTAACTTCACCTAAAGCAATTTCACCCAAATTCAACATCATAAAAATCATAATCCTCAAATTGAACTTAGAACACACTAATTCCACATATAACCAAGCCATCTAAATCACAAATTTCCAAAATCTCCAATTTACAAAATTGGGCATAAACCTTAATTAATTTCCATCCAAAACTAAACCCATAATATTAAGCAATCAACAAAATTAACTTCATACTCCACAAACCCATACCATTTTCCATATTTCTAAACCAGAAATTCATCAAAATTCATAGATCTCAAAATTTTGCATCTTACCTTCTCTCACACCATTTTGGATTTTGGGCTCCATAAGAAGCTTTCATCTTCTTCTTCACCTTTCCCTTTGAAAAGCACCAAAAACCCTTCAAGAAACTTGGAGAAAACTGAACCTTTGAAGCTCTCTTCTTCTTCTCTTCGGTTCTTCTCCATCGAAACAAGCTTTCTCTCTTCTCTCCTCTTATTTCTTTTAAGTCTTTTGGGCAATAATCATGATTCTCCTCCAAACAACTACAGCCCCCTTGTTTTATAGTGCCAGGTCAATTAATGAATAAGGAATGACCCATAAGCCCCTCCATTTAAGCCTATAAACTTAACCCTTTAAGTAAACTTCCAAAATTGCCCTTCATTGGTCTTTAAAAGCGACATCTTGTCTGATTATTTCGATCAGGTAAATGAAGTCATTTGATAAAACTTTCTTCTAAATAAATGTTCCTCTATGTCTTACGAATCCATCGCTTCAAGAATAGGATCAATCGGAGCTCTATAGCTCAAGATATCTCCAAAATACTAAAGTTTGTTCTTCAGACCCGAGGCTGAACACTACACATAACTTCCGACCCATATTTGGAAGTCTTAGAGGCTACATTGTCGATCGGCTCCTTCAAAACATTTGTAGCCCCATGTATCTATTTTAATTCTCAAAAAGAAGCAACTCAATCCGAGCTCTAACGATCGACATATCTCCAAAATACTGAACACTGTTGAGCCATTACAACACCGAGACTGAACACTACATCTAACTTCCGACCTATATTTGGAAGTCTTAGAGGCTACATTGTCGATCGGCTCCTTCATAACATTTGTAGCCCCATGTCTCTATTTTAATTCTCAAAATGAATCAGCTCAATCCGAGCTCTAGCGATCAATATATCTCCAAAATACTGAACACTGTTCAGCCATTACAACACCGAGACTGAACACTACATCTAACTTCCGACCTATATTTGGAAGTCTTAGAGGCTCCATTGTCGATCGGATCCTTCATAACTTTTGTAGCCTCATCTCTATAGTTTAATTTTCAAAAAGAATCAGATCGATCGGAGTTCTACCAGTCGATATAACTCCAAAATACTGAACACTTGCTCATACCATTGCAAAGTGAGATGAACTCATACCTAACTTCCAACCCATATTTGAAAGTCTTTGAGGCTACATCGTTGATCGGCGCCTTCATAACATTTGTAGCCCCATCTATCTAGTTTAATTTTCAACAAGAATCAAATCAATCTGAGCTCTATAGCTCGAGATATCTCAAAAATACCGAATACTGTTCAAACTTTTACAACCGATCAGCTCACTATAATCCGAGCTATCTTTCTCCATTTAATTCCAAAACCTACATATCTAGTATGGAAAGATAGAAAAATGTCTTAGGAATCTAACGCTTAGAAAATCAAGTCGATCGAATGTCGGACGAAGAAGTTATGGCCAAAACAAGGAAGAGAGGTCGGTTAAATTGAAAATCGATCGTGAAGGTCGCCACACAGTCGATCGCCCGCACCAGGTCGGTCGCCACACAGTCGGTCTCCACACCAGGTCGGTCGCCCGCACCAGGTCGGTCTCTCGCACCAGGTCGATCGCTCGTGCGGGCGCGCGCGGGTGGGCGATCAACCATACGATCCGACCTCCAAACTTCAAACGTTCATATCTTTTGACTCCGAGCTCCAAATTAGACACGGTTTGTTTCTTTGGAAAGATAAAAGACAGATCTACAATTTTCAAGAAGGACTCACAAGCAAGCTCAGACTCTAAAGGGATCAAAAATTTACACAAAGATGACTGATCGATAATTTCTCAACAGTACCAAAACTTGCAAACATCATAACTTTTGATCCAGAACTCCAAATTTAACAAAAAAGGTGTCTATGGAAAGCTTGAAGAAAGATCTACAACTTTTATTGAGGCCTAAAAAAATCAGATCGACCCCTAAATGGGTCAAAAACTCCACACAAACTGACTGGTCGATCAGCTTCACACTAAACAGCCTCAGAACTTCTAAAAATCATAACTTTCTACTCCCTTGTCTAATATTTTCGTGCCTTATATAAATGGAAAGATAAAAACATAATCTACCACTTTCATTAAGACCACTTTAGCTAAATCAATCTAAATCAATACAGATTTACCATTGAAGTCTCTAAACACCATTCCAACACATCAACTTCACATATCAACACATCAACTTCACATATTCACCCACTACCACAAACTCTTCAACTAATTCATCTCAAACACAATTCAACTCTCCCATAAAGTATTTCAAATCCATTTCCCCACATCAAATTCAACACCAAAGGATATGCGCATACACATTTCTCTTTCACAAAAGTAATACACAATCTTACTATTAATAGCATTTTCCAAACCAAGGCAAAATACACTTAACTTTCAAATATCATAACTTTCAATCCCGATATCGAAAAATAGTATACTTTATGGCTCTGAAAAGCTCTCAACATAATCTACAAATTTTATGTAGATTATTTCCTCAAAATCTGCCTAAATCAAGAGTCAACTCTCTACTCCAAAAGTCAAACTTTCTCGATTCTTCAAAATTTCACACTTCCACTTTCTATTTCGTGCTTTTCAACTCCATTTCAATCAACCCGTTCACTTTAATTTTCATAACTCATACAAATCTACTCAAATTTTAAAGTCATCAAAATCAATCACTTCATTTCTCATCAATCTCCTTTAAATACAATAACATCTACAACACAATACCTATACAAACATACTCATTGAATTCCATTTTAATAATTCTAATTTCTACCGAAAGTTTGGGGTCCAACACGATTGGCTCGCCCGTCACAACGGTCGTTAGCGATCATGCATTCATGCATGGAATGCATATGTCGAATGAAGCAATGTCAACATCACAATCACATTGAATCACATGTAAAACATGGAGGTCCCAAATTCTCAGACAAATAGCACTTCTATGTCATAATCTCCCAATACATCGGACCTTCTGGCCGGAATACAGTCATAAACAACACAAAAACCCACCATTATTCTCCACAGAGTTATAAGCGCAAAATTATAAACAAATAATAATTGAGAAACCATCTAGGTCACTAACATATAGCTTAGAGCTAATGCTCGGAAGTCTCGGCAACGTCTGTGGGTCGACGTTCCAATTGCGCCTCTATAATAGTCAAAATATTCAAACATTACCAAATGTACAATCAGAAATATTTAATAATGCACATGTAGCAATTAAAATGTGTACAATGCATGTTCGTGACATTCCCGGCATTATTCCATAATTTCCCATCACAAAATTTTCCTCTAAATATTATAAACTCATAGACACCAAAATCACTCAATTCGGACCTCTATAGGTCCAATTATAAATAAAACACGGACCAGAAAAATAATTACACGGTTCCCTCACTTCAACCTAACCAATCCACGTCAATTCCATCTCTAAAAAATGTCAATTTCACTTAGAAATGAAATTAAATAATTCACGAATCCGATGCCTTGAGAATCAGGTCAATCTGAGGTCGGACGAAAAAGTTATGCACAAAAGAATAGGAGAGGGTTTGGGTTGGGCCGAATCGGGTCGGCCCGCGTCGGGCCGAGTCGACTCGTCTTGACCCTTCATGACTACGCCCTCATGAGCCGTCGCTCGTGAGGCATCACCTCGTGAGACCTCACGAGGCGAGGGTCGATCCTACCGCCAAATCCAATTTTTTTCTTTTCACTTCATAAACCTCTCTCCTTTCCAAAACTCTATCTTTCACGCAAGTATCCAAAAATCATAAATAAGGTCTCATTGGAAGATCATAGAAAATTTTACAAGTTTTATAAGGGCTTGAAAATCAATTTCACTTCTAAGGGTGTTAAAATGCAATCAAAGTTCTTGCCTTCACATAAATTTACCAAAACGAAGGCAACATTCTACTAAATCCCTATCTTCCCATTCCCTTTGCCAAAATTCCAAGCTTTATACCAAAAGAAAGATCAACACATATTCTACAACTTTCATGAACAACTTGGAAGTAAATTTAACCTCTAAACAAACCAAATTCTCAATCAAAGTTTTTGCCTATATAAGTCATTCTCAACAAGAACACAATCTTCCAAAATTCATAACTTCCTATCACAATATCGAAAATTCCATGCTTGATATCACTGAAAAGTGCAGAACACATGCTACAATTCTCATGAAGGTCTTAAAAGCAAATTCAAACTCTAATTAGGTCAAATTTTCCCATTATTGTGGCTGCCCTGTTATAGAGTATTAAATCAGCATAGAACCTAAACCATATCCAAACTTTATAAATTCATAACTTACAATCCCTTCATCCAAAATTCGCATATAACACCCCATTACAAAGCCAAAACATTCCTCTACAACTTTCCATAAGATCACTTGAGCTAATTTCAACCATAACAGTCCAAAATTAGCGTCAGAACACAAAAATCACCAAAATCTATACACTTAGAGTCATTTGCACACAAAACACATTATGACCTGAATTACCATCTGAACATGAACAAATCATAACTTTCAACCTAAAACTCGAAAAATATCATACTTAGTGACGATAGAAAGCTAACAAGAACATATCCAACTTTCATGAAGACCAATTTCACAAAATTTGTCTACTTTAGCCTAGAAAAATTCCCCAAGTTTCATGTCGCAAATCATTCCATGCTAGAATAATCACTATTCACCCTGCACCTATATCTCACTTTCCAAGCAAAAATTCACACCCTTCATGCCACAATTGGATAGAAATTCCTTCATAAGAATTCTAGCCAAACTTCTCAAGTTTAATTCAAGCCAAACCTCAACTCAATAGCATAACCACGTGAAAAGTTATGATCAAAACATTGAAACATACACAAAGTAAATTTTCCAGATTCACAACCTACTCAAATTCTACATCTTCCCTACCATTTCTAAACCAAACAACACTCAATTTTCTTCATATTTCCACCATAACCAAGTCACAACCTATCCTTGAACATAATCCACAAAATCACAACACTCACACCCAACCATCTCTCATTAATAAACACTCATCTAACAACAATACAATCCATCCAAACAACTTAATTCATTTCATTTATTAACTTCTAATTCATCATTCACCAATCATCAATCAATCAAGGACTTAACACACCCATATAGTCAAAGCACAACTTCATGCAATTAAAGCACAAGATGTCACAATTAATGCATTAACCAACATAAAACATAGTACTTACCTAATTAAGCTCCAACTTTCTTCAATTTCTAACACAACTACAATTCCTCTTCCTCCCCACATACACGATTATCACCCTCAAAACTTAGGTTGGTGTTTCTTTGTGAACAAGGAGGCGAAAGCAAGTAGCATAGAGAGGTTTCTTGTGTGGGTGAAGGTGATAGCAATTCAACTAAAAAGAAGGAGAAAATCAATGAAGAAGGAGGAGAGATGGAGAGTTTTGGATGGAGGAGAAAGAAGAACATAAGGATTTTGTCTCTTTTGATGAAAGCATCGAGAATGAACTAAAGGGGGGGGGGGACGTGGCATGCTAGGCAAGTGACACATGTCACTTGCCACATGTCACTTGCCACAATCTCTCATATTTTTATTTAATTTTCTTCCAATTTCTCCCAAAATTCCAATGGCTCAAAATTAAAAATTTCAAAAATCATGTATCTAATTTTCCAGTGCCATTGAACAGTCATTTCCAGTACCAAAAATACAATCAGTCGACTACTTGACAATTTTTTCGGTCCGGACATTGTCCCCCAAAAATTTCAGAAAAATCTCTAAAAGTCCCTAAAAATGGAAAACACACATTAATTACTCCAATACAATTTTTCAAGCATAAATAACATATTTTTTTCAAAATAAACACATATGCCGGGAAATGTCATGAATGCATGTCCAATCATGTGCATATACAAAAATTACAAGTTATGCATATATGAAGGTCATATTATGCATGAACATGCTGAGACTAGTTTACACACTCATAATTCGTCCCAAATTACTATTTTACCCTTCCCATAGGTGATGGGATGTTACAACTCTCCCTTGCTAATAAAAATTTCGTCCTCGAAATTCATTTTTGATACTGAAGAAGGTAGGGGTACTATTATCTCGTACACTCCTCCGTTTCCTATCAATTCTCTGTTTAGATATCATTCCACCTCAGTTATGCCCTTAATGAGTTTCAGAGTATTCAACGATTTACTTCCAATCTCAATACCACATATATCGGATTTTAACAATACTACTCATAAAATCACTCATAATGCCTTAGTCCCATTTTTACCATAGTGTTATATGGAACACTTTATGTCACATTTAGCTACACCTTGGCACAGGTGATACACTCAAGGACAAGTCATCTCTCTTTTTTTTCTCATCGGTATTAGTACACTGAACCTTCACATCTATCTCCATATAGTCACAACTTCGATGTAATCCACCAAAATCCATTTGTCTTTCAAGACCACCTTATTCAGATTTTAAATTCATTTTACTCCCTAACGGTATCCCAAATTTTTTCTGACTTTTACACTGGGTGCTCGATAACATATAAGCTTTATACCTATCTCCAATAGGTAAGACTACAAGGAACTTAAACATATAATCACTCAGTTAGATATTCTTAGTCACCAATTGCTCTTTTGAGGTACGCTTACTAGGACCTCTCTTTATCAGGTAGTACGCATACTTTATTCCATCAAAATTCCTCACATTCTCAATTTGGGCTTTCCTGATCCCTTTTTGCAAAACTGTTGTTACTTTTCCATAACTAATAAGATTTCTTTTTTTTGCTCCATTTTAACTCATCAGTATACCCTTTTTATTTCACTAGATTGAGTAACCTAGTATCCACATATGTGGTACTCTGCTATGAAATGGTCTATTCGATACTGTTGATTGAAACATTAGCTTTATTAGGACAAGTCCCTCTGCACAATTGTTTCAATCCTTTCTTACATTAATCTCTACTAATCTGTCCATTCATATGTATATCCAATATGTTTCTTTATATCCAATATGTTTCTTTACACATCATGATTCCAAGCTTTCAAACCAACTAATATTGCATAAATTTTCAAGTCATGTATCTAAATTTAGCTCATGCAGCTATATTTATCTCTAGGTACGCAAAATCACCTTATACAGTACAACCAATTCCCTCTTGATCTCGATTGGGAACCTCTATTGTACATACTACAAACTCTCCAAATCAAAATGGCATACTTAACACTATCGTTATTTTGTTTCATCATCACTAACTTGTGCTTACATACTTTTCTCTCAAGTATTCAATATATGCTCTGTACCTTTATGAACATAGTCATCAAGCGATGTCATTTTGCTTGGATCACATTAACCTTCAATATCATAATCCTATCGAAGTATTGTTAACTTCAATAGATATAAACTCAAATTTAGTGTGCTTATGTGTTCAGTTCTCGTAATTCCTTAAGTAACTAATTCCTTAGTGCAGTAGTATTATCACATGCTATCTTTTATTTTTCATTGAACTACTTTTTTTCGACGGATTTCAACAATTCTTTCAATTTCCTGATGATTCAACATTGACTTATGCTATGAATACCTGTTGTTCCACACATTTCAATCTATCGACAAACATAACTTCCTGTGTTGGGAACCCCATCATCAGAGATAATTTGTGGTTCACAAACATATTTCCGCAGCCTATGATGTGGACCAAATTTCACTTCACAGTAACAAGAATGTCTCCTCGAATTGCTGAAAGCCTCTTAAATAGTTGGATACTTTACATCAACAAATATATATATATACACTCCCAATAGCCTTTTCTAACTCTTATGCTTGAGTCTTTGCTATGGATGTAAATCCAATATTCTCATTTGTTTTCAATAAAGAAGACAAGACATCACAACTTTTCAGAGACTGTCATCTTATTCAAAATTCCCTTTGTTAAATGCATCGGTTCCTTTTGAAGTAAGCCAATTGACTCAAGCGAGGGGCCTTTGACCTCTAGACAATGGAAGAATTACCAAATTCTATTGTTGAATCGAGAGAAGAGCTTATGATACTAGCTACTAGTCAAGGAAGACCTGCCTTCATTGGTCATAAACGAAATTACCTGGCTTTCTGACCCTATCTCAGTGATTTCTTGGTATCAACCTCGATATTGTTTCTAACTCCTTGTCAATCACCTATTGCCCATAAGTACTTATTGGTCATTCTTCATACTTCAATAAAAACAATTTCAACATTTCATACTATCATAATAAGATCAATTCGTATCATGCCTCCTACGGTCAATACATCCTCGATAATAAGGCTCAATGAGCCATTAAGCAATTTCATTTATGCAAACACCCTAGTATATACCATCCAAAATCCTTACGTCTTATTTAAAGATGTATTTATGTCATGCCTTCCCTTACTCACATTCGCTAATGCTACTTACATTCCAATTGACTCTCGATAACATTTCTATCCTTGTTCCTGCCTATGACTGGGGTTTACCATATGATCATAACAGAAACCTATTTTTGTAGGCCGATAACGTGTCTTACACTTTCTTCATCACCGTAACACACATGTTGACAGTGATTCTACTCCAGTTTTCCAGTATTTACCTCTTCTTCTAATGCAACATCCTATCATGATCATTGAATTAGCATTTTAAGTGCCTTCACTTTTTCCCTTTTTATTTTACTATCCTTTCTATAACCATATGCATACATACAATCCAAACCTAGGCGCATTTTTAATTTTCTCCATACTACACATCATGTATCGCGTTTCATCACTTAGAAAATCATGTTCCTATTATTTCCTCGTCCATATTCTCAATCCATGCAGAATTATTAATGTAGAAGCATCAAGAAATGTAATCTCATTCTCACAGATATATTATTACGTTATATCATAACTTTTATCACCTCTCAAAGTCTATCTTTTCACAATCATAAAAAAATTTAATCTCACCATTTCTACTTCTTTCTGGCAATATCTTCACTTCTCTATCTCATTCAAAGGTAGAACATTACGGTCCAATATTGATGTCCCATAATACATACCAACACAAATGTATTGAAGCTATGTATATATCTTGTCGAACCAATTTTTTTTTTGCTCATTTCCAATTATCCCCATTTTATCGGGCATACAAGTTAGAATCAATAAATACCTAGTCATCCTGAACTTTTTGATCTCACATAGACATATTCTTATGCTAAATCATACTCTTATCATTTTAACCGATATTCTTCTTATGTCTAGATTTGACCTCTCTAGGCTATAACAATCTTTGTTTTCTTTCAACTCAATTTATACACTTTAAGTCTCATTATTCATTTAGATATCACTTCTTTCCTAAATTAACCCATGCCAATGTATTCACATTCATATCACATTCGAGGGTTTATAACCACGGTATCATACGGATATCATTATCCTTGTTTTTTCTTTTCCCATTCGTAATTGCCCCTAAACCTTTATTGGCTCATATTCTGACATAACATCACTTTTCTCACACTTAAACACTTAACCCATGCTCATGCATATAACTCATACTCATACCACTCAGACTAGGGATAAGTTGCCATGGTCTGCTACGACATGACTTAAATGCATGTAACTTGACTTATGTCTCAGGAAATGCCCATATAAGCTCGTATTTACGGTGCTTTGATACCACCTAAATGTAACACCCACTCCGCATTTACCCAAACCCGACATCGACGGTGATATCCGAGTTCGAGCCCTGCGAGGGTGGTGTGCTACATCACTCAGTCACAACTCAGTATAAATTTTTTTGAAAACAAAAACATACACTATGCGGGAAATTATTAACATAACTAATCACCGGTAAATACAATAACCACGGGGGCCCTCTTATAGATACAAATTAATTTAGTCTGGTAACTTTACGTATTGGACCCCGATCTTTGAGTAAAAATAAGAAGTTTTCAAAAGTGGATGAGTTGATTGAAATTAAATTGAAGATCATGAAATAAAGAAAGAAAGAGTGAAAATATGAAAATTGTGAAATAGTTGACTTTTTGGCCTTGGAGAGTTGACTCTTGATTTAGGCAAAATTTGATAAAATGGTCTTCTGAAACTTATAGATTATGTCAAGAGCTTTCCGTAGCCATAAAGTTTGACATTTTCGATATCGGGAGTGAGAGTTATGATCAGTCAAAGTTGGCTTGGAAGTTTGACTTTTAGGGTAAAAAGTTGACTATTTGATTTAGGTCAAATTCGAGAAAATGATCAACGTGAAACTTGTAGCCTCTATCGAGAGCTTTTCGTGGACATAAAGTTTGCTATTTTTCGATGTCGGGATTGAGAGATATGAATTTCGGAAGATATGCTTTGTTTTGAAAATGTTATTAAGTATAGATTTGCATGTGCTATACTTCGAGGCCACTCGTCGTATAGATTTAGTCTGAATTGGAATAAGTGGTCTTAATGAAAATTGGAGCTTGTATTTCGATCTTTCCGACGCCATAAAGTTTGTAATTTTTCGATATCGGGACTAGAAGTTATGAGCGATTAAAATTGGAAGTTGGTTAGGAAAAGTTGATTAAGACAGAATCTTTGAGTGGAAATTTGACTTCTTTGGAAGCCAATTGGATTTTTCTGTTCTTCAGGGAAGTTGTAGAGCTTCCTTTTACCTTTCCATAGACACCAAATTCGTCAAATTCCGAGTTCGGAATTAAGAAATATGATTTTTGAAAAATTCAGTTATAAGTGGGTATTTAAGGTTTTGAAAATTTTGCTTGAACTCCGACCCTTTTGCAATCTTTTGTTATAAATCTTTCGTCCGACATCCGATTGACTTGATTCTTGAAGCGTTGGATTCCTAAGACAATTACGTTCATTTTTATGAAGAAATATGAATTTTAGGAGATTAAATGAAAAGATATTGATTGAACCAAAGTAAGAGATGAGTTATAGGTTATAAGTTGGATAATTTTCTGAACATGGTTCAGTATTTTGCGATTTTCGGAAGCTGTACAACTCCAATTGAGTTGATTCTTGAGGGAAAATAAAGTTAAGATATGGGGATACAAATCATATGAAGGGATCGAAATTTAGTTTCATCCCTAAGATTGTAAATTTCTGGACTGAAGTTATGTTAAAGTTCAGTTTCGGATTTTGTGCAGGTCAGTTAGTAATTCGGCCATAACTTCTTCGTTTTAGATCTGAATTGAGCGCTGTCAGTGGCGTTGGATTTGTATGATCTAGAGGAACAATTTTCATGAAGAAAGTTTGTCCAAATTATTTTGTTTAGATGCTGGAAATCAGGACGCAAGTTATCAGTTTTTCAAAATCCTGCACAGGGGTAATTTTGGAAATAAGCAAATAAGTGAGGGCAAAATGGTCATTTGCCCTCCATTTTTAATGACATGGCAAAAAAAACACAAGGGGCTGTCGTTTTAAGATCTGGAACTCACGAATTTTAGAGGAGAAAGAGCAAAATAAGAAAAGAAGATGAGAGAATAAAAAGAGAGGAGAAAGAAGAAGCAATCGGATGGAGGAAGAAAGAAAGAAAAGGGAGAGAAAGGTGGGTTTCGAAAATTTCTTAGGTTCTTAGAGGTTTTTGAAGTAGTTTCAAGAGGAAACATTGGGAAGAAGATGAAAGCTTCTCTTGGGACTTTGAAAATTCAAAAATGGAGGAGAAAGAGGTAAGAGTTTTACAATCATATACATATAATACACAGTAGCATTTACAGTAATATCACATGCAATTTCCTTATTCACATCTCTCAGTCATTTGCAGTCAATTTACATTTTCAATCAGTCATACACATATGCAATGTACATGTGACACTTTCATTTTCTTTTCGTTGTTGTGACCGTGCGCCTGAAATCATTTACGTTGAGCCAGTGGCTCTGAAATCGTTAGGCATGATATGCCCTGCGGTGAGCCTGAGGCTCTATCAATCGTTGGACCTGAGGTCCTGTGCGTTGAGCTTAAAGCTCTCATATACGTTGGGCGTGATCTGCCCTGATAAGCCCAGTGACGGGCACAGTGCATTGAGCCTGTGGCTCTGCATACGTTGGTACCACCGGTCACAACTACCATTATCTGATCATTCAGTGATGCATGAATGCATGTGTCACTTCCCAATTTCAGTCATTTACAATTCCAATCATTTTCGCTAATGCATTTACAATTTAATTCATTCATGCATTCATACATATTTACTCATCTTTGCACTTCAATATCACAATCAAATATTTCGAACACCCATGGTCCGAAATCAATCAAATCAATCACACATCTATCCATCCGCGCTTCCTCATGGCAATCAATGCATATAATTAATAAACACATAAGGCTGAGAAACCAACTAGGTTACTCACCTGCACTTCCGAGCTATCGCCTGGAAGTCCCAATACTGTCCGTGGAATGTCGATCCATCGGAACCTTTATATTAAATCAAATAAATCACACATTACCAATCATGCCAAATTCAATAATCAATAGCAATTTCGATAAATACTATACATGTTATGACTTTCCCGATTCAATTCCCGAATTTCTTAATTGGATCACTCTCACTCTAGTCCATAACAATTCCAGATCTCAATTATCAATTAGAATCACAATCACTAATCGTTTACCACTCAATTCCAATAATCATTTAGACACCAATTCATTTGAAGTCAATCCTCAAGCTCATTACTTGTAACAATCATCTCATAATCACTTAATTTCATTTCTTCTAATTTGCAATTCCTAGACTCAAAAATTCAATTAGTCCATAGCCAATTCATTAAGAATAAACCCTTTTAAAACAAGCAATTCACCCTCGAAATTTAGGCGTCCTCGCCATGGGCAAGATGGGTCGCATTGCCATGGCGAGTCTCCGGCCTTCGCCGCAGCCACACTTCCTTTCTCTCCCGCGGCGTAACCACATCGCCGCCATGACGTCTTGACAGAGAAGTTGCTCGCCATGGCAAGACAACATCCTCGTCATGGCAGTAATCGATTTCACTCGTCGCGGCGGACAATTTATTTATTTATTTATTCGTCGCGACGTGCACGCTGGAAAGGCTCGCCGCGGCATGTTCATCACACGTCGCGACTTGCGAACCCAAACAATCGTCCGAAACCCAGAAATTTCTCAGATTTTCTGATAACAATCTATCCGATTCACTTCAAATCACTCCCAATCAACTTAGTATACTACACTAAACTCATTTCTAGCCTCAATCCATCATTTAAACCATTTTTCATAAAAAACCCAAATCAAAACCAACGAAAATCTCAAAACCCTATCATCCGTAACTTTCAAATTCTCTAAACCAATTCATACTCAAATCAATGATCAAATGAAACGATTTAACTCATAAACAAGTATAAACTTACTTGATTCAAGCTTCAATCCGTTGAAAATCCTCCAAAATCTCCAAATCCAAGCTACTCTCCACCCATGATTTAAACTCATTCATTTTGAAAGCAAAAGCGATTTAAATCGATGCTTTAGGCATATATATAAAATGACTTAGGGCTTGTTTGGCAATTTAATTGCCACAAGTCCAAATCTAAAACCACCTCAATCCAATTTCTGATTCTAATTTCTCCCGATTCATAATAACAATTAATAGCAAATCCTAAAATCATATCTCAAATAATCTCATATCAATTGTTAATCAATCTCGGACCCGGAATCCAGTTTATCAGTCAATATATCATTTTTCCGGTCCAGACTTGATTCTCTAAAAATTTCAGAAAAATTCCCATAAATTCACAAAATTAGGAAATGCCCGCTCTCATACTCAAATTTAAATTTCCTATTCCCCTAAACTCAATTTCATTCCAATTCCATATTCAAAACCTGATCTGTACACTTTTACTCTATTTCCAATTTTCACAAATCAATTCTCATTTGAACGATAATAACCAAATTTCCAATTTACACAATCATGTCGGGAATTGTCATACATGTATATACATATATATATATGCTTGGAAAATCAATAATCATTTACCAATGACTATCGAAACTATAATGCATATGCAATGCCACATTTGCCTGCATTGAAATCCTAACCCGATCCAAATTATCGACATACCGTCACACATTAGCAGGATATTCTGAGAGAATGATTACTTAATAAATTAGAAAATCTTTCTTTAATAGATTAGAAAACTATTTTAAAAAATTTCTAAAAACTCCTTTTCTTGATAAATAAATGAAAACACTTTTCAAATTTTAATCAAGATAGTATCATTTCTAATAAATCAAGAAACTTATTATTTATAAATAAAGAAACAATTTCTGAATAAATAAAATAATAATTATCTAAACAAATAAAATTATAAATTTAATTTATCTCAATCAAATTGAAATAAATAAATTTAATTAAGAAACAATTTTCTTAATTTTATGAGTCTAATTATTTAATTTCAATCTAATTGAAACTAATTAATTCAAAATTTTAGAAACAACTTTTTAATTAATTAATTTCAATATAATTGAAACTAAATAATTCTAATTTTATAAACAACTTTTCTGAAATTTATTAGGAATCAATATAATTATTAATCTTAATTAAATTAAGAAAATAATTATTTTAGAATTGATTTTTGAATTTTAAAACAATTTTAAAATTATATTTAAAATTTAATTAGATTAAGAATACATTATTATTAATTTAAATAATTCCTTTTTAAGTTTAAGTCATACTTAAACTAGTAACCAAACAAACCATTCTTGCCAAACATTATAATCTTCTCTTATTCTCAAACCCTAAACTCACATAGCCTAGCCACCATCGCCATCTGCTTTTCTACAACCCACGACTCCACCAACAGTCGACTCATCCGCGCTAGCACATCAGTCATTTTGTTACATATAAAAATAATGACAGCTGTACACAGCTGTAAGGAGTATAAAAATTGTAACCGTTTCCCTCACGAGCATGGTATGAATGTGTTTTATGTGTGTGTGTCTCTCTCTCTCTCGCTCTCTCTGCTCTCTCTCTCTCTCTCTCGCTCTCTGTTCTGCTTCTTTTGGACTCTTCTCTGTCTCCTTCTTCCCTTCTTTCTTCTGTTCTTCATTTTATTTCATAACAAATGGTATCAGAGAAGTCAATTCTGCATGGAATTGAAGAAAACATTAAAAACTTGATGGAAGCACAGATCAGAAGTGAGAAAATGTTGCTGGAATTTCAAAGCAGGTATGAGAAAATGTTTCTAAAAGCCCTAAACAGAACAACTAATCTGGAGAACAATCTACTGCAGCTTAAAACTGTAGGGACACAATTTTTGAAGCAACAAGGAGTGGAAGTGGATGCCACTATTGCAGTTCCTCCGGAGCTCACGAATCGGAACGAGCAACCCAGGCAAGAGAAGGAGTTCATTAAGTTTTTGGCCGTAGAGTCCACCCCTCTCATGAATAATAAAGACATCGCCTCTGATGGATCCTTAGTCATCCCCTCTCCTAACAAGCCTAGTAAGACCGAGATGTACTCTTCGACTTTCTACGTTGCTTGTATGGCTGGTGGTTTTCTCTGCTATGGTCTAGCCCACAAGATGGTTACTTTTGATTTCATTAAGAGTAACATACAACTCGACCCTGCAAAGTATAGAAGTATTCCATCTAGTTTTGGAGTTCTGTTAAACGAGCAGATTGTGAGCTTTGCAGGAGCAATTGTTGGTGATGTTGTGAAGAAGATGAGTGGTGAAAAGAAAATCCGATTATTTATTTTTTGCCCATTATGTAAACCTCCGTAACCTTAAGGACAAGGTTTTCTAAAGGAGAAGGAAATGTTACGTATAAAAATAATGACAGCTGTACACAGCTGTAAGGAGTATAAAAATTGTAACCGTTTCCCTCACGAGCATGGTATGAATGTGTTTTATGTCTCTCTCTCTCTCTCTCTCTCTCTCTCTCTCTGCTCTCTCTCTCTCTCTCTCTCTCACTCTCTGTTCTTCTTCTTCTGGACTCTTCTCTGTCTCCTTCTTCCCTTCTTTCTTCTGCTCTTCATTTTATTTCATAACACATTTGCGCTATACTATGTTTACTGTAGGAAAAATAAGCACTAAAGATGGGCTCTAGCCATATGCGCCATACTTGTTTACTATAGGAAAAAATAAGCACTAAAGATGGCCTTGGATGTTGTAGCACCCCCTTACCTCAGGGTACACACCGGGACGCCCGGAGGTCATTCCGGTACATAACCTATGATAAGGACAAGCTACATTCGATCACTATATTCACTTCATATGGCATCTTATCAATATGCACTTATAAGGAATCATAAGAAGATCATAATTTTTGTTGTTGTTGAAACTACTCTTTCCTCATTTCCTTTCACAAAATCGATGATTACATTGTGTCTTTCATGTTTTCCTTATGTACATCATCAAAAACCTAATACAAAAGTCTTACATGAAAGAGGAAATGTATCAAATCTGTCTAAGTCATCCAAGAGTCCCAGCTGACCGACCTTTGAGCCGTGACCTCACTCGCCTAAGACATAATCTGTACGGTAGTGGAGTTCCTAGTGAAATGAATTGCCCCTCTGTCCTGAAAAGACAACATTGCAATTTTGATGAGTTTTGCGAACTCAATGAGTGAACCATCATTGATGAGTTCACTGGATCAAACACACATATCACATAATTCACTAATATTCATTCACTGGGTTCAATCATGTAATATTATATGCATGAGACTCACATTCGTTGTTATTGTTGTGACTGAGTAGCCATCACATACATATACACAATTACTGGCCCACAGGGCTCAGTTGGAACAAAATCACAAAGCAGAGCTCTATGCATAAAACATATGTCACTGAGCCAAGCTTTACGTGGAAGCTCTTCATTGGCCAATCAAATCACAATACCTTTATCTGAGCATGCATTTATGAAATGCACCACATACGGATCATGTCATATCAGATAATCACATGCGATATTTGAATCAGAAACTCATTATCATCGGACCTAAGTCCGACATTCAACTTTCGTTGAGAAAACACATATTATATAGAAATTCAGATCAAACAATGCACTTCCAATACCATATCCACATAACAAACTCCTTGGACTTTAAGCCCGGAATTCAATCAAATCACAAATACTTTATAATTGGAAGCTAACACATCAAACAATTTCAAAGCAAATCAATCCTAGGAAATCATCTAGGTTGACTCACAGGTTACTCCCGAAGCTAATGCCTGGAAGATCCGACAACGTCTAGAAGTTGACGTTCCAGTTTCTCCTCTATAACCAATAGCATACATGATATCACAATTTGCACCATTAAGAGTGTTCAATAATGCACATGTATGAGATGAATTATGCACAATGTATGAGATCAATTATGCACAATGCATGTTCATGATAAATCTCGGGTATCGCTCCTTGATTCTTCTCAACATTATCCCTATACCAAAATTCATTTAAGTATAACTAACACTTAGGTTTATGCCTCATTAGAACTGTAACACCCCACTCCCACATGACCCAAACTCGACATCAACGGTGATATCCGAGTTTGAGCCCTGCGAGGGTGTCGTTCTACATCACTCAGTCACAACTCAGTATAAATTTTTTTGAAAACACAAAATGCGAGAAATTATTAACATAACTAATCACCGATAGATACAATGACCACGGGGGCCCTCTTATAGATACAAATTAATTTAGTCTGGTGACTTTACAAATTGACTGAATCATTTGTACAAAAATTCAGAAAAATATAATTACAATACAAAATTTATCAGACACTAATGCAGACGCAACTGATCCCGACCTCTTCTCTCACTCAGAAGCGGCTGGTATACGCTCGTTGCCTAATGGGGTATTCTTCTGAGTCCTTAAAAATAATTGCAAATTTTGGGTGAGTTTTACGAACTCAGTGAGGTAACCATCATCGATGGTCCACTCAATTCATGCAACACATCATTTCTCATAACATATACTCACATTTGTTGCATATTTGATCACATTTCACAATCTCACTTGAGCATAGACAATTTATACATTTCATTCGATTAGACATATATAACCAAATGAATTTATGCAACACTCAAGCATAACACAGTTGTTTCATAATTCACCTTCAGAAGTACCACATGATTGGTACCACAAAAGCATAAGGCATTTTGCCTTTCACTCAATCAAAATGATTAAATCAAATGCATATGACATGCACATGTGACACTTTTCCTATTTATTTCAGTGATGTGACCGAGCGCCTAAACTATCCCAATCAGGGCACATTAATTGTTGAGCTTGAGGCTCTGAATCACTACTATCCCAATATGGGCGCATTAATCATTGAGCTGAGGCTCTGAATCACTATAGGCTCGAGGCTCAAATACATTGAGCTTTTAGCTCTCAGTGTGTTGGGACCCGATCCGGAGACCGGCGCCCCAACCCGAAAACGGAAGACGGAACGAATCACAAAGAGGCGGAACGAATAAATGGTTGATCACAAAGCGAAACAAATCATTAACGAATCGAAAGCCAACTTGGAAGCGAAGCATACAAACAAAGTCAAATCGAATTGGCTCGGAGACAAACCAAACAAACGATCACGAATCACAAATCGAATTGAAGCATTCGAACTGAAACACAAGTACCGACATCCGCGAACAAAATCTTAGAAATCACTATCGCGTTGGAAACCTTAAGACATTCTAAATCCGGTATAAATTTTTCTTTTCTTTTCTTTCTTTCTTATTCCTTTCCTTTTCATTTCTTTCATAACCAAACTCAATCCAAAATACATTATCACATTCATACTTATACACACATCCCAAACATAACTTAAATTAATACATAATTCCAGAAGTCCATACACCTTATACTCACTATATACACAATTTCATAAATCACATATGTCCTGGAATGACTACTCTTCTTACTCTCGTGGCAATTCAGGCCATTTACAATATCAACACCAAAATCCAAAGTACGCAATACACAACAAATTTTGAATTTCTCAACACTATCTTACTTAACAGCAATACAATCTAACACATGCGAACAGAAATCTTTATTTTTCTTTACCCGATCTTCTTCTCATCACCTGTGGATGGGAATGAAGGGGGGTGAGCTTATAGCTCGTGGGTAACAGTTTATAAAAAATAAATAAGCAAAACCTTTTAAAAACACTTTTCTTTTATTTTCTTGCAGAAACTTTGTTTGAAACCCATAAAACACATTTTCAAAAGTTCTTTTCTCGCAGTAATCGAAATCACAATTTCCAAAATATTGATGAATCAATCACATCACTTCACAATGCAAATGCACACATCGAGAGTTCCGTAAACACGACGGATAAACCGAAGTTTATACCGTAAACTATCCGAGTCCGATTTCTCAGGATCTCGTGGCCTCAAGTGGGCAGCCGGGAGAAGGCTATAATTTTCCATACGTCGACGTGCACGTGACTCCATCCGTAACTCTCTTACCCAAACAAAACACATAACAATTCATGCTCAATCAATTTATCGAATGTTTCCATACTTTCAAGCTTTTCTATCTTTTCATTCATGCAAAATGCCATAACATATTTTAATGGCATAACATGAGCATAACTCACCAATTGCAATGCAATTTCAATGATCATAATAATTCAACAATTTAATCACGTATAGACCAAAGTCAGAACAATGAATGCAAGTTATTTCTTTAAAACATAAACCAAACGTATGCAGATTCATAAAGCACATTTATTCAAAAACATAATTTGCATAAATCTTGTATTTTCAAAAAAAAAAAATTCCGAAAGCATTTTCATAACTTATCGAATTTATCAAAAATAACGAATTTAACAATTTACGCGATTTCTTAAATCCCAACCACCGAAATGAATTTCAAAATCTTTCTTCATTTCTCAATTCATTTTGAAACTCGTAACCCTTTTTTCAAAAATATTCGGGAACAATAAAATTCAATACTTTCTCAATTTTCAATCAATCTCCCAAATCATTTGAAGACCAGAAATTGAACCTTTGTGTCATTTTTCAAAATTTCAGAAATTTTCTTAATTTATCAAACATTTAAAACGTGTATAATTTCTTAAAACAATTTCTAAAACCATTTTAAAAGTAAGGAATCTAATCATACGAAGATCAAAGACTTCAAATATTTACATAACCAACATTTTAAACAATTTCAAACGCATTTTAGAAATCACACTTTGTCAAACATTTTATAAACAAGTTCGAAATCGTAAACTTTTCAAACACTTTTATAAACAATGTCGAAATCATAATTTTCAAATACTTTTATAAACAATGTCGAAATCATAATTTTCAAATACTTTTATAAACAATGTCGAAATCATAAATTTTCAAATACTTTTATAAACAATGTTTTCTAGCTAATTCAAAGTATTGGGAATCATAAATTTTCAAACATTTGCATAAACCATTTTCTAGACAATTTCAAAGCATTTTGGGAATCAAAATTTTCAAATATTTCCATAAACAATATTTTCTAAACACTTCCGAATTTATCGAAATCACAAGTTTTCAAACCTTTACATAAAACCATATTTTATAAACGCTCTTAAAACTAATCGAAATCATAACTTTTCAAACCTTTATCATATTCAAGCTCAATCTCATTTATCGAATGCTCTTTTGAATATTCAAATGCCATGGAATCTTTCAAGGCATAACACAAATGTATTTTGCAATTCGTCAAAAGTTCATGTATTGAATCAATAATGATTTTCAAATCATTCATACAATGATGCAACATTTACGATGCAATTGAAATTAGAAAATCTCTTTGTTTAAAGAAAGGCGGTAGTGGCTTATAAATTCTATTATAAGCAGTACCCACCTCGAATCGATGCTAGAAACTTATTCCTCGCTCCAATTTGTCCATTGATTCCTTTTTTCTTCCAATTTAACTTCACCTAAAGCAATTTCACCCAAATTCAACATCATAAAAATCATAATCCTCAAATTGAACTTAGAACACACTAATTCCACATATAACCAAGCCATCTAAATCACAAATTTCCAAAATCTCCAATTTACAAAATTGGGCATAAACCTTAATTAATTTCCATCCAAAACTAAACCCATAATATTAAGCAATCAACAAAATTAACTTCATACTCCACAAACCCATACCATTTTCCATATTTCTAAACCAGAAATTCATCAAAATTCATAGATCTCAAAATTTTGCATCTTACCTTCTCTCACACCATTTTTGGATTTTTGGGCTCCATAAGAAGCTTTCATCTTCTTCTTCACCTTTCCCTTTGAAAAGCACCAAAAACCCTTCAAGAAACTTGGAGAAAACTGAACCTTTGAAGCTCTTTTCTTCTTCTCTTCGGTTCTTCTCCACCGAAACAAGCTTTCTCTCTTCTCTCCTCTTATTTCTTTTAAGTCTTTTGGGCAATAATCATGATTCTCCTCCAAACAACTACAGCCCCCTTGTTTTTATAGTGCCAGGTCAATTAATGAATAAGGAATGACCCATAAGCCCCTCCATTTAAGCCTATAAACTTAACCCTTTAAGTAAACTTCCAAAATTGCCCCTTCATTGGTCTTTAAAACTGACATCTTGTCTGATTATTTCGATCAGGTAAATGAAGTCATTTGATAAAACTTTCTTCTAAATAAATGTTCCTCTATGTCTTACGAATCCATCGCTTCAAGAATCGGATCAATCGGAGCTCTATAGCTCAAGATATCTCCAAAATACTAAAGTTTGTTCTTCAGACCCGAGGCTGAACACTACACATAACTTCCGACCCATATTTGGAAGTCTTAGAAGCTACATTGTCGATCGGCTCCTTCAAAACATTTGTAGCCCCATGTATCTATTTTAATTCTCAAAAAGAAGCAACTCAATCCGAGCTCTAACGATCGACATATCTCCAAAATACTGAACACTGTTGAGCCATTACAACACCGAGACTGAACACTACATCTAACTTCCGACCTATATTTGGAAGTCTTAGAGGCTACATTGTCGATCGGCTCCTTCATAACATTTGTAGCCCCATGTCTCTATTGTAATTCTCAAAATGAATCAGCTCAATCCGAGCTCTAGCGATCAATATATCTCCAAAATACTGAACACTGTTCAGCCATTACAACACCGAGACTGAACACTACATCTAACTTCCGACCTATATTTGGAAGTCTTAGAGGCTCCATTGTCGATCGGATCCTTCATAACTTTTGTAGCCTCATCTCTCTAGTTTAAGTTTCAAAAAGAATCAGATCGATCGGAGTTCTACCAGTCGATATAACTCCAAAATACTGAACACTGCTCATACCATTGCAAAGCTGAGACTAAACTCTATACCTAACTTCCAACCCATATTTGAAAGTCTTTGAGGCTACATCGTTGATCGGCGCCTTCATAACATCTGTAGCCCCATCTATCTAGTTTAATTTTCAACAAGAATCAAATCAATCTGAGCTCTATAGCTAGAGATATCTCAAAAATACCGAATACTGTTCAAACTTTTACAACCGATCAGCTCACTATAATCCGAGCTATCTTTCTCCATTTAATTCCAAAACCTACATATCTAGTATGGAAAGATAGAAAAATGTCTTAGGAATCTAACGCTTAGAAAATCAGGTCGATCGAATGTCGGACGAAGAAGTTATGGCCAAAACAAGGAAGAGAGGTCGGTCGGCTGAAAATCGATCGCAAAGGTCGCACAGCAGGTCGGTCGCCCGCACCAGGTCGGCCGCCCGCACCAGGTCGGTCTCCCACACCAGGTCGGTCGCCCGCACCAGGTCGGTCTCTCGCACCAGGTCGATCGCTCGTGCGGGCGCGCGCGGGTGGGCGATCAACCATACGATCCGACCTCCAAACTTCAAACGTTCATATCTTTTGACTCCGAGCTCCAAATTAGACACGGTTTGTTTCTTTGGAAAGATAAAAGACAGATCTACAATTTTCAAGAAGGACTCACAAGCAAGCTCAGACTCTAAAGGGATCAAAAATTTACACAAAGATGACTGATCGATAATTTCTCAACAGTACCAAAACTTGCAAACATCATAACTTTTGATCCAGAACTCCAAATTTAACAAACTTGGTGTCCATGGAAAGCTTGAAGAAAGATCTACAACTTTTATTGAGGCCTAAAAAAATCAGATCGACCCCTAAATGGGTCAAAAACTCCACACAAACTGACTGGTCGATCAGCTTCACACTAAACAGCCTCAGAACTTCTAAAAATCATAACTTTCTACTCCCTTGTCTAATATTTTCGTGCCTTATATAAATGGAAAGATAAAAACATAATCTACCACTTTCATTAAGACCACTTTAGCTAAATCAATCTAAATCAATACAGATTTACCATTGAAGTCACTAAACACCATTCCAACACATCAACTTCACATATCAACACATCAACTTCACATATTCACCCACTACCACAAACTCTTCAACTAATTCATCTCAAACACAATTCAACTCTCCCATAAAATATTTCAAATCCATTTCCCCACATCAAATTCAACACCAAAGGATATGCGCATACACATTTCTCTTTCACAAAAGTAATACACAATCTTACTATTAATAGCATTTTCCAAACCAAGGCAAAATACACTTAACTTTCAAATATCATAACTTTCAATCCCGATATCGAAAAATAGTATACTTTATGGCTACGAAAAGCTCTCAACATAATCTACAAATTTTATGTAGATTATTTCCTCAAAATCTGCCTAAATCAAGAGTCAACTCTCTACTCCAAAAGTCAAACTTTCTCAATTCTTCAAAATTTCACACTTCCACTTTCTATTTCGTGCTTTTCAACTCCATTTCAATCAACCCGTTCACTTTAATTTTCATAACTCATACAAATCTACTCAAATTTTAAAGTCATCAAAATCAATCACTTCATTTCTCATCAATCTCCTTTAAATACAATAACATCTACAACACAATACCTATACAAACATACTCATTGAATTCCATTTTAATAATTCTAATTTCTACCGAAAGTTTGGGGTCCAACACAATGGCTGCTCTGGTCACAACGGTCGTTAACTGATCATGCATTCATGCATGGAATGCATATGTCGCAATGAAGCAATGTCAACATCACAATCACATTGAATCACATTTAAAACATGGAGGTCCCAAATTCTCAGACAAATAGCACTTCTATGTCATAATCTCCCAATACATCGGACCTTCTGCCCGGAATACAGTCATAAACAACACAAAAACCCACCATTATTCTCCACAGAGTTATAAGCGCAAAATTATAAACAAATAATAATTGAGAAACCATCTAGGTCACTAACATATAGCTTCCGAGCTAATGCCTGGAAGTCTCGGCAACGTCTGTGGGTCGACGTTCCAATTGCGCCTCTATAATAGTCAAAATATTCAAACATTACCAAATGTACAATCAGAAATATTTAATAATGCACATGTAGTAATTAAAATGTGTACAATGCATGTTCGTGACATTCCCGGCATTATTCCATAATTTCCCATCACAAAATTTTCCTCTAAATATTATAAACTCATAGACACCAAAATCACTCAATTCGGACCTCTATAGGTCCAATTATAAATAAAACACGGACCAGAAAAATAATTACGGTTCCCTCACTTCAACCTAACCAATCCACGTCAATTCCATCTCTAAAAAATGTCAATTTCACTTAGAAATGAAATTAAATAATTCACGAATCCGATGCCTTGAGAATCAGGTCAATCTGAGGTCGGACGAAAAAGTTATGCATAAAAGAATAGGAGAGGGTTTGGGTTGGGCCGAATCGGGTCGGCCCGCGTCGGGCCGAGTCGACTCGTGCGGCCCGCTCGCGACTCGCCCTCGCGAGCCGTCGCGCTCGTGAGGCATCACCCTCGTGAGACCTCACGAGGGCGAGGGTCAGTCCCTCGCCTGCCAAATCCGAATTTTTTTTTCTTTTTCACTTCATAAACCCTCTCTCCTTTCCAAAACTCTATCTTTTCACGCAAGTATCCAAAAATCATAAATAAGGTCTCATTGGAAAGATCATAGAAAATTTTACAAGTTTTATAAGGGGCTTGAAAATCAATTTCACTTCTAAGGGTGTTAAAAATGCAATCAAAGTTACTGCCTTCACATAAATTTACCAAAACAGTGCAACATTCTACTAAATCCCTATCTTCCCATTCCCTTTGCCAAAAATTCCAAGCTTTATACCAAAAGAAAGATCAACACATATTCTACAACTTTCATGAACAACTTGGAAGTAAATTCAACCTCTAAACAAACCAAATTCTCAATCAAAGTTTTTGCCTATATAAGTCATTCTCAACAGTAACACAATCTTCCAAAATTCATAACTTCCTATCACAATATCGAAAAATTCCATGCTTGATATCACTGAAAAGTGCAGAACACATGCTACAATTCTCATGAAGGTCTTAAAAGCAAATTCAAACTCTAATTAGGTCAAATTTTCCCATTATTGTGGCTGCCCTGTTATAGAGTATTAAATCAGCATAGAACCTAAACCATATCCAAACTTTATAAATTCATAACTTACAATCCCTTCATCCAAAATTCGCATATAACACCCCATTACAAAGCCAAAACATTCCTCTACAACTTTCCATAAGATCACTTGAGCTAATTTCAACCATAACAGTCCAAAATTAGCGTCAGAACACAAAAATCACCAAAATCTATACACTTAGAGTCATTTGCACACAAAACACATTATGACCTGAATTACCATCTGAACATGAACAAATCATAACTTTCAACCTAAAACTCGAAAAATATCATACTTAGTGGCGATAGAAAGCTAACAAGAACATATCCAACTTTCATGAAGACCAATTTCACAAAATTTGTCTACTTTAGCCTAGAAAAATTCCCCAAGTTTCATGTCGCAAATCATTCCATGCTAGAATAATCACTATTCACCCTGCACCTATATCTCACTTTCCAAGCAAAATTCACACCCTTCATGCCACAATTGGATAGAAATTCCTTCATAAGAATTCTAGCCAAACTTCTCAAGTTTAATTCAAGCCAAACCTCAACTCAATAGCATAACCACGTGAAAAGTTATGATCAAAACATTGAAACATACACAAAGTAAATTTTCCAGATTCACAACCTACTCAAATTCTACATCTTCCCTACCATTTCTAAACCAAACAACACTCAATTTTCTTCATATTTCCACCATAACCAAGTCACAACCTATCCTTGAACATAATCCACAAAATCACAACACTCACACCCAACCATCTCTCATTAATAAACACTCATCTAACAACAATACAATCCATCCAAACAACTTAATTCATTTCATTTATTAACTTCTAATTCATCATTCACCAATCATCAATCAATCAAGGACTTAACACACCCATATAGTCAAAGCACAACTTCATGCAATTAAAGCACAAGATGTCACAATTAATGCATTAACCAACATAAAACATAGTACTTACCTAATTAAGCTCCAACTTTCTTCAATTTCTCTAACACAACTACAATTCCTCTTCCTCCCCACATACACGATTATCACCCTCAAAACTTAGGTTGGTGTTTCTTTGTGAACAAGGAGGCGAAAGCAAGTAGCATAGGAGAGGTTTCTTGTGTGGGTGAAGGTGATAGCAATTCCAACTAAAAAGAAGGAGAAAATCAATGAAGAAGGAGGAGAGATGGAGAGTTTTGGATGGAGGAGAAAGAAGAACATAAGGATTTTGTCTCTTTTGATGAAAGCATCGAGAATGAACTAAAGGGGGGACGTGGCATGCTAGGCAAGTGACACATGTCACTTGCCACATGTCACTTGCCACAATCTCTCATATTTTTATTTAATTTTCTTCCAATTTCTCCCAAAATTCCAATGGCTCAAAATTAAAAATTTCAAAAATCATGTATCTAATTTTCCAGTGCCATTGGACAGTCATTTCCAGTACCAAAAATACAATCAGTCGACTACTTGACAATTTTTTCGGTCCGGACATTGTCCCCCAAAAATTTCAGAAAAATCTCTAAAAGTCCCTAAAAATGGAAAACACACATTAATTACTCCAATACAATTTTTCAAGCATAAATAACATATTTTTTTCAAAATAAACACATATGCCGGGAAATGTCATGAATGCATGTCCAATCATGTGCATATACAAAAATTACAAGTTATGCATATATGAAGGTCATATTATGCATGAACATCTGAGACTAGTTTACACACTCATAATTAGTCCCAAATTACTATTTTACCCTTCCATAGGTGATGGGATGTTCTGACTCTCCTTGCTAATAAAAATTTAGTCCTCGAAATTCATTTTTGATCTTGAAGAAGGTAGGGTACTATTATCTCGTACACTCCTCCGTTTCCTATCAATTCTCTGTTTAGATATCATTCCACCTCGCTTATGCCCTTAATGAGTTTTGAGTATTCAACGATTTACTTCAATCTCAATACCACATATATCGATTTTAACAATACTACTCATAAAATCACTCATAATGCCTTAGTCCCATTTTTACCATAGTGTTATATGGAACACTTTATGTCACATTTAGCTACACCTTGGCACAGGTGATACACTCAAGGACAAGTCATCTCTCTTTTTTTTTCTCATCGGTATTAGTACACTGAACCTTCACATCTATCTCCATATAGTCACAACTTCGATGTAATCCACCAAAATCCATTTGTCTTTCAAGACCACCTTATTCAGATTTTAAATTCATTTTACTCCCTAACGGTATCCCAAATTTTTCTGACTTTTACTTTGGGTGCTCGATAACATATAAGCTTTATACCTATCTCCAATAGGTAAGACTATAAGGAACTTAAACATATAATCACTCAGTTAGATATTCTTAGTCACCAATTGCTCTTTTGAGGTACGCTTACTAGGACCTCTCTTTATCAGGTAGTACGCATACTTTATTCCATCAAAATTCCTCACATTCTCAATTTGGGCTTTCCTGATCCCTTTTTGCAAAACTGTTGTTACTTTTCCATAACTAATAAGATTTCTTTTTTTTGCTCCATTTTAACTCATCAGTATACCCTTTTTATTTCACTAGATTGAGTAACCTAGTATCCACATATGTGGTACTCTGCTATGAAATGGTCTATTCGATACTGTTGATTGAAACATTAGCTTTATTAGAACAAGTCCCTCTGCACAATTGTTTCAATCCTTTCTTACATTAATCTCTACTAATCTGTCCATTCATATGTATATCCAATATGTTTCTTTATATCCAATATGTTTCTTTACACATCATGATTCCAAGCTTTCAAACCAACTAATATTGCATAAATTTTCAAGTCATGTATCTAAATTTAGCTCATGCAGCTATATTTATCTCTAGGTACGCAAAATCACCTTATACAGTACAACCAATTCCCTCTTGATCTCGATTGGGAACCTCTATTGTACATACTACAAACTCTCCAAATCAAAATGGCATACTTAACACTATCGTTATTTTGTTTCAGTCATCACTAACGCGGCTTACATACTTTTCTCTCAAGTATTCAATATATGCTCTGTACCTTTATGAACATAGTCATCAACTGATGTCATTTTGCTTGGATCACATTAACCTTCAATATCATAATCCTATCGAAGTATTGTTAACTTCAATAGATATAAACTCAAATTTAGTGTGCTTATGTGTTCAGTTCTCGTAATTCCTTAAGTAACTAATTCCTTAGTGCAGTAGTATTATCACATGCTATCTTCTATTTTTCATTGAACTACTTTTTTTTCGACGGATTTCAACAATTCTTTCAATTTCCTGATGATTCAACATTGACTTATGCTATGAATACCTGTTGTTCCACACATTTCAATCTATCGACAAACATAACTTCCTGTGTTGGAAACCCCATCATCAGAGATAATTTGTGGTTCACAAACATATTTCCGCAGCCTATGATGTGGACCAAATTTCACTTCACAGTAACAAGAATGTCTCCTCGAATTGCTGAAAGCCTCTTAAATAGTTGGATACTTTACATCAACAAATATATATATATACACTCCCAATAGCCTTTTCTAACTCTTATGCTTGAGTCTTTGCTATGGATGTAAATCCAATATTCTCATTTGTTTTCAATAAAGAAGACAGCACATCACAACTTTTCCAGGAGACCTGTCATCTTATTCAAAATTCCCTTTGTTGCGTCTGTCGGTTCCTTTTTGAAGTAAGCCAATTGACTCAAGCGAGGGGCCTTTGACCTCTAGACAATGGAAGAATTACCAAATTCTATTGTTGAATCGAGAGAAGAGCTTATGATACTAGCTACTAGTCAAGGAAGACCTGCCTTCATTGGTCATAAACGAAATTACCTGGCTTTCTGACCCTATCTCAGTGATTTCTTGGTATCAACCTCGATATTGTTTCTAACTCCTTGTCAATCACCTATTGCCCATAAGTACTTATTGGTCATTCTTCATACTTCAAGAAAATCAATTTCAACATTTCATACTATCATAATAAGATCAATTCGTATCATGCCTCCTACGGTCAATACATCCTCGATAATAAGGCTCAATGAGCCATTAAGCAATTTCATTTATGCAAACACCCTAGTATATACCATCCAAAATCCTTACGTCTTATTTAAAGATGTATTTATGTCATGCCTTCCCTTACTCACATTCGCTAATGCTACTTACATTCCAATTGACTCTCGATAACATTTCTATCCTTGTTCACGCCTATGGTGGGGTTTACCATATGATCATAATGAAACCTATTTTGTAGGTCGATAACGTGTCTTACACTTTCTTCATCACCGTAACACATGTTGACGATGATTCTACTCCGATTTTCAAAGATTTACCTCTTCTTCTAATGTAACATCCTATCATGATCATTGAATTAGCATTTTAAGTGCCTTCACTTTTCCCTTTTATTTTACTATCCTTTCTATAACCATATGCATACATACAATCCAAACCTAGGCGCATTTTTAATTTTCTCCATACTACACATCATGTATCGCGTTTCATCACTTAGAAAATCATGTTCCTATTATTTCCTCGTCCATATTCTCAATCCATGCAGAATTATTAATGTAGAAGCATCAAGAAATGTAATCTCATTCTCACAGATATATTATTACGTTATATCATAACTTTTATCACCTCTCAAAGTCTATCTTTTCACAATCATAAAAAAATTTAATCTCACCATTTCTACTTCTTTCTGGCAATATCTTCACTTCTCTATCTCATTCAAAGGTAGAACATTACGGTCCAATATTGATGTCCCATAATACATACCAACATAAATGTATTGAAGCTATGTATATATCTTGTCGAACCAATTTTTTTTTTGCTCATTTCCAATTATCCCCATTTTATCAGCATACAAGTTAGAATCAATAAATACCTAGTCATCCCGAACTTTTTGATCTCACATAGACATATTCTTATGCTAAATCATACTCTTATCATTTTAACCGATATTCTTCTTATGTCTAGATTTGACCTCTCTAGGCTATAACAATCTTTGTTTTCTTTCAACTCAATTTATACACTTTAAGTCTCATTATTCATTTAGATATCACTTCTTTCCTAAATTAACCCATGCCAATGTATTCACATTCATATCACATTCGAGGGTTTATAACCACGGTATCATACGGATATCATTATCCTTGTTTTTTCTTTTCCCATTCGTAATTGCCCCTAAACCTTTATTGGCTCATATTCTGACATAACATCACTTTTCTCACACTTAAACACTTAACCCATGCTCATGCATATAACTCATACTCATACCACTCAGACTAGGGATCAGTTGCCATAGTCTGCTACGACATGACTTAAATGCATGTAACTTGACTTATGTCTCAGGAAATGCCCATATAAGCTCGTACTTCTGGTCTTTGATACCACCTAAATGTAACACCCCACTCCCGCATGACCCAAACCCGACATCGACGGTGATATCCGAGTTCGAGCCCTGCGAGGGTGGTGTGCTACATCACTCAGTCACAACTCAGTATAAATTTTTTTAAAAACAAAAACATACACTATGCGGGAAATTATTAACATAACTAATCACCGGTAAATACAATAACCACGGGGGCCCTCTTATAGATACAAATTAATTTAGTCTGGTAACTTTACGTGTTGGACCCCGATCTTTGAGTAAAAATAAGAAGTTTTCAAAAGTGGATGAGTTGATTGAAATTAAATTGAAGATCATGAAATAAAGAAAGAAAGAGTGAAAATATGAAAATTGTGAAATAGTTGACTTTTTGGCCTTGGAGAGTTGACTCTTGATTTAGGCAAAATTTGATAAAATGGTCTTCTGGAAACTTATAGATTATGTCAAGAGCTTTCCGTAGCCATAAAGTTTGACATTTTTCGATATCGGGAGTGAGAGTTATGATCAGTCAAAGTTGGCTTGGAAGTTTGACTTTTAGGGTAAAAAGTTGACTATTTGATTTAGGTCAAATTCGAGAAAATGATCAACGTAAAACTTGTAGCCTCTGTCGAGAGCTTTTCGTGGACATAAAGTTTGCTATTTTTCGATGTCGGGATTGAGAGATATGAATTTCGGAAGATATGCTTTGTTTTGAAAATGTTATTAAGTATAGATTTGCATGTGCTATACTTCGAGGCCACTCGTAGTATAGATTTAGTCTGAATTGGAATAAGTGGTCTTAATGAAAATTGGAGCTTGTATTTCGATCTTTCCGACGCCATAAAGTTTGTAATTTTTCGATATCGGGACTAGGAGTTATGAGCGATTAAAATTGGAAGTTGGTTAGGAAAAGTTGATTAAGACAGAATCTTTGAGTGAAAATTTGACTTCTTTGGAAGCCAATTGGATTTTTTTGTTCTTCAGGGAAGTTGTAGAGCTTCCTTTTACCTTTCCATAGACACCAAATTCGTCAAATTTTGAGTTCGGAATTAAGAAATATGATTTTTGAAAAATTCAGTTATAAGTGGGTATTTAAGGTTTTGAAAATTTTGCTTGAACTCCGACCCTTTTGCAATCTTTTGTTATAAATCTTTCGTCCAACATCCGATTGACTTGATTCTTGAAGCATTGGATTCCTAAGACAATTACGTTCATTTTTATGAAGAAATATGAATTTTAGGAGATTAAATGAAAAGATATTGATTGAACCAAAGTAAGAGATGAGTTATAGGTTATAAGTTGGATAATTTTCTGAACATGGTTCAGTATTTTGTGATTTTCGGAAGCTGTACAACTCCAATTGAGTTGATTCTTGAGGGAAAATAAAGTTAAGATATGGGGATACAAATCATATGAAGGGATCGAAATTTAGTTTCATCCCTAAGATTGTAAATTTCTGGACTGAAGTTATGTTAAAGTTCAGTTTCGGATTTTGTGCAGGTTAGTTAGTAATTCGGCCATAACTTCTTCGTTTTAGATCTGAATTGAGCGCCGTCAGTGGCTTTGGATTTGTATGATCTAGAGGAACAATTTTCATGAAGAAAGTTTGTCCAAATTATTTTGTTTAGATGCTGGAAATCAGGACGCAAGTTATCAGTTTTTCAAAATCCTGCACAGGGGTAATTTTGGAAATAAACAAATAAGTGAGGGGAAAATGGTCATTTGCCCTCCATTTTTAATGACATGACAAAAAAAACACAAGGGGCTGTCGTTTTAAGATCTGGAACTCACGAATTTTAGAGGAGAAAGAGAAAAATAAGAAAAGAAGATGAGAGAATAAAAAGAGAGGAGAAAGAAGAAGCAATCGGATGGAGGAAGAAAGAAAGAAAAGGGAGAGAAAGGTGGGTTTCGAAAATTTCTTAGGTTCTTAGAGGTTTTTGAAGTAGTTTCAAGAGGAAACATTGGGAAGAAGATGAAAGCTTCTCTTGGGACTTTGAAAATTCAAAAATGGAGGAGAAAGAGGTAAGAGTTTTGAGTTATTCTTGAAATTTTGGTTTAGATTAATTAGAAATGATGTGGGTTTATGTGCTATGAGATTTATTTAGTGATTAATGAGTTATTTTTGGTTATGGAAGATTTTAGAGAGAGAAAGCTTAGTGAAGAAGATGATGAATAGTAAAATTTGGAGGTTTTTGAAATTGATGATTTAGATAACTTGAATTAGTGCTGAATTGGAGATATCCTAAGTTAATTTTGATGTTTATGCTTTAGGTGAAGTTTAATTTGAAAAATGGTAAATTTAGGGTTTAGGCCAAATTAGAAATTTGGGGCTTTTGTGAATTATTGGGGTTTTTGTGAATTAATGGTGTAGAATCATAATTAAGAGTAGGAATTGATGAAATATGAAATCAATTTTGAAGAAATTATGATTTATGACATGGAATTTGGATAAATTAGTTTAGGCCAATTTTGAAAATTGGGGATTTTCAAAATTGGAGATTGAAATAGCTTGAATTTATATGGAATTGGTGTTTTCTAAGTTTAATTTGAGTAAGTAAGTGATTTATGAGATTGAATTTCACTAATTCGGTTTAGGTCAAATTTGGAATTTGGGAATTTTAAAAATTCTGGTTTTAGAAAGCTTGGAAAAGCGATGATTATGAATTTTCGATAGTTAATTGTGAGAATTATGCACTTTGTGATGTGAAATTTGGATATTATGGTTTAGGTAAATTTTAATTGAAAGAAGGAAAGAAGCAAGGAGCAATTGGAGCTTGAAATCAAGTTTCTGACAATAATTCGAGGTGGGTAGTATATTTATTTATTGAATTATAAGCTAAATGTGAATTTTGAAAATTAAAGAAAGCAAAGTTTGGTTTTGATAAATTATTATTGATAAAATGTTTGAAAAGGATGTAAATGTTTGAAATTATGATTTCAAAGGAGTAAAATGAGTTCTAGAAAATACAAGATTTATGAAATTCATGATTTTCAAATTATTTGATTTATGATTTAAAGAGTTAAAGAAATTAGTGCATATTTTGTCATGAATGTGATTATTATGTGATTTATTTGATGCTATGAATTGCATTAGATGATTATGTGAATTCTTGTGGATATATGCTTGTGTCATTATGACACAATTTGATGTTATGAGTTGAAAAATATGAAAAATCAAGAGATTTTAAAAAGGTGCCTTTGGGCAATCTGAATTCCGTTTTCGTTATGTGTTAAGTGGGTTTGGTTAGGTCCTTTGTGAGTCAGCGCTGTCTCTACCTGTTTAAGCCTTTGCCCATTTTGCTGCATTAAGCAAAGGAGTTCGATTCGGACTCCCCTACATTCACGGTGCATGACATGATATCTGGGAATGTGCGAGACGTCTGTTAGGACCGAACCAAACCAATTCGATGTGTTATGTGTTTTGATTTGTTTATAATGTGATGCATTCATATTTAAAGTCGTGCATGATTTGAAAAGGTTCAGATTTTGAGAAATAAGACAATAAATTTATAATCATGAAATTTGGAAGGTTTATGTAAGTTTTGAAAAGTTTGAAAATGAGATTTTGGATAAATGCTTAAATAGGAAATTTTGAAAAGTTTGAAAATTTTAAAAGAAAATATTTTCGCTTATTGTTCGGTTTATAAATGTATTATCCACGAGCTTAGAGCTCACCCCCCTTTCATCCCCAAATCTCCATGTTTTTATGCAGGAGATCGGATAGAAGACGAGTATGATCACAGTCCGACTTGTGCATGTTCGTATTATGTTTAAAGTTTGATGTGGTATTAGATCTTTATGGATAGTTAGAAAGCTAGTAAAGTGTATTTTAGTCCGATTGTATATGAATGGTTTTGCTTGTGTCCAGTAAATGTATAAGATTGTATTGTGTTCGGAATGAGTTATAAGTATGATTATACTTTATGTATGAGATTGGATTTTGAATGTGGTTGGGATTTGTTGAAATTTTGAGTTGAGATGGTTATGGATTGAATTTATGAAGTGTTTAGAATTAAGATTGTGTTCTGTTGGTGTTTGGATGCCGGACGGGAGGTCCGATGTTGCCTTGTGTTATTGGATGGATTACGATATTAGAAGTACGTTTGCTTTGTTTTAAATTTTTGGGCTGTCAAAATACAGTAGTTATCTTTCAAAATTCGATAAAATATGGGCTAAAAATGTAATTTGAGATTGGTACGGATTTATATAAGATTGTGTATGACTGTATGGATTGAAGATGATTTTGTATGTGTTGGAGTAACGAGAAAAGAAATGAGAATAAGAAAAGAAAGAAAAGAAAATTTTTTTTATCGGATTTTCTCATCGGATTAGTCTAAGGAATTCCAACGCGATTATGTTCATCCGATCGTTTTCTTTGATTATTGTGCTCGGATGTCGGATCTGTTCTACTTGATTTCGTCTCGCCCTCGATTTTGTTATTCGTAATTTGTTATCTGATTCGGTAGGTTTATTCGATTGTCGTCCGAATTTTGTTTCCGATTTGAAATTTCGATCCGAAATTTCCGTTTCCCTTCGTTTCCGTTCGCTTCGTTTTCCGTTCTGCGTATGTAGTTGGGTTCCGGTAACGGGATCCAACATTACGAATTGACTGAATCATTTGTACAAAAATTCAAAAAAAATATAATTGCAATACAAAATTTATTAGACACTAATGCAGACGCAAATGATCCCGGCCTCTTCTCTCACTCACAAGCGACTGGTATACGCCCGTTGCCTAACGGGGTATTCTTCTGATTCCTAAAAAATAATTGCAAATTTTGGGTGAGTTTTGCGAACTCAGTGAGGTAACCATCATCGATCGTCCACTCAATTAATGCAACACATCATTTCTTATATACTCACATTTGTTGCATATTTGATCACATTTCACAATCTCACTTGAGCATAGACAATTTATATATTTCATTCGATTAGACATATATAACCAAATGAATTCATGCAACACTCAAGCATAACACAGTTGTTTCATAATTCACCTTCAGAAGTACCATATGATTGGTACCACAAAAGCATAAGGCATTTTGCCTTTCACTCAATCAAAATGATTAAATCAAATGCATATGACATACGTATGTAACACTTTTTCAATTTATTTCGGTGTTGTGACCGAACACCTAAACTGTCCCAATCAGGGCACATTAATCGTTGAGCCTGAGGCTCTGAATCACTATTGTCCCAATATGGGTGCATTAATCATTGAGCCTGAGGCTCTGAATCACTATAGGCTCGAAGCCCAAATACATTGAGCTTTTAGCTCTCGGTGGCTGCTCCGGTCACAACTGTCATTAACTGATCATGCATTTATGCATGGAATGCATATGTCGCAATGAAGCAATGTCAACATCACAATCACATTGAATCACATTTAAAACACGAAGGTCCCAAATTCTCAGACAAATAGCACTTCTATGTCATAATCTCCCAATACATCGGACCTTCTGTCCTGAATCCAGTCATAAACAACTCACAAATCCACCATTATTCTCCACAGAGTTATAAGCGCAAAATTATAAACAAATAATAATTGAGAAACCATCTAGGTAACTCACCTATAGCTTTCGAGCTAATGCCTGAAAGTCTCGGCAACGTCTGTGGGTCGACGTTCCAATTGTGCCTCTATAATAGTCAAAATATTCAAACATTACCAAATGTACAATCAGAAATATTTAATAATGCACATGTAACAATTAAAATGTGTACAATGCATGTTCGTGACATTCCCGGCATTATTCCATAATTTCCTCTCACAAAATTTTCCTCTAAATATTATAAACTCATAGATACCAAAATCACTCAATTTGGACCTCTATAGGTCCAATTATAAATAAAACACGGACCAGAAAAATAATTACCCAGTTCCCTCACTTCTACCTAACCAATCCACGTCAATTCCATCTCTAAAAAATGTCAATTTCACTTAGAAATGAAATTAAATAATTCACGAATCCGATGCCTTGAGAATCAGGTCAATCTGAGGTCGGACGAAAAAGTTATGCACAAAAGAATAGCAGAGGGTTTGGGTTGGGCCGAATCGGGTCGACCTGCGCGGCTCACTCGCGAATCGCCCTCTCGAGCCATCGCGCTCGCGAGGATGAGCTTAACGCTTTTCCTCGCGAGGCGTCGCCCTTGCGAGGGCGAGGGTCAGTCCCTCGCCTGCCAAATCCGATTGTTTTTTTCTTTTTCACTTCATAAACCCTCTCTCCTTTCCAAAACCCTATCTTTTCACCCAAGTATCCAAAAATCACAAATAAGGTCTCATTGGAAAGATCACAGAAAATTTTACAAGTTTCATGAAGGGCTTGAAAACTAATTTCACCTCTAAGGGTGTCAAAAATGCAATCAAAGTTACTGCCTTCACATAAATTTGCCAAAACAGTTCAACATTCTACTAAATCCCTATCTTCCCATTCCCTTTGCCAAAAATTCCAAGCTTTATACCAAAAGAAAGATCAACACATATTCTACAACTTTCATGAACAACTTGGAAGCAAATTCAACCTCTAAACAAACCAAATTCTCAATCAAAGTTTCTGCCTATATAAATCATTCTCAACAGTAACACAATCTTCCAAAATTCATAACTTCCTATCCCAATATCGAAAAATTCCATGCTTGATATCACTGAAAAGAGCAGAACACATGCTACAATTCTCATGAAGGTTTTAAAAGCAAATTCAAACTCTAATTAGGTCAAATTTTCCCATTATTGTGGTTGCCCTGTTATAGAGTATTAAATCAGCATAGAACCTAAACCATATCCAAACTTTACAAATTCATAACTTACAATCCCTTCATCCAAAATTCGCATATAACTCCCCATTACAAAGCCAAAACATTCCTCTACAACTTTCCATAAGATCACTTGAGCTAATTTCAACCATAACAGTCCAAAATTAGCGTCAGAACACAGAAATCACCAAAATCTATACACTTAGAGTCATGTGCACACAAAACACATTATGACCTGAATTACCATCTGAACATTAACAAATCATAACTTTCAACCTAAAACAAGAAAAATATCATACTTAGTGGCGATAGAAAGCTGTGTATTGAAAGCATGGCAAAATCCGAATTGAGAATGTTAAATTTGTGGACCTTATCGAGGAATTGTGAATAGTAGAAAGGTGACTGGACTAAGAAGGATGAGTAAAATTCATTAAAGGAACTGTTAGTGAAAATTCAAGGAATACTCGAAGTTATAAGTTCTAGTACGAGTGTAATAGAAGGGTAATAGAAAATAGAATGTAATATTGAGAAATTATGAGTATGTTTGACTTACATAATTCGACTGTTGTTATCAATGTGAAACTAGTATGTTGTTAGAGTTCATAAGGTTATGTGATTAATGTATAGATTAGATTGATTGTGAAAATAGTAATTGTTAAATTGGGGGCATTATCTGAAAAGTGTATTAAAGGTCATATATCCATTGTTCGTCCGGATAGGAAAGTGAACAGGATCTAAAGTGGTCGAAGGCCTGAATGATTTGAGTTAAGATTGATAGGTGATTTGAATCAAGTAATAGTGGTTAAGAAATCCAAAATTTATGAGAATGAGTCAAATTAATTATTATTGAGGTTATTACAATGTAAGCTGATAATGGATTAAGAAAATGTTTCGAAGTATATCGCCTCGGCCAAGATACACTTAGATGAGATAGAGGCGAAATTGAGGAAACGAAATTCGTTATTAGTGGCCTCAATATGACCGTGTTGTGAATCGATTTATGGATTGACAAATCAGTCTAAGCCTAAAAGATGAATTGGATTCGTAAAGTGCCATATGGACAGAAACAGGGAATATTGATATGATCGGATGTGTGATCGGATATGTGTATTATTGGTATTGAATATGAAGAATTGTGAGTAATGATAGAGAAATCGTTAAAACAATGTAGAGTTAAGAAGAAAAAAAAAGGGGTAAGTGATCGTATTAATTCCAGTAAAGTGGCAGATATTAGTTTTGTGTTATCGTGATAAAAGTTCCCCTGTCCTTCTGATAAATTGTATATGAAATTTTGAGGACAAAATTTTATAAGGAGGGGAGAATTGTAACATCCCGTTACCGGTGTGACGGGTATGTCAGTAATTTGGATCGGATTAGGATTTCGTACAGGCAAATGTGGCATTGCACATACATTATAGTTTCGATAGTCATTGGTAAATGATTATTGATTTTCCAAGCATATATATATATGTATATACATGTATGACAATTCCCGACATGATTGTGTAAATTGGAAATTTGGTTATTATCGTTCAAATGAGAATTGATTTGTGAAAATTGGAAATAGAGTAAAAGTGTATGATCAGTTTTGAATATGGAATTGGAATGAAATTGAGTTTAGGGAATAGGAAATTTAAATTTGAGTATGAGGCGGGCATTTCCTAATTTTGTGAATTTATGAGAATTTTCTAAAATTTTAGAGAATCGAGTGCAGATAGAAAAATGATATATTGGTGATAAACTAGATTAAGGTCCGAGATTGATTAACAATTCATATGAGATTATTTGAGATATGATTTTAGGATTTGCTATTAATTGTTATTGCGAATCGGGAGAAATTAGAATCAGAAATTGGATTGAGGTGGTTTTAGATTTGGACTTGTGGCAATTAAATTGCCAAACAAGCCCTAAGTCATTTTATATATATGCCTAAAGCATCGACGAAATCGTTTTGCTTTCAAAATGAATGAGTTTCGTCATGGGTGGAGAGTAGCTTGGATTTGGAGATTTTTGGAGGATTTTCAACGGATTGAAGCTTGAATCAAGTAAGTTTATACTTGTTTATGAGTTAAATCGTTTCATTTGATCATTGATTTGAGTATGAATTGGTTTAGAGAATTTGAAAGTTACGGATGATAGGGTTTTGAGATTTTCGTTGGTTTTGATTTGGGTTTTTTATGAAAAATGGTTTAAATGATGGATTGAGGCTAGAAATGAGTTGAGTGTAGTATACTAAGTTGATTGGGAGTGATTTGAAGTGAATCGGATAGATTGTTATCAGAAAATCTGAGAAATTTCTGGGTTTCGGACGATTGTCTGGGTTCGCATGTCGCGACGTGTGATGAACACGCCGCGGCGAGCCTTTCCAGCGTGCATGTCGCGACGAATAAATAAATAAATAAATTGTGCGCATGACGAGTGAAATCGGTTACGCATACGACGAGGATGTTGTGTGCCCATGGCGGCGACTTCGTCACGCGTTGCGGCGGCGGATGTGGTTACGCCACGGGAGAGAAAGGAAGTGTGGCATGGCGAAGGCGGGAGACTTCGCCATGGCGGCGATCATCTTGTGGCGAGGACGCTAATTTCAGGGTGGTGCTTGTTTTAAAGGGTTTATTCTTAATGAATTGGCTATGGACTAATTGAATTTTGAGTCTAGGAATTGCAAATTAGAAGAAATGAAATTAAGTGATTATGAGATGATTGTTACAAGTAATGAGCTTGAGGATTGACTTCAAATGAATTGGTGTCTAAATGATTATTGGAATTGAGTGGTAAACGATTAGTGATTGTGATTCTAATTGATAATTGAGATTTGGAATTGTTATGGACTAGAGTGAGAGTGATCCAATTAAGAAATTCGGGAATTGAATCGGGAAAGTCATAACATGTATAGTATTTATTGAAATTGCTATTGATTATTGAATTTGGCATGATTGGTAATGTGTGATTTATTTGATTTGATATAAAGGTTCCGATGGATCGACATTCCACAGACGATATTGGGACTTCAGTGATGGTTTCGGAAGTGCGGTGAAGTAACCTAGTTGGTTTCTCAGCCTTATGTGTTTATTAATTATATGCATTGATTGCCATGAGGAAACGCGGATGGATAGATGTGTGATTGATTTGATTGATTTCGGACCATGGGTGTTCGAAATATTTGATTGTGATATTGAAGTGCTAAGATGAGTAAATATGTATGAATGCATGAATGAATTAAATTGTAAACGCATTAGCGAAAATGATTGGGCGTAAATGAATGAAATTGGGAAGTGACACATGCATTCATGCATCATCGAATGATCGATAATGGTAGTTGTGACCGGTGGTACTAACGTATCAGAGCCACGAGCTCGATACCATTATGCCCGAATCCTTTGGGCTTATCGAGGCGAATCACGCCAGCGTATATGAGAGCTTTAAGCTCAACGCACAGACCTCGGGTCCAACGATTGATAGAGCCTCGGGCTCACCGCAGGCATATCATGCCCAAGCGATTTGAGCCACCGGCTCAGCGTAAATGATTTGGTATGCAGTCCAACAACGAAAAGAAAATGAAAGTGTCACATGTACATTGCATATGTGTATGGTGATTGAAAATGTAAATTATTTGCAAATGGTGAGAGATGTGAATAAGGAAATTGCATGTGATATTCTTGTAAATGCTACATGTATTATATGTATATGATTGTGAATGCATGAGTTGGGTGAACCATCGATGATGGTTTCTCACCGAGTTCGCAAACTCACCCAACATTGCAATTATTTTTGAGAATCGAAGAGTACCCGTTAGACCAACGGGAGTATGATCGCCGCTAGCGCGAGTATCGGGTCGGGATCGGTGTCGTCACATCCGCATTAGTATAGTGATTTGTTCGATGGGCCCTAACTAGATAAATGTAAAATTGTATTGTGTTTTAGTGATTACTAAAATGTGTTGAAATGGCATTGGAACCCGGTTGGGTCATGCCTTTACCTTATGCTGTGATTGAGCACTATTGAGTGCCTTTTGTGATGAAATCGTATTTGATTGAAAAGATTTTCGTAGCAAATTGGGCTAAAGTGTTTATTGATTTCCGCTTGTTTAACTGTTTTGAAAAAGAAAAGTGTTACAATGAGTTTTAAATTGATAATGATTGCTCTAGCATGCCTCCCTCGCGGGTCACGGGCTCGGATATCACTGTAGATGTCGGGTTCGGGTCTCGCGAGAGTTGGGGTGTTACATTCTCTAAATAAATTATATAAGGGACTTTCTTGATTAAATTTAACAGTGTTTTATTTAATTTTGAAAGTAGTTTCCTTTTAATTTTTGAAAAATAGTTTTCTAATTAAGGAAATTAATTTCTAATGAGATTAGAAATAGTCTTCTAATTGGACTAGAATGTGTTACTTATATAATTTTGAAAAGAAAGCAGGTAAGAATTTCGAGGACGAAATTTTTATTAGGAGGGGAGAATTGTAACATTTCATCACCAATGGGAAGGGTATTTTGGTAAATTGTGTCAGGTTAGGAATGTTTAAATATATCTCGGCATGCACATGCATCCTATAGCCTCTATATAAATATGAATGGTAATTTTTGCACATGCACATGATTGTGCATGCATTCATGACATTTCCCGGCATATGTGTTTAAATGAAACTTTTTGTGAATTATGTGATATTTGTGTTTGAAAAATTGAATTGAAGTGCTCTAGGTGTGTTTTACATTTTTAGGGATTTGTGGGAATTTTTCTGAAATTTTTCGGGATACTTGCCCGGATCAGAAAATTTCTAACTGGCTGACTGAGTGGGTTTTCCGATTGAAAATCTTGCTAAAACCTTGAAATATTGGATAAATGATTTTGGGATTGTTATAGAGTCATTAGCATTAGAGGGATTAAAGATTTAGTTGTATTAATGTTCTTTTATTAAATAGGATTACTTGATTTTTGTCTTTTTCTAATTAAATGACAAGTGTCCATATTCATTTATTAGACTTGTCTCCTTCCATTCATTTATCTACGACTCTCTCATTGCAAGTTTAAAAAACAAATCATTTGAAAGCTTAAGAAGTTCTCTCATACGTAGGTGATATTCCTCCCCTTCTTCGATGGTCTCTTCTTCTTATTCTTTATTGAATTTTTTTCCACTCACCTAGCAAGTTGCTACTCCTTTCTCCCACCCTAAGTGTTTCCCTTCATGTAAACAAGTTCAAGCCTACTATCCCCTTCCAAGATAGATGATCGTGTGTGCTTGTGTGGGGTGAAGTGTTGAGTTGGTGTGATAATAAAGAATTGAAGAATTGAAAGCTTGTTAGGTGAGGATTGTGTTTTCCTCCTTTAATGGTTAGTTAGATGCATTAATTGGGAGTTATTGTGCATGAATTATGACTTATTGTGTATTAATTTCATAAATCTTATGGTTTGCTTGTTTGGGTACAAATTCATGTTTGTGTGAGGATGAGTGAATGAACAAGGTTTACATTGATTTTGGCTTGGTTTTGGATTGATTTTTGGAAGGCTAGATGAATGGAAAATTAAGGAAAGTCAATTTTGTGTGTGATGCCAAATCTTGACTATTGATTCAACAGAATGTTTTGATGAACTTATGGTTGAATTAGAGGTCCAAATGGATGCATATTGATGTAGGTAAAGTGATGAAATGAAAAGAGTTGAGGTAAGGAGGAAATCTTGAAAATGTGACTTTGTGTAGGTTTCAGATTTTGGCTCATAACTTTTGATATGGTTGTCCAATTAAGCTGAAGTTTATTTTAAATTAAACTTAAGAAGTATGGCTAGATTTCATATGAAGGAAGTTTTGTCCAATTATGACCTTAAGGATTTTAATTTTGGCATGCAAAGTGAATTGTTAGGTGCTGTGTGAACAGTATCTGAACCTTGTGACCTGAAACTTTGATAAATGTTTTTAGATTGAATTGGATTGAATTTGCTAATTTGGTCTTCATGAAAGTTGAATATTTTTGTGTTATCTTTCTAACGCCACTAAGTATGATTTTTTTTGATTTTTACGTTGAAAATTATGGTGTGTTAATATTCAGATGGTCATTCAGTTGAAAAGGTGTTTTTGTGTGTAAGTGACTTTATGTGAACAGGTTTTGTGTTATTTATGTTCTGGTATTTATTTGGGACTGTTAGTGGTGAAATTGGTTTTAGTGACCTTCCGGAAAGTTGTAGAGGATTGTTGTAGCTTTCTAATGAGGTATTTTGTGTGAATTTTTTATGTAAGGATTGCTAGATATAAATTTGTAAAGTTTTGTTATGGCTTGGGTTAAATGCTGATTTCTTAAACCCTAACAGGACAACCACCTTAGTGAAAGGATTTGACCTAGTTTGAATGGAAATTTGCTTTAAAGTCCTTGAAATTGTAGTATATTGTCTGAGCTTTTTATTCCTATATGGTATGTAATTTTTTGACAATGGGTTGGAAAGTTATGAATGTTGGAAGATTCTGTTACTGTGAGATTGAGACTTATATAGGCAGAAGCTTTGCTTGAGAATTTGAGTTGTTTAGAGATTGAATTTGCTTCCAAGTTATTCATGAAACTTGTAGAAAATGTTTTGATCTTTCTTTTTACATAAATTTTGGAATTTTTGGCATAAGGAATGGAAAGATAGGATTTTTTTAGTAGAGTACAGTTACTGTTCATATGGTAGTTTTACTGTTTCATTGGGCAGAAGCTTTGTTTATGTTTTTGACCCTTTTATATATTGGATTGGATTGGGGGGTCTTCTTAAAGATCATAGAAAATGTTTAGAGCTTTCTAATGGTGTATAATTTACCTTATTTGGAGTTATGAGTAAAAAGTTATGAGGATTACAAGAACACAGTTACTGTTCATATGGTCATTTATAGGCAGTAACTTTGAAGTAGTTTTTGGAACCCTTAGAGGTGAGATTGGTTTGTGAGCCCTTCATGGAACTTGTAGGGTTTCTTGTTATCTTTCCAATGAGATCTTGTTTGTAATTTTTGGATAAGTGTGTAAAAAGTTATGCATGTTAGAAATTCAGATGGTGGAAGAGAGGGAAATAGTACAAACTCTCTTATCTTTTGTTTTGTCCTAAAGCTTCTTTTGCTTATATCTTCGTCATCTGACTTCCGATTGACCTGATTCTCGAGGCTTCAAATTCATAAGACAATTATCTACCTCTCTATGTGGAATTGTGGACTTTGTGGGATTTAATTGAGATTTAGGGATTGAATCCAAGTGAGAGAATCGAGTAAAGTTTGGCAATATCCGGACCTATGGAGGTCCAAATTGAGTAATTCTGGTATCTATAGGTTCCTAAGACATAGGGGAATCTTTTGTGATGTGAATTATGAGAAATGTCGGGAATGTCACGAACATGCAGTGTACACATCTAAATTGCTACATGTGCATTATTTAATATTTCTAATTGTGCATTTGGTGACATGTGAATATTGTGATTATTATAGAGGCACAGTTGGAATGTCATCCCACAGACGTTGCCGAGACTTCCCGGCATTAGCTCGGAAGCTATTTGGTGAGTAACCTAGATGGTTTCTCGATTACTAATTGTTTATGTTTTGCACTTATAACACTGTAGAGAATAATGGTGGGCTTTGTGTTTGTTTATGTTGGTTCCGGACTGAAGGTGTCCGAGGTGTTGGGAGAATATGACATAAAAGTGCTATATGTGATTTGGAATGTGATTAATTGTGAATTACTTGTGTGAATATGGTAATTTGGGACCGAATATGATATGGTCCTTGCTTTATATTTCCACGTGCATTCCATGCATAATGCATGATCAGTAATTGGCAGTTGTAACCGGAGCAGCCACCGAGAGCTTAAAGCTCAACGTATTTAGGCCTCGAGCCCACAGTGCTTCAGAGCCTCAGGCTCAACGAATAATGCGCCCTTATTGGGACAGTTTAGGCGCTTGGTCACAACAACGTAATAAATGGGAAAAAGGGTCACATACGCATTACATATACATTTGACTGAATATCTGTGATTTGAGTGAAAAGCCAAAGGCTTTGTGTTCATGTAATTAATCATGTGGTACATATGAATGAGTTATTATACTATACTGTGATTTGTTTGACTATGCATGAATTGGGTGAACCATCAATGATGGTTCCTCACTGAGTTCGCAAACTCACCCAAAATTGTAAATTATTTTTCAGGACCGAGAGAGTAGACTCCTAACTCCAGAGAGAGATTTTTCTTGCCGTGTAGATCGTGTTGGCAAGAGAAGTCATGGCAAACAGGTCGGTCAGTTGGGATCTTTTGGGGATGACCTAGTTAGGCTTTTTGTACTAAATTTCTTTTGGAGTATTGTACAAACAGTGAAAAATAGACAGATGTGTAAATTACTGTTTTTGATGATATGAAATGAGAAAAAAAATTATGGTTTTAAAAATTAGTGATTTTTAGTATTGATGCTTTATGATTTGATGCCATGTGAAGTGTTAGTGATTGCTTGTAGCGCATTCTTTTCATAGGATATGTATCGGGATGACCTATGGGTATCCCGGTGTATGTCCTATGGTAAGGTGGTGCTACAATATAGCCATATGTATTAAATATAATGATGATTTAAAATTTTGAAAGGTTCAAACTGTTTAAATCTAAGTAGAAATGAAGCATTGAGAATGTTAAAGCACTTCAATGAGATCGTTGTGGTAAGTTTGAAATTATCGATTATCTATAGGGAATGGGATTCTCTAGTGAGTACCTTCACAACAAAATTCCGTAATGGTATGGATTTATGTAAGGAGTTACATACAATAAGAGAGATTGTAAGATGCAGTATTATTTCTTCTATAGCGATGCCTAGTATAATAAGTTACCTTCTATAGTTCCAGTTGAATCAATTAGCTAGATTTCATATTAGATATGAGATGCTAGGTCTTTGAAAGAGTCAAAGTTAATGATTCTAGAAAGTGATGTTTGGTTGAAGCATACATTATCCATTTAGTTTAGAACTAAATTGGATAAAAAAAGGTTATGAGATATCCAAAAGGTTAGATATAATCTTACAGACCCATTGAACAAATTGTTTGATTCAATGTATGCTTATAGGAGAACCGTTCTCAAGATAAGTCGTGGGAGTAAGAAGGAATTTGAAAGGTTCAAATCTCATGACTATACATCTAATTGGAACTAATGCCTTTAATGATACATTTGATGTATAGTTGAAAGGCTACGAGATATTGAAAGATTCACTTTCATGATGAATTCAAAGAGTTTATGTAGCGCCCCTTACTGCAGGGTACCTATCGGGACACCCAGAGGTCATTCCAGCACATATCCTACGATGAGGGCACTCTACGATCGATCACTACATTCCCTTAAAATAGCATGGTAACATAATTCACTTATAGAGCATCATAAGAAGATCAAAATATTTAAAAACCAACTTTTTCCTCATTACATTTCATAAAATCGAAGTCTACATTGTCTTTCAACATTATCCATATGTACATCATCAGAAACCTAAGACAATAGTGCTACGTGAATGAGGAAAGTGTATCAAAGTTATCTAAACCACCCAAAAGAGCGCCAGCTGAACGACCTTTGAGCCATGACCTCTATCTCCAATCGCAATCTACTAAGCTAGTAGAGCCTCTTTAGCAGCAAGAGTTGTCTCTTGGTCCTGAAAAGATAACGTTACAATTTTGGTGAGTTTTGCGAACTCAATGAGGTAACCATCATCGATGGTTCACTCAATTCATGCATCACATCATTGCACATAACATAATATCCACCTCATTGCACATTCACAATATATCACATTGTTCATACAAACACACATCAATTATAATTGGCGATGCACGTGAGACTCACTTTCATTTATTATCGTCGTTATGACCGAGTGTTTTTTCAGCTCATCCCTTCATGGATGTCGAGCTTTGTCGTATAACGTCCCATATCCCTTAGTGGATATCGGAGACAGTCGCATTCGAGCTCGAGGCTCTATTCACATTCTGAGCTTTAAGCTCTTTATCCTAGCAACTCCGGTCATAACTTCCTTTATCTTACATGCATTCATGTAATGAATGTTTCACATAACATAACCTCAGTCAATCACATGGATGCACATTCATATTTTGATCACATTCATTATCGGACCTTAGTCCGGCATTCAGCAGAAATGCTGAGCACGCTTTTGCATTCATATGCACATTCACAATTTTTGCATGTTTGGAGCACTTAAATAACTCATTCAAAACATATTCTAAGCAGACAATTAATTGAGTGAGACCGTCTAGGTTACTCACAAGTTGCTCCCGAAGCTAATGCCTGGAAGATCCGGCAACGTCTGGAAGTGGACGTTCCCATTGCTCCTCTATAACAAATAGCATACACGATATCACAATTTGCACCATTAAAATATTCAATAATGCACATGTACGAAATGAATTATGTACAATGCCTGTTTATGATAAGTCTCGGGTATTGCTCCTTAATACTTTTCAACACTATCCCCATACCAAATTCATTTGTCACTGGCTTACTTTCAGACTTTCAGAAACAACCTTTCGGGTTTACTGTTCACATTCAATCAGGAGGAAAAACTTGTGAAATTTTAGCTCACTCTCTTGTAGAAAATTGTTCCTATATCTTCCATCTTTCCATTGACACCAATTTCACTCAATTTGGTTCAGTAATTTGGAAGATATGCCTCAAACATTTTCGGACTGTTCCTCTCCAAAATAGTGTACTATACCTGAATTCTATCTAGAAATTTAACACCTTAGAGACTGGATAAAGATTCAGAGTCTTCATATGATTTGTAGATCTATTACTCTAGTTTACTACAAATTAAGAATAACCTCAATTGGAATCCTACAGACCAAGATATCATTGAAATACTGAAACATGTTCAGTAAAATATCTAGTTCATGCTCTTTCCACCGATACCCTTACTTTGATTCAATCAATAATTTTCAATTTAATACAAAAAACCATAAATTTTTTTGGATATATAAATAAATGTGTTAGGAATCTAATGCTTCAAAAATCAGCTCATTTGGAGTTCTAGAGAAGAAGTTATGATCAAAATAGTCCAGTCTGGTTTTGCTTTCGTCTTAGTTCTATCGTCTCATTTCCATCGTCTCATTTCTATCGTCTGCTTTCTGCGTCTGCTTTTTATCGTCTACTTTTTTCCATCTGCTTTTCATCGTCTGCTTTTTTCCGTCTGCTTTTCATCGTCTACTTTTTTTTCCGTCTGCTTTTCATCTTCTACTTTTTTTCTGTCTGCTTTTCATCGTCTATTTTTTTCCGTCTGTTTTTTGCGTCCAGAATGTATCCACTTATAAAGAATATAACTTTTGACTCTGATATCCAAAATTTACAAAATTTATACCGTTGAAAATATAAAAGAAATATATACAACTTTTCAGAAGGAAACTTTGCCAGAATCTAACTAAATTAGGTCCAGATTTCTTCCCGAAGTTGGAACACGAATTTTTTCTCAACTCTCAACGTCCTGCACCCAGTTCTCAACTTCGTGACAACTTTTGAGACTCTTAGAGGCAGAAATGAAATTCGATGTCTTCATACGAATTGTATCCATACATTCCTAGTTTACTCCGAATTAAGAACCATTTTGTTTGGATCATTGGAGAAATATTTTTGGTTAAAATACTGAAGCATATTCAGTGAACTTTTTTCTAGATTTTCTAACTTTCAATACTTTACGTCACCAAAACACCAAAAGTTTTCTCAAAAACTAATTTAACACTATAACTGAATTTATTTCTCTCCAACTACCTAGTATTTATGAACAAACACATAAAGTACATTTTCCATGCAGATGACAGTAATTTATCAACTTTATTTCATAAATCCCTAACTGCAAGGGACTTCTCCACCACTTACCTGCTGAAAACTCCAAAATCTTCAAGCCCTAAACTCCACACGTTTTTATGTACTTCTCTGAGTATCATTTTTCTTAGGGTAGAGGACACAAATGGCAAAGTAAGTTTGGTGAAAGAAAGGAAAAACACAGAAGTCCCTTAGAAGATATTTTGATGAAAAACTCTGTGTTTCAAAGAGAGAAGTTTTAGAAAGATGATAGCAAAGAAAGGACTTGGACAAGCCTTAACTTGTCAATTATCAAAGAATAGCAACCTACTCCTAGCTAGAGTACAAGGCCTAAGTGACACTTTTCACTTACCCAATACCCAAGTTCCAACTTAGTTTCTTTTGAACTAACTCCCTTGACTGTCATCTTTACAATCCAACTATCTCCAAAGCTTCTTTTAATTATTTCTTGTTCCTTATTATATATATCTTTCTCAATACTCCATAACTTCACCAACATATACAAATACAATATTTCCACCAATCATTAATATTTTCAATGTAAAATGTCCATAACTCTAAAAATTCATAGGTCAATCCAATCATACCCAGAATTATTCATGAATGCATGTACAATTATTTTCATGTGCAAATAAATCTACTATTCATGTATAAGTGTAAGGCATATCATACATGAACATGGAAATGCATCAAACTCTCATTAATCACTCCCATTTACCATCCTACCCTTCCCACTAGTAATGGGATGTTACAGTTTATTTTAGAAATGTTTGTGAATTTATCACTTCTACAAGAAGGTTAGTGGGAGTATACTTGTCCTCTTCAGTGGGAGTACGTGAAGACATATTGCTTACAGAGAACAATAGTTATAATTTTCAATTGTTGAACACGTAATTGTCCAAGAACAACTATTGTTAGATATGAAAAGGTAACAAATTAATTCTAGGAATTAGATCTATAGAGATAGATTGGACGTTGTTAACTTATTCTAAGTCCAAGTACATAGATAATGTGCTAAATATGTTTAGTATTTGAGATATCAGATACTTATGAAGTGTCAAAGATATCCATTACTCTATGTATGAGTTTATATTAGAGTTCAAGATGATAAGGATATAACTTTAGAAGTAAATCCTAATTAAGGTTTATTTACTTAGAACAATAACATTTAGGATTGCAAAAGTTCCAATGTAGCAATTGGTTGCTAATTAAGCCATAATACATTATTCATTTAGTGGAAATGATTAATTGGATCAACAAGTTCTTTAGTGAACTTGATAAAGTTTCTTTGCATTGTTCAAAGCAGTAATGTACTGTAGAACATTAGAGCCATTGGGCATGCATAAAGAGCTAATGTCTCATCAAAGATCCAAGAATGTGTTTAAGCAAATTTTCTTAATTATAATGATAATTAAGATGGGAGTTGTAAGATTTAATCAAGTGCTCACTATAGAGAATCTTGTAGAATTCTCTCGTTAAGCCACTACCTCAGTAGTAGAATAATCGCCATATGGTGATATGGTATAAGATACTTAAACGACTAGCTTAGTGCAAGTGGGAGATTGTTGGTTTATGCAATTGGTTGTAGTTTAGTGACAAAGTATTTAAAGGCATTTTTTATCTTATATATGTTTAGATGTATATAATAAAGTCAATGGGATAATTGTATATTGCAAATGAAATTATAATGAGATTATAATTATGAGATTCATATTGCATTTATACATTATTCCTAAATGTTCCTAGTCATTGTTCTATTAAGATTGGACATTAATACAACGGAAAAAGACTAGCACATATTTTGTTTTTCTTTATGAAGGAAGTAGTCGATCTCATAGGCTAAAATATAGAGATACTTAAACAAACGTGCGGGTGCTTGCTAGAGAACAAGTTCAATGAACAGACCCGATATGAGAAATCTATTTGGAATATTACTTGTATGTCTATGGAATTCTCATTGTGATAATTGTATAAGTGATCCTTTGACTTGAGGTCATCAAAGTTATCTTGTATGGGGATTGCTAAGTTTTGATACTACTCATGATCTATTTTATCGAAGGTCGTTTAAACGGTATTCATTGGATGTAGCATGAACTATATAGAGATAGTTGAATAATCAAGATAAGATTCATCACCCTAAAGTAATTAGGAGATTGTTCCGTTGTTCTCGATTAATATTGATTCAGAAATCCTTGGCGAGGTGGAATAATATTTTGTAAACAGTTTACAAATATAATTGAATCAATAACTAATGCCAAAGATCTAATATAATTAGACTTAAAATAGAGTAGACATTAATTCTATGCTCTATGTCTAATTGAAACATTAGGCGATGAAAGGATTGAATTATCTGAAAAAATCATACTAAAAGGTTAATCAAAATCACTTTAACATTTGTAAATATTTGGGTAGTCATGATGCGTTGCTAGGCGCCAATCTTGATCTATGATTATAAATTGTTTAATTGAGAGTTAAAGATAAATTAAAAGAGTTTTAATTTATCTAATTCTAATTATAAATTAGAATTATAATTTATAATTATTGCCAATATATTTGAGAACCCAATGGGTCTCACATATAGAATGGGTTGGAGAGAGCAAAGTTAATTTAATCAAGTTGGACTTGATTATAAAGTTTGAGAAATTTTATGATTAAATATGAGATATTTAATAAAGAAGGATCAATATAAGATATTGAATCTTATTTGGGCATAATTGGTATTTAATTAGAATTGTTTGTAATTATAATTAAATTTTAATTGCAATTATTATTTAATTTAAACTAAATTACTAAAACGTTCAAAGCTTATTATAAATAGGCTTGAGCTCTATGGAGCTAGCACTTCATACTTAACCCTCTCTGTAAGAGTTACAGAGTTCTCTCAACTCATTCTGTGGATACCGTTAGAGGCCGGGCATTTGTGTGGCTATGGTGGTTGAGATGGATAGATTTCAGAAATGGTTCAAGGGATACAACAAAAAAAGATCAAGCTTGGGAATATAGTACGAATTAAATTTCTTCTTTATTATGATTCATGTTAATCATTTTATAGAATTAAATAGATCTTGATTTTAGAGAAATCAAAAGTCACAAAAAAGTTTCGTGATTATTCTGCTGTGGTCAGATCAGATCCAGACCTGGTTTCCCAACAATCTATACTGTCATCAAATTCATCTTTGTCGATGACTATCCTCCTAGTTCTCATCTGCATTTTCCTTTCAGCCTTAGCCATTACCACAACATATGCAATGTTTTGTGCCTGCTGATGAGATTCTCATCAGCTGTGGTGCCAATAGCGTGCCCGCTCTTCTTAATTGAAGAGTCTTCAAGACTAATCGTGAAGCTCAGAGTTATTTGAAAACCAGCCAAAACCTTCTGGTTTCAGTCCCATCCGTTGATGTTCCCTCCTCAATATATCTATTAGCAAGAGTTTTTGTTGAAGAATCTACCTATTCCTTCACATTCAAATCTCCAGAATGAAATTGGGTGCGTCTCCATTTCTTCCCACTTGACAATATGTTTGATCTTAAAAACTCTACTTTCTCAGTCAACACTGATACATATGTCTTCCTCCACAACTTCAACATCGGAAACAATACAAAAGCTTCATTTAAAGAGTATCTGATCAACGTAGAAGAGCCGAAATTTTTGGCTTCAAATCTTCTGTCCCATTTTGCCCTATCCCAACAACATCCAGTATTCTCTATCCCAACAACATCCTAGATGTTGTTGGGACAAAGGGTACTAGGAAAAATGGGACAGAAGATTTGAACCCTAAATTTTCTATCCACTTTGTACCTATGAAGAATTCTGCAGCTTTCATCAATGCCATTGAGGTTATTTCGGTGCCGGATATTTTGATGTCTAATTAAGCCACAAACCTTTTCCTAGTTAAAAACTTCCCTAACCTAGACAAGAATGGTTAACATGTATTGTACAGGCTGAATATGGGAGGCCCTTTGATCACCTCTGAAAATGACACTCTTTGGAGGGCTTGGTTACCTGATAAGCCATAACTTAACGCTGCGTTTGGTTACTGTGTCTTATATGCAGAGACGGAACGAGACAAAAATTTGGAGACATAATAGAACAAAAATTAGAGACAGTGAGGTGTTTGGTTGTGATGGATAAAACAAATAAAACTATCTCCGTCTCGAGGACATAAATGTGTTTGGTTGCAGTTGATAGAACATAAAAACAGTGTCAATAACTAAAATACCCCTGCAGTGTAATATGATTGGAAATATGTAATTCATTGATTATTTTAAAACAAATGATTTGTATTAGTAAAAAAGTTAACAAATAATAATAATAACAATAACAATAAGAAATTAATTTCATATAATAATAATAATAAATAAATAAATAAATAATAGAAGAAGAAGAGGAAGAAAATTAATAATAATAAGGAATTTAATAATCACAATAATAATAAGAAAATTATTTATGAATAATAATGATTATAAAAATAATAATAAGAAAATTAATTTTGTATAATAATAATAATAATAAGTACAAAATTTATAATAATAATTAATAATAACAACAATAGCAATAATTAATAATTAATAATAATAATAATAATAATTACAAAATTAATAATTAACAATAATAATAATAAGATAATTAATTTTGTATAATAAAATTAATGATAACAACAAAAATAAATAATAATAATAATAATAGGTAAAAATTAATAATAATAATAAGATAATTAATTTAGTATAATAAAATTAATAAAATAATAATATGAATAATAAAAGAACAATAACAAGTAGAAAATTTATAACAATAATTAATAATAATAATAAGATAATTAATTTCATATAATAAAATTAAATAATAATAATAATAATAATAATAATAATAATAATAATAATAATAATAATAATAATAATAATAATAATAATAATAATAATAATAATAATAATAATAATAATAATAATAATAATAATTTATACATTATTCCTAAATGTTCCTAGTCATTGTTCTATTAAGATTGGACATTAATACAACGAAAAAAGACTAGCACATATTTTGTTTTTCTTTATGAAGGAAGTAGTCGATCTCATAGGCTAAAATATAGAGATACTTAAACAAACGTGCGGGTGCTTGCTAGAGAACAAGTTCAATGAACAGACCCGATATGAGAAATCTATTTGGAATATTACTTGTATGTCTATGGAATTCTCATTGTGATAATTGTATAAGCGATCCTTTGACTTGAGGTCATCAAAGTTATCTTGTATGGGGATTGCTAAGTTTTGATACTACTCATGATCTATTTTATCGAAGGTCGTTTAAACGGTATTCATTGGATGTAGCATGAACTATATAGAGATAGTTGAATAATCAAGATAAGATTCATCACCCTAAAGTAATTAGGGAGATTGTTCCGTTGTTCTCGATTAATATTGATTCAGGAAATCCTTGGCCAAGGTGGAATAATATTTTGTAAACAGTTTACAAATATAATTGAATCAATAACTAATGCCAAAGATCTAATATAATTAGACTTAAAATAGAGTAGACATTAATTCTATGCTCTATGTCTAATTGAAACATTGGTGATGAAAGGATTGAATTATACGAAAAAATCATACACGAAAAGGTTAATCAAAATCACTTTAACATTTGTAAATATTTGGGTAGTCATGATGCGTTGCTAGACGCCAATCTTGATCTATGATTATAAATTGTTTAATTGGAGAGTTAAAGATAAATTAAAAAGAGTTTTAATTTATCTAATTCTAATTATAAATTAGAATTATAATTTATAATTATTGCCAATATATTTGAGAACCCAATGGGTCTCACATATAGAATGGGTTGGAGAGAGCAAAGTTAATTTAATCAAGTTGGACTTGATTATAAAGTTTGAGAAATTTTATTATTAAATATGAGATATTTAATAAAGAAGGATCAATATAAGATATTGAATCTTATTTGGGCATAATTGGTATTTAATTAGAATTGTTTGTAATTATAATTAAAGTTTAATTGCAATTATTATTTAATTTAAACTAAATTACTAAAACGTTCAAAGCTTATTATAAATAGGCTTGAGCTCTATGGAGCTAGCACTTCATACTTAACCCTCTCTGTAAGAGTTACAGAGTTCTCTCAACTCATTCTGTGGATACCGTTAGAGGCCGGGCATTTGTATGGCTATGGTGGTTGAGATGGATAGATTTCAGAAATGGTTCAAGGGATACAACAAAAAAAGATCAAGCTTGGGAATATAGTACGAATTAAATTTCTTCTTTATTATGATTCATGTTAATCATTTTATAGAATTAAATAGATCTTGATTTTAGAGAAATCAAAAGTCACAAAAAAGTTTCGTGATTATTCTGCTGTGGTCAGATCAGATCCAGACCTGGTTTCCCAACAATCTATACTGTCATCAAATTCATCTTTGTCGATGACTATCCTCCTAGTTCTCATCTGCATTTTCCTTTCAGCCTTAGCCATTACCACAACATATGCAATGTCTTTTGTGCCTGCTGATGAGATTCTCATCAGCTGTGGTGCCAATAGCGTGCCCGCTCTTCTTAATTGAAGAGTCTTCAAGACTAATCGTGAAGCTCAGAGTTATTTGAAAACCAGCCAAAACCTTCTGGTTTCAGTCCCATCCGTTGATGTTCCCTCCTCAATATATCTATTAGCAAGAGTTTTTGTTGAAGAATCTACCTATTCCTTCACATTCAAATCTCCAGAATGAAATTGGGTGCGTCTCCATTTCTTCCCACTTGACAATATGTTTGATCTTAAAAACTCTACTTTCTCAGTCAACACTGATACATATGTCTTCCTCCACAACTTCAACATCGGAAACAATACAAAAGCTTCATTTAAAGAGTATCTGATCAACGTAGAAGAGCCGAAATTTTTGGCTTCAAATCTTACATCCCATTTTGCCCTATCCCAACAACATCCAAGATTTTCATCCCAACAACATCCTAGATGTTGTTGGGACAAAGGGTACTAGGAAAATGGGACGAAGATTTGAACCCTAAATTTTCTATCCACTTTGTACTATGAAGAATTCTGCGACTTTCATCAATGCCATTGAGGTTATTTCGGTGCCGGATATTTTGATGTCTAATTAAGCCACAAACCTTTCCTAGTTAAAACTTCCCTAACCTAGACAAGAATGGTTAACATGTATTGTACAGGCTAAATATGGGAGGCCCTTTGATCACCTCTGAAAATGACACTCTTTGGAGGGCTTGGTTACCTGATAAGCCATAACTTAACGCTGCGTTTGGTTACTGTGTCTTATATGCAGAGACGGAACGAGACAAAAATTTGGAGACATAATAGAACAAAAATTGGAGACAGTGAGGTGTTTGGTTGTGATGGATAAAACAAATAAAACTATCTCCGTCTCGAGGACATAAATGTGTTTGGTTGCAGTTGATAGAACATAAAAACAGTGTCAATAACTAAAATACCCTGCGGTGTGTAATATGATTGGAAATATGTAATTCATTGATTATTTTAAAACAAATGATTTGTATTAGTAAAAAGTTAACAAATAATAATAATAACAATAACAATAAGAAATTAATTTCATATAATAATAATAATAAATAAATAAATAAATAATAGAAGAAGAAGAGGAAGAAAATTAATAATAATAAGGAATTTAATAATCACAATAATAATAAGAAAATTATTTATGAATAATAATGATTATAAAATAATAATAAGAAAATTAATTTTGTATAATAATAATAATAATAAGTACAAAATTTATAATAATAATTAATAATAACAACAATAGCAATAATTAATAATTAATAATAATAATAATAATAATTACAAAATTAATAATTAATAATAATAATAAGATAATTAATTTTGTATAATAAAATTAATGATAACAACAAAATAAATAATAATAATAATAATAGGTAAAAATTAATAATAATAATAAGATAATTAATTTCGTATAATAAAATTAATAAAATAATAATATGAATAATAAAAGAACAATAACAAGTATAAAATTTATAACAATAATTAATAATAATAATAAGATAATTAATTTCATATAATAAAATTAAATAATAATAATAATAATAATAATAATAATAATAATAATAATAATAATAATAATAATAATAATAATAATAATAATAATAATAATAATAATAATAATAATAATAATAATAATAATGATGATGATGATGATGATGATGATGATGATGATGATGATGATGATGATGATGATGATGATGATGATGATGATGATGATGATGATGAAGATGATGATGATGATGATGATGATGATGATGATGAGTTTAATAATATAATTAAGAATAAAAAATTGCTAATGTAGAGAGAGGGGTATTTCTAGAAGTTGCTTATGTGTTTTGTTTCAGAGATGGAGACAAGAAATTTTGTAACACAGTCTTGGAAGGAATAAAAATTTCCATCCCTGTGCTCTAAAGTCGGGACAAAAATAGGTGGGGACAGCAAGCAAATACTACCAGGCATGGGATTTTTGTGTCCCTATCATCTGTCTCCACCCATGAAGACATGAACCAATCGCTACGTAAGAATGAGGCATTGGCTAAAAGCGTGTCTATTCTTATTAACTCCATCAAATATCGTGCTAGAACCTGACCTTTTACTGTACCACTAGCAGTTTATGCATCTGCAGAGCAGATGGCAGATTCAGATACTATGCAACCAAATTTCAATGTATCATGGAACTTTCAGGTTGACCCTTCCTTTAGCTACATGATTCGGTTGCACTTCTTCAACATTGTGAGCCAATCCCTCAATAATCTCTAATTCAATGTGTACATTAACAATAAAACAACAATTTCTGGATTGGATTTGTTGTCCCTCACTAACAATCTGGCATCTCCATATTTCAAAGACATTGTGTTAGATGCTACTTTGATGGTTAACAGACTTTCCGTCGAGATTGGCCCTATGAATGAGGTCACTGGTGCAAGAAATGCTATTCTAAATGGATTAGAAGTATTGAAAATGAGCAATTTAGTTAATAGTTTGGATGGTGAGTTCGAGATTGATGGAAAACCAGCTTTTGGTCACCGTGGGACGATTGTTGCTGTTGGATTCTGTTAGGATCCAAAATCCTAACTAGCCCCAATCTAGTAACCAACAATAGTATAAGAGAAATAAGCAGTGAACGATTAAGAAAAACAGAGAAGAAGAGAAAGTAATGAGAAATGCAGTATATTCATATGCTAGGCATCGAGGGCTAGCCAACCTCCCCAGTACAAAGTTTTCATAACAAACTCATAGTAATCATGATCACCCCTCCCCCAAACAATCTCTTTTATTCGCTTGTCTAACTAATTTGTCCAACTCAGCACCGACTCTACCCACACAATCTTTACACACTCTCCAAATTACCCCTCTGCCCATTCCTTCTCTTCCTACTATATTGCTGATTATAACGAGTCTCAACAATACCCCCCCCCCCCAAAAGCAACAACCTTGTCCCCAAGGTGGAAAGAAGGGAATTGGTTGTCAATAAAGTCAAAGCGTTCCCAAGTGTTCTCATAGTAGGGAAGCTCCTTCCACTTGATTAGCACTTCCAGATCCCCATTGATTCTTCTGCGCACCTGTATTAATGTTTCCGGTTCCACCAATAGGTTCATGTCTTCATCCAAGCATATAGGCAGAGGCTGAGAATTAGGAATAGGCACCATAGATTTTTTAAGTTGTGAAATATGAAAGACGTTATGGATCCTTACTACTGGTGGTAGTTGAACTTGATAGGCAAATTCTCCAATTTTGGCTATGACTGGATAAGGACCATAATATCTTGGTCCTAACTTCTCATTAGGTCTAGAAGTGAGGGATTTGAATCTATAGGGCTGTAATATGATGTAAACTAAATCACCAATATCCAACATAAGTGGTCTTCTCTTCTGGTCAGCATAAATCTTCATGTGCTGTTGTGCCTTTTCAAGGTTGGATTTAATTTCATTCAAAATCGGATTCCTGTCAATTAGTTGCTGATTAACCTCCTCCACCATCTGTATACTTAAAGAGGGTGAGAGGGTCCCTCCATACAATGCTTTAAAGGGTGACATTCCAATAGTGCTGCTATAGGTAGAATTAAACCAAAATTATGCCCAACTTAACCATTTTGGCCACTCTCTAGGTCGTTCTCCAGCAAAACAACGTAAGTAAGTTTCTAAACATATGTTAATTACTTCAGTTTGCCCATCCGATTGCGGATGATAGGTTGAAGTCATGTTAAGGGTCGTTCCTGACTGTCGAAACAATTCCTGCCAAAAACCACTCATAAACACCCTATCTCTATCGGATATAATGACTTTAGGAAAGCCATGTAACCTGACCACTTCTCGAATGAATATAGCAGCTACTTGCTTAGCTGTGAATGGATGCTTCAAAGCCAAAAAGTGACTGTACTTAGAAAGTCTGTCCACTACCACTAAAATGGTATCAACTCCCATGGATTTAGGTAATCCCGAAATAAAATCCATAGACAATTCTTCCCACACCAAGTTAGGTATAGGTAGGGGTTGCAATAACCCTGCAGGTTTTAAGGCTAGATACTTGTTCTTGTGGCATACATCACAAGACAAAATAAATTGCTTAATATCTGACTTCATTCTCCTCCAATAAACAACCCCAAATAATCTCTTATGAGTACGGAAAAAACCAGAATGGCCCCCAGAAGGAGTATTGTGGAATTCTCTACTCAGTTTATGAATATGTGGACCTGAATCAGGTAGTACTAACCTATTTGCATAGAAAAGGCGTGAACCCCTTAATTTAAAAGGTGGATGATCATCGAGCTGGACTAAAAGATCCTGAATCAGTCTCTTGAGTTTCGGATCCTTTTGTACCAAATCTTCTAAGTGTTCCAACTCCTCATGATAGCCCATAGATATAGCCTTCAACTCCCCTTCGGTTCTTCTGGATAATGCATCTGCCGCTTTATTTTCAAGACCTAGCTTATAGCGAATATCAAATTGAAATCCCATAAGCTTAGTAACCTATTTCTGTTGTTCTTCTCCCAAAAGCTTCTGATCAGTTAAGAAATGCAAACTTCGTTGGTCCGTTTGAATAATAAAGTGCCTTCCTAGCAAGTAATGTCTCCATTTCTGTACTGCCATCACTATTGCCATTAGCTCCCTATCATAAACTGGTTTAAACTGATTATGGAGGGATAATCCTTGACTTAAATAGCCTACTGGTCTACCTTCTTGCATTAACATGGCCCCAAGACCTGTGCCCGATGCATCTATTTCAACAACAAAAGATTACGTGAAATCTGGTAAAATTGATATTGAGGTACTGGTTAACATTTTTTTCATAACTTCAAAAGCATTTTGTGCCTCTGCTGACCATTGAAATTTGTCCTTGCACAGTAGGTTGGTGAGTGGTTTTGCAATGCTGCTATACCCCTTCACAAATCTCCTGTAGTACCTCGATAACCCCAAAAATCTCCTCAAGGCCTTAAAATCTCTTGGAACCGGCCAATTCTGAATGCTGTCTATCTTGGACAGGTCTACTAAAATTCCTTCTGTCAAAATGTAGTGCCCCAAATACTCTAATTTATGCTATCCAAATCTGCACTTCTTAAAATTGGCTACTAAGTGATTGTCTACCAGCACCTGCAATGCCAATCTAAGGTGGATAACATGCTCGGCCAGACTTTTGCTATAGATGAGGATATCATCGAAGAACACAAGTACAAACCTCCTTAGATAAGGTTTATAGATTTTATGCATTAAGGACTGGAAGGTGGCAGGAGCATTTATCAACCCAAAGGGCATGACTCTAAATTCATAATGCCCCTTATGTGTTCGGAAGGCTGTCTTAGGTATATCATCCTCCTTAACCCTGATTTGGTGATAGCCGGACTTCAAATCAATCTTAGAGAACACCACCGAACCTCCTAACTCATCAAAAATCTCATCTATGCATGGAATTGGATACTTATCAGGTGCAGTTACCTTGTTCAAAGCTCTATAGTCCACGCACATTCGCCAGCCACCATCTTTCTTTTTTACCAACTGAATAGGACTGGAAAATGGACTGGTGCTTGTTCGGATCACACCAGAAGCTAACATCTCCTTCACCAAATTTTCTATCTCATTCTTCTAGTAAAAAGGATATCTATAGGGCCTGGAATTTGGTGGTTTAGATCCTGGTTCCAGAGTAATAGCATGATCAATATCCCGCTGAGGAGGTAGCCTTGAAATAGGTTGAAATACCTTATTAAACTCCTTTAACACTGCTGCAATGTCTTCTGTAACACCCTTCAATTCCACCTTTTGGTTGTGGACAGCTTCCAACTCATATAATTCAGTTACGACCTCCACATCACTTTTTTCCTCAACCATATAACCTATGCCTCCTTGCTGTAGAAGTTTACAAATGGTTTTTACAGATACCATCGCAGGAATGAGGTAGTGATCTCCATAGAATTTGATCTTCTCTCCATTACTTATGAATTTCATAACCTGCTTCTTAAGATTAATGAGTATGTCCCCTAGCGTTTCTAGACACTCAACCCCTAGAATTATGTCAACACTTTTTATATCAAAAGGGAAAAAATTTTAAGTAATGGAGGTACCTTGAATAACCACTTCCATCGATTCACAAACTCCTACGCTTTGGATTTTACAATTGTTTCCAAGTCTCACTTTATACAGTTTAGTGTGGCTCACCACCAACCCCAACTCGTACACCAAACCTTCCCTTATGAAATTATGGGAAGCCCCACTATCAATCAGCACTGCCAACTCCTTCTCTGCAATTTTACCCTTCACTTTAAAAGTTTGAGGCCCTGTTATCCATAACAAAGAACTCGCCAACAGCTCCAACTCCTCCAACGCGTGTGACCCGTCCATGTCAAGAGTAGGTTTAATGGTTAGTACCTGATTAACTAGTATGACTTCCTCCTCCTGCAAATCTTCTGGTTGTTCGTCATCCTTCAGCAAGATGTGGAATTGTTTTTCGTCACATCTATGTCCTGGTACGATCTTGGCATCACATCGATAATAGATCCCTTGCTCTTTCTTCCATTGAATCTCTTCAGCTGTCAACCGCTTGAATGGATATGGAGAGTCCCTCCGATTGGGTCGACGTCCTTCAAATGTTCTGTTCGGGTAGGTGTTTAATCTTGAACTGGGTGTTGTTGAGATCAGCATAGATTGATTTCCCTACAATAGTTGATTGGGGCTTCATAACGTTGAATTTGGGAGAGAAGAAGTTGCTAGATTCTTTCCATGGGTTGGGTAAGTTTTATTACCCGTTTCCCCACTATCGAACCCGGTTAACCCACTTTGGGTTTTAGCACTCTTGATGGGTTGGGTAGCTTGATTCCACAGAGCCCAGTTTCTCCCTTCAATCAGTTGAGCCATCTCCATTAGCTGCACCAACGAATCTGTCTGGATCAATTGCAACTCGGTTTTTATTTCTTCCTTCAACCCATTTACGAAGGCTCTCGTCATCACCTCTGGAATCCCTCTCAACATCGATGACATAATCTCAAATTCGCGATTGTACTCTGCCACTGTACCAGACTGTTGTAACTTCATGAGGGTTGCTAATGGATTTCCTGCTTGGGAACTACCAAAATGTCGAACCACTACTGTCTTAAAAGTTTGCCAATCACCCATCGGCGACCACCCTTCTCTCCACAAAAACCAACTCAGAGCATCACCCTCCATACACACTGCTACCGCCGCTAGCCTCCCTGCCATCGAAACTCCATTCAGATCAAAACAATGTTCCACCTTGAATAACCACCCAAAAGGGTCTTCACCGTAGAACACAGGGATCTCCAACCTTCTATGAGACTTCTCCTTCCTCGTCTGCTCATCCTCGACATGTATTTTAGTCTGACTCCTCAAGTCCATTATATCCTCTGTTTCCTCTCGTGATGCCTTCTCCGACTTCTATGTCCCAAGGACTCTTGAATTTGTCTCATACATTCAAACAAAGATGCAATATCCCCTGCCATTTTATCAACCTTCCTCTCTACTGTGTTCATTTTTTCATCCACTATTCCAAGATCCACCGTTAACTTCAGCATCTCCTTTTCAATATTATCAACTCTAGAATCCATCTGGGTTACCACCATCCCATCACCTCAACTGCTCTGATACCAAGTTGTTAGGATCCAAAATCCTAACTAGCCCCAATCCAGTAACCAACAATAGTATAAGAGAAATAAGCAGTGAACAATTAAGAAAAACAGAGAAGAAGAGAAAGTAATGAGAAATGCAGTATATTCATATGCTAGGCTTCGAGGGCTAGCCAACCTCCCCAATACAAAGTTTTCATAACAAACTCATAGTAATCATGATCACCCCTCCCCCACACAATCTCTTTTATTCCCTTGTCTATCTAATTTGTCCAACTCAACACCGACTCTACCCACACAATCCCTACACACTCTCCAAATTACCCCTCTGCCCATAGCTCCTCTTCCTACTATATTGCTGATTATAATGAGTCTCAACAGATTCGCTATGATGTTTGGTGCTTTTATCAGTCTTGGTGCTACGGTGATCAAGTGGCACAAGAGACCTCAAGATTAGCAACGGAGGAACAGTTTCTCTTCTTAGTTACTCCTCATCCATGCTAGTGACACTAACTTCATGACAAACAAAACGGGATCTCAAAAGACCAACTTCTACTCGTCAACTCTAGGCTTAGGCCGTTATTTCTCTTTTGCAGAATTACAGGAAGCTACCTAGAATTTTGATTCAAGCACTATAATAGGTGTATGAGGTTTTGGTAATGTTTATCTTGGTGTGATTGATGAGGGTACTCAAGTTTCCGTCAAGAGAGGAAATCCACAATCTAAACAAGGAATTAGAGAGTTTTAGACCGAGATCCAGTGTTTTCCAAGTTGAGACATATGCATTTGGTGCCATTGATTGGATATTGTGATGAAAATGAAGAAATGATTCTTGTTTACGAGTACAAATGGGCCTTTCAGAGACCACCTGTATGGAAAGAATATGCCACCATTGACTTGGAAGTAGCGACTGGAGATCTGTATTAGAGCAACTCGTGGACTGCACTACCTGCATACTTGTAACACCTCACTCCCGCAAGACCCGAACCCGACATCGACGGTGATATCCAGGTCCGTGCCCCGCGAGGGTGGCGTGCTACATCACTCAGTAAAAAAACTCAGTATAACACTTTTGTTTTCAGAGCCACTCGCTCAACGCAATGTGCCCGTTACTGGGACGTTTCGGCGCAGTCACAACAACGAAATGAAAATGGAGCAGTGTCACATCGCATTGCATATATATATATGATCGTAAATGATTGGAAGATGTAAATGATGAAATTGTATGTGTATATGAAATTGGGCTGAAATGTGATAATATGTGATATTCGTTAATGCTACCGTGTGCTAATATGATTGGTGAATGCATGAGTTGAGTGAACCATCGATGATGGTTTCTCATTGAGTTATAAAACTCACCCAAAATTTGCATCTATTTTCGGGACTTAGAAGAATACCCCATTAGGCAGCAGGCGTATGACATCTGCTTTGGTTGAAGAAGCGGAGAAGTGGTCGGGATCGGTTCAAGCGTCTGTCTTAGTGTTTCTATTCTTGGACTTTGTATTACTAATTTGGACAAGTTGTAAAGTCAATTGACCGAAATAAATTGTAAATATAAAAAGTGGGCCCAAGGCCATTGAATTGATTATATAAATTGCTTTCCGTGTTAATGATAATATGTGTGCGATTCTACCGACGTTACTGAAACTTCCAGATGTTAGCTCGGAAGTACAGGTGAGTAACCTAGTTGGTTCCTCAACCTTTATGTGTTTAAGTTTTTGCAATTATGCCATGTGGAGATAATGGAGGGTTTATGTGTGTTTGAATTTGATTGATTTCGGACCAAAGGTGTCTGAAATATTTGGAATGAGATAACGAAGTGCTACTTGTGAGTAACTGTTTGTAAATGTTATATTGGAGATCTTGGACCAGAGGTCCGAGGAAATGGGAAATTGATATTGAAGTGTTAATTATCATTTGCGTTCAATACATTGGATGGGATTGTAAATGTGATATAGTAGGATGCAATAAATTGGAAATGTAGATAATTGAAATACCGGACCGAAAGTCCGAAGAATTGGCAAATAGTAATGATATGTAAATGGAAATTGGAATATGTACATTGCATGCATAAACATAAATGTGTGATCGATAAAAGCGGTTGACCGAGCGACCATCGATGTCGGGGCATATCACGCCTAACGTATGTGAGAGCTTTATTTCAGCGCACGAGGACCTCGAGTCCAACGTATTGAGCCGCAGCTCAATATATCGTGGCTTCAAGCCCAATGTTTTCAGAGCCATCGGCTCATTATTGTCTGATAGATATACTCCGTGTCAACCGGGAGTATATCTCTGTAAACAATAAAGGTTAGAAGGTTGGGATCGATTAGGTATGCGCATTAGTGTTTTAGTAAATTGTATTCGCAATCACCGTATAACAAGGCTTTATATTTTCTTGAGCCATTGTGGTATTAATGTTTATTGCATTGACTTATTGTAATTATTCTTGGATGACCGTAATAAGCTGAAACGGGTTTATATTGAACACGGATTTTATTTACTTCTTGTGTTTGCCGTGTGAGCGTGGAGTTGATGGCTCCAAAGAAAAAAAAAGTATACTGATCTTTAAATCGACTGATGTAGTACGCCACTCTCGTGGGACACGGACTCGGATATCACCAACGATATTGGGTTCGGGTCTTACGGGTGTGGGGTGTTACAATACTGGTACTGCACAAGGTATCATTAACCGTGATGTTTAAACAACAAACATTTTTCTTGATGTTGCCTTTGTGGCCAAGGTTGCGGATTTTGGGCTGTCCAAAGATGCAACTATTGGAAAAAAGATATGTTAGTACTGTTGTTAAAGGAAGTTTTGGGTACTTGGACCTTGAATTCTTCAGCAGATAGCAATTGACAGACAAATAAGAAGTGTACACCTTTGGTGTAGTGCTTCTTGAGGCATTATATGTAATGACTTGTAATACACCCATGAAGGTTTTAAGTCATTGTCTTTCATATAAATACCAAGGTGGTTATATGTTTGAATGAAACGTTATAAAGGCAAGATATAAGGAAAACAATGCATCGGTTGCAGAACACGTTTCTTTTTGTTTTCACGAAAATAAAACAACAAGACACACAAGAAAAGTAGATCTCTGTAGAAGTTTGAAAACGTTCTTTAACCGGTGGAATCATAACAGGAATTCAAGTATGTGATTTCTGTTTTTCCATGCATATATCGATCCTATAAGTTTATGATCTGTTCATAGATTATCTAACATTGGTATCAGAGCAAGGTTGATTTTGCATGACTTGTTATAGAGACTCTACCGTATACTGTGTTTGTTCTATCTCTGTAAAAGTTCATGCGTAATTTTTTTTTCTCTCTGAGTTTTCCGAATGAAATGTGTTAATGAATTTGCTTTCTGAAATCAAGGAATTGCATGCGTAATTGGTTCTTTGTTTCTCTCTGAGTTTCCGAATGAAATGGGTTTCGGATTGGGTTGAAAGCCATATATATATGTGTTTTAATCTTTTGGTATATCTGCAAAGTTTTTTTCTCTCTCTTCGGTGATTCATATATATCTTGATGAGTTTGCGGTGTTGACGAAGCAAAAGAGTATTTGTTGTGTTGGGTTTTTTTATTATTGTTGCTTGAGTTGATTTCCGATTGGGTAGAGAAAAAAATCATCAAAACTGAAGGAGGAAGAAGAACCAGAAACAGGGTGCATCTGAGGAAGAAGACGCACCCTGCTGGGCGCGAAACGACGCAGCATCTGGCGCGTGCGGTCTTTGCGCCATAAAACAAATCTTTGGCGTGATTACGCGCGCGGACTAACCTTCCTTTTTGGTGGCTGGCATGCTCTGCATGTGCCAGACGGGCTTTCAAGCCGAATTGAAGTTGCTGGGCTATTTTTTTTGGACTATAAAAGATCTTATGGACTTAATCAAACTTTATGGCCCGATTATAATAAGTTTTTGTTTTAACTTATAATTGAGTTATACATAATATAAAGTAAAGAATTAGAAATTAGTTTTCTAATTTACACTAACTAATTTAGTTAATTAAATTAGTTTCTAAAATATTATGTCAAAGGAAATTGATTAAGTCAATTATATTTTAAATTAGAAATAAGTTTCTAATTACTTAGACAATTTTTTAAAAAGAAAATAACTAATTTGTTTAGTTAAAATAACCTTAGAAATAAACTATTTTGTTGGTTTATTTTCTAATTGGAGGAATACTAAATTTTGTTTCATTAAAAATGAATTTTTATTTATTTATTTAGAAATTAGTTTCTAATTAAATCAGGATAATTGATTAGTTCAATTATAAGGTAAATTAGAAAGAAGTGTCTAATTACCTAAAGATTAAACGTTTTTTGATTCGTTCAATAAATTGTTGATAAACAATAAAATATAAAATAATAAATTAAAATTATTTCAATAAATGAGCATAAGTTAAGCTAAGTGTTAGAAAAAAATTCGTTATTTTTTATATACTCTTACGATTCACGAAAATTTGTTTTCGGACAATGCCTATTATTAAGCGAACACTTAAGCTTATTCGATGTGAGACACAGAAGAGACGGGTTTGCAGCTTGTATGTGAAGTTAGTCAACATGCGCTTAATGCCTGGACATGGTCTAACACAACATGTTATTGCAGTTAATAACATGAAGCAAAAGCTATATTTTGGAGGTTATCTAGCTTACAAGGATGTTGAAGTAAAGTACATGACTTTGCTTGCGACATTACCTCAACCTCAAGGCGAACTATTACAAATGCTCTGGAATAATATGCCAGAGAAGACTTATAATTTGTTAGTGATGACATTTATGAAAAGGATACGTATAAGAGAGTTAATTAGGACTTTATATCCTATAGGTCTTCCAATGGAAATAGTTAGATCTATTGTAATTCGATCTTCGCAAAATGTTTCACGCGAACTCGTGAACTCATTTCTGCGTATGGTTCGTTACCTATAGATTGTTCATAGGTATATAATAGGTTGTTTGTTTTATAAGAACAAGGTTTTAATATTTATGTAATATGTTTACATGAATTTTTATTCGTCTAGAGTAAAGTAATTAAGATTCGATTGTTGTATGAATGATGATTGAACACTTTTGTGGACTTTTGATTTCATAAGCAATTGTAATCAAATTATTTGCTCTATAAACGATTAGTGTGACATTAACGTGTATATATTTCTTTCTTATTATAGAAACTTAGTGTTTCAAAAATGGCTACTGCTTTGAAGAATATAGTTGCTAAACTCAATAGGGGTGAGAAACTCAATGGTGACAATTACGAGATTTGGAGTATGAAAATCCAATATGTACTAGAAGAGCAAGAGGCTCTAGAACCATTAAACCTAACCATGAATGTTTTTGAGGAGGGCACTACAGCCCAACATAGACGGGATCGTGATGCGTATGACTTATGGAAAAAGAAAAACTCTTTAGGTCGCATCACGTTGCTGAGTAGCATGGATAATGATCTCATGCGTGAGTTCCGTAAGTTCGAAACTGCAAAGGACATGTGGTCCGCATTGGCTGCTCGTTTTGGAGGTGCTTCAGTGACCAAAGTGAGGTCACTCACAATTAAGTTTGATACTTATAGGAAGCGCCCAGATGATACAATGCAGAGGCATTTGAGAAAAATGTCCAACATGGTAAGTGAGTTACGTGATGTTGGTCATGAGCTGTCTGATGAGCAACAGGTGCAAGTTGTGATCCGTTCACTGCCTCAGAGTTGGGAGCATATGAAGATGCACCTAATTCATAATGAAAACATCAAGACAATGGAAGATGCTACGAGGCATCTTATCTTGGAGGAAGAGCGTCTTGAAGTCTCAAAGATGTCTTCTGAGGCATATGCAGTTAGTTCTAGCTCACATGGAGCCATGAACAAGAAACGCTTACATCATGATGGATATAAGTGGAAAAGGAATAAGAAATTCAACCACTCCCCTCAGGAATCCAAGAAGAAAAATTGGAACTAACGTAGAAAGGGAAAGCGTCCCTTCAAGAAGAAGAACATGAAACATGTGAAATGCTATAATTGTGGTAATAAGGGTCACTTTGCTCGAGATTGTACCGAGCCCAAGAAGGTACAACTTTATAGTACAAACATTTGTTGTGTGAATGTTTCTTGTTCTGTTTTTCTAACTGAATCACATCCTTTGTGGATTGCAGACTCAGGAGCAACCAACCATGTAGCGAAGGATCGTGATGCCTTCATTGAGTTTCGGAAACTCCCACATGGTAGTCGATGGCTTTATGTAGGTGACAATTCCAAAGTTGTTATACAAGGAATTGGGACATGTAAATTGGACATGCGTGGAGGACGACCTCTAATCCTACATGAAGTATTATATGCTCCACAGATTCGTAGGAATCTTTTATTTGTGTTAATGTTAGTTAAACTTGGTTTTAATGTAAATTTCCACAGTGGTGGAATGGATTTGTATCTTGGATCAATTAATTATGGTCATGGTTTTTTATTTGATGGTTTTATTGTACTGGATGTGTTAAAGGAAAATAATAATATTAGTTATTCATTATTCACATCTAGTAATTCCAACAATGATGCAACTTTATGGCACGCTAGACTATGCCATATTGGTCAAAATCGAATAAGTCGATTGGCTAAAGAAGGACTTTTAGGTAATCTAAGTCAAGTAGATTTACCTACATGTGAGCATTGTTTAGCTGGTAAAATGGCAAGAAAGCCATTTGGAAAGGGAACACGAGCTTTATATCCATTGCAATTAATTCATTCCGACATCTGTGGTCCAATGAATGTAAGTGTTAGACGTGGGGCAATCTATTTCATCACGTTCATAGATGACTATACTCGGTATGGTCATATCTATTTGATTTCTCATAAATCAAAAGCATTCGATTGTTTCATAAAATACTCAAACTTGGTTGAGAATCAATTAGATAAGAAGATAAAAGCATTATGAACTGATCGTGGACAAGAGTACTTGTCAGAAAAGTTCAAGGCTTTTTGTGATAAAAAAGGAATAGAAAGGCAATTAACGATTCCTAGAATCCCACAACAAAATGGCGTCGCTGAAAGAAGAAATAGGACGTTATTAGAAATGATTAGGTCCATGATGGCCCAAGCAAATTTACCTATCACCTTTTGGGGTGATGCGTTGCTAACAGCCACTTATGTACTTAATCGTGTGCCCACGAAATCAGTTACTAGCACACCATATGAGTTGTGGTGGTAGGAGGCTCGATGTGTCAAGTCTCCGACCTTGGGGTGTGCAGCCTATGTTCATGATCTCTCTCACAAATATGGGAAATTAGGCCCAAGAGGGAGAAAAAGTATTTTTATTAGATACTCAGAACACTCAAAAGGATACGTGTTCATAAGTGAACAAGGTAGTGGAGGTGTAACTGAATTTGAATAACGAGATGTAACATTCTTAGAGAATAATTTTCCCAAGCAAGGCGAAATAGGTAAAGACCTATTATTATATGAGTCACTTGATCAGAATGATTCTGTTATGCCGAATCAAGATGAGGAACTTCAACCAAGTGGGAGCAATTCCACAGAAAGGTTCTCTATGATAACTGATCCAAGTGGGATCAATCAGATCAATCATGAATTTGTTCATGATGAACCTCGGTTAAGATGAAGTAATCGAGGAGTAATTCCCCGACGTCGTTTTGAGATTGAAGGAGAAATTAATATGATTGTTCCGCAAGAAGAAGAAGAGCCAAGGAATGTAAATGAGGCTCGTACTGGCCCTGCTAAAGAAGAATGGATGAAAGCAATGACGGAAGAAATGTCTTCTTTAAGCTCTAATCAAGTATGGGACTTGGTTGACCTACCAGAAGGACGTAAAGCAATTGGGAACAAGTGGGTTCTCAAAATTAAACAAAAAGCTGATGGCAATATCGAAAGATATAAGGCACTTCTTGTAACAAAAGGATATACACAACAGGAGGGAATTGATTATGAGGAAACTTTTTAACCTGTTGTGAAGTTTGCTTCAATCCGTTTTATTCTAGCTATAGTAGTCAGTATGGATCTTGAATTACATCAAATGGATCTAAAAGCTGCTTTTCTCAATGGAGAACTAGATGAAGAAATCTATATGGAACAACCTGAAGGTTTCATCAAGGTAGGTCATGAAAATAAAGTATGTCATTTATTAAAATCAATTTATGGCCTGAAGCAGTCTTCAAGACAATGGTATATTCGTTTTCATAACGTAATCATTTCGTATGATTTTCAAATGATTGATGAAGACCATTGTGTGTATGTTAAAAGATCCAAAGATAAATTCGCGATTTTATCTTTATACGTGGATGATATATTGATTGCTTGTAATGACTGTGTGTTTCTTAAGCAAATCAAAGAATGGTTATCATCTGAATTTGAAATGAAAGACATGGGTGAAGCGACATACATTCTTTGTCAGACCCCGATCCTGGGAGCCCGACTGTCCCGGGATGTGAGCCCGAGTGGAGCCCATCCCCGAGACACTTTCCTTGCTGAGACCTTAAACTTGACACTCTTACTCTTACTATAGTACCATAGACGTCGGAACCCGTTTTCGGAGCCCAACTTTCATTGTTCTGAAAACCTTGCGCTTATAATCTTGCAGAATTCTTAAATGTAACTCCACCTTCGTGGCAAGCACACACCATGTATACACTAAAATCATGGGTTGACTTATTCATATAATTTGTAGCTTTATGTCTCAAGTTCTCCCTGAAACAAGAATCACCTTAATTGGAGTCATATATTCAAGATACACTCCAAAAAAAAAAACTAAGAGAGTTCATACCCGAAACATGCCCTCTTAACTGACCTTTCACTTGTTTTAGAACAAACTTTCTCAATTTAACTCCAATTGATACCGAATTTTATGGAGTGAAAGATATGTGTCTTATAAATCCAATGGTTCAAGCCTCACCTCATTTGGAGGTCGTATGAGGGAAATATGCCCAAAACAACGGACCATGCTCACTTCTGAAATTGAATCGAAACTCTTTTGGCGCGATTGCTATAACTTTTAATCTATAGCTCCAAATATTTTCGTTCTTTCACCATATGAAAGTAGACATCTAGATCTACAACTCTTATGAAGACCATAAAGGCTGATTCTATCTCCTACATTCTGCAGCATCCTATTTTTTCATCGTCTGATTTCTATCATCTGGTTTTCTATCGTCTGATTTCTATCATCTGGTTTTCTATCGTCTGATTTCTATCATCTGGTTTTCTATCGTATGATTTCTATCATCTGGTTTTCTATCGTCTGATTTCTATCATCTGGTTTTCTATCTTCTGCTTTTCTTCCTTCTGCTTTTCTATCTTCTGATTTCCTTCCTTCTGATTTCTATCTTCTGATTTCCTTCCTTCTGGTTTTTATCTTCTGATTTCCTTCCTTCTGATTTCTATCTTCTGATTTCCTTCCTTCTGCTTTTCTATCTTCTGATTTCCTTCCTTCTGATTTCTATCTTCTGATTTTCTTCTTTCTGCTTTTCTATCTTCTGATTTCTATCTTCTGCTTTCCTTCCTTACGCTTTTCTATCTTCTCGATTTCCTTCCTTCGATTTCTATCTTCCGATTTCTATCTTACGCTTTTCTATCTTCGATTTCCTTCCTTCCGATTTCTATCTTCCGATTTCCTTCCTTCGCTTTTTATCTTCTTGATTTCCTTCCTTGATTTCTATCTTCCGATTTCCTTCCTTCGCTTTTCTATCTTCCGATTTCCTTCCTTCGATTTCTATCTTCCGATTTCCTTCCTTCGCTTTTCTATCTTCCGATTTCCTTCCTTCGATTTCTATCTTCCGATTTCCTTCCTTCGCTTTTCTATCTTCGATTTCCATCTTACGCTTTGCTTCCATCGCTTTTCTATCTTCGATTTCTATCTTCGCTTTCCTTCCTTACGCTTTTCTATCTTCCGATTTCTATCTTTCGCTTCCTTCCTACGCTTTTCTATCTTCCGATTTCTATCTTCGCTTTCCTTCCTACGCTTTTCTATCTTCCGATTTCTATCTTCGCTTCTTTCCTTCATCGCTTTTCTATCTTGATTTCCTTCCTTCGATTTCTATCTTCGATTTCTATCTTACCTTTTCTATCTTTGATTTCCTTCCTTCGATTTCTATCTTCCGATTTCCTTCCTTCGCTTTTTATCTTGATTTCCTTCCTTCGATTTCTATCTTCCGATTTCCTTCCTTCGCTTTTCTATCTTGATTTCCTTCCTTCGATTTCTATCTTCGATTTCCTTCCTTCTGCTTTTCTATCTTCTGATTTCTATCTTCTGCTTTCCTTCTTTCTGCTTTTCTATCTTCTGATTTCTATCTTCTACTTTTCTAGTAAGGATCATATCTTTTGACTCTGAACTCCAAATTTAGCAAACGATATACCCTTGGAAAACTCTAAACTCCTACTACAATCTTCATGTAGACTCATTAATCTAATTCATACCCGAAGAGGGTCTAATATTGAGGCAAAGTACTGTCAAATTTTAGGAAAATTTGACAGCACATCCCCCTTAAAATGCAACTACCCAATTTTCAATTCTAAGACTTCCACCTGCATAAAACTCATCATACAACCTCATATAACATGGTTGAACCCTAAGGTATCTTCAAACACCATTCGAAGCAACAGCCACACTCTTAATCATCTATCATATCCAAACTATAACAATGATTCAATTGTCTTAAACATACATGGATTTCTCAAAATGCATTAAAACTGAACATTTTTGCTTTCATAATTCATTCATTCCATCTTCATCAAATCATGTCATATTCATACAATGCTTTAGTGGGCATTTCAAGCCCAATTACAATGAAGTTTCAAAATACAATATCTTCTCAAAATGCAACTAAAGCATTGTTTTACAAAAATCATTTCAAATACAAAATCAAAAGAAAATCTTGGAGTAAATGCACGTAAGCTTGCTCCTCGGGATCCCGCCATTTCTGGAAAATTTTTTGGGGTGAGCTTTACATTCCGTGGGTAACACATTTATATTTATATATCAAGCAGTCCTATTAGTTATTCATACTTTTAGCAATCTTTCAATACAATCATAATACATGTATCATGCAATGTTCATCAATACTCAAACATAATTTCTCACAATTCAAACATTCATCATTCTTGCATTTTCATGTAATCACATATGAAACACATCAAATGGCTCGGTAAGTCCTTATTCTTGGCAACCATATAGTCTCATTTCATGAGTCTATATGGGCAAATCTTTAGAGTCCAAAATGTTGGATCATCCTATGCCACAATCAGGCGGCAGGCGAAGGCTTCATGGTCAACGTGCACGTGATGTTCTTAGACAATACCTTACCCACATAACATAGCAATCATGAATCATACAAGGAAATTGGACTGTTCTTATCCAATTCATTGTTTCTTTGAAATCATCTTTTCATACATCATTCATGCCTTTCATTATATTCATTCAACAAGTTTCTTCATGACAGTTTCAATCATCATCAAGCATTTAATACACTCACATTCATCATTCCATCACACACATTTAATACAACAACCAAGTGATCAAAGCTCATTAATGTCATGCATTTATTTACATTTGTAGCTTATATACATAAAGATAAATATGAAACCCACCTTTCTTCCTTGCTTAAACTTGCCTAAGGAAGTTCCTCTCCTTGTTCTTCTCCTCTTTCTTGTCCTCCTTCAAGCATAACAAGAAAATAACCCCATATCAACATAGGGTTTAGAAATTGAAATACCTAAAATCTAAATCATGAAATTCATAAGAGAATCACTAGACCCATCTTATTCTTCATCTTTCTAACCAAAAACCCAAACAAAAACTTAACCTTAAACCAAGAACTTACCTTAAATCCTTAACCAACCAAGTGGTTTCTTGGTTCAAAGTGAAGCTTAGACTCTCCTCCACACTTTTTCTTCTTGGACTTTCTTCAAAAACCCACTCACTTTCATGGAAATGCCAAACCCTAACAAGCCTCTTCTTTCTCCTTTTCCTCCCTCCTTTCACGACACTCTTCTTTCCTCTCCCTCCAAATTTCGTTTCTATCTTCTTTTCCTACAAAAATCACTTATCTCCTTCCTTATATACTCCTTTCTAAATTACTTAAGCCCAATAATCCTAAGCCCAACTTACTTCCTTCTTCTTTCTTCTTCTTCTTTTTCATTTCTCCTCCTTACTTACTCAAGCCCACTAACTCTTTTCCTTCAAGCCCATTGCATTAAATTCCTCTCTTCTTTCTAACTTCATTTGGACCCAAAGCCCAATTAATACATTAATTACACCTAACTCACCTAAGTCCAACTAACATATTTAACTTCATAAATTCTTCACCTAACTCATTAATGCTATCATATATTAATTTATGACACCTTAATTAATGCTAATCTAACTTAATCAATTTAATCTAATCATGATTAATCCTAAAATTTTTTTGGGGCTAACATTTCTCCCCTTAAGAAATTTCGTCCTCGAAATTCTTACTCGAGTCATCAAGAGGTGTGGATACTTCTCCTTCATTGCATCCAAAGGTTCCCACGTCGCCTCTTCAATCTGCATGATTCTTCCACGGGACCTCGACTAGCTTGATTGTCTTGTTCTCGAGGATCTTATCCTTGCTATCCGAATTGCCACAGTCTTTCTTCATAACTCAAATCATCGCCGGCTGAATTTCGAGGTCCGAATGATGTGAGAAGGATCGATCTGCACCTCCTCAAAGATCGAGACATGGAACACATCATGAATCTGTGACAATTCGACGGTAATGTTAACCTATAGGCCAACGCCCAATCCTTCCAATACTTCATACGGACCCACATACCGAGGGCTTAACTTCCCTTTCATCAATCTCATAACTCCCTTCCATGGAGACGTCTTGAGGAACACCTTGTCACCCATCGCATATTCCATTTCTTTTCGTTAGCATCGACATAGCTTTTCATTACATCCGGGCGCCTTAAGTCGTTGTTTGATTACCTCCACTTTCTCAATCTGTCATCTGGACCAACTCGTCCCACTAGCTTCCTCTCACCTTCCTCATCCCAAAGATATCGGAGTCCTGCATCTTCGCCATAAAGGGCTTCATAAGGAGCCATCAGATGCTCGAATGGTAGTGCAATTGTTGTAAGCAAATTCGACCAACGGCAAATGATCATCCCATGCTCCTCAAGTCCATGACACATGCTCTAAGCATCCCTCTAGAGTCTGGATTGTCCTCTCGATCGACCATCCGTCTCGAGGATGAAACGCCGCATGAAATTCAACCTAGTTCCTAATGCCTCCTGCAGACTTCCCCAAAATATCGATGTGAATCGTGGATCCTCGCTCGGATATTATAGAATCCGAACTCCATGCAACTTTACCACTTCATCAATATACTTCGGCTAAGACTTGCAATGAATCTGCTTGCTTGACCGCCGGAAAATGGGCTGACTTGGTTAACCGATCAACTATAACCCAAATGGCATCATGCTTCACGGTCCTAGGCAAACCCATCGAAAATCCATCGTGATCCTTTGCCACTTCCATTCAGAATGGACAATGGCCTTAGCATGCTGAAGGTGCACGGTGTTCAGCCTTGACCTGTTGACACACTAGACATCTGTTCACATATTCACCACGTCCCTCTTCATGCCTTTCCACCGTAAATGTTCCTTCAAATCTCAGACATTCGGTATCGCCGGGTACATGGAATAAGGCGCATTGTGTGCCTCATCCATGATTTCATCCTTAATCGCTTTATCATTGAATACACAACCTGCTTCCACTACCATTAGCCCATCATCCCTTACTTGCACTTCGATCGCTACCATGTTGAATTTCATCTCTCAACTTACTTAATTTCAGATCCTCGCTCCTGCAACTCCTTGACCTTCTCCCTAAGGATAGGTTTCACTCTGAATTGAGCAATAACACCATCGATTCATTACGCTTAAATCGATCTTCAACTTGGCCATCTGCTCCAACAGAGGCAAGTAAACCGATTACACATAAACTATGGATGACTTCTGCGCCAAAGCATACGCCACTACATTCGCCTTGCCCGGATGATACTCTATCATCGGTCATAGTCCTCGAGCAACTCCAACCATCGTCTCGCCTTTAAGTTCAACTCTTTCGACTCATAATGTACTTAAGACTTTTGTGGTCCGTGAAGACCCTTGTCGAACCCCATACAAGTAGTGTTCCAAATCTTTAGGGCAAAAATTACATTGCTAATTCCAAGTCATGAGTCGGATAATTCAACTCATATGGCTTCAATCGCCGTGAAGCATAAGCTATCACTTTGTCATTCTGCATTAACACACAACCTAAGCCTCTTCTCAAGCATCATCAGATATCTTGATACCCTCGATCTCCATCAAGGTGATTAAAATGGGAGCACTAGTTAACCGCCGCTAAGCTCCTCAAAACTCATTGCAATCCTCATTCCAGATAAATCACGATTCTTCCTTAACAGTTTAGTCATAGGGGTAGCTATCATTGAAAATCCTTCTACAAATCTCCTATAATAACCTGCCAAGCCTAGGAAGCTTCTTACCTCTTTCACTGTCTTAGGCTCTTGCCAATTCACCACTGCTTCTACTTTTCTCGGATCAACATGAATCCCTTTGCTGGAAATCACATGTCCAAGGAAAACTACTTCATGCAGCCAAAACTCACACTTACTGAATTTGGCATACAGCTCCTGCTCTCTCAATCTCTGCAATACAATCCTGAGATGCTGTTCATGCTCTCCTTCATCCTTAGAATAGACCAGAATGTCATCAATGAACACTATGACAAACTGATCTAAGAACTCCTGAAAAACCCTATTCATAAGGTCCATGAATGCAGCTGGAGCATTGGTCAGTCCGAATGGCATGACCCTGAACTCGTAGTGCCCGTAGCGGGTTGTTGGACCCCGTCCCCAAGGCCCAACATTCGGACCCATAAAGCATAGCGGACCCAAAGCCGACCATAGAAAGACCTCATAAATAGGGAAAACCTCCTATAGAAAATTTGGATTGGCTAATTAATAAAATTTTTCCCTCCGTTCTAATGGTTTCAACGCAACTGGAATCGCTCAATTCGGGTTAGAAATGAAGAAGTTATGGTTAAAACACTATCTCAAAGAAAATAGTCAAAACTGGACACTACCGACTTCGGGTAAGAGTTTGAAAATCTTAGAGGCTTAATTGCCGATCGGTCTCTTCATAACAATTGTAGATTTATGTCTCTAGTTTCATTTAAAACAAGAATCACTTCGATCCGAGCTCTCTAGCTCTAGATATTTTAAAATTAGTGAAGTATATTCAGAAAGAATCAGACGACCTCCACACTTTGTTTTAAATCATCTTTTTCAATTTAAAATAAATAATGATAAATCAAGTATAGAAAGATAGAAAATTTTCTTAAAAATCCATCAGTTCAAAAATCAGCTTAATCGGAGGTCGGTGCAAAAAGTTATGGCCAAAAGAAGGGGGAGGGGTCGGTCGGCCAGAAACCGACCCCAATTGCTCGCAAGAGCCGGCATGGTGCTTTCGCCCGCATGGCGGGCGTCTTGAAGGCTGGCGATGCTTGCGATCGCCTCTGCTGGTGCTTAGGCGACCTGCCTCTACACCCGACCTATCGACTTCTAACCTCATAACTTTTGACTCCGAGCTCCAAATTAGACACGGTCTAAGCGTTGGAAATCTAAGAGAAAAATCTATATATTTTAAGAAGGACTCACCAGCAAACTCGGGCTCTAAGGAAATCAAACGTTCTCACTAACACAGTCGGCTTAACTCTCCACAAACAGTACAGAACTTCCGACCTCCATAACGTTTGACCCAGAACTCCAAATTTAGTAAACTTAGTGTCTATGGAAAGGTAAAAGAATTATCTACAAACTTCATGAAGACCACCGACCTATATTCCCACTCTATGAGGGTCAAAAGTGGACTCAAAGCTCCACACGATAATCTGTCACTTTGACAAGACCAATAATAAATTCCAACGACCACACCTACCAACTTAATACATCTTAAATAGCTCATAAAACCTCCTAGAGTGCTCTACTACCCTGTTAACACTCTCAACAAGTCTCAAGATTCTCCCATTCTACCTATACCAACCCGAAATCTCAAAGAAACACAACAAACTCAAAATTTCCCGCATGAACATTTTAGCCCAGATTCTACAGCACTATACTCTTCATCAACACATAGACCATAACAACATACCAGCGACCTTTCCCAAAGCCAAAATCCAACAAAACTCATATAACAATAATACTCAAAAATCATACACATACATTTCCAAGGCCATCAACGGATCACAAATCAACCAATTCACATGAAGAAAGTACTAGAGCTCTCATTCTCATTCCAAGCCAAAATGAAGGTTCATGCATAGCTTTGTTACATATTGTCATATTCATCAAGATCAAGTACAAAATACAAAAGATGGGATGCTCAATGATCAATATGCCTACAAAGCTATTCAAAAGCTAGTTACTAACTTAATACAAAATAGCTAAACTTCTTGGAGTGATGCCCAAAGTTCTTTGCAAGGTTCACTCTCAACTTGACCCCGAGGAGGAGAATGGGGTGAGCTAACACGGCTCGATGGCTAATCGCCTATAGCCATCGGTAATGAGCCATGCAACACATATATTCATACATATAGTCATGCATATATCAAACAATCCTAAAACATTCACAAAACATCATTTTAGGCATAACAAACATTACATTACATAAAGCCTAACATGAAAACTTTATCAATTATAACACTTATGATGCATCATACACAACAAAGTTTGAATGAAAATGCACAATCACATGGCTAGAGAGTTTCAGAACACAACGAATAAACCAAGTTTATCAGAAACACAACGAGTCCGATTTCTCGGGATCTCGTGGCCACAATGAGCAAATGGAGAAGGCTAGGTCAACGTGCACGTGACTATCACAACGGGGTTCTCTCTTGCCCACACACACAAATAATCTATGCTCAAATAGTTTCATTCATACTTTCAAGTATGCACAATTCCATACTTTACATTTCTTTCAAAGGCAAGATGCCACATTTAACATACATATCCAAATATTCATCTAAATCAACTTTTCACACAAATATAAAGCAAAGCACATAAGCATACAAGGTCACCCATTACATAATGACTATAAACGATTACCCACCTAAAATGTCGGAAACTGAGTTCACAAATGTCCTTCCTCTCTCTCTTGAGTGAGGTTTCCTTGGTTCCCTTCAATAAAACACATCTCCAATCAATTTCTAAATTCATAGGAAAGGTTATAATATTCATAAATTAAAGGAAAACTAATATTAACCTTAACCTAACCTACCCATGGCTCATTTAAGCTAGAATAACAAAACCCTAGCTTAGGAATCACAAAACCACTCATCTCTTCTTTCTTTCTTCATTCCTACACAAACCCTAACCTTCATTTCATCCCATTTCTTGAATCTAACTCAAAGGAAGATAGATACTTACCTTAAGCTCTTGATTTCTCTTCCTTTTTCCACTTTTTCTTCTTTCTCCTTCTCCTTGGGCTTAGCGAATCCTCTCTTCTTCTCCCTTCTCTTTCACGCTTTTCCTTCTTCTCCTTTGGTGTTCTACGACAATCTCCTCTCCTCTTCCTTTTATTCATTTAACTCATTTATTTCCTTTACATCTCCTCCCAAAACTACATAGTTTTGCTATTGGGCTCTCCTCCTCCTCTTCTTAAGCCCACTCTACTCTAAACCACTTAACCTTCTTCCATTCATTCCTAAAAGCCCATACTTTCCAATATTAGGCCCAAGCCTTCAATTAAATTTCTAACTTCTAATCTCAAGCCCAACATAAAAATATTTATATGGACACATAATTAAATCAATTAAGGCAAAATAAAATAATTTAACTAATAAATCCATAAATAAATAATTAATTAATTCAAATAAAATAAAATTTCGGGCCCAACACGGGTCCCGAAGTTATCTTATTAACATCGATCCACGATTCGGAGTTGATGATAACTCGATCTTAAGTCAATCTTGAAAAGATCCTTGCTCCTCAGAATGATCAAATAAATCATCTATTCGTGGCAACGGTACTTGTTACAATCGTCATCTTGTTAAGCCTTCTATAGTCTATGCACATCCTCCACGCTCCATCCTTCTTCTTAACAAACAGACCGGCTCCCCCAGTGAAGAACTCGGCCGATGAGCGCTTCTCTAACAATTCCTGCAATTGCTCCTCGAGTTCTCTCAATTCAACCTGGAGCCATTCTATAAGGTGGTATGGAGATTGGCGCGAGCGGAATAAAGTCAATTTCGAACTCAATTTTCCTCACCGGCGGCAACCCTGGTAATTCTTCTGGGAATACATCAGGAAACTCCCTCACAACCTGATAATCTTCTAATCTGCCCACATTCACCTCTGAATCCACTACACGCGCCAAAAGGCCTCACACCTTGGCTCATCATATTGTCGCCTAACATATTTGAAATGATCCTCAGACCGGCGACTTCGTCCCCTTGAAACCACTTTCGATCATTGCCCAGATCAAACTCTACTTCTTTCAAACTACAATCTAGCTTCGCCTTATACTTCTATGACATCCATCCCCAAATGACATCCAACCTGAAGGTCTAGAGGTAGTAGATCTACTACCGCCTAGCACCGTCGACATCGAGCTCACAATTTTATAGATCATACTAATCACCACCTTACCCCTAAAGGAGTACTAACAACCGAAAATTGTCCATAACCTCGGGACACACAACATGCATATTCATACTTGCAGATACAAATGAATGGGTGGAGCCAGATCAATCAACACATAAACAGGAGAGTCGAATAGCATAGCCATACCACACTACTTCCTGAGCAGCCGCAGCTTCTTCCCTGGTCATGGCAAAGACTCGAGTGGTGCTGACTCACATCCCTCTAGGTCTCCTCGCCGGATATGCCTTCCTTGCAGTTCTGAATCGCCCACACCATGACCGCCGAGATGCCACTGCTTCGCTTCTTCTTGGGGCCCAGATCGAGACCCTTCCTTTGACCGCTGGGACAATCCTTGATTCGGTGCCCCTTTGGCCTGACCAAAACATGCTCCTATCTTCAGCAGACATTCCTCTTGTGAAATCTCCCATGTGATCACACGGAGATTCCTCTACTGTCCATCTGGACTTGCCGACCGAAGCTTGCCTTTGTAGTAGCCCTGGTCGCTTACTCTTAGTGGGGCCATCGCTACCCACACCACTCTGCAGATATCTTGAGTTCTAATGCTCCTAGCAAAGTCTTTGGAGCACTCATGCCTTTTCCGGAGAATTGCTCTGTTCTTCCTCTTCTTAGTCACTTGGCCGGATGTTGTCAAATTCTCGACAAGAGCAAAGATCCACCATTCCGGTAATCACGGAAGTTGTGGATCACCACTTTTTCTCAGATCCCTAGGTGTAATCCACCCTCAAATTTCCGGCATTTGTCTTCTTCAGTTGCCACGATATTGGCTGCATACCGTGATAACTGAGTGAACTTCAATTCGTAGTCTGCCACACTCAACTCCCTCTCGAGCGAGATTCAAAATTCCTGGCCTTATCCTGCATGTAGACCATCGAGAAGTACTTCCTCGAAGGCCTCTAGAATTCCTCCATGTCAAGATCTTGGAGGTACTTCCGATCATGGGCACTCGACTCCCACCAAGGTAAAGGCATCCCTCGCAGAAGTCGATCGCATAATCGAGCTTCTCATCATCATTGCACTTCATCGATTTAGGACCTCTCGGTCCTCTTCACCATGCTTCACTTCCTGGATTAGTGGTCCCATTGAAGTCAATCGCCCATACTTTCGAGCTTATCATAACGCCCGCTCTTCTCTTTGAAATTTGGTACTTGAGTCTGTCTTTCTTGGCCCATGGCATAAGTGAAAGCTTTGGTAATTCCTCGAAGAACTGGGATCCATAGGGTTCACTTGAGGAGGAGGAGGTGGAGACGGCTCATGTTGCACACTTGGTGCATCAGAATCGAAGCAGAATGGTCCTCGATCCTGCGGAACATACGACTCATCCGCACTTCCGCCGAGAGTGGGCGAGATTGAGCTCCTCGAGTTCTCTTTCGAGCATGCATTACTCCTTCAATTTAAAAAATCGGTGAAAATCTTTAGTTCACATAAAACAAATTCAATTCACTCATTTGAAAACAATGTTGCATGTTATGCATTTAAAAGCAAGGCACATACTTCACATAATTCATGTAGGAAAATGCATGCTGACTTGACCTTAGACATCCCACTAAGGTTCCTAGAAACCCTAAACCGGTTTCGCTTTGATACCACGGATGTCGGACCCGATCCTGAGGCCGATCGTCCCGGATGTGAGCCCAGTGGAGCCCATCCCGAGACACTTGCCTTGCTGAGACCTTAAACTTGACACTCTTACTCTTACTATAGTACCATAGACGCCGGAACCTGTTTTGAGCCCAACTTTCGTTGTCCCAAAACCTTGCGCTTATAATCTTGCAGATTCTTAAATGTAACTCCACCTTCGTGGCAAGCACACACCATGTATACACTAAAATCATGGGTTGACTTATTCATATAATTTGTAGCTTTATGTCTCAAGTTCTCCTGAAACAAGAATCACCTTAATCGAGTCATATACTCAAGATACACTCGAAAAAAAAACTAAGAGAGTTCATACCCGAAACATGCCCTCTTAATTGACCTTTCACTTGTTTTAGAACAAACTTTCTCAATTTAACTCCAATTGATACCGGATCTTATGGAGTGAAAGATATGTGTCTTATAAATCCAATGGTTTAAGCCTCACCTCATTTGGAGGTCGTATGAGGGAAATATACCCAAAACAACGGACCATGCTTACTTCCGAAATCGAATCGAAACTCTTTTGGCGCGATTGCTATAACTTTTAATCTATAGCTCCAAATATTTTCGTTCTTTCACCATATGAAAGTAGACATCTAGATCTACAACTCTTATGAAGACTACAAAGGCTGATTCTATCTCCTACATTCTGCAGCGTCCTATTTTTCCATCGTTTGATTTCTATCATCTGGTTTTCTATCGTCTGATTTCTATCATCTGGTTTTCTATCGTCTGATTTCTATCATATGGTTTTCTATCGTCTGATTTCTATCATCTGGTTTTCTATCGTCTGATTTCTATCATCTGGTTTTCTATCTTCTGCTTTCCTTCCTTCTGCTTTTCTATCTTCTGATTTCCTTCCTTCTGATTTCTATCTTCTGATTTCCTTCCTTCGCTTTTATCTTCCGATTTCCTTCCTTCCGATTTCTATCTTCCGATTTCCTTCCTTCGCTTTTCTATCTTTTGATTTCCTTCCTTTGATTTCTATCTTCCGATTTCCTTCCTTCGCTTTTCTATCTTCCGATTTCTATCTTCGCTTTCCTTCCTTCGCTTTTTCTATCTTTGATTTCCTTCCTTCGATTTCTATCTTCGCTTATCTTCTCGATTTCCTTCCTTCCGATTTCTATCTTCCGATTTCCTTCCTTCCGCTTTTTATCTTGATTTCCTTCCTTCGATTTCTATCTTCCGATTTCCTTCCTTACGCTTTTCTATCTCCGATTTCCTTCCTTCGATTTCTATCTTCGATTTCCTTCCTTACGCTTTTTATCTTCTTGATTTCCTTCCTTCGATTTCTATCTTCCGATTTCCTTCCTTCGCTTTTCTATCTTCCGATTTCCATCTTCGCTTTGCTTCCATCGCTTTTCTATCTTCCGATTTCTATCTTCCGCTTTCCTTCCTTCGCTTTTCTATCTTCCGATTTCTATCTTCTTTCCTTCCTTCGCTTTTCTATCTTCCGATTTCTATCTTCGCTTTCCTTCCTTCGCTTTTCTATCTTCCGATTTCTATCTTCTCGCTTTCCTTCCTTCGCTTTTCTATCTTCGATTTCCTTCCTTCGATTTCTATCTTCCGATTTCTATCTTCGCTTTTCTATCTTTGATTTCCTTCCTTCCGATTTCTATCTTCCGATTTCCTTCCTTCGCTTTTTATCTTCCGATTTCCTTCCCGATTTCTATCTTCCGATTTCCTTCCTTCGCTTTTCTATCTTCCGATTTCCTTCCTTCGATTTCTATCTTCCGATTTCCTTCCTTCGCTTTTCTATCTCGATTTCTATCTTCGCTTTCCTTCCTACGCTTTTCTATCTTTGATTTCTATCTTCTACTTTTCTAGTAAGGATCATATCTTTTGACTCAACTCCAAATTTAGCAAACGATATACCTTGGAAAACTCTAAACCCTACTACAATCTTCATGTAGACTCATTAATCTAATTCATACCGAAGAGGGTCTAATATTGAGGCAAAGTATCTTGTCAAATTTTAGGAAAATTTGACAGCACATCCCCTTAAAATGCAACTACCCAATTTTCAATTCTAAGACTTCCACCGCATAAAACTCATCATACAACCTCATATAACATGGTTGAACCCTAAGGTATCTTCAAACACCATTCGAAGCAACAGCCACACTCTTAATCATCTATCATATCCAAACTATAACAATGATTCAATTGTCTTAAACATACATGGATTTCTCAAAATGCATTAAACCGAACATTTTGCTTTCATAATTCATTCATTCCATCTTCATCAAATCATGTCATATTCATACAATGCTTTAGTGGGCATTTCAAGCCCAATTACAATGAAGTTTCAAAATACAATATCTTCTCAAAATGCAACTAAAGCATTGTTTTACAAAAATCATTTCAAATACAAAATCAAAAGAAAATCTTGGAGTAAATGCCTGTAAGCTTGCTCCTCGGGATCCTGCTCATTTCCTGGAAAATTTTTTTGGGGGTGAGCTTTCGCTCCGTGGGTAACACATTTATATTTATATATCAAGCAGTCCTATTAGTTATTAATACTTTTAGCAATCTTTCAATACAATCATAATACATGTATCATGCAATGTTCATCAATACTCAAACATAATTTCTCACAATTCAAACATTCATCATTCTTGCATTTTCATGTAATCACATATGAAACACATCAAATGGCTCGGTAAGTCCTTATTCTTGGCAACCATATAGTCTCATTTCATGAGTCTATATGGGCAAATCTTTAGAGTCCAAAATGTTGGATCATCCTATGCCACAATCAGGCAAATGAAGCGAAGGCTTCATGGTCAACGGCACGTGATGCAGTTCTTAGGACAATACCTTACCCACATAACATAGCAATCATGAATCATACAAGGAAATTGGACTGTTCTTATCCAATTCATTGTTTCTTTGAAATCATCTTTTCATACATCATTCATGCCTTTCATTATATTCATTCAACAAGTTTCTTCATGACAGTTTCAATCATCATCAAGCATTTAATACACTCACATTCATCATTCCATCACACACATTTAATACAACAACCAAGTGATCAAAGCTCATTAATGTCATGCATTTATTTACATTTGTAGCTTATATACATAAAGATAAATATGAAACCCACCTTTCTTCCTTGCTTAAACTTGCCTAAGGAAGTTCCTCTCCTTGTTCTTCTCCTCTTTCTTGTCCTCCTTCAAGCATAACAAGAAAATAACCCCATATCAACATAGGGTTTAGAAATTGAAATACCTAAAATCTAAATCATGAAATTCATAAGAGAATCACTAGACCCATCTTATTCTTCATCTTTCTAACCAAAACCCAAACAAAACTTAACCTTAAACCAAGAACTTACCTTAAATCCTTAACCAACCAAGTGGTTTCTTGGTTCAAAGTGAAGCTTAGACTCTCCTCCACACTTTTCTTCTTGGACTTTCTTCAAAACCCACTCACTTTCATGGAAATGCCAAACCCTAACAAGCCTCTTCTTTCTCCTTTTCCTCCCTCCTTTCACGACACTCTTCTTTCCTCTCCCTCCAAATTTCGTTTCTATCTTCTTTTCCTACAAAAATCACTTATCTCCTTCCTTATATACTCCTTTCTAAATTACTTAAGCCCAATAAGCCTAAGCCCAACTTTCTTCCTTCTTCTTTCTTCTTCTTCTTTTTCATTTCTCCTCCTTACTTACTCAAGCCCACTAACTCTTTTCCTTCAAGCCCATTGCATTAAATTCCTCTCTTCTTTCTAACTTCATTTGGACCCAAAGCCCAATTAATACATTAATTACACCTAACTCACCTAAGTCCAACTAACATATTTAACTTCATAAATTCTTCACCTAACTCATTAATGCTATCATATATTAATTTATGACACCTTAATTAATGCTAATCTAACTTAATCAATTTAATCTAATCATGATTAATCCTAAAAAAATTTTGGGGCTAACATTCTTGGAGTCAAGATTTCAAGAGATCGTTCAAAGAAATTGTTATCGCTTTCACAAACGATGTACATTCAAAGAATTCTTGAACGATTCCGTATGTAAGATTGCAAACCAATTGATAATCCTATTGCTAAGAATGAAGGCCTTAGTAAAAGAAATTACCCGTCAACGCCACAAGAAAGGGAACAAATGAAGAATGTCCCCTATACTAGTGCAGTTGGAAGTCTTATGTACGCAATGATGTGTACAAGACCAGATATTTGTTATGCTGTTGGGATGGTAAGCAGATATCAGTCAAATCCAGGCCAAGCAAATTGGAAAGCAGTAAAGAGAATATTGAGGTATCTAAAGGAAACCGTGGACTATGCATTGTGTTATCAAGGCAATGATCTATGTATACAAGGATATACAGATGCAGACTGGGGAGGAGATTTAGATGAAATAAAATCTACCTCAGGATATGTATTCTTACTAAACCATGGAGCAATATCATGGAAAAGTAAGAAACAATCCTGCGTTGCATTATCCACAATGGAAGCTGAATTTATAGCGTTCTCAACTACAGTACAAGAGGTTGTATGGATTCATCGATTCCTTATGCATTTGGGAGTCACTAAAAGCGAAATTAATCCAGTGACCATCAACTGTGAATCTGCAATCGCTTATACAAAAGACCCTAAATTTTATTGTAAGACAAAGCACATAGGTACTAAATACAATTATGTGAAAGATATAGTTGCACGAGGAGATGTGAACATGAGATATATATCTATGCGAGATATGATAGCAGACTCAATGACAAAGCCAATTTCTAGAGATGTATTTATTGGGCATGTAAAGTCACTAGGACTGCGTAGATGTTGAAATGTACTGATAAAACATTTCTCTATGTATGTTCACTCAGTTTAAATGTCACTTGTTTGGATATAATGTATGATGAAGATTATACATTGTGTATCATTTGATTCATGAATATATGTGTTTTATGTAGAAATATATTTTGAGATGAATCATAAGTATATGAGACAGATTATAGATTGACCCTCTCACACGGGAAATCACCTCTAGTGTTTATGGTCGCTAGAGATAAGGCATGTTTAAAGTTTATTATCTAGGTGATAATTGAGAGCGCGAAACTTAAACCATAGATGCCGCAAGGAAATTGGTTCAAAGTGATTTAATAATCACTATATCTGTCTTACGTTGCCAGATGTGAGTTCTGAATAAGTTTGTGAGTAGATAAGTGAACTCAAGTTAAACATTGAGTATGTTTGAGCTATCATCTGTACGGTATTTCTTGAATAAAAGATGTTCACGGTAAACAAAGTGGGTAAATACCGTAGCACATGACTCGTACCATGTGTGCATAATTGACCACAAAAGGGATTAATGTAAGTCACAAGATCTCATCTTACATTGTGTGAGACCCTTGAGGTTAAGAAGAACCTCATCATATACCCTTATGACTCTTGTTTCATTATTGAGAATTGAATTTAAGGTTTGCTACTTTAGGTTATTGCCAAGAGATCATGCATGATGCGATCTTATGGAATAATTCTAGGAAAGCAAATTAAATTTAATTCAAAAGAGAATTGAGAACAGAGGAAGGTCATTTAATTTAGCTCATTGACTCGCATGAAAAAGTATTCATAGATGGTCATCGTCTCTTTAGTAGAGAACTTGAATACAGTCATGACTCAAGAGACTAAATGAGATCAAAGGAAAAAAAATGCAAATGTGAGATATGACCTAGGGTATAGCATACAATTTCTACTCAAGGACATATAAGTCCTGGGATCAATTTGTTAATCGAGATATCATATACTCCTAACAGATATGTGACAATGTACTCTCGTCGTATGCTGGTCACACTGGTTATTGAACAAGTATGAGCACTGCAGAGTTGTTTTTTTTTAAGTAAAATAAAACCCATCATGTGTGAGTAGGAGATAATGACTTGTAATACACCCATGAAGGTTTTAAGTCATTTTCTTTCATATAACTACCAAGGTGGTTATATGTTTGAATGAAACGTTATAAAGGCAAGATATAAGGAAAACAATGCATCGGTTGCAGAACACGTTTCTTTTTGTTTTCACAAAAATAAAACAACAAGACACACAAGAAAAGTAGATCTCTGCAGAAGTTTGAAAACGTTCTTTAACCGGTGGAATCGTAGCAGGAATTCAAGTATGTGATTTCTGTTTTTCCATGCATATATCGATCCTATAAGTTTATGATCTGTTCATAGATTATCTAACAATATACAAGGCCTGCCATAAGCCCACAACTCCCGAGAGACCAAGTTGACTTGGTTGACTGGGCAATGCAATGGAACAGGAAAGGCTTGCCTGAGAAGATCATAGGTCCTCTCCTTGCGAGTACAATCAATCCCGAGTCAATGAAGAAGTTAGCTGAGGCTGCAGAGAAATGTTTGGGTGACTACGGGGTTGACAGGCCTACTATGGGAGATGTTCTTTGGAATTTGGAGTATGCTTTGCAACTTTAAGAGGCCTTCACACAGGGAAAGACGGAGGAAGATAACAGATTATCTGCCAATGCTCCTGCCATACTCGCTACGACTACTAACCTCAACTCTGATGACCGTCCTATCCCTGTCCCTGTAGAAAAAAACAGAAGTCCAACTGTTAGAACATTCAGGATCTGCAATGTTTGCCCAGTTTTCAAGTCTGAATGGCAGGTGATCTGAGAATTGTCTTTTATCTTTTCTATGAATTGGGGTTGAGGGGAAGCGAATTGAATTGATGGTGGTGACAGTTTTTCTCTCCATTAATCTCTCATAATTTTAGAGGTTTGATAAAAAATCAGCCGGCGTGGCGTGGATAGATGCACACGTGCAGCAGTCGGTATGTGTCTATGCACCCATCCAACTCTCTGTAGGAATTTTTCAATAATACTTTCCCTCCTATCTTACTGACATTTCCAGTCTTTTCATAATCATTAATCGGTACCTCAATCTAACTCTTTCCCCTTATTCCTTTTGATTTCTTTCCATCATATTATACTTCTTTTGCTACTAACTTCCATATTTCTATTCCTTTTTGCACTTAACTAAATTGTTGTTCCATTCCCATTTCCATCCATCTAAAAAACTCTCATCTTTTAATTGGCTTGCAAAATACCCCAATTTCAACTTTTCTTTTATGGGCACATTGGTCTTAAATCAACATAATATAAAAAATATAACTTTAAATCCAAGTTTTTGTTATTGTTCTCGTATTCAGACGCCATTTAAGTCAAGAATGTTCGAGGATAACATGAAGAAAAAGAAAAGCTGTGAGCGCAAACGTCTCATTTTCGGGGCTCAAACCTAAAATCACCACCATAACCTGAGTCCTGAGCAACTATATCTATATGCCAGCCATCCAAATTCCCATCATCTTGACCATGAATTTAAGCAAATTCCCTGCTCTCAAATTCTGGTTCTTTTCTGGCACATGACCCAACTCTTTGGAATTTGTTAAAAATATAGAATCAAAGGCCACGATCTTCACTTCGTCAATGAAGCAATGATCTCGCACCTTGTACTTCTTCCTATTAAAAGTTAGCTTAACTTATCAAGATTATTCATAAAGCGGTCCTCTTGAGTGGGATTTTAGTTATAGTAAATATTTTCAGCCATCAACTATTTGGCAACTAAGCCTAAAGAAATTGGTGTTGGCATTGCCAGACTAAACACACAATCACGTACAAGTGCAAACAATTTTGATGTTCTTCTAAGAAATCGAAGTTTATGTATGCTTCTGCTAATCCAATCTCTTTTGTCCTAACTACTAACTGTTTATGTTATGCCCAGGTAAAATCATCTGGGAGGGTGAAATGAAATATAAGAAATATATATGGTCGGCCTGGTACTATTAATGTACATTTTTCAAACATTATAAAAAAATGATGAATTTTTACAAAATGAAAAAACACAAAAAGTTTCCAAAGGGCTGTAGTGGTTTAAAAAAATCTAGCATAATTAAATACAAAAAAATTAAGTGCACAAACTCAAATCAAAAATCAATATCAAAATTTGTTAACGTAGTTTGGCACACATTGCCTACATTTGCAAGACCCTCATCCAACTTAATACTTTCACTAACACCAATAATTTTATTGTTGGACCCCGATTTTTAAGTGAAATTTAGAAATATTAAGTAAAAAGAAATGAGTGTTATTATGTATATATTTAGGTATAAATGTATTTATACTTAAAGGAAGGTGGTGAGGAAAGAATCAATGGATTTTGATAATTTTGGGATTTGAATAGATTTGTATAGTTATGAAAGTTAAAACGACTTAGTGGATTGAAATGGAAGTTGAAAATCAAGAAATAAAGAGAAAAAGTGTGAAAATTTGGAGAATTGTCAAAGTTTGACTTTTTGACCATTGAGAGTTGATTTTTTGATTTAGGCACAATTTGAAAAAATGATCTTCAGGAAACTTGTAGCTTATGTTAAGAGCTTTCCGTCACCATAAAATTTGATATTTTTTGATATCGGGAGTGAAAGTTATGATCAGTCAAAGTTAGGGTTATTTCACTTTGACTTTGAGAATGTTTGTAAGTGTAGGATTGTGTATGTTGTACTTTGAGGCCACTCGTCGTACGGATTTAGTCTGAATTGAAGTAAGTGGTCTTCATGAAAGTTGTAGCTTGTCTGTCAATCTTTCTGACGCTATAAAGTATGCAATTTTTGGATGTGGAAATTGGAAGATATGAAATTTGAAAGTTTGGAGTTTGTTTAGGTGATGTTTAACAGGGAAGTAACTTTGATTAGGTTTTTGATCCCTTTAGAGATGGATTTGATTTTTGAGTTCTTCATAGAAGTTGTAGAGCTTCCTTTTATCTTTCCATCAATACTAAATTTCTTAATTTTGGAGTTCGGGACCAAAAGATATGATTTAAAAATTCTGAAATTTTCTACAGCTCTAGATTCTATCCTTAGGCGTGCCCACGCCTAATCTTCGAATCTCGCCTTCGCTTATAACTTTTTTGTTTAACATCCAATTGAGTTGATTCTTGAAGCGTTGGATTCTTAAGACAATGAATTTCATTTTATGGAAAATTTGTGGATTTATGAGATTAAATTAAGGGTGATTAATTTAATCAAAGTGAGTTGGACTATTTTCTAAACATGATTCGGTATTTTGAGAAATTCTCGATCTATCATGATCCGACTGAAGTGATTCTTAAGGCGAAATAAAATTAAGACATAGGGCTACAAATCATATGAAGAAATGAAATTTCAATTTTGCCCCTAAGACTTTAAATTTCTGAATTGAAGTTCGGATTAGTGTGCAGTTTTGGATTAAGAACATTTGAAAGTATATTGGGCATAACTTTTTCTATGGTAATCGAAATGAGGCGATTCTTATTTGAATTAAACTAGAGAAATAGAGCTACAATTGTTATGAAGACATCGAATGTCAATTTTGGGATTAAGAATGTAAATTTCTGGATGGAAATAACGTGCTGGAAAATGATTTACCATAAGACATATCTGAAATGTTTTGAGTATAACTTTTTATGTAGTACTCCGAATTGGATGATTCTTATGGCATTATGAAATTAAAACATAGAGGAACATTTCTCTAGAAGGAAATGTTACCAAATTATCTCATTTGCCCACTCAAAATTAGGAAGCAAGATGGATGTTTTTAAAATGAAATGTGCAGGGGCAGATTTGGAACATCACTTAAAGGGGTAAAAATGTAGGCTTTGATGGAGGGGCATTATGGTCATTTTACCCTCATTTAATGACTTGGCTAGTTGTTGTCGTTTTAAAGGAGAGAAATCGATGGTTTTAAGAAAAGAAGAGAAAGAAACGATGAAGAAGAGAGAAGAGAAGGTGAGAAGCATTCGGTGGAGATGGCAAAGGAGAAGAAGAAGACAGCTGCATATGAGTTCGATTTTTTTTTGGGGTTTCCTAGAGGATTTCGATGCTTTTCAAAGGGGAAGGAAGCAAGAAGAAGACGGCTTCCTTTGGAGCGTGATAAATTCAAAAATGGAGGAGAAAAAGGTAAGAGAGAGAAAGTTTTGATTTTGAATTTTTTTGATGAAGTCTTGGTTTAGATAGCTTGATATTGTTATGGATTTGAGTTTTCTAAGGTTAATTGAAGTGATTATGCTATGATTGATGATTAATGTTGGATTAATGTGAGTTAGGGTTTATGCCCAATTTTTAGGAATTGGGGTTTTTAGAAATTGTTGATTTAGATGGGTTGAAATTATGATGGGTTTATGTATTATGAAGTTAATTTTGAGGATTATGCCAATTATGATATTGATTTTGGATGATTATGGCTTAGGTAAATTTAAATTAGAGGAAAAAGAAAGGGCTTTTGAGAATTGATGCTTTAGACAAGCTTCTAGCATGGATTTGAGGTGGGTAATGTGTTTCAATTTTGAATTATAAGTAAATTGTGTGTTTTCGAAAATTTAGGAAAGATTTTTAGAATTTTATTTATTTCCGAATAATTTTGAAAAATTGTTACAAGGTTAAATTTATTGTTTTAAATGGTTTGATAAATGAATAAAATTTCTGAAGATTTATTATTGATGAATACATTGCTAAATTACGAAAATTGTTACATTCATAGATTTTGAATGATTTTGATTTAATTCCTATAATTGTGCATTTTTGAATGATTGGAATTATGCTATATGAATTTGTTCGTCGTTGTGAAATTTTTGAATGAAATTGTGTTAAATGTGACATGGCATGAAAACAAAATTTTCGAAATGTGCCTTAGGGCAAATCTGATTTTCGAGCATGAACATGTCCGTTATGTGAGTTTGGTTAGGTCCCCTCTGTATGAGTTAGTGCATTGGTCTCCCTTTAATAGACTTCTCCCGCCTGCCCTCTAGTGGCATAGGAGCTCCGATTACGGACTCCCCTCTGTTCACGGCTGCACATAACTGTTATGCGGGAATGTGCAGTACGTTCCGTTTGGACCAACCCAAACTATTTTGTTGTGTTATGTGATTTTTGCTTTGTTATGATGTGATGCATTTAGGTTTTCGATTTATTTATACATTGTGTGAAAAGTTTTGAAATTATGAGGAATGAGGATTTGATATTTTCAACCGTGAAGGTTTTGGAAACGATGTATGAAAGATTTGAATGATTTGAAAAGTTTGAAAATGGGTTTTTGAATAAATTTTCGGACGTAAAATGGCTAAAGAGCAAACTGTTTGAAAATTGATTTTCTGCTTATGTTTCAATTTGTAAATATGTTATCCACGAGTTATTTCAGCTCACGCCCCCCCTTCTCATCCCCATCTCCAGGTTTTCAAGTAGGAGATCAGATGGAAGTCGATCAAGATATTAGTTCGATCTTTGCTTGTCTTTGGTCTTATGTGTAAAGTTTGATTTTAGTATTGGCTTTGTGTATGGCTTGGAAAGCCACATAAAACTTTGTAGTGTATTCCTTTCGAAATGTAATTAAATGCTGAAAGTGAGTATGGATTTGAGTTTGTAAATGATTATGGAATTGGTTTATGTAAATAAATGATGGTTAGTTTATATGAATGTGAAAGTGGATTATGATTTGTTTATAAATTACATATTGATTTTGGATGATGATTGGTAAGATGAAGTATGATTGTGACTTGATTATGAGGATTATAGAAGTGCTTGAGTTATGATTGTTGAGGTTGTTTATGCTGGGTTACGAGTATGTTTGATTGTGTTTTGGATACCGGACGGGGGGTCCAATGATTCTGGTTATTGTGTGAGAATTATAGAAGTGCGTTTTATCCTTTGTAGATTTTTGGGCTGTTCTAAATACAGCCGTTATGCTGCCCGATTATCGATAAAATTGGTGTTACGGAAAAGGTAGAAAAAGAATTAGAAAAAGTGTTTAGCTAAAAAAATGGAATTTTGGGTTTGTTTGCATGTATAAGAAGTTTGTATGATTTGAGAATATATAAGAAAATGTGCATGGACATCTAAGAATATGATCAAGTATTGAGTTTTGCATGAGCTTATATTTCCAAAAGTGGAAATTGTTTGTTTGATTTGAATGAGATTGATTAAAGATGTAAGAAATGAAAATAAGAAAGAAAGAAAAAAAATTTATATCGGGTTTTCGTATTGGATTAGTTTTAGGGTTCCAGCGCGATCGTATTTCGATGAGTATATTTGTTCCAACGGATGTCGGCATTTGATTTCAGTTTGAGTACTTCGTTTGTTTTGATTCTATTGATTATTCTGATTTGTTAATCGATTACGATTCGCTTTCGTTTCGCCTTCGTTCTTTTATTTGATTTGTAATCCGCCACTTTATGTTTTTTGTTTCGTTCTCTGTTACTTTCGTTCCGTCTTCCGGTTGGGATCCGATTAATGCATTCCGCGTTCGCTTTGTTTGTCTTTATCGACTTCGCCTTGTTTGTCGTACCCGTTTCTATTTTTCAGTTGGGATCCGGTTCCCGGATCGGGTCCCAACATTTATACAAGGGTTTACTGAACTGACACTACTCAACCCTTTGACACTATCCATCATCCTCACAACCTATTAAATTATTTCACACCCAATAACATAAGACCAACTCGTGTTAACCTCAATTGAAGATTTCTCTCTCAACAACCTTTAACAAAGGAGACAACAATCAAATAACTCAAGTGACTAAAATAACAAGGAACGAAAACAAATACACTTAAGATCAAAAGGAACAACTTTCCAATGAATTCAATCCTTCAAAGATAGATATGAAAGTTGTTCATCAAGTATATTGCAGTAGTCACCTGTTGGAATTTTTGCCATTACTTCTAACCGTAAATCATCAAGGCAGTCACTCAATCAACACTTCATCAAAAACAAAAAGTAGAATAAAGATAATGCATACACCAAAAAAATGAATCAGCTGCCAAGTCTCAAAAGTCATCCTTAACTGACGTTGAAGAATTGAACAAAATACACAACTGGTTCACATAAAATCCAAAATAAAACCACAACTACACAAAAAACCCAACAACACCAACCCAAGAAGGAGTCATTGTTGAAAACACATTTAACTCAATAGTCACGTGATACACTAAGAAGTCTTCACTAGATAGAGTTATATCTACATATGATTAGCTACCAAATATTGTCTAGATAGCTTTTAGATTTCAGCCTCTAAATCATACAAAAATGTCATTAATTCACACCAAAAATAACAATTTTTAAGCCACAGTCTAGCTACAATCAACCAACCAAATCCAAGGAATATTCTATCTCATCTTGACTAGAATTTGAACTAATCAACATTATCTTGAAAGTCCAATTATCAAATAATGCCAAAATCAAATAATAAGATATATAACATATATCTTAACAATCTCCCCCTTTGTGGTATATTTTGTCACATATTTGAAACTCCCCTTAAAGGAGATAATTGGACATATAAACATCAAATGCACATACCAGAATGGAACTCTCCCTTAATCAGTCAACAAGATTCAAACATAATTAATTATCCAAAAATAACAAAACCCAAACCAAAAACAATGTTCCAACATAGTGTTCTCCCCCTTGGGACAAAATATTTCAAAAAGCAAGACTAATAGTCATGTAGATACCTTGAAAGCTCCCCCTGAATTGAATAGTCATTTCAGATGAAAATAAACAATCCTATATCTCCCCCTTGCAAAAAAAATGATGCCAAAATGAAGAATGCCTTCATTGCGATCAATCTCAGTGAATAAAGAAGTATGCAAATCAACAGTAGGAGTAGCAGAAAAATCATAAGCATGCTAAGATGAAAATTTACCACCAATCAAAACACTAGCTAACATATTAGTACTCACATCAAAGCCATCCACATGTGACTGATTAAATTCATAACCTCCTAAAATACATCTAATGATTCATAACCAAACTTAATCAATCTTCTCCTCATATAAACCATGTGAAGGCATATTGCCCAAACTCATATAACCCATGATATAAAGAGAAACCAAGATAAAACTTGAAAAACTTGAATCTTTCTGCAGGTCTCCAACCAAGCATCAACATTTTCTTGACATAATTTCGTAAATCAAATTCCAAAAGTAAAACTCTCAAATCATCAAGCAAAGTCTCTTTTTCACATCAAATATAATATTCAATAACTAAATAAAAATCCAAACATACACCAATCAACTGAACCTTAGAAAACCCATAAATAAAAACTAAAAAAGTCTAGATGTTAACTCTTTCGAGCCCTCTTTTTATTAAAAACATCAAAATATACTTAAAAAATGTAAAGCACACAGTTCCCGAGCGCCTCGAAGAAATTCAAACATGACCTTATTCCTTGTGTAACATCCCACCCCCTACAGGAAGGGTAAAATAGTAAATTGGCATAGGATGAGATTGATAGGGATTTATTAGTATTGTTCATGCATACTAGTACTAGTGAACAGTAAAATCTGTGCACATGAAATAACTGTACATGCATACATGACATTTCCGGTTTTCGTGCCTAATGTAATTTTATTGTGATTAATGTGGTTATTGGGTTTGAAAAATTATTCTGAGTGATCCATAGAGTGTTTTACATTTTACGGGATTTTTAGGAATTTTCTGAAATTTTTCGGAGAAAATTTTCAGACTGAAAAAAAATCACCAAGTGACGAACCGGTTGATTTGTGGTAGCAAAAAATGCTATCCAATGGCACTATAATATTGGGTATATTATTTTGAAATTGAAATGAGGACCATTGGACTAAAATGGGTCAAATTGTAGTAGGATTTCTAAATCCTATCTATTATTTTGTCTTATTACTATTTTGTTTTTTTTCCTAATGCCACTTGTCATTTTGCCTTAATGGCTTTTGTCCTATGCTTAGTATTTCTGTCGGTTATTGCCTTAGAAAAGAAGGAAAAGAAGCCTTTTTATTGCTTAATTGGAGCATCATCCGAAACCTACTTTTGTTTCCTCTCCTCTCCATCGTTTTTCTTCTTTAAGGAATTCCTTCCTCCAAAACTCAAGAACTCTTCTTCTTACAACCAAGCTATGTTCTTGCCATGGAGAACCTACACATGTATGGTGTTAGAAGTGAGTGGAGAAGTGGTTGTGGTAGACTAGTAAGGAAAGAATTGAAGAGAATTGAAGGTTGAAAGCTTAAGAAGGTAAGTGTTTAAGTTAGGTTTTAATGATGTTTTAATTATGAATTTAATGACTTGGTTGTTAGATGCATTCAATGGGGGTTAGGGTGCATTTATTATGATTGTTGATGCTTTAATTTGATGAAAGTTATAGGTGGAATTGTTGGGTATAAATGTATGGTGTGTTAGGATAATGAATGATTAGGGTTGAATTTGGTTTTAACTTGATTTTGATTGAATATTGATGATTATTCTTGCAGGGAAATGTAAGAGGTAGGTTCTTCCAACTTATGGTAGGTATTCCTAGTGAATTTAGGAATGATCTAGGGACTGATTTTGTGTCCCAGTGAGATGCTTATGGTAGTAGAATTTGAATTGGCATGATAGGAAGTGTATTGGAAAAGTAAAGCTGAAAATGGATTTTGACTCATCAGATTGTTTTGAGCATAACTCATTGTGTGGTTATGAAAATGAGGTGAGGTTTGTGCCCAATTAAACTTTGGTTTGTTGGCTACATTCTTGTGTGAAATAGTTGTTGTCTAATTTTAGTCTTAAGAGGATGAATTTTAGAAAGGAAAGTTACTGCTGATGGTTGGAATGAACAGTATCCGGATCAATGACCTTCTAGCTTTGCTGAATTTTCTAAATTAATTGAAATGGAATTAGGGAAAATGGTATTAATGAAAGTTGAATTTTATTAAGTTATCTTTCCATTCCCACTGATTTTTCAATTTTTCGAGATATGCACTGTGGAATATTGACTGATTTTGAACAATTTGGTGAAACCTAGACTAAGAGTAGATTTTGTGCACATTCTGATTAGAAGCAATTTTAGAAATTTATGTGAATTGAATTTGCTTGAGTGATATTCTGAAGAGTTGTAGAGGAAACAATTATCTTGAAAGTGGTATATATCATGTAATTGTTGGAGATCAGCTGTGGAAGTAATGAATTTTCAAAATCTGTACCTGCATGAGGTTTTTGACTGTTGCCCTGATCATTAACTTGCATGAAAGTTTTAAGCTTGTTAGAGATGGAATTGTCTTTGAAGCCCTTCATGGGAAGTGTGGCATTGTGTTTGATCTTTCCATAGGTATAAAGTATGCATTTATTTGACATTTGTACAAGGAGATATACTGTTTAGAACATTACTGTCCAGATTGAGTACTTGCAGGGGCAGCAGCATTCACTGAATTGTTTGACTTAGTTAACCATTGAATTTGATGTCATATTGTTCATGAAAGCTGTAGATCACATTGTGTTCTTTCTGAGCATATTTATGGTGTAATTTTTGACTGAAGAGAATGGAAGTTACTGAATTTACTATGTACTGTTATGTTTTGATAGGTTTTGAATGGGCAGAAGTTTCAATTGAATTTTGACACCCTTAGGGGTAAATGTGATTTTTATGGTTTTCATGAAACTTGTAGAGGGTTTCATGATCTTTCGAAAGAGGTATGGTTTGTAATTTTCTGAATTGTGTGTAAAGAGATATGCTAGTTAGAATGTCAGACAGGAAAAAGGGAAAAAGAGAAGGAAATAAGAGCTTATATCTATATATATATAGTAATTATTTATTTGATTTATTGGGGACCTATAGAGGTCCAAATTGAGTACTGTCAGTACCATTAAATTAGACGGATTTTTCTGATGAAAAAAAATTGAGATTAGGGCCGGGAATATCATGAACATGCATTTTACACCTACATGTGCATCATTACTAGTTCGGATTGAACAATTAGTGATCGTTTTATTCTCTGATTCTTATAGAGGCCCAACTGGAGCGTCGATCGACCGACGTAGCAGAGACTTCCCGGCATTAGCTCGGAAGTAATAGGTGAGTAACCTAGTTGGTTTCTCAACCTATATGTGTTTAATTTCATGTACGATTGCCATGTGGAGTTAAGGAAGGATTATGTGTGTTTGTTTGGATTGATTTCGAACTACAAGTGTTCAAAATATTTGGAATGTGTTATAGAAGTGTTAAATGTGCATAATTGAAAGTGAATTGGTTAAATGCGAAATTGGACCTAGTGTATTAAGTTGTGACACAAATTATTGTAAAACGAGGCATATGCATTCATGCATAATTGCATGATCAGATAATGGCAGTTGTGACCGGTGGAACCAACGTATTTCCGAGCTTTAGCTCGATGATCAGGGCTATGCCCAACGTATATGAGAGCTTTAAGCTCAACGCATTGGACCTCTGGTCCAATGTTTACAGAGCCACTGACTCAATGTATCAGGGCATATCACGCCTAACGAGTATCGAGCCTCGGGCTCAGCGCAATATGCCGAATCCATCGACAATTCGGTATACGGTCACAACAACGAAATGAAAATGAAAAAGTGTCACATGTGCATCATATATATGAATGATTAAATGTGATTTGTGTGAAAGGCGTCGCCTTATATGTGTAAAATTGGCAATGTGGGATAATTTGGAATGTGATAATATGTGCTATGATATGAATTGATTGTATATGCATGCGTTGGGTGGACCATCGATGATGGTTTCTCATTGAGTTCGCAAACTCACCCAACATTGCAATTATTTTCAGGTATTGAAGAGTACCCGTTAGTGGAACGGAGTATGATTACCGCAAGAGAGTCGGTGTTTGAAGTCGGGATCGGTTCACGTCCGCATTTGTGTCATTTTAAATTGTGTGTCAATTTATATTCGCAAAAAAATAATCTTGAATTGTTTGAGGCCCTAATTGATAAATATTGTTTTGAAATGTGATCTTTGATAAAGTTTATGAATGAAAAGGGTTTTCGTATCACGGGCCCGAATCGTTTATTATTTCGCACACTCATTGCTTTTAAAAGAAAAATATCATAATGAGTTTTAAACCGCATTGGCGCTCTAAGATACCACCCTCATGGTCGTGGGCTCAGATATCACCGTCGATGTCGGGTTCGGGTCTCGCGGGAGTGGGGTGCTACATTTGTGGTATCAGAGCCCAGCAATACGAATGTATCTAGGCACAGTCTGAAACATAGGTCAAGTTGCATGCATTTGAGTCGTGTCGTTGCAAACTGTGGTAACTGATCCCTAGCTTGTGTCGCACGAGGATAAATCCTACGTGTGCATACGTTTTAAGTGACTAAGTAAGAGAAAAGTGAGACCGTATTAGAATGTGCGCCCATGAATGTGTATAGGCAACGAGGAAGGGGAAAAAGGAAACATCGATAATGAGACTTATAATGTACTGTGGTTAGAATGACTATGTTGGCCTAGACTGACTAAGGAAAGAATTCATATCAAACTGAGTCCCCTGATTAAAATGGCAATATTACGGCGACAGAAAAAAGAATATGTCTAGAACTTGGAGAGGTACACTGGAGATATGAGAAACATACTGGTTATAGTAGGCCTATGTGCAATTACATGATGAGGTAATTAGAGTTCTGACTTGTATCTTCGACGAAATGGGAACTGGAAATGAGCAAAGAGTATATGGTTCGATCAGGCAGATATGGATTCACTACATTTGTGTTAGTGGATATCATAGATGATGATAGTGAGATTGTATTAAGATCGATATTGTATTATAACGGTCTACAAAGAACTGAAAGAACAAAGTGCCTAGTAGGGTAAGAAAAAGTGGAAATGGTGAGACAAAAGTGTACAGATAAACTGAAAAGAACTCGTGAAACAGTTATGATCCTGAGTGCATAAGATTGAGACTTAAATGGTTATGTGAATAATGTGCTAAGAGTTTGGAAACTAGTATTAGAAGATAGCAAGGGAAAAAGACAGACTGACAATTCCTCCTGATAGTGTATTGGAAAATTATGGATTGGTTGAATATCTGAATATGGACATAGAAATGGGAAATGGATGGGTAAATAGAGAGAGAGATAGTGTATGAGTATCTATGATTTTTTCGTGTTTGGGAACACATCCCCAAATGTACTAGTAATGTGAATACCCTATCGTGGATTATTTCAGGAAAATACAAAGATACGTAGCAATAATACGATGACAGTATATAAGCCAAGTGGATATGACCTTAGAAGGTCAAGCTGACCCATTCAGGATATAAGAAGAAAACTATGTGAAAAGAAGTACAAGGACATGTGGGAAAGAAAACAAGGATAAAGATAGTGAAACAATGAAAATGCTAATGAAACAAAGATAGTGATAAATAAATAGAGTTGTCGCATTTACGTTGATTTACCATTGGGAGTATATACTGGATAGTGAGGTGATCATGATGCATGAAACTGATGTGACATATACATGAAAAGAATAGAGGAAATGAAAAATGATTATGGCATAAGTCCTTTATTTGAGGATTGGCATAAAAGGAAAGGAGTTTATGGAATTCTAAATCGTACAGGTTAATAATTGGTTTCCGGATAAGATGAAATGATTTCGGGTAATGTGTATAGTAAAGTATGAGGGTTAAAGTAAGTGTATCGCGTCTCACCGAACCTTAGTGTAAGGAATGATTTGATCTTTCAAATCTGACTGAGATAGTGCGTATAGTTGAAATTGAGCTTTTGAGATACTACGGATGATTGAAAAGCAATTAGGGAAAACTAGTTGGCTGATGAGAATTTGGTGAACAGGATAATGCCGGTAGCAAGACTAATGGTCATGACAGGAACAAATCGAAAATAAGTGTGGACGCTATTAAAAGTGAAATTGAGTCATATCTCAAGAGGAGATTTAGGTATAACAAGTGAAATATACTACTGAGGTTATCTGCATTGTGTATACGGAAATGTAAAGTATCCAATTACGTAGGTGGAATTTTTAATTTGAGGTGATTCTATTGCAATGTGAAGTACATGGGTCTCCTTATGTGATGCAAAACTGTAACTAAGAATAAAGTAGTCCCGAACTCAAATGAAGTGGAATTTATGGAGGTCCAAGTACGGATGACTAGGCATTGGCATATGTCGATGTGAATGACAGGAAAGCAATTGATAAGAGAAAGTTCATAGCAACAAGAAGTCCTTAAGGGAAACTGAAACTGATGTGATGTAGTGTTACCTTCATTAAGGAATCGCAAATACACTAACTGTGGACTCACTGAAAAGTTTGACTGATGTCTGTTAAAAACAAAAATGAGTAATGTCTAGAGATTGATATGAGGTAACTATGATATCAACTGATGACTATGTGTTTGCAAGTGTTGCAAAGTAAAAGAGTTATATGAATAATGGAAGAACCTGACACTGGTAAGAAGCATCCCTTTGGAAATTGTGCACTGTGGGATGACATGTCAATTTGTTAGAACGGTATACGAGGAATGGAATTGTTTTTGATAAATGGTATCAGTGATATGAGTGAAATTGTTTCAATCCTTGGAGACCTTAGATTCCTATCAGGAATACATCATGTAAAAATTTAGAGTTTGAAACGGCATGCATAAATGAATATTATACTGGTAAAGGTCAAGTGTAATCGGAAATAGTGAACAGATCAAGTGCATACATTGGGGTTTTCAAAGCTCGTAGAATGAAGAAGGAAAAAAATGTTAGGGAGAATATGGGGAAAAATAAAGTGTTGCTTGAGAATTGAAGTCGTAGATTTAGTGGTACTGGATAGAGATAAGAAAGGTTAAGAATTCAGGAGTACATCGGGTGATTCCCATAATAAATCTGGATATTCGAGTAAAATTGGAGGAACAATATTGGGTAACCAAAACAAGTGATTGAGCAAAGGAACTGAACAATCGAGGCTAGACATTCTAGTTGGAATACTCGAAGAGTGACATTGAGTTACTACGGGTATAGAACGAAGTGATGATAAATTCAAGTGCTTATAGATTTGAATGTTCAACAGGAAAATTGCTTAAGTGTTTGGACTGCAGAGGATTATGACCTCATTATATAGTTTTGACTGAATGTATATAGAACTAATGGTGATCACAAGAGGGAATTGTACACGCTTGTATTTCACGGAAAAGTGCAACATTGGGTCGGGATACTTGTGATGAGTGAAAGAAAGGAAAGTGACCTAGGAAAGTTACATGGGTTAGGGCGGTGAATCAGAATCGGACAAATGAAATAGAAATATATAAAGAACAATGAATGTCAAAAGAAAACTGAATCTGGACTAAGAGTCAATGAAATATGAAGGATAAATGCATTAGGTGGATTACCACCGGTTATAGTGAAATAGAGATAAGTGCCATGGTGTCGGTACCAAAGGAAAGTGAAGTGTCGCAGATGAGAGAAATTATTTTATTGTACGTATCACCTTGAAAAGGTGTACTCAGAATAGAAGTGGCAAAGAGGGTATCAATGGATCCGAATTAGTCTGTATATTACTGGAGAGAAAGATATTGGATTGATAAAACGGGATAAGTGAATAGATTCGGAAATAATAAACTGGAACTAAAGGTAGTGGCTACTCTGAAAATGACAAGTGAGATAGGTAAGATAGCGAGAAAACCACAGAGGAAACGGACTGTCTTACTGCGATCTTTTGGTAACAGAAGTATTGAGTGACGTAGTGTATGGGAACTGTAGGGACATATGATCACTGTCATCTGGAACAGTTGATTGAGAATTTCGAGGACGAAATTTTTATAAGGAGGGGGGAGTTGTAACTGTAGGAAAATCCCGGTGTGAGCATCACATGCCCACGGTGCGAAAACAAAATTTTTTGTTCCGGGACCTTCCCGAAAGCCAGGATCCATGTGTCTATATAACAAACTCAAACCATAACGGCCAAAGGAGTCCGTCTCTAACGGTATCCACGCAAAGATCGGAGAACCTAACCGGGACAAACCCTTTGACCCGGGAATAGCTAGAACAAGTTGAAGACTGCTAGATCTTACCTTGTTCTTGGAGAGCTTGGAAACCAAAGATGATGGAGAAGAACTTGCTTAGAGATCGTTGGAGAGTAGAGATAACTTAGGATTTTCTCAAAATCCTCTCTTCCTCTTTCTTTCTCACAAAGCCAACGAAAACATCTTCTTTCATTCTTCATTAGCCTTTTATTCTATTAACAATTAAAGGACTTAAAAGCTAATGGTGGAGAGAGCTCCACGTTAGTCTTATATATATATATATATAAAAAAGTTAAAGATGATAAGGCTTCCTCTCCTTCATCCACGTTGGTCATATATATATATATATATATATATATATATATATATATATATATATATATATATATATATATATATATATATATATATATATATATATATAATTATATATATATATATAAATGTCAAGTGGTCCAATCACACTAGGTCGGTCTACCGACTCTACCAAGTCCCGATATGGAAAACCCACCGGAAACGTTTTTCAGCAATATCGATGTCGCGATCTCATCGGGACATATCTCAATCTCATCGGGATCCATTCAATCCTTTTGCTCTCCATATATTGGAACTCTATCCAAAACTATTTTACGAATTCTCCGAAACACTCTTATGCGTGTGACCCATTAGGTTCCCGGTTATGTTGGCCACTTAGATTAACACTTAATCTGAGCAAGTCATGAGCGGTATCTAGCAACACATCATGACCCCCAATTGATCGGAAAGTAATTGGTTTGACGAATGAACATGTATTCATCATGAACCATATCACGAACCTTTCTATAGACAATTACCGTGCAATTCGTCCTTTCACCATGCTATACCCCACTTGGTTATGAGTATGGGCAAAGTGTCAACTCTTAACTAGACTGACTATGTCAAATCTAGTCCAAGTGATTTCAGTTCTTGTCCTGGGACTCATTACTTTATATGTCAATGAAGACATTCTTCATGACATATATGCTCCAGCCAGAGACTTCCAAGTAATGACCTTGACAATAGGCCATGGGTATCATCTTCTGCTATCACAAAAGTGGTGAATCCTCTATTGGCTACTCAATTACCTTAGAATACCTCAAACTGTACCCAATCACCACCCTATGAGCGACCTCTGTAAGGCAACAAGGAATGGAGTCAAAGCACATAATCAGTATCCAAGATATCCTTGAGCACCTCAAGTCTAAGGATACTTGCACCATTGCTATGATGAGATTATCATTGACATTAGAATAGGACATCCATGTGATGATCTCATAGCAGGTCATCCAATGTACTTACTACCTCTAGTAAGCATCCACATCTCAACCCTAAATATCTCATATTTACAGCTTCTGAGATCCACTGCTTGATCAAATCAAGGAGCTTGAGATGTACTAGTCTCCGGATTACCGATGTCCGTCTCAAGAATCCTATGACTAGGATAATTTAGATACTAACATAATTGCACATGATAGGAATCTCGAGAGTATGATCACATCACAATTTCCTTCATGCTATGTCATATATCATGGACTTCATTAATTTGCTTATAGATCAATATCCATTCATAAATAATGAACAAGCAAGTTAATGAAATATGCCTTTCTTTATTTATTCATAAAGTATGTACACAACTTTGTATAAAAATGCGCTAAAGGCGATTGCCTTGAGGCACTACTCTAACAATCTCCCACTTGACCTAAAGCCAATCGCCTTGATATCTAATACCATAAAGTAGTACATGAGAATCAAAACTCTTTTGTGATAATGGCTTTGTCAACGGATCAGCAATATTTTGCTCTGTGGGAATTCTCTCGATCCGACATCACCTCGCCCTATGATCTCCTCGATCGATGGTATCTGCGAGTGCGTGTTTGGATCGTTGATGAGACCTTGGTTCTTTCGCTGCAAGAATAGCCCCATTGTTGTCACAATACAACCGCATGGGCCCATCAACGCTAGGAACCACACCAAGTTCAAGAATGAACTTCTTGATCCGCTTCGCCTTTGTCGCTCAAGCGGCAATGTACTCGCCTCGGTCATTGAATCGACAATCGTCTCTTGTTTGGAACTCTTCCAACTAACGCCCGCCATTCAGATGTGAATACATAACCTGATTGGGATTTGGAATCATCCTTATTAGATTGGCGGCATCAGATACCCGCCACTTTGAGATCTCCATCCCATATATCAAAAACGTTCTTAGTCCTTCGCAAGTACTTGAGGATATTCTTGATACCACCCAAAGGACCCTCACCAGATTCGATTGGTATCGCTCATAACACTTAGAGCATATGATACATCGAGTCTCATACATAGCATAAGCATATGATAGATCCTACCGCAGATGCATACGGATCATATTCATGCGCATCCTCTCATCTTGTGCCTTAGGATACATAGATTTTGAGAGTGTTATCCCATGAGTGATGGAAGGTACCCTCTTGGATTGCTCCATGCTAAACCTTTTAGCATCTTGTCTATGTCGTTGATTGTGAAAGACCAAGCAACCTTTTGATCTATCTCTATAGATCTTTATCCCGAGGATATAAGTTGCTTCACCAAGGTCTTTCATGGCAAATTGTTTGGACAACCAAATCTTGACTGATTGTAGCATAGAGACATCGTTTCCTAGCAATAATATGTCATCTACATACAACACAAGGAATACGATTGCAGTCCCATTAACCTTCTTATACACACAGTGTTCATCCGGATTTTGTGAGAAACCAAACTCTTTGATTACCTCATCAAAACAGATATTCCAACTCCTGGATGCTTGTTTCAATCCATAGATGTATTTTTGAAGCTTGCATACCTTTTCGCCATCATAGGAGGTGAAGCCCTCAGGTTGTGTCATATACACATCCTCAGCTAGATTTCCATTTAGGAAAGCTATCTTCACATCCATTTGCCATATCTCATAATCGTAATGAGTGGTAATGGCTAGGAGTATTCTAATGAATTTAAGCATTGCTACTGGGCTGAAGGTCTCGTCGTAGTCAACTCCTTGTCTTTGAGGAAAACCTTTAGCCACAAGCCTTGCTTTATAGGTAATTACATTACCATCCATGTCGGTTTTCTTTTTGAAAACCCATTTACACCCTATGGGTTTGATTCCTTCGGGTGCCTCAACCAAAGTCCATACTTGGTTTTCATACATGGAATCCATTTCATTACATGGCATGAAGCCATTTCTCGCACTCAACTCTTCGTAACCTCTTCATAGGTGGTAGGCTCATCATCTTCTATGAGCAATACGTCATTCTGCTCATTCACGAAATCCATATCTCTAGAACAGAGCGTATCCTACGTGACCTACGGACTTCGTGTGTTGTAGAAGGTTGAATGTTACTTTATCTGTATGAGTCACAGCTTTAGGTTCGAGCGGTGATTCTGCGTCATTCGAGCATCTTGAACTTCTTCAAGCTCAATTTTGCTCCCACCGCCTTCTTGTAAAAGAAACTCTTTCTCTAAAGAGAGCGATGCTTCAAACAAACATCTTTGTTCCTCAAGAAGGTAGAATTGATATCTCATTGTTTCTTTAGGATATCCTACAAATGACACTTGTCGATTTGCATCAAGTTTATCTCGACCGTGTCCGCTTACATAATGTGACAACCCCAAACTTTCAAATGAGTAAGATAGGGTCTTTTGTTAGTCCACATCTCATATGGAGTAACATCAACTGTCTTTGATGGAACTCTGTTTAACAAGTAAACAGCTGTCTCAAGTGCATATCCCCAAAAGGATTTTGGTAACTTTGCAAAGGCCATCATTGATCGTACCATGTCTAACAAGGTTCGATTTCTCCTTTCTGCCACACCATTATGCTGTGGTGTGTAAGGAGGAGTCCATTGAGATAAAATCTCATTATCTCTGAGATAATCCAAAAATTCTTGGTCTAAGTATTCCCTACCACGATCTGATCGTAATATCTTGATACTTTTCCTAAGTTGGTTTTCTATTTCATTTCTGAATTGTTTGAACTTTTCAAATGCTTCAGATTTGTATCTCATCAGATACAGGTACCCATATCGAGAATAATCATCGATAAAGGTAATGAAGTAAAGACAACCACTTTTGGCATGGATGGACATCGAGCACATACATCCGAATGTATTAGGTCTAATACTCCGATCGCTCGCTCACCCTTTCCTTAAAGGGTAATTTAGTCATCTTGCCTAATAAACAAAATTCGCATGTGTCATATGATTCATAATCAAATGACCCTAAACTTCCACTCTTATGGAGCTTAGCTATCGTCTCTCATTTATATGGCCAAGCGCATAATGCCATAAGTAAGTTGATTTTAAATTATCTCGCTTATGTCTTTTCGTGTCATTGACATTCATAATTGGATGTGACATATCTAATATGTAAATTTCATTGCATAATGTACCAGTACCATAAAGCATTCCATTCAAACTAATAGAACAACCATTGTTACTAAAAGTTAAATGGAAACCACTCTATTTAAACAAGAAATGCATAATATGTTCTTTGTTAATACAGTACAAAATAACATTCATCCAATTTAATTACAAGCCCAGTGGGAATGACAAAAGTAAGTGCCTACGCTAATGCAAGAACTCTTGCTCCATTTCCACACGCAGTCTAGTTCTCCTTCACGAGTCATCTATTGTCCACGAGGCCCGTGATATCATTGCATATGTGTGAGCCATAACCGGTATCTAATACCCATATGTTATGGTCAGAAACAGTATTAACCTCAATGACAAATATACTTGAAGAAGTCGAGGCATCTGATGCCTTCTTCTTCTTCAATTCTTCCAGATAGACTTTACAATTCCGCTTCCAGTGGAAGCGGCCAGTCTTGCCACAATGGAAGCAAGTTCCTTTTGGTGCAGTTTCTTTGGTTTTCTTCTTGCCTACACTTCTTTTTGGTTTCTTAGACCTTTTCTTCTTTAGATTCTTTTTCTTTGAACCAGAAGAAGAGTCCACCATAAGCACTTGCTTGCTATCCTTCTTGATTGCTTGCTCTGCTGTCTTGAGCAGATTGATCAACTCAGGGATTGTCGTGGATATTTGGTTCATCCGATAGTTTAACACAAACTGTGAATAACTATCAGACAATCCAACTAGAATCAAGTCAACACTTAATTCATAATCCATAACAAACCCTAAGATGGCCAACCTCTCAATATACCCATTCATCTTCAGTGCATACTGCACTGCAGATGAACCTGGAGTCATCTTAGTAGTGAAGAGTAGCCTCGAGGTCTCGAACCTTTCAGACCGAGCTTACACATCAAACAGTTCCCTAAGATGAAACACTATGGTATTAGCATCTATAGACTCATGCTGCTTTTGCAGCTCTGGTGACATCGAGGAAAGCATAATGCAGGTAGCCATGTCACTGTCTTTAAGATGCTTACGATATGCTTTCTGATCCTCATCAGAAGCATTAGCAGCAGGTGGATCAGGAAGTGGAACATCTAGGACATATCCCAGTTCCTCGGACTCGAGAACAATTTCGATTTCTCACCAATCTAGAAAGTTAGGTCCGATTAATTTGTTGGAGTCCATAAGCGGCGCAAGTTCACACCGAAGTCATCTTCAATAACCTATAGGAAAAGAGAGAAAGAATGTTAGAATAGAATTACATGCATGATCATAAGGACTTGAATGACATGCATATGGCTCCCACTAGTTTCAAAGAATCCATAACCCTCAATACGAATCCAAGAAACAGTGTGACAAAATGTCCTAGTGGGTCGATATTCGACATTACTAAAATGACCTTGGGTTTACCCAATAAGCCACCTTAGGTCAATCGGTAGGTATCGGTCATACCAATTGCATCATAGATATCCGACATTACTAACATGACCTTGGGTTTACCCAACAAGCCACCTTAGATCTATCGGCAGGTATCGGTCATACCATTTGCTTCATAGATGCAACTATCGATTAGTGCTATCAACTCGTGATGTATGCACACACATTGGGTTATCAACTCTTGATGCGCTGCATATCCGATGCACACGCCCAATTTCGCCTCGTCCACGTTGACCTTGAGTTTACTCAACAAATCAACGCTTCTAGTGAAAACCAACCCATTAATCCGAAAATCTTATTTCCATGGTTCGAACATATCCGTATAGAGTGAGCTTGGGTTTACCCAACAACCCAACTCTATAAGAACTCTGGTTCTCCCCATATTAATGGAAGGCGTTAGTTTTCATATGATGTGTGAGGGTTTTCAGGTCTCATCTTCTTCTTCTCCAAGCCGTAGGATTATAGTCACCATGACTATATGGAATGATTTAGGGCATTTCATCAATCACATTGAATCTATACCTAAAATCATCCATCATCCCACCTTTGCATGTTGTAAGTCAACTTGTGTATGTGTAAGTCGACTTATGCACGTGTAAGTCGACTTATGCAGCTGTGCACGAACAAGTCGACTTGTACCATTGTGCAAGTCGACTTATGCGTCTACAGTGCACGGACAAGTCGACTTGTATCTTTATTAGTCGACTTATCCATATGGAATTGCTATCTAATCGGCTAATTTCTCAATCCGTGTAGTTCCAATTCACAATACCAAGTGTAATATCCTTTATTATGATGTACCAATGAAACACTTTCATTGTTCCATGCTTACCATATATAGTCAAACTATACATGAAAAACTTGAAATTGATGAATACACTCTTATTCATTTAGATTTCCAAATAATTTAAAAATATCAAACTATCACCCTAAGTATCTCTAGGTAGTCTAAACTTTATCAAGATTACTTCGGCACTGGTCACAATATTTGTGACGACCAAAATAATCAAGACAACGAAATGCACTAACGAGACGCTAATGTGACACATTTGACATCCGAAAAATATTTGGAAACCCAATTTCAAGAAATTCAATTTGGAAAGCATACAACATCAATATAACACATTTTTAATCACATTAAAAATGATCCAAGGCATTGGAATTGAGAAATACACAATTTTACATTCCAAACAAAACAGCTCCAGCAACTTTCTCAAAACTGCTAAGCTCTATGTTTTGCTTGAAAAACTCATTGAACCAATTTCAATAAATTCTGATAAAATTACAGAGGTTACAACATGTTCACAAAATATACCATGAATTTTTTCAGGATTTATTTCCATCCAAAACTCATCCAACCTCAGCAACAAAGCCAATGTAGAATCTGTGTTCCTCAACACAGTTATTCCCAGCAGCACACAATAAATTCTCAAATAAATAGTAAATAACCTCGAAAACATTTTTCCATTCTCATAGAAATTCATAAACATCTTAGAGACATGTCGGTGAAAGCAAATCCGAAAAATAATTTGTTTACAATTTATTCTCGAATTTATAAGCATGCCTGTTCATTAAATGTGCACAGAGACAGCAACCAGAACATTAGGGAATAAATTAGCAAAACTATATCAAATCACATTGATAAATTCCAAGCTTCCACAGACATATGCAACAACATCTTGTGAACATATATGGGCAAGAAAATTTCGAAAAATATATTTCTATACTGAATTCGAAATTCACACAATCAACATGCATCATCGTCACAAGCACTAGGCAACTCCGACCTAGTCATGGTTTCTTCGTTATATACGACACAAGTGTCTCTGATACCACTGTAGGAAAATCCCTGTGTGAGCATCACATGCCCACGGTGCGGAAAACAAAATTTTTTGTTCCGGGACCTTCCTGAAAGCCAGGATCCATGTGTCTATATAACAAACTCAAACCATAACGGCCAAAGGAGACCGTCTCTAACGGTATCCACGCAGAGATCGGAGAACCTAACCGGGACAAACCCTTTGACCCGGGAATAGCTAGAACAAGTTGAAGACTGCTAGATCTTACCTTGTTCTTGGAGTGCTTGGAAACCAAAGATGATGGAGAAGAACTTGCTTGGAGATCGTTGGAGAGAAGAGATAACTTAGGATTTTCTCAAAATCCTCTCTTCCTCTTTCTTTCTCACAAAGCCAACGAAAACATCTTCTTTCATTCTTCATTAGCCTTTTATTCCATTAACAATTAAAGGACTTAAAAGCTAATGGTGGAGAGAGCTCCACGTTAGCCTTATATATATATATATATATATATAAGTTAAAGATGATAAGGCTTCCTCTCCTTCATCCACGTTGGTCACATATATATATATATATATTAATTAATTAATTACTTAATTAATTAATTAATTATATATATATATATAAATGCTGAAGTGATCCAGTCACACTGGGGTCGGTCCTATCGGCTTACCGAGTCTCGGTATGGAAAAATCCACCGGAAACGTTTTTCAGCAATATCGATGTCGCGATCTCATCGGGACATATCTCGATCTCATTGGGATCCATTTAATCCTTTTGCTCTCCATATATTGGAACTCTGTCCAAAACTATTTTACGAATTCTTTGAGACACTCTTATGCGTGTGACCCATTAGGTTCCTGGTTATGTTGGCCACTTAGATTAACACTTAATCTGAGCAAGTCATGAGCGGTATCTAGCAACACATCATGACCCCCAATTGATCGGAAAGTAATTGGTTTGACGAATGAACATGTATTCATCATGAACCATATCACGAACCTTTCCATAGACAATTACCGTGCAATTCGTCCTTTCACTATGCTATACCCCACTTGGTTATGAGTATGGGCAAAGTGTCAACTCTTAACTAGACTGACTATGTCAAATCTAGTCCAAGTGATTTCAGTTCTTGTCCTGGGACTCATTACTTTATATGTCAATGAAGACATTCTTCATGACATATATGTTCCGGCTAGAGACTTCCAAGTAATGACCCTGACAATAGGCTATGGGTATCATCTTCTGCTATCACAGAAGTGGTGAATCCTCTATTGGCTACTCAATTACCTTCGAATACCTCAAATTGTACCCAATCACTACCCTATGAGCGACCTCTGTAAGGCAACAAGGAATGGAGTCAAAGCACAGAATCAGTATCCAAGATATCCTTGAGCACCTCAAATCTAAGGATACTTGCACCATTGCTATGATGAGATTATCACTGAAATTAGAATAGGACATCCATGTGATGATCTCATAGCAGGTCATCCAATGTACTTACTACCTCTAGTAAGCATCCACATCTCAACCCTAAATATCTCATATTTACGACTCGAGATCCACCGCTGATCAAATCAAGGAGCTTGAGATGTACTAGTCTCCGGATTACCGATGTCCGGGCCTCAAGAATCCTATGACTAGGGATAATTTAGATACTAACATAATTGCACATGATAGGAATCTCAGTAGTATGATCACATCACAATTTCCTTCATGCTATGTCATATATCATGGACTTCATTAATTTGCTTATAGATCAATATCTATTCATAAATAATGAACAACAAGTTAATGAAATATGCCTTTCTTTATTTATTCATAAAGTATGTACACAACTTTGTACAAAATGCGCTAAAGGCGATTGCCTTCAGGGCACTACTCTAACAGTAACATCCCACCTCCGACAGGAAGGGTAAAATAGTAAATTGGCATAGGATGAGATTGATAGGGATTTATTAGTATTGTTCATGCATACTGGTACTAGTGAACAGTGAAATCTGTGCACATGAAATAACTATACATGCATACATGACATTCCCGGTTTTCGTGCCTAATGTAATTTTATTGTGATTAATGTGGTTATTGGGTTTAAAAAATTATTCTGAGTGATCCATAGAGTGTTTTACATTTTACGAGATTTTTAGGAATTTTCTGAAATTTTTCGAAGAAAATTTCCGGACAGGAAAAAAATCACCAAGTGGCGAACCGATCGATTTGTGGTAGCGAAAAGTGCTATCCAATGGCACTATAATATTGGGTATATTATTTTGAAATTGAAATGAGGACCATTGGACTAAAATGGATCAAATTGTAGTAGGATTTCTAAATCCTATCTATTATTTTGTCTTATTACTATTTTGTTTTTTTTCCTAATGCCACTTGTCATTTTGCCTTAATGACTTTTGTCCTATGCTTAGTATTTCTCTCGGTTATTGCCTTAGAAAAGAAGGAAAAGAAGCCTTTTTATTGCTTAATTGGAGCATCATCCGAAACCTACTTTTGTTTCCTCTCCTCTCCATCGTTTTTCTTCTTTAAGGAATTCCTTCCTCCAAAACTCAAGAACTCTTCTTCTTACAACCAAGTTATGTTCTTGCCATGGAGAACCTACACATGTATGGTGTTAGAAGTGAGTGGAGAAGTGGTTGTGGTAGACTAGTAAGGAAAGAATTGAAGATAATTGAAGGTTGAAAGCTTAAGAAGGTAAGTGTTTAAGTTAGGTTTTAATGATGTTTTAATTATGAATTTAATGACTTGGTTGTTCGATGCATTCAATGGGGGTTAGGGTGCATTTATTATGATTATTGATGCTTTAATTTGATGAAAGTTATAGGTGGAATTGTTGGGTATAAATGTATGGTGTGTTAGGATAATGAATGATTAGGGTTGAATTTGGTTTTAACTTGATTTTGATTGAATATTGATGATTATTCTTGCATGGAAATGTAAGAGGTATGTTCTTCCAACTTATGGTAGGTATTCCTAGTGAATGTAGGAATGATATAGGGACTGATTTTGTGTCCAAGTGAGATGCTTATGGTAGTAGAATTTGAATTGGCATGATAGGAAGTGTATTGGAAAAGTAAAGTTGAAAATGGATTTTGACCTACTGTACTATTTTGAGCATAACTCATTGTGTGGTTATGAAAATGAGGTGAAGTTTATGCCCAATTAAACTTTGGTTTGTTGACGACATTCTTGTGTGAAATAGGTATTGTCTAATTTTAGTCTTAAGAGGGTGAATTTTAGCATGGAAAGTTACTGCTGATGGCTGGAATGAACAGTATCCGGATCAATGACCTTCTAGCTTTGCTGATTTTTCTAAATTAATTGAGATGGAATTAGGGAAAATGGTCTTAATGAAAGTTGAATTTTATTAAGTTATATTTCCATTCCCACTGATTTTGCAATTTTTCGATCGGTGTATTGGGAGATATGCACTGTGGAATATTGACTGATTTTGAACAATTTGTTGAAACCTAGACTAAGAGTAGATTTGGTGCACATTCTGATTAGAAGCAATTTTAGCAATTTATATGAATTGAATTGGCTTGAGTGATATTCTGAAGAGTTGTAGAGGAAACAATTATCTTGAAAATGGTATATAGCATGTAATTGTTGGAGATCAGCTGTGGATGTAATGAATTTTCAAAATCTGTACCTGCATGAGGTTTTTGACTGCTGCCCTGATCATTAACTTGCATAAAAGTTTTAAGCTTGTTAGAGATGGAATTTTCTTTGAAGCCCTTCATGGGAAGTGTGGCATTGTGTTTGATCTTTCCATAGGTATAAAGTATGCATTTATTTGACATTTGTGCAAGGAGATATACTGTTTAGAACATTACTATCCAGATTGAGTACTTGCAGGAGCAGCAGCATTCACTGAATTGTTTGACTTAGTTAACCATTGATTTTGATGTCATATTGTTCATGAAAGCTGTAGATCACATTGTGATCTTTCTGAGCATATTTATGGTGTAATTTTTGACTGAAGAGAATGGAAGTTACTGAATTTACCAAGTACTGTTCTGTTTTGATAGGTTTTGAATGGGCAGAAGTTTCAATTGAATTTTGACACCCTTAGGCGTAAATGTGATTTTTATGGTTTTCATGAAACTTGTAGAGAGTTTCATGATCTTTCCAAAGAGGTATGGTTTGTAATTTTCTGAATTGTGTGTAAAGAGATATGCTAGTTAGAATGTCAGACAGGAAAAAGGGAAAAAGAGAAGGAAATAAGAGCTTATATCTATATATATATAGTAATTATTTATTTGATTTATTGGGGACCTATAGAGGTCCAAATTGAGTACTGTCAACACCATTAAATTAGACGGATTTTTCTGATGGAAAAAAATTAGGATTAGACCCGGGAATATCATGAACATGCATTTTACACCTACATGTGCATCATTACTTGTTCGGATTGAACAATTAGTGATCGTTTTATTCTCTGATTCTTATAGAGGCCCAACTGGAGCGTCGATCGATCGACGTAGCAGAGACTTCCTGGCATTAGCTCGGAAGTAATAGGTGAGTAACCTAGTTGGTTTCTCAACCTATATGTGTTTAATTTCATGTACGATTGCCATGTGGAGTTAAGGAAGGATTATGTGTGTTTGTTTTGATTGATTTCGAACCACAGGTGTTCGAAATATTTGGAATGTGTTATAGAAGTGTTAAATGTGCATAATTGAAAGTGAATTGGTTAAATGCGAAATTGGACCTAGTGTATTAAGTTGTGACACAAATTATTGTAAAACGAGGCATATGCATTCATGCATAATTGCATGATCAGATAATGATAGTTGTGACCGGTGGAACCCAAGTAATTCTGAGCTTCAGCTCGATGATCAGGGCTATGCCCAACGTATATGAGAGCTTTAAGCTCAACGCACAGGACCTCTGGTCCAATGTTTACAGAGCCACTGGCTCAATGTATCAGGGCATATCACGCCCAACGAGTATCAGAGCCTCAGGCTCAACGCAATATGCCTGTCACTGGGACAATTCAGGTGCACGGTCACAACAACGAAATGAAAATGGAAAAGTGTCACATGTGCATCATATATATGAATGATTAAATGTGATTTGTGTGAAAGGCGATACGCCTTATATGTGTAAAATTGGCAATGCATGGGATAATTTGGAATGTGTTAATATGTGCTATGATATAAATTGATTATATATGCATGCGTTGGGTGGACCATCGATAATGGTTTCTCATTGAGTTCGCAAACTCACCCAATATTGCAATTATTTTTCAGGTATTGAAGAGTACCCCGTTAGTGGAACGGGAGTATGATTACTGCAAGAGAGTCGGTGTTTGAAGTCGGGATCAGTTCACGTCTGCATTTGTGTCATTTTAAATTGTGTGTCAATTTATATTCCGCAAAAAATAGTAATGAATTGTTTGAGGGGCCTAATTGATAAATATTGTTTTGAAATGTGATCTTTGATAAAGTGTATGACTGAAAAGGGTTTTCGTATCACGGGCCCGAATCGTTTATTATTCTCAAGACTCAATGTTTTCAAAAAGAAAAATATCATAATGAGTTTTTAAACTACATTGACTGCTCTAGCATACCACCCTCGCGGGTTACGGGCTCGGATATCACCGTCGATGTCAGGTTCAGGTCTCGCGGGAGTGGGGTGCTATACCTTGCACATCATCTCTTTCATCAGATGTCTAGTTGATTTCTTTTCCAATAACAACTAACTACAGATTTGGACAATTTCTGGCAATAACTCCCTTGCATGTCTGTTCTGATGTGTGAGGTTGATTTTTGTTAACCCAAGGATGCTTTGGTAACATGGGTTGCTAATGGAAATTTAATAGAAAATATCTAAATTTTTGGTTTTGTTCCCTTTGAAATATAATTTGTAGCAGCTTGTAACAAGTCAGCCTTATGTCTCGATTACCCCACAAAAGTGACGAATAGGTATGAATTTTAGGTTTTTTCTTGAGATTTCTCCATGGAAAAATCTGGTCACGCCATTTTTCTCATCATTTGACTTAGAACATTCACCTTTATAGCCAATTCCTTGAAGGTCTCCTTTAATCTTACCAATTTCTTACAACTTTTCTAACTTTTCGGTACCTCCATTTATCATTCTTATTCCCTTTTTCGTATTGACCAGCTTCAACTTTGTTTCATCAAGTTCATCTATTATAGATAATAATTTCTTCTCTAAATCTTGAATGATGTTCTTCATAAAAAAGTTTTCCTTCTTTAGCTTTTCATTCTTCTCATATGTTTGCACCCATTTTGCGTACATTAGCTCATAGGCTTTGTAAATATCTTCACTTTTGTCCTCTAAATCACTATCATCACTGTCATTATCTGAAATTAAACTTTGAGCTGATCCATCTATTTTTTCCTAGAATTTTGAGATATTTTATCCACAGTTTCATCATTAGATTCTTCCTTCTTGGTTATTGTTAAGCAAGCAACTGAACATGTGATATATAAAGCAACTAACGCAGCATCACTCACAAATTCATCTCCATTACCATACTCACTTTTGGATTCATTCTGACTCCAAGTGCTAGTATAGGACTTCCCTTTTCTCTTCTCCAAAGTATTAGCACATTCTGCTTGTACATGTCTGAAGCCTTGACATTCATGACATTGAATTTTCTTCACTTTTCTTTCACCCTTTTGAGTTTTAGCTTGTTGTTTAAAGTTATTATTACTTCAAACTCCCAACGTTCTACCTCAAATTGGATTTATCCTTCTTCACTTTCTTTAACCACTTACTAAAAATTTTTGTCGATAACTCCATATCCTTATTCTCATCGTATTCACCTCTTAAGTCATTCACAACTTTTCTAACCTTATCTTGCAATACCAATCCTTTGTTTTTCTCTCGTTCATCTCTCAACAAATTAATCTCAAAGTTGATCAAAATCTTAATTACCTTATCCAAATAAAATTCATTGGTATGATGAGCTTCTTCGATGGCTGCAATTTTGGTGTAAATCTTAAAGGTAGTGATCTCAATGTCTTCTTAATAAGTTTCATATTCGAATACTTCTTCCCAAGTTGATGTGCTTGGTTTTCTATATCACATAGTCTCTCATAGAAGTCTCTAATAGTTTCACTTTCATCCATCCTCAGCTCTTCAAATCTCACAGCCAACATATGAAATTTTAAAGCTATCGTAGATTTCAATCCCTCTTGTATAATTTGCAAAGTGTCCCACACTTCTTTCGTTGATTCACAGGCTGATATCATAACAAAGCGACCTTCATCAGCTACACTGAAGATGGCGTTCAATGCTTGAGAATTTCCATGAACACTCTCTTCATTAGCCTCTGTCAACTTAAATGCATCTTTAAGCACTGCTTCTCCCTTTTCATTAGTTATCAATGGATGTGTCTTGCCATTTAAAACCGAGTTCCATGCTTTTGATTCTTGTGCATGAATGAATACTTTCATTCATTATCTCCACGTAAGATAATTTGAACCATCTAATAACGATGGCCTAATGATTGATCTCCCTTCTCTTATAGTCATATTTGTGAAACATGGATTTGTACTAACTTGTAGTACTAAGTTTAAACGCGATGACCCACTCTAATACCGATTGAAAATTTGAAAAGATGTAGTTTTGCATAAATTATGAATGCTCGCAGTCACTATAACTTTCTAACAAACACGAAAACAAAAATTAATAAAAAATGAAATTAAATAGATCAACACCTGAGATTTGGTAGTATAGTTTGATACACCTTGCCTACGTTTACAGGGCACCTAACTTGGTACTTTAACTAACAACAATAGTTTAACACAAGTCTTTAATAAGCCGACACCACTCAACCTTTGACACTATCCCTCGTCCTCACAACCCGTGAAAATATTTCATACCCAATAACGTGATCAACTCGTGTTAACCTCAATAGAGGATTTCTCTCAACATCTTTTAATGAAAGAGACAACAATCAAATAATTGAAGTGACTAAAATAAAAATTAACAAAAACGAATACACTTGAGATAAAAAGGAATAACTTCCTGATGAATTCAGCACCTTTAAAGACAAATTTGAAAGTTGTTCACCAAGTATATTGTCATAGTCAGCTGCAGTTTTCGCGCATTACTTCTAATTGTAAATCATCAAGGGTAGCCACTAAATAAACACTTCATCATAAACAAAAAAACAACCCAAAGATAACACATACACTAGAAAGATGAATTACTGTCAAACTCAAAAGCCACCCTTAATTGACGTTGAAGAATTGAACAAAATACACAACTGATTCACGCAAAATCCAAAATAAAACTATAGCTGCACAAAAACCCCATCAACAACACCGTACCAAGAAAGAATCGCCGCTCAAGATACATTAAGCTTAATAGTCACGTGATACACTAAGAAGTCTTCACTAAATAAAGTTCTATCTACATATGATTAGCTACCAAATATTATCCAAGATAGCTTTTAGATTTCAGCCTCCAAGTCATACAATAATTGTCGTTAATTCACACCAAAAATGGCAATTCTTAAGTTACAGCCTAGCTACAACCAACCAACCAAATCCAATAACTATTCTCTCCCATCTTGACTAGAATTTGAAACTCATCAATATTGTCTTAAAACTCCAATTATCAAATAATGTCAAAATTAAATTATAAGATATATAATATATATATATTAACAAACACCACAAAATAAAGTCTTTTGTATTAAAATATTCGTCCGCCTAGAAGTGAATTAAATAGGATTGAATATTTGAATAATTTTTAAGGTGTCATAAATATTTTCATAAAAAGGATTTTTCAAAATTTTAATTAATTTTTTTAAAAAATTTTGAAGTATAAATTAATTCTATGTCTTCTACTCAGTAAATATATTTCAAGAACAATAAGTTTACATCTAATACTTCAGCCTGATAGGTGGGAGGCCTTATTAGTCTCACATCCATTAAAGAAAGTCTATTTAATGAAGAGACCAAGAGAAGACCACAAAACTTTAACACAAAATCAAAAGCCCTTGTTTATGGATGATATATCAAAGAATAAGATATGAATAGAGCCAAACATACTAATAATTCTTACAATCCCGCTAAAAGGGGAGGAGAAAAATGTGCAAGTGTTACCATTGTGGCATATGATCAAAAGAATGTTGAAAATATAAAAGTGAGCATAAAAAGAGAAGAGAAAAAAATGCTATAGCATCATATGTTGTTGGGACCCGATCCGAAAATCGGATCCCAACCGAAAATCAGGAATTGGATACGAAGAACGAGGCGAATTCAAATTAGATAACTTGAATTCGATAACGACAAACAAAGCAACGAAACGAAAGAGGTCGAAACAAAGCGAAATCGATACTTAACAAATGTCCGACATCCGCGCATAAATTATCTAAAGGAAGCGTTGCGTTGGATATCTGGACTAAGACATATCCGAAATCTGGTATAAACTTTTTTTTTCTTTTCTTATTCTCATTTCTGACCTCATTAGTCAATCTCATTCAAATCACATAACCAAATTCCACTTTTGGAAAAATCATTCTCATGCAAATCTCTAAATCTGATCATATTCTTATTTATCCATACAAATCGTAATTTACATTTTTATTCTAATTTTATCGAAATTTCGGCAGCATAACAGCTGCTTTTTGACAGCCCAAAAATTTAAAAACCAAAGAAACCCACTTCTAATACATAATCCAATAGCACAAGGCAACATCGGACCTCCCGTCCGGCATCCAAACACCAGCAGAAACACAATCTTAGTTCTAGACATTTCATCATTCCAATCCATAATACATCTCAACTCAAATATCCACAATTCAATCACAAGCCATTCATATACATTCCACTTGCCATTTATATCCATCTCAATTCAAATTTACGTACAAAATCTATTCCACAATCATACGTAACTCATAACTGAAATACATCATAAATTTACATAATGACTTTTCAAGCCATAAACAAAAGCAATACATAATCCATAAACCTTTTTCACAACTTCAAAACAAAACTCCAACATTACACATAAAACAAAGCATACAAAAACTATCGGGTTGACATTATACTCGTCTTCCATCCGATCTCCTGCGTGAAAACCTGGAGATGGGGATGAAAGGGGGTGAGCACTAAGCTCGTGAATAACATATTTATAAATTGAACAATAAGCGAAAAGTGTCCTTTAAAACTTTTCAAACATTTCCCATTTAGAAATTTATCCAAACATTCATTTTAAAACCTTTCAAAATATTCATAAACCTTCATCAACATTTTCTAAAATTTCCAAATTTTCATTTGTTTCAAAGTATTCATAAACATTTACTTTCTCATTTCTCATGTACAATTTCAAATATGAATGCATCACGTCATAATACATCACAACATAAACAAAGCAAAATCACATAACACGTCAAGTGGTTTAGTGTTGGACCCACACCCCACCCGTAGGTGTTTGCGAGTTATATCAAGGCGTGTGTTTCATGGGTTATACCGCGACATCCAACACAAATCACATAACACATCAAATGGTTTGGTTTGGTTCGGTCCAAAATATGACATCTGCACATTTCCGATAGCGGTTCATGCGGCCGTGAATGAGGGGAGTCCGAGATGGAACTCCTATGCCACTAATGGGCAAAGGGAGAAGGCTATAACAAGTAGAGACAACAACGACTCACAAAGGACCTTACTAAACCCATATAGCACATAAGCAAAACATAATTTCAGATATTCAAGGCACTTTTCAAACATCTTGCTTTTCACATTTTTATCTCATAACATCAAATTGTGTCATAAATGACACAAGCATATATTTACATGAATTCACATAATCAATCTAATGAAATGCACATCACCAAATTAATCACATAATAATCACATTCATGACCAAACATGCACTAATTTCTTTAAATCATTTAAATCATAAATCGAATAATTTGAAACTCATGAATTTCATAAATCTTGTATTTTCTCAAAATCATTTTCATAAAATCATTTATCAAAACTTTGCTTCTTAATTTTCAAATTCGCATTCTTAGCTTACAATTCAATAAATAAATATACTACCCACCTCATATCCATGCTAGCATCTTGTCCAATGCTCAATTTGACCTTTTCTCCTTTCTTCCTTCCAATTGAAAATTCCTAAATCAATTTCATCCAAAATTTAATCTCATAAATAACTTAATCCTTCAATTTGATGCTTAAGTCATCAATTCTTACTAATTCCAAGATAGTTACATCACTAATTTCAAAAAACCCCCCAAATTACAAATTGAACCTAAACCAATCCAATCAAATTCAATATCATAATTAATTTAATTTCTCAAATTGAACTTAGGAAATATCAATTCCTCTCATATTCAAACTATTTCAATCTCCAATTTTGAAAATCCTCAATTTTCAAAATTGGCCTAAACCAATTTGCACAAATTCAATATCATAAAACATAATTTCTTCAAAATTGATTCCATAATTCATCAATTCATGCTATTATTGATGATTCTACACCATTAATTCACAAAATCCCCAAATTCCAAATTAAGCCTAAATCCCCAATTTACAATTTTTCAAATTAAACTTCACCTAAAGCATAAACATCAAAATTAACTTAAGAAATCTCAAATTTATCACTAATTCAAGCAATCTAAAGCAACAATTTCAAAAACCCCCAAATTGCACTATTCATCATCTTCTTCACTAAGCTTTCTCTCTCTAGAATCTTCCATAACCAAAATTAAACATAACCTAAGGCAAAAATAACAAAATCAACTTTATAAATCACATACCCATATCATTTTTCATGATTCTAAACCAAAGTTTAAGAAAAGCTCAAAGATTGAAATTTCTTTTACCTCTTTCTCTCTCTAGAATTTCGAAAATCCAAGCTCCAATGGTAGCTTCATCTTCTTTCATGCTTTTCCTCTTGAAGAAGCATAAAAAACCTCTTTGAAAGCCATCAAAACCGAAACCTCTAAGCTTCCTTCTTCTTCTCTTCTTCTTTCTCACTCACCGATTCCTCACTTCTCTTTTCTTCTTATGTTTTCTTCTCTTTCTTCTTGATTTTCTTTCTTATTTTCGTGCACCAGACCTCCCAAACGACATCCATCTGATGAGTTTTGCCATGTCACTTTAAAATGGGGCACAAATGACCCTTATGCCCTCACTTGTTTGCTTATTTCCAAAATTGTCCCTGCAGGAACTTGAAAAACTGACTACTTGCGTCCTGTTTTCAAGCATTTAAACGAAATAATTTAGACAAACTTTCTTCTTGAAAATTGTTCCTCTAGATCATATGAATCCAACGCCACTGACCGCGCTCAATTCGGATCAGAAACGGAGAAGTTATAGCCAAAATACTATCGGACCTGCGAAAAATCTGAGACTGAACATTAACATAACTTCAGCCCAGAAATGGACAATCTTAGGGATGAAATTAAATTTCGATTCCTTCATAAGAGTTGTAGCCCTATATCTTAACTTTATTTTCCATCAAGAATCAACTCAATCGGAGTTGCACAGCTCCCGAATTTCACAAAATACTGAACTATGTTCAGAAAATTATCCAACTTATAACCTATAACCAAATCTCTTACTTTGGTTCAATCAATCTCTTTTCATTTAATCTCCTAAAAATCATAATATTCCATAACAATGAAATTAAATGTCTTAGGAATCCAACGCTTCGAGAATCAAATCAATCGGATGTCGGACGAAGGAATTATAAGCAAAAGATTACGAAAGGGATCGGATAAAGAAACGAAGTAACGGAACTTCAAAACCAAACTTTTCAAAAATCATATCTCTCGATCCCGAAATCAGAATTTGACAAATTTGGTGTCAATAGAAAGATCAAAGGAAGCTTTACAACTTCCCTGAAGAACTCAAAATCAAATTAGGTCTTGAAAGAGGTCAAAACCTCAATTAAAGATTATGTCCAAAACAGCTTTTCCTAAACGACTTCCAATTTTTAATCGCTCATAACTCCTAGCTCCGATATCGAAAAATTGCAAACTTTATAACAATGGAAAGATAAAAACATCATCTAAAACTTTCATGAAGACCACTTACTCTAATTCAAATTAAATCCATACGACGAGTGGTCTCGAAGCATAGAACACACAATTATATACTTACTAGCATTTTCAAAACAAAGCATATCTTCAGAAAATCATATCTTTCAATCCAGACATCGAAAAATAGCAAACTTTATGTCCACAAAAAGCTCTCGACGGAGGCTACAATTTTTATGTTGATCATTTTCTCGAATTTTGCCTAAATCAAAAAGTCAACTTTTTCTTCAAAAAGTCAAACTCCGAGCGAACTTTGATTGATCATAACTCTCACTCCCGATATCGAAAAATATCAAACTTTATGGCTACAGAAAGCTCTTGACATAAACTACAAGTTTCCAGAAGATCATTTTCTCAAATTCTCCCAAAATCAAAAAGTAAACTCTCAAGTCAACCATTTAATCACTATTCATCCCCAAAGTCAAACTTTCTAAATTCTTCAAATTTTCACACTTTTTCTTTTTAATTCTTGCTATTTAACTTCATTTCAATCAACTCATCCACTTTCTTCTCATAATCCATATAAATTAACTCAAATATCAAAGTCCTCAAAATTAAACAATTCTTTTCTTATAAATTTTTTTTTCATCAAATTTCCTTAAATTCATAATTTTCTCATCAATTTCTTTCTCACTTAAATTCATTTTAATATTTCTAATTTTCATCAAAAGTTCGGGGTCCAACATTTCTCCCCCTCTTAAAAGAATTTCTTCCTCGAAATTCACACTTAAGAACATAATATTTCGTATCTAATTCCTTCTCATAATATTTTCTCAATCTCTTCATAATTTCTCAATTCTTGAATCAATTACTCCATCCAAAATCATATCAAACTCACATTTTTCCTTAACATTTGAAACAAGTCAATGGTCCACGTCGTAATGACTCTTCATATGGACCAAAATCACTATTTCACTTAATCCTTTGAATTTCTATACACATTTCTCTATCAATTTATCTCATTCTTCAAAATTTTCATCTCACATATGCATATTCGAAATCAATTCCTCTAAATTCATCATGTAATTCAAATCTAAATTTCCATTTTCACAATCCATCTAAATCAAACAATCAATTAGGTTCTTCCCAATTCACCAAGAAATTATAATCTCAAATTCATAATCATAAACCTAAATCAAACATAATTCTTAACCTTAATCTCATCTCATAATTGCATGTACAAAATCAAATCGCCAGCATGAACTTCAAATCTCAAGTTCATTTACACACACCCAAAATCAATCAAAGTTCTTAACCTCACTCACTCAGACAATCACTAAATTCATTCTTAATAACCATAATGCCCAAGTATGATCATAATACTGGGCTCTGACATTCTCACAAATTCATTTTTTTATCCTTACACACTCTCATCAATCTTCTATGCCCAGTTAAGACCATAGTACTGGGCTTTGATACCATCTATGTTGGGACCCGATCCGAAAATCGGATCCCAACCGAAAATCAGGAATCGGATACGAAGAACGAGGCGAATTCAAATTGGATATGTAGCGCCCCCTCATCGTAGGATACACATCGGGAAACCCGAAGGTCGCTCCGATACAAATCCCACGATGAAGGTGCACCACCAGAACATTTCCCAATAATATCCACATGGCATCGCAATAATTTAAAACCATAACATAACACAATATCAGAAACCGCTAAATTTTAAAATAATAATATCAATGACATAATCATCCAAAGAATAGAATAGACAAGTCTATCGGGTCCCCTAAACAAAACCAAAAGGAAGGCGATACAAACATCTATCCTAAGTCATCCTCAAAATCCAACCCAAATTGACCGACACATGTGCCATCGCTTCTCCCGCCAAAGACGCCGCACGGTAGGAAAAGGCTATCTCTGAGCTAGGGTCTATTCCATCATCTGAAAAATAGGTTACAATTTTGGGTGAGTTTGCGAACTTCGGTGAGAAACCATCATCGATGGTTCACTCAAATCATGCATTACGCAAATTGCGCAGTAATATTCAATTAACAGTATTATATAACAATTTACAGTAGATCATGGCATCACACGATTCAAGATAATCATCACAGAATGTGGCAATTCAATCATCATGTATATAATGCATATGAGACTCTTTCCGGTTATTCAAGATTGTGCCCAAGTGCTCGATCGATTGTTCGATGGGGACGCGTCGAGATTTCGTAACATCCGTCACCGATGGGATGTGTACGATTCATTACATTCGTATTTGTACATGTGCATGTATTATAGTATATTGTATAATTGGCCTTTGACGTACATGCATGTATGACATATTTCGATTTGATTTGGAAATTTATTTGGGTTAATTGATCTGTGAGAAATTTAATTGGTATAAGAAATGAGAAATTGGAGATTGTAAAATGAAATGGAAATGATTTGGGCAAGTATGATAATTAGGTCAAATTAGGTTCGAGAATTTGATTTGAGTTAGAAATGAGATTTTTGAAGTTGAATTGTGAAATTGGAGTATATGCTAATGAGTTTTCTATTTTGTGGATTTATAGGAATTTTATGGAATTTTGAACAATAGGTCTTGATGGAAAATTTGATAAATGATGGTTGATTGAATATCCGGTTCAAATTGATTATCCTATGGCACAGACAGGTTAGAAATTTGATTTGAGGAATTATGGTTTAGCCATTAGAATTGGAAGAAATTTAATTTGAAATTGATTTGAGGTGGTTTGGATCCGGATGGTGGTAAGCATTCTAGCCAAACAAGCCCTTGTCTTTATATATATATATATATATATGCCCTACCTTTGAATTTCTTCTCCCACGACATTTGCTTCTTCTTCTTCGTTTCTTCTTCCTCTTCTTGACTAATTTCTCTTGGAGATTTGAGGTTCTTCATCAAGTAAGTTACTTCTAACTTGTTTTATATAGTTTGATTGGTTGATTTATAGAGTTTATTAGAGGATTAAACATGAAAATCTAAGGATTTGGGTTTAAGATTTCAAAGTTGGTTTTCGTGGTTTTAGGGTTGAATTTTAGGAATTTGATTGTTTGATGAAATAGAAACTAAAGACTTGTTGTATGATATGTATGGATTTATTTAGGAGTGGTTTGTGAGAAGAAAATCTGGATTTGGAACTAAAATCTGTCGAAAATCTGGGTTTTCTGGGCGTGTCTGCAATTGCTCGCTGCGACGTGCGAAGAACACACCGCGACGAACAGAATTGCTTCGTACGCCGCGACGTGGGCCGAAGCGGCGCTGGCGAGGAGGACAAGGCATACGTCGCAACGAGCTAACGTCGCGACGTCGCGACGTGGGATGCCCGATTCGCGTGCATCGTTATTTCGACCGATAATGAATTAGGGTTTTAATAATTGGGGTTTAGGCAATTGAGGATCTATTGGCTATGGATTAAATTCAATTTGGAGATTTTGAATTTGGAAATTAGAAATTTAGTTCGGGAATTAAGATTGAGATCGGAAATTGAATTAGGTCGGAAATGTCATAATTTGCATAGTATGTACATGATTTGATTCATATGCATAATTAAGCATCGAATTGGTACCAGTAATAATGTTATGTATATTTTGATTGATATAGCGGCTCAAGCGGATCGCCGATCGTCGACATAGGCGAGACTTCCGCGAGAGTTCGGAAGTTCGAGGTGAGTAACCTAGTTGGTTTCTCAATCTCTAATGTCTATATGTGCCTTGTATGTGAATTATTTGTGATTACGATTAAATGATTTGTATGAGATATATCGGTATAAATTGTGAAAGTATGCTAGGCATGATTAGAAATCGATGAATCGGCGGTTGGACTGGAGCACATTCTCGATCGAGTGGAGCTACAAGCTCATCAATTGTGATAAGTGAAAAGGATTAGTGAATACCCGGAGGCTCTCCTATCCCTAGTGCGCGTGGGTCAGTAGTGTATACCCAGAGGGCTCTCCTACCCCAAAACGCGATTACGTGTGATGTGCCCGAAATGGGATAACTCGACGCCCACCACAACACTAATAATGAATCGAAATCATTGTGCATACGATGCGTGTTCACGCTATGAATGTGCTATGGACTAACCGCCAATGTGTGATTTTGATGTTGTGAATTTCGAGTTATGATATGTGTTGCTTTTATGCATGATTGCGTAATGCATGAATTGGGTAAACCATCGATGATGGTTACTCATTGAGTTTCGCAAACTCACCCAAATTGCGACTATTTTTCGTGACGACGGTAGTGTGACTCTAGCTCGGATTTTGAGACTTTTCTGCTGTGTGTGTGCTTGCAAGAGGAGCATGGCCCATGTGTCGGTCATTTGGGGATCCTTTGGGATATTTTGGGGATGACCTAGATAGGAGCTTACTGTTTATTTTAGACATATGTAGTTGTAAATTATGACCAGATATTGTATTTAGGATTTATGAATGCAATGAGAAGTACTCTTTGGTTTTGAAATTTAGTGATTGTGATCTTACTGCTTTGATTATATTGATGCCATGAGGTTTTAATAGAAGCGATTGTTTGGTAGTGCACCCTCATCGTAAGGTGTGTATTGGTACGACCTACGGGCGTATCGGTGTATGCTCTACTGCAGGGCGCCATAATTTCTCCCCTAGCTAGGGCGGTCAAGACAAAGATTCGAGCTCGAGGCTCTTTCGATGATAATAGCAACTTGGGTCACATTCCATTATCGATCATGCATTTATGCATGCAATGCGATGTTCGAGAATTCAAGATTCAATGATTGATGTATGGCTATAAAAGCCCAGTATTGTATTTCTCAGTAACATACTGATAATTCATCCAAGACTGATAATTCATTCCGATCAAGAGAAACATGTCATTCGATCATGTACATTTCAGACATTTCAGTAATCATGCAATTTCACATTCTAATACAGTAGAGGCATACCATCCGATCATGTATATTTCAGAAATCATACAGTTTCACATTTGGCAAGTAATTCACGTTGAGCATTTAAACAGTCAGGAATTTGAGAAACCAACTAGGTTACTCACCTGTAACTTCCGAGCTACTGCCTGGAAGTTCCAGCAATGTCCGTGGAACGACGATCCAACGGCGCCTCTATAACAGTAAAAATGCAGTCCATTACTAATTGCTCAATTAAACAGTGCAGTAATGCATATGTCTCAGTGAAATGATGTACAATGTATGTCCATGATTTTCTGGTACTAAATCCCAATTTCGGTACTTTAAGCCCAATTCTATCTCTTTGTTCAATTGATCACTAATAAATGATCCATTCCTAAAATCCTGTCAATTTTTCTCAATTCGAATCACCTATAGCAATTTTTCCTATTCATCGGGTCAAAACCTTAATTGCAATTCCCAATCAAAACTCCAATAGTCTCAATTTGACATTTAGGTCACACCATAACCCATGATTGACCTTAATCTCTATAATTCATTACCAATTAAATCAATTCTAACTCCCATAATTATCCTCAATTGTAGACCTCTTTCTCTAGTTCACAATGAATCAGGAATCACCTCCATCTGAGGTCTATACCATAAGTTATGCCCAATAAACTAATACTCATCCATTCAGAAATCACCCCTTCGCCGTGACCTATTCCCTTCGCATGACGAAGAGAAGATCTTCATCGCCTGGCGTGAAACACGCCGCCATGCATGAAACCCTTCGCGCCTCTCGCCGCGACGTCCAGCCCGCTCGTCGCGACGTGTAAATTAATTTTATTCGTCGCGACGAAGGCCTCAGCGCCTCTGCGCTCGTCGCTACGTGCGACGGTCCGATCGTCTTCTCTGATCGATTTCTGCCATTAAAACACTCTCAACTCCACATTTAACACTCCCATCTACTCTATCTAACTCATTAAATATCATAAATACAGTAAAAGCCATTAATGACAACATTAAACACAAAAATACTTACCAATCAAACGATCGATCCACAATCACCTTAACCCTAAAAATCCTCTGAAATCAACGATCCAACAATTTCAAAGCCTCAAACCTTCACCAATCACCATAGATAAGTTAGACTAACACAATAAGGAAGAAGCCATAAGAAGAAATCGAAGGATCTCACCGTTGGGAGAAAAATCGAATCACTGTAGAGGGGAAGAACTCATATGCCTTAGGTAAACTTTCCCAAATCTCAAACCTAGGCTATATATATAGACCTAAGTCTTCAAATCAGTCCAAATTTCAGTCTCTAAATTTCAATGGCTCACATTTTAATTCGCTAACAGTATAACCCTAATATTTCTTTTGCCATTGGACAATTATTTGGTCTTATCTGATCAATCGATCATCACTCCAAAATTTTCGGTCCGCATTTTCTCCCGAATTTCCGAATATTTCTCATAGACCACTATCAGTTGCCAATCACTCTTAGACTATTCTAAATCAGTCATTCGGGCTCACTTACTCTTAATTCCTCAATCAATTACAGTCCAGTCAGTTCACAATCCAGTCAGTTCTTACTCACAATTTAGTGTCGGAAAATCATGAATGCATGTACCTATGTATAAATCCATATGCAATAAACCTGTTCCTCTATAATAAGAGGCCAGTAACATGCTCAATCGGTGAATGCAATGAAACCTATCAGTCTGACCCATAATTACCAAAATGCCCTTGCTAACAGTAACGGGATGTTACAGGATAACTTGAATTCGATAACGACAAACAAAGCAACGAAACGAAAGAGGCCGAAACAAAGCGAAATCGATACTTAACAAATGTCCGACATCCGTGCATAAATTATCTAAAGGAAGCGTTGCGTTGGATATCTGGACTAAGACATATCCGAAATCTAGTATAAACTTTTTTTTTCTTTTCTTATTCTCATTTCTGACCTCATTAGTCAATCTCATTCAAATCACACAACCAAATTCCACTTTTGGAAAAATCATTCTCATGCAAATCTCTAAATCTGATCATATTCTTATTTATCCATACAAATCGTAATTTACATTTTTATTCTAATTTTATCAAAATTTTGAAAGATAACTTTGCTTTTGACCAAAATTTTAAAACCAAAGAAACGCACTTCTAATACATAATCCAATAGCACAAGGCAACATCGGACCTCCCGTCCGGCATCCAAACACCAGAAGAAACACAATCTTAGTTCTAGACATTTCATCATTCCAATCCATAATACATCTCAACTCAAATATCCACAATTCAATCACAAGCCATTCATATACATTCCACTTGCCATTTATATCCATCTCAATTCAAATTTACGTACAAAATCTATTCCACAATCATACGTAACTCATAACTGAAATACATCATAAATTTACATAATGACTTTTCAAGCCATAAACAAAAGCAATACATAATCCATAAACCTTTTTCACAACTTCAAAACAAAACTCCAACATCACACATAAAACAAAGCATACAAAAACTATCGGGTTGACATCATACTCGTCTTCCATTCGATCTCCTGCGTGAAAACCTGGAGATGGGGATGAAAGGGGGTGAGCACTAAGCTCGTGGATAACATATTTGTAAATTGAACAATAAGCGAAAAGTGTCCTTTAAAACTTTTCAAACATTTCCCATTTGGAAATTTATCCAAACATTCATTTTAAAACCTTTCAAAACATTCATAAACCTTCATCAACATTTTCTAAAATTTCCAAATCTTCATTTGTTTCAAAGTATTCAAAAACATTTACTTTCTCATTTCTCATGTACAATTTCAAATATGAATGCATCACGTCATAATACATCACAACATAAACAAAGCAAAATCACATAACACGTCAAGTGGTTTAGTGTTGGACCTACACCCCACCCGTAGGTGTTTGCGAGTTATCTTTGCGGCGTGTGTTTCATGGGTTATACGCGACATCCAACACAAATCACATAACACATCAAATGGTTTGGTTTGGTTCGGTCCAAAACAGACGATTGCATATTTTAAGATAGCGATTACATGCGGCCGTGAAAGAGAGGAGAGTCCGAGATCGGAACTCCTATGCCACTAGCGGGCAGCCGGAAGAAGGCTATAACAAGTAGAGACAGCGCTGACTCACAAAGGACCTTACCAAACCTATATAGCACATAAGCAAAACATAATTTCAGATGGCCTGAAGGCACTTTTCAAACATCTTGCTTTTCACATTTTTCATCTCATAACATCAAATTGTGTCATAAATGACACAAGCATATATTTACATGAATTCACATAATCAATCTAATGAAATGCACATCACCAAATTAATCACATAATAATCACATTCATGACCAAACATGCACTAATTTCTTTAAATCATTTAAATCATAAATCGAATAATTTGAAACTCATGAATTTCATAAATCTTGTATTTTCTCAAAATCATTTTCATAAAATCATTTATCAAAACTTTGCTTCTTAATTTTTCAAATTCGCATTCTTAGCTTACAATTCAATAAATAAATATACTACCCACCTCATATCCATGCTAGCATCTTGTCCAATGCTTCAATTTGACCTTTTCTCCTTTCTTCCTTCCAATTGAAAATTTCCTAAATCAATTTCATCCAAAATTTAATCTCATAAATAACTTAATCCTTCAATTTGATGCTTAAGTCATCAATTCTTACTAATTCAAGATAGTTACATCACTAATTTCAAAAACCCCCAATTACAAATTGAACCTAAACCAATCCAATCAAATTCAATATCATAATTAACTTAATTTCTCAAATTGAACTTAGGAAATATCAATTCCTCTCATATTCAAACTATTTCAATCTCCAATTTTGAAAATCCTCAATTTTCAAAATTGGCCTAAACCAATTGCACAAATTCAATATCATAAAACATAATTTCTTCAAAATTGATTCCATAATTCATCAATTCATGCTATTATTGATGATTCTACACCATTAATTCACAAAATCCCCAAATTCTAAATTAAGCCTAAATCCCCAATTTACAATTTTTCAAATTAAACTTCACCTAAAGCATAAACATCAAAATTAACTTAAGAAATCAAAAATTTATCACTAATTCAAGCAATCTAAAGCAACAATTTCAAAAACCCCCAAATTGTACTATTCATCATCTTCTTCACTAAGCTTTCTCTCTCTAGAATCTTCCATAACCAAAATTAAACATAACCTAAGGCAAAAATAACAAAATCAACTTTATAAATCACATACCCATATCATTTTCCATGATTCTAAACCAAAGTTTAAGAAAAGCTCAAAGATTGAAATTTCTTTTACCTCTTTCTCTCTCTAGAATTTCGAAAATCCAAGCTCCAATGGTAGCTTCATCTTCTTTCATGCTTTTCCTCTTGAAGAAGCATCAAAAACCTCTTTGAAAGCCATCAAAACCGAAACCTCTAAGCTTCCTTCTTCTTCTTTTCTTCTTTCTCACTCACCGATTCCTCACTTCTCTTTTCTTCTTATGTTTTCTTCTCTTTCTTCTTGATTTTCTTTCTTATTTTCGTGCACCAGACCTCCCAAACGACATCCATCTGATGAGTTTTTCCATGTCACTTTAAAATGGGGCACAAATGACCCTTATGCCCTCACTTGTTTGCTTATTTCCAAAATTGCCCCTGCAGGAACTTGAAAAACTGACTACTTGCGTCCTGTTTTCAAGTATCTAAACGAAATGATTTGGACAAACTTTCTTCTTGAAAATTGTTCCTTTAGATTATACGAATCCAACGCCACTGACCGCGCTCAATTCGGATCAGAAACGAAGAAGTTATAACCAAAATACTATCGGACCTACGAAAAATCCGAGACTAAACATTAACATAACTTCAGCCCAAAAATGGACAATCTTAGGGATGAAATTAAATTTCGATCCCTTCATAAGAGTTGTACCCCTATATCTTAACTTTATTTTCCCTTAAGAATAAACTCAATCGGAGTTGCACAACTCCCGAATTTCTTAAAATACTGAACCATGTTCAGAAAATTATCCAACTTATAACCTATAACCAAATCTCTTACTTTGGTTCAATCAATCTCTTTTCATTTAATCTCCTAAAAATCATAATATTCCATAACAATGAAATTAAATGTCTTAGGAATCCAACGCTTCGAGAATCAAATTAATCGGATGTCGGACGAAGGAATTATAAGCAAAAGATTACGAAAGGGATCGGATAAAGAAACGAAGTAACGGAACTTCAAAACCAAACTTTTCAAAAATCATATCTCTCGATCCCGAACTCAGAATTTGACAAATTTGGTGTCAATAGGAAGATCAAAGGAAGCTCTACAACTTCCCTGAAGAACTCAAAATCAAATTAGGTCTTGAAAGAGGTCAAAACCTCAATTAAAGATTATGTCCAAAACAGCTTTTCCTAAACGACTTCCAATTTTTAATCGCTCATAACTCCTAGCCCCGATATCGAAAAATTGCAAACTTTATAACAATGGAAAGATAAAAACATCATCTAAAACTTTCATGAAGACCACTTACTCTAATTCAAACTAAATCCATACGACGAGTGGTCTCGAAGCATAGAACACACAATTCTATACTTACTAGCATTTTCAAAACAAAGCATATCTTTAGAAAATCATATCTTTCAATCCAGACATCGAAAAATAGCAAACTTTATGTCCATAAAAAGCTCTCGACAGAGGCTACAATTTTCATGTTGATCATTTTCTCAAATTTTGCCTAAATAAAAAAGTCAACTTTTTCTTCAAAAAGTCAAACTCTGAGCGAACTTTGACTGATCATAACTCTCACTCCCGATATCGAAAAATATCAAACTTTATGGCTACAAAAAGTTCTTGACATAAACTACAAGTTTCCAGAAGATCATTTTCTCAAATTCTCCTAAAATCAAAAAGTAAACTCTCAAGTCAACCATTTAATCACTATTCATCCCCAAAGTCAAACTTTCTAAATTCTTCAAATTTTCACACTTTTTCTTTTTAATTCTTACTATTTAACTTCATTTCAATCAACTCATCCACTTTCTTCTCATAATCCATATAAGTTCACTCAAATATCAAAGTCCTCAAAATTAAACAATTCTTTTCTCATAATTTTTTTTTCATCAAATTTCCTTAAATTCATAATTTTCTCACCAATTTCTTTCTCACTTAAATTCATTTTAATATTTCTAATTTTCATCAAAAGTTCGGGGTCCAACATATGTTGACCTCGTTCTCTATGACAATGGATAATTGAACCAACCTTAGTGAGGATTCTACTTTGATAATTGAATTTGGAGTTTTATATTATATAATTGTTAGAAATATGTGGACTAATATAATCACAACATTAATTACATATTCATGACTATTAATCGAATTGTCTAATGTATGTTTAATAACCATAATGGGATGGTTAATAATTTACTAATTGCATTTAAGGCACATGGTAATACCCTAATAACTATATATTGTCCCATTAAACTATAGTTCATAACATCCTTAAAATTAAACAATTATCCTTTTTTTACCCCTTAGGGTATAACATGTTATAAGGAATAACATACGGTGAGATTGTGTGCATATTGTGTGAAAATAGAAAATTGGGTCTTCTACCATAAGCTTCCTCTTTTACACAAGGTTTGTTGATATTGATAGGTTGTGGTGTCCAAAATGGAGAGAATGCACCAAGATTCTATGCCAAACATTGGAGGTATGTTAACCTTATTGTGTAGTTAATGCTCTAAATAAAATGTAAATCTTAGCTTTGTGATTATTGATGATTGCATTCGTAATAACAATTGGTATCAGAACTCCATGGTCATTTGATTTTAGGGCTTGTATTTAGGTATAAACCCATTTTTTTAAATCATTTTTGGAATAAATGACTTCAAAATGATGCATTGAAAATGTTTTTGGTTGTTGTTGTCACCTTTTACATTTGTTTTGGAAAAAAGAATCACAATATTTTTGGTGAGATTTTGAAAAGTTTTGATGTTGTCATTAATGGCCAAAATGGGTTTGATATTTTAAGGTTTTGGAGCACTTTTGATTGAAATGGATATGGGAAATCCATAGAGCATGAAAAATGGAAGGAAACCTATCAAACATTGTCAGAAATCAAAGTTAGGAGAGGAAGTTACAGGTGAGTTAGACCCACCGACCTATCTTAGGGTCAGGGACGACCCAGACGACATCATTTCGACCCTACTGACTATATTTTATTTTTATTTTTATTTTTATTTTTAAAATATTTAAAAAAATCCTATACAGGCATGTGGATGCATGTGCAAGGTCCTATTTGGACCTTTTTTCATCATTTTGCTCCATTTTTATTCTATTTTTCCATATGTTTAAACACAAGATTAATTAGTATTTTTTATTTGATCATTTTAATTGTTTTAATCTTATTATGGCATAAACATGATTATTTGTTGACAATAGTGAATGCGTATTTTTACCTGTCATAAAATTGAGCATGTGAAACTATTTATGATAAGAAATTTTTAAATATTAATATATGTTTAAGCGTTTGTATTTTTCCTCTAAAATAACATTAAGATCCATAAGGGTAATTAATTATCACATCGATAATTACTATTTAGTAGGATGCTTAATATGGTGAACAAAATTTATTGAAATATTATGAACTGCAATATTATGAATTGCACAAATTTTCTATCCTTTTGATAGGTCATTGATGATTTAATTGTAATATTTAATAAATTGTTCTTACTTGTGAATGAGTTTTATATTTATTTAAGGAACTATAGCATAAATGATACAATTAAATTTGAGAAAAAGAGCACGAATTGCATGAGTTTGTTTTAAGATGCATATCATGGTTATTGCCCTTGGTTCTCATTCAACTCTAAGCAATCCAAGAGTCTCTGTTATCTTGACGTTGAGTGGAACGAACCGCAAGCAGTGGTTTAAATCTCTCATGATAAATTTTACTATCATGCAAATGGATTTGGCCTTGAGAATTGAAGCACCACCTAAACCCTCTAATGATGCTACTGACAAGGAAAAGAAATCCTATGGTGATTGGGAATACTGTAACCTATATTGTTTGATGATTATGAGGTATCACATAGCTGAATCCATTCATAAAAGTATTCCCGAGGCTAATAGTGCAAAGGATTTATTTGCTGCCATAAAAGTATTCATGTGTGGTTGTTGTTGGAAGAAGAGTTTCAGTGATAAAGCAAAAAGAAAATGTGCAGAAAGTGTGGTGAAGGACTATAGAAATTGGAGTTATATGAAGTGTGCTGGAGTGTACATGCAGTGTTTTACTAAATATACATCTGTATTTAAAGCATAACTTGATATGTGAATATCCAATTTGGAAGGATTTTGATTTAGAATAAACTAGAGACATAGGAATAAATTTTTCATGAAGAAATCGAAACTGAAATATGTCCTAAAAGTCTTGAAATTTCGCTTGAAGTTGAGAGTTGTATTATATTGAGGTATGAAAATAGTCTGCAGATTTTTGATTATAACTTGAATGATACTGAACCAAAATGCATGAAATTGATGTCATTGAACACTTAAGACATTGTGGAACATTTGTTTAGTAGAAGGTATTGCCTAAATACCTCATTGTCTAGGTCAAAGTGGTCATACAAATCTGACCCGAAATTTACTTAAGGTAAAAATCTGGAAATTTGATAGGTTTCATGAATATGAAGTTGAAAAGGTTTAATCAATTAAAACATGTTTCAGTATTTTGATGATATCTTGGTCTGTAGATTTTCAAATGAGTTGATTTTTAATTCATATTAAATTAGAGACTTATGGCTACAATTTTCTTGAAGAAGTAGACTTTTAATTCTGTATCCAAGCATTTCAAAATCTAGCTTCAAATTGAATCTTGATTGAGGCTGTAGCCCTACTAGGGACAGAAATCATATCCTGTGATTATTGAATAAAGTGTATTGATGTAATCTGAATTAGATTGAGGTGTCTTCATCAAAGTTTTATCTTATTCTCATAGCTTTAAATTGGTATAAAGTTTGTAATTTTTAGATATTGGAATTGAGAGTTATGAGGTGTACAACTTGGAGGCATGATCATGCATTAGCCAAATATTTCATATGTACACAGTTTGTGGTATTTTGAGCATAACTCATTGAATAATAAACAAAATTGGATGAACTTGGTATCATTGGAAACCTAAGACAGAGAGGGAAATCTTTCTATAAGGAAGTATTGCCTAATTACCTCACCTTCCTGATGAGAATAATTGAGAAAAGTGGGCCTGAAGGTTAATTGTGAAATAAATCTAGATTGAGGGATTGAGTATGATTTCATGATCGATAATGTGATAAGATTAAGGATAAGAAACCCAGATTTTTGTCATGAACATGCATCATACATATTCATTATACATGAATGTGCATAATTGAATTTATAATTGTGTGCAATAATGATATGTATTTGTATCGAGCGACCGATTCCAGATATTACCGGGACGTTGAGGCAATAAGTAATATGGGAGATTTTGTAAGTAATTTAGATGGTAAATTTTATGAGTAACCTAAGATGGTCTCGCCTTGATTTGTCTTGTTTATTACTGAATTGAAATTGATATTGATGAATGTGTACTGATTCCGGACATGAAGGTCCGAGGTATTGATTAATGAATATGATATTGAAGTGCTATTTACCTTACTTTGTTTTGCTTGTTTAATTTGATTTATGTTGATTGTATTCTGAATTCCGGGCAATGATTGTCCGAGGCGTTTGATGCATGTTTATATCATTGGAAGTGTTACTTGCAAGTGAATATGATTGACTACTTGCTTTGCACATGAAATGTCTGAAATGACCTTGTTTTGTTTTAAAACTGTTGAGTCCTAGTTGCGGGTAAATAGGCATACCTAGAAGGGTCTGCAGCTGCTTCTGTGACACTTCAGTGTCTTTTGTTATTAACACTTTGGTGTATTTTGTTATTGAGATGTAATTCTCTTCTGTTATATGATACCAATTATGGTATCTTCTGTATAAGTCCCATTACCCACTTCTATAAATTGATTTAACAGTCTTATCATTTTGTACTATGATATTAATTTGATTTTGGTATAAGCTAAATTGTATTATGTTTTTGAAGGGTTTGTACCCTCTTGTGTTGAACAATTTTGTTATTTATAAAAATCTGTTTTGTTATGAATTTTTGTATCTGTTGTTGACTTATAGTTTAGTTATTACTCACTAAGTTATATGCTTAGCACGGTGGATTTGCCTTGTGTAGGTTCTGAAAGAGGGACGTAGGAATTGGGACAAGACAACCGCGATGGCCAAAGGAGTCTAATTTTTTTTTGTTCATATGTGTTTTGAGATTGTTTTTGGACTTGTATCTGATGTCTATAACTCCTAAATTTTTATTTTGTTGGGTTGTAATAACCTTAATTCAGGCTGCTTTTCGAAATTATGATATGCGATGTATGTTTGTTGAGATTTTGGGAATGCATGTATGTTATGTTTCGTGTGTTTTGGATATAGTTTTGGTTCTATTTTATCTATATGTTTTGTATGTGTGGCACTCGCAATATCCTCCCAGGGGGTATATGTGGGTGTTACAGTTACCATAAGCTTAAGGTATAGATATGGACCTTGATGAGGATTACATGGTATGGTTTGTGATGGGGACTCTTCCTTCCAATTTTGATTTGATTAGGTCAAGCTATAATGCTTAGAAAAAGCAATGGACTGTTAAGGGGATGACTACTATTCATGCCAAGAAAGAGGATGACATGAAAAAGGGAAGGGCAAGAAGCATCTCCATGATGACAAACCATAACAATTCTCAAAACAGAAAGTTCACTTCTAATAACTCAAGTGACTAAAAGCCTTTCAAGAAAAAAGTTCTTAGTCTTTAAGGAAGTGGACAGGTGGGCTCATCTTCCATTAGTCAGAAGAATAAGTTTTTCAAAGGGAAGTGCAATTTTTGTCAAAATTTTAGGCACAAGAAAGCTGATTACCGAAAACTCAAAGATCAATTAGAGAAGAAAGGTAATTGTCTTATTCTAGTTTGTTTAGAGTTTAATGTTATTGATGTGCCCTTAAATACCTGGTAGTTAGATAATGGATCAACAATTCATGTTACGAATTTCTTGCAGAAACTGACAAGTTGAAGAAGGCTGACTAGTTCTAAGCAACATGTGTAGATGGGAGATGATATCAATGTCAAAGTTAAATTTTTTGGGACAATTAGACTATAATTGAATATAGGACATCTTTTGGTGTTATATGATGTCACTTATTTACCCTTTATTAGGAGGAATTTGATTTCTATATCCATTTTGGATATACTAGGTTATAGTCTTCTTTTTGGAACTGAAAAACTGACTTTATATCATGACTCTCTTTTGGTGGGAAATGAATGATGTTGTTACTGTTGCTTTTTCCTCTTCTCTTAATACTGTTGTTGGTTCCAAATGTATAAGGTTGGATTTGAGATCTTCTATGTTATGGCCTAAACATTTAGGCCATATTTCTAGAGATAGAATGGAGAGTTTGACGAAAGATGATGTACTTCAAGATCTTGATTTTTCAGATTTCACTACTTGTATTTATTGTATTAAAGGAAAGTTGACTACCAATGTTAGAAAAAAACAAAACATGTAGGTGCTTAGAATTGTTGGATTTGATTCATACTAATATATATGGACTATTTATTCCACCTGCTATGGGTGGTTATAAATACTTCATCACTTTTATTGATGATTTTTCCTGGTACGGTCATGTGGAGCTCATTCGTAAAAAATCTGAATCTTTGGAGGCATTTAAGAATTTCATGATGAATGTTGAGCTTCAAAAGGAGAAGAAAATCAAGGTAGTTAATTCTGATAGAGGTGGAAAGTATTATGGGTGTTATGATAAGAGTGGAAGGAATCTAGGGCCTTTTGCTAGATACTTGCAAGAATGTGGTATTGAAGCAAAATGTACAATGCCAGGAACACCTTAGGAGAATGAAATCGTTGAAAGAAGAAACCACACACTTCTTGATATGTTGCAGTGTATGTTGATTCATTCTAGTTTGCCAAATTTTTTGTAGGTTGAGGTGTTGAAGATAGCTACTTATATCTTGAATCAAGTACCTAGCAAGTTAATCCCAAAGACTCCATATGAGTTATGGTCAAATAAAAAAAACAAGTTTGCGTCATTTTCATGTTTAGGATGTAAATCAGAAGTGAGGCCCTGTAATCCACAATATAAGAAACTTGATCCGAAAAATATTAGTGGCTACTTTGTAGGCAACATTGTCAGATCAAAGGGTTCTAGATTCTATTTCCCATCTCACTTAACCAAAATTATAGAATTAGATAGAGTTGTCTATTTTGAATATGAATTTGGCTTAAGTCAAGGGTTAAGAGAAATTATATTTAGGGAAGAACAAATTCTAATCCCTGTACCTGTCACTTCCTCTCCTATTGATGCCCTATCATTGAATAGATTCCAGTAGAATCTCATGATGAACCTCAAAATCAAGCACAGGATGAAGTCATTAATACTGGGGATGATGAAGTTATTGTCAGGAGATCATAAAGAAAACATAGACCTACCATTCTTGATGACTATATTGTCTATTTACAAAGACATGAGTTTGATGTGGGAGATAATACTGAACCGGTCAATTATCAAGAAGCCAAGAATAGTCCTCAATCTGCATTGTGGATGAATGCAATGGAAGATGAGTTGAGTTCCATGTCACATAATGGAGTTTGGGAGTTAGTTGAACTACCTAAAGGTTGCAAACCCATTGGATGCAAGTGGGTTCAAGAAATCAAACATGACTCAAGTGGACAAGTAAAAAGGTATAAGGCTAAACTTGTAGCAAAAGCCTATAGCCAGAGAGAAGGCATTGATTTCAAAGAAACCTTCTTACCAGTTTCTACCAAAGATTCACTGCAAATTATCATTGTTATAGTTCCTCATTTTTATTTGGAACTCAAACAAATGGATGTGAGGACCACCTTCTTAAATGGAGATTTGTATAATGATGTTTATATGACTCAACCAGTTAGTTTCGAGATGACTAGTAAAGAACACATGGTTTACAAGCTTAAGAAATCTATCTATGGGTTAAAACAAGCATCAAGACAATGGTACCTCAAGTTTGATATAGTTGTCACTGCAAATGACTTCAAAGAGAATGTAGTTGATAAATGTATATATATGAAGTTTAGTCAGAGCAGTTTCATTTTTCTAGTACTGTATGTTAGTGACATTCTACTTGTTTTTAATGATACTGATCTATTTTTGGAGACAAAACAACTGTTATTTAGTAATTTTGATATGAAATATCTTAGTGAGGCCTCTTATGTACTTAGAATTCAGATTCTTAGAGATAAAGTTAATAGGATTCTTCAATTGTCTCAAAAGACTTACATTGATCAGATCTTGAAAAGATTCAATATGCATTCTTGTTCTCCTAGAAAGGCACTAATAGTGAAGTGTGACAAGTTCTTAAAGGCCCAATGTCCACAAAATGATAAAGAGGGAGATAAAATGAAAGTCATTCCTTATGCATCACTTGTAGGCATTCTAATGTATACTGAAGTATGTGCATGTCCTACTATTACTTTGTTGTAGGCGTGTTAGGAAGATACTTAAGTGATTCTAGACTTAGCCACTAGAAAGCGGCTAAGAAAGTGATGAGGTATCTTTAGGTAGTATGTTCAGTAACGTTCATTATGCAGGATATGTGGATGATAAAAAGTCCTCTTTAGGCTACATCTTTATGATGGCTGGAGGAGCTATATTATAGAAAAGTGTCAAACAGATATTCACAACGTCCTCTACCATGGAGGCAAAGTATACGGCATGCTATCAGGCAGCTTGTCAAGCAACATGACTGTGGAATTTTATTTCAGTTTTGAGTATTGTAAACTCTATTGTGAGTCCACTGAAATTGTATTATGTTTTGAGTCCACTAAAATTGTATTATAATAACTCCACAGCTGTAGCTTTCTCTAAGAACAATAAAAGTACTTCTCGCTCAAAGCATATTGATATAAACTATTATTTTTTTAAAGAGAAAGTCGTTAAATCCGTCATTACTATTGAGTATATGCCTATAGCTAGCATGTTAGCAGATCCACTTACAAAAGGCTTACCTATATGTGTGTTAGTAGAACATGTGTCCCGCATGAGATTGTTAGGAGCCTAACTTAATAAAATTAGTGGGAGTTTGTTATTTTGAATCGAACATGTTAATACTATGCACGGATTACTTATGATTTTTATAAATGAAATGAACACAATGATGCTTGTAGTCATTTCTTGTTAATAATGACATATATATGTTGATGTATATATGTAGTTTGATGAACTGATAGTTACAAAAAGAGACAAATGCGTTGTCTCAGTTGTTGTACTGCATGCATGTTGTTTTAATGGTTATTGTTGTATTTGAACATCTCCAAGGCCTAATCATATGTAGTATATATATCTTGTCGATAACATATTGCATATGACTTGTTTGACTACTTTTGGATGATGAAGATTGGTATGGTGGTTTGATTATATTTTCCAAGTGGGAGAATGTTAGAAATATGTGGACTAATATAACCATAACATTAATTCCATATTTATGACTATTAATTGAATTACCTAATATATGTTTAATAACCATAATGGGATGGTTAATAATTTATTAGTTGCATTTGATGCACGTGGTAATATCCTAATAACTATATGTTGATCCATTACACTATAGTCCATAATATCGTTGAAATGATACAATTATCCTTTGCTATCCCTTAAGGTAGAACATGTTATAAGGAATAACATATGGTGAGTTATGTGCATATTGTGTGGGTGTGAAAATAGAAAATTGGGCCTTCTATCATAAGCTTCCTCTCTTACACAAGGTTTGTTAATATTGATAGATTGTGGTGTCCAAAATGGAGAGAATGCACCAAGATTCTATGCCAAACATTGGAGGTATGTTAACATTATTGTGTAGTTAATGCTCTAAATGAAATGTAGATCTTGGCTTTGTGATTATTGATGATTTCATTTGTGAATAACAATAATATCTAGCAAGATATCTTTACTTTCTATACTATTAAAATGGGTAATAAGACTTATGCCAAAGTCATCGACATATGAGACGTATGTATGAAAACCGATATAGGTTCCAAGTTATTGTTCAAAAATATTTGAAATGTTTTTTGATATCATTTTCATTTGATTTCCATCGATGATTAAAGTTATCCCAGCACTTTTAGAAACAATCAAGTGAAGCTCTACAAAAGTTCTCTAATAGCTGGTAGAGGGAAGAAAAAAAACAATGTGCAAATGAAGCACACTAAGATGTGGCCATTAGAGGTTAATACATTTGATACTAAGTCCATCCAGTTATCACATAAACGTCTAGGTCATTTTGGGGAGAAGGGACTTGGGATTTTGCTAAAGAAGGAGTCACTTTCGATGAAGTCCTTATTGTTGGAAAATCAGGACAGGATCTAATCTCGACTGTAGCGCAATAATTATAAAACTTTGATTTCTCAAAAATTAAGATCACTTTAATTCTATAAAATGATTAACAACAAATCATAATAAAGCATGAAGGCAATTCATACCTTATTTTGAAGCTTTATCCTTATTTTGTTATATCCCTCAAATAGTTTCCAAAACTAATTCATCTCAACCATCGTAGCTGCGCAAATGTCGGACACCTCTAATGATATTCACATAATAGATTGAGAGAACTATGTGACTCTTACAGAGAGGGTTAAGTAAAAAGTAATAGCTCAATTATTATTTATAATAAATTTTGGACGTGTTAGTAATTAACTAAAATTAAATTCTAATTTCAATTAAAATTTAAATAGAATTACAAATAATTCTAAGTAAATACCATTTATACCCAAATAATATCCAATATCTTATATTGATCCTTATTTATTAAATATATCATATTTTTCATAAACAGTGTTTTCAATTTTAAACAGATCTTGACTTGTACCTTATAAAATGATTTATAAGAGTACATTCAAGCTTATCAATTTTGTCATGACTTTCCCAATATGTGTTAATTTTTGAATTTTTGTTTTTCTTTGAAAATATGTGATTGGAAACAATTCATTACAAATTTGATAGTTTTACTGAATTGGAATGCTTTTGTACTAGTTATGAGTGTCGATAAATCAGTGAGTTGATCTATCTTATAAATTCAAATAATGAATATTTAACGATCATTATGATATTCTTGTGTAAGATGCACATGCATAAGTAATGATGATTTTTTCTGAATATTTTTATCATCTAAAAAAATTATGAATGAAAGAATAAATTCACTCCACTAGGTTTGCACTAATAAAAAGGTCGAAGTTAAAAAGTGATGATAATAGCCATTTAAAATGGTGACCTAATTGAGTAACTAGGGATGTTCATGACTAGGTGCTTACTTTTGTGTTAAAAGGCTAAGTGACTTTCAAACAAGCTTTTAGTGCTCTTGTTTAAATTTATGTCTTAGTTATAAAAAAAGGTATGAATGTGTTTAAAAGTTGAAGCATGTATCTTGTGTACGATTATTTATATATAGAGTTGAGACTTTATGATTTGGTTTGAAATTTGAAAAGTTATGAGGAAAATTGAATCAGCTTACAAATTGATGCAAGTAATTAGTTGCATAATATTTTGATGATCCTTTATAATTGAATGAGTAATGGAGAATTTTCAATTGTATGTTTGATAGGTTTAGAAGTCATTTAGTTTCACTTATATTTTGTTGTTGTGATTTTTAATTTTAATTTTCTGTTTTTGTTTCAGTTTTAAATAAAATAAAACATATCTAGTTGTTCATATATAATAATTACATATTAGATAAAACTTAAAGATAAATTATTTTATAAATAAATAAATTAAATTAATTAATATTAATCTCTTATATAATATTTGTTGAAAATTATCAATAAAAATTATTATATTTTATTAAAATAAATGATTAATAATTAAATTTTTATTTATAAATTAATGTTTATTTTATTATTTATCTTTTATTATTAAATAAAATTTTATTTAAAATTTATATATTCTAAAGATATATTAAATTTAAATGATATTTATTAATTATTATTAAATTAAAATTGTTTTTAAAATAGTTAAATTAAATTAAATTATACAAAATTCTTATTAATATTAAATAGTTAAATAATATATATTTAGTTCGATAGTAAATAGACTATGGTAAAAGCAAAAGCAAAAATAAGATTCACTTTTATATTTTCATAAGCTATGAAAACTGAAAGAAATAAAAATAAAACCCAAATTAAAAAGTATTTTACTGAGTTTGAAAACAAAATCAAAAATAAATGAAAATATACAAGTCCTTAACATTTTTCTTAAATAATTTTCTATTTTAGATTGAATAATGGATTGGTTTATTGGAGGACAAGCAATTGTTTAAATGTAGAAGAGTTTGATGTATGTTAGCGATACATTATTTTTAACACTATTTTCATTATATATTCTTAGGTTATGGTAAAACATATCAAAAGAGTTTATATAATGAATTAAAGTATTATTAGGTTGTCTATATTCGAAAGGCATTTCGGTTGATTAATCTTTTAATATGGATTATATATCTCAAGAGGAATATGATCTAAGTTAGGAACTTTTACTAGTCTAAAACTATAACAATTTATTAATCCAGTTATGAAATTGAATATAGTACAATCCTAGGAGAATATAGCCTAAATCTAATTAATTCGTTTATTGATATAATCTTAATCATTACGTCATTTTAGTGTTTAGATTTGTTATTTACTATTTTTCCTTATCCGTTCATCTATAGTGGTTGATCTAACTTTTAAGTTTGTGGGTAGTTAACTAATAATCCTTACTATCAAAATAAATTTGTTAGAATTATTCACGTAAAAATAAAAAAATGTTTTTCTTTTATTTGAACAGATGATCTCTTAAATATCGTTATCTTTCAGAGAAAAATAATCTAATAAATTTGATTTTTAACAATTCGAAATCTTAATAAAAATATTATTAATTGTTATCATTAAAATCATTATTTTAAAAGTCTTGGGCGAACACTCTAAATAGGCCTTTTAATTTTACTTTTGTGTCCCATATACCTATTTCAACTAATCAACCTAAATTACTATTGTTATTGCATTTAATGTGTTCAATATGTGTTGAGGAATAAAATTTATTATGAACTGCAAAAAGCCACCAACTACCATATTGTATATATGAAAAAAAAAAACATGCAGATATGACAAAATACAATCTTAAAAGGTTATTTGGAGTCGAATTTATGTAACCTCTTTCTAGAGTTTATCTTCGTTCATTAATCATCATTTTTCCTTCTCATGAAGGTGTATTATTGATTCATAAACTTGATAATTAATCGAGGAATTAATTTCTATATTATCCACTGTCATTGAAGACCAATCTAATTAACGTGACGCGAATTTACAAAGGAGAGCAGATAAAAAGCAAGAAAATAAAAGACATCACATGAAAGGAGGACATTTTCACTTATGCAAGAGCCAAGAGGTGCCTCTTTCTCCTCAACCCAAAAAAACAGTGGGCACATAATGCATCTTGGTTTCTCTGTTTCAGAGGCTCTTAGCCAACCCACGTTTATCGAAATTCCTCACCATATATGACATGCATGTATATGATGCTTTCAACTCTCCTCCTCCTGTAATATCTATCCATCATGTGAGCCTTATCATCATTACCGTTCCTGACCGTTCCCTCAGCTTTCAAGATATAAATAAACAACTCATTCACGTATATATAGTATCAAAAAGACAACAATTTTCTTCATTGGACCTCGCTTCTCTTCCTGGCCAATTCCAAACATGGAGAGTCTAGTGGAAAATATGAGTTTCGACATGAATTCTCTACGGACCAATCTTCCACAGAAGTAAGAACAAAACGTTGTTTTCATATCTTACTGCGTACATAAATATTGTTCTTATGCATGGGAAATTAAAGATCGAAACTTGATATGGTTGTAGATCTAAGTCTAATGGGACCTTGTATTTTCGACAGGAGAGGCTTGTCAAGGTATTATTCAGGGAAATCAAGGTCATTTACGTGCATGGCAGATGTTCATTGTCTTGAAGATTTGAAGAAACCTGAGCGTCCTGATGCAAAGAAAAGAAAGCAATGCCCAGATAGGAAGGATTTGCATGTTCCTTCATATCCATGTCGACGAGCTTCTAACCAGTGTTCCCCACCCTGTGTTGGTGTGTGAAAAACCAAGACAACTATGTTTCTATCTTCTTTTGCAAGTTTTGCCTGTTGCACAGAAGCAGAATTCAAGGAACATATAACATTATGGTTTTCATAGACTTTGCACTTACTTTTTGAGCTTAGAATGACCGGTTATTCTTGCATTAAATGACAACCTACGAGATAGAATTAATTGCCCCGAAGCAGTGGCCAGGCTCGTCCGAACAGTAAGCCTAAGAGTATGATCAACAAACATCCAAGAAACAGTGGTCTATTATGGTTAAAAGTCATTACAAAACCTGTTGGCTTTTGAAAAGAAATATAGCCTTGACCGTACAACGTACTGTATCTGATGCATTGCGTACAATTAGCAACCTTCAGGGATCTGTTAGGCTAAATGCAGGCATATCGAACATTATGGCGAGTAAAAAGTGCAGAAGAAATGAAGAATTATGCTCGTATCCTTCCTCCTCTCGCTTTAAGCCTTAATTGGTGTACGATTACATATTTGGTCGGAAGTCGCATAAATTAGAAGGAAAAAGGTTGAAGATCACATATACGGAAAGTTGGTTCAGCACTAACTGTGTTCTGTGTTATATAAATTGTAGATTTAAAAAAAAAAAAGAACATGTATAATATAAAAGAATACGTAATAGTGGAGGTTTTTATTATATATTGAATAATGAACTTACTTTATCTAGGTAAAATAAAACTCAACAATTATTAAATAGAGATTTTAGCCGATAAATCTTGCTTACAAGATAAAATTAAAAAAAAACAAATTAAATACCTATTCAAAAGAATTTAGACAATTCTATAATTTTGAATTGTAAAAAATTTCAAAATTGTAAAATTGTAAAATTGTAAAAAAAAATCACAGACATGGAGCACTTCTCTCCGGTCTTCTTAATAGAGCACTTCTCTCTATTCTTCAACATGAACACTTTTTTCTATTCTTCAACATGAACATTTCTCTTATCATTTATTTCCATAGAGTACTTATCTATATGATGCGTCTTGGTGCACTTCTCACCAACTAAAAGAGATTGTCTTCTTCAATCACTTGTATTGTATTTACTTGTTCTTCAGTGTTAAACTTGCAATCCTTTTTGAAATGTCCAAATCATTTACACCTAAAGCATCGAGACTTCCTTTTATGCCAGCAATCTTTCTCTTCATGACCAAACTTTTCACAATGGCCACATTGAGAAATGTTTCCTTTCTTCTTTGATGATAGAACCTTTATTAGATAGGCTCCATCCAATATCTTTTCTCTTTTTTGTTTTCTCATTACCCTTCTTTGCTCTTGAGCTTGTAAAGCATTAATCAGTTCTGGCAATGTCATTTGGTTGATGTCCCTTAAGTCGTCAAAAGATTAAATTTTTTCTTAAAACCTTTCAGGTAAACTTATTAAAAATTTCTCTACGATCCTTTTATTAATTGGGTAGCTTTTCTACCATAAGTCTGATTTTATCTAAAAGGTTTAAGACAAAAATTTCATCTTTTAAAGACTTAAGTTACATCAGCCAAATGACATTGCTAGAACTGATTAATGGTTTACAAGCTCAAGAGAAAAAAAGGGCAATGAGAAAACAAGAAAGTGAAAAGATAGTGGCGGGAGCCTATCTAACAAAGGTTATGTCATCAAAGAAGAAAGGAAACATTCTTCAATGTGGCCATTGTAAGAAGTTTGGTTATGAAGGGAAAGATTGTTGGCATAAAGGGAAGTTTCAATGCTTTAGGTGTAACACCCCACTGCCATAGAGTACATACCGGAACACCCTGAGGATATTCTAATACATAACCTATAATAATGGGATGTTAGAGAAGTCACTACAATCACTTGGTCATGGCATCATCATTTATAATCTCTTATAAGGTATCATAAAGAAAAGACACACCATTTAAAAACCAACTGAATTCCTCCTTTCATTTCATAAAAATCGAATATGTATATTGTACCTTTACAAACCATCCAAATACGTACATCATCCAAAACCTAATGCAAAACACACCACAAAAAACAAAATTTTCTATCTACTCTTGCAGTCTTAGCTGACCGACCTTTAATTCATTTTTTCTTATACAAGAATTATGCTTCTTATAGAGTCTCTCTGTCGCTAATGTCCTCTCTCGGTCCTAAAAAATCAACATTGCAATTTTTGTGAGTTTTGTGAACTCAGTGAAATAATCATCCTCGATGGTTCACTTAATTCATACAACACATCAACATATGTAAACACATATTTCACATCTTTTCGTTTAGCATATAGCATCACATATCATTTACTTCACACATCCATTGTCATTCAAATACATGTCCACAACATATTTCAGTCAATCAAACACATGTATTAAATGTACATGCAATGCTCATGACTCTCACTTTCAATTATTACGTTGTTATGATTGAGTGTCTAAACTGTCCCGTATTTATTGTGGATACCGGGCTCAATGATACTGTCCCTTATCTGTTAGGGATATAGGGCTCATTATACATAGCGAGCCTTCGGCTCTTAATCACATTCCAAGCATTAAGCTCATTTTTGGTGGCCACTCAATTCACAATCCTCATTATCTGATCATCCATTCATGTAATGAAATGCATCACACATATTCAATCAATCATTGTTTCAATCAATCACATTCACTGTCTTATTCACATTTATCGTCGGACCTTATTCCAGCATTCAACAATCATGTTTAGTAACATTTATTTCTTCACATTCACATACAATGAGCACTTCAAATTTCACATTCATACATCATAAGCCTCAAACCTTTAGTGTCCAAAATCAACACAATCAAGTCCACATTTAAACATAACTCAGAACATAATATAAACAAATAATTAAGTAAGACCATCTAGGTTACTCACAAATCACTCCAAAAGCTATTGCCTCGAAGTTTCAACAACGTCTGGATGTTGACGTTTCAAATGCTCCTTTATATCATACAATAAGCATTTACACATATCATAAATTAGCACAATTATACACATACTCATTTATGCACATATATATATACATATGGATTATGTACAATGCATGTTTAATAATAATCCTAGGTATCTTTCCATTATTTTGCTTATGCAATCATTCATATAACAACACTCACATAAATATAATTTGTACTTAGGGTTTGCACCTCCATAAAACAATTTGAATCTAATTTCATAACTCATTTGACCATTCCAGATTTTTCTAAAAATAGACTTTCGGGTCTATTTTGCATGATCATTCTGACAATAAAAATGGAGTAATTTGGCCACACTTCTTTCTAAACAATTGTTCTCCTATTTCTAAAGTTTCTAATGACACTAAGATCATACAATTTGGTTTAGTTTTTAAAAAATTATACTTCAAATACCTCGGACTAAGTACATTCAAAATTTTGGCTAGTGCATGATCAGTACTCAAAGTTGTACAACTCATATCTCTCAATTCCAACATCCAAAAATTACAAAATTTACACCAATTGAAAGCTAAGAGAATAAGATACAACTTTTGTGAAGACAACTTTATCTGATTTAGCCTACATCAATATAGTTTATTCGATAACAACAGGACATGATTTCTGTCATAGGTAGTGTTGCAGCCTAGACCAAAACTGAACTTCAGTTAAATTTCAAGTTAATAATAGAATTCAAATTCAATTTCTCTTAAAATTTGTAACCTTATATCTCTAGTTTCATCTAGATTAAAATCCACCTAATGTTAATATTCACATATCAAGGTATGGCGTAAATATAAATGCATGTTCAGTAAAAACACTTTGTATAACATACCCTACGACACTACATTGCCAAAATTCTATCATTTCAAGTCAATAACTTCTTCATTTATAATTCAATTTCAATTCAATATCATCTATACACAAATCATATTCCATGCTTGCTTATAAACACCAAAATATAAAATATTCTCATACACTTTCATCAGAAAATTTTCTGCACATATTCTACTTCATTTTCACCTTCATATTACCTTAATTCATCTCATTTCAAGAACATAACTCAACATCTTGGTTAACCTAACATTCACTTTCATTAAACCCTTAATTCCTAACTCATACATCTACATAACAACTTATCACTTATGGTTTTCATATTCTCAAAATAGAAAACATATACATTCATTCCCCAATTTACTGCACCCAGTACTCAACTTCAAGTCTAATTTTGAAACTCTTACAGACAGAATTTGAATTCGATGTCTTAATGAAAAATGTAGCCATAAAAATGTAGCCATATGTCTCTAATTTAATCCAAGTTATGGCTAAAATATGGAAGCTTAATCAGTGGGAATGTTATAGCTAACATTTTCCAACACTCTCTTCCAATTTTCCAGATTTTATAACTTCCAACATTTTACATATAACAAATCTTGTACCTAGATCATTTTTCTACTTCATTTCCTCTTCATTCTCAACTCCATTTCAACTCAATATCATTCACAAACAAATCATGATCTATATTTGATCATTAATCGAAAAATAGAACATATACATGTACCCATTCATCACCAATTTTCTGCACTCATCCCAACACCACTATAATGATCATTCTACCTCAAAACATCTCTATAACAATTTATGGGTCATTAATCATCATACACATATAAAAAGTAAGTCATTTATATAAACATTTTATCACCCACGACACATACATAAAAATTGCATAATCAAGTCATCAATCTTAATTTACTCATCATTCTAGCTTCATTTAACCATACCCACGATAGTTAAACCATAACTTACTTGATTTGGCTTCAAAATCTTCAAAATATCACTTAACCCTAGCTCCCTAGCATCATAGTTATTTAGTGATAAATATTAAGAAGATAGCAAAAATGATAGTAGCAATTAGAGGTGAGAGTGGTCTTCAATGTTGGTGAGGTGAGAGTGAGTGGAGAAAACGAAAATAGCGAAGAAAAAGAAAGCATAAGGCAATCGTGAGAGATAAACAAGATGCTCTTTCAAAAGTTTTAAATAAAACATGGGCTTTAAGACTTGGCTTGGCAAGTGACACTTGTCATTTTCCACTTGTCCAATTTCTATGGATTTAGACTAGGTTCTCTTATTTAACTAGTCCAATCAATTCCAATTCCTACTCCTATTGTCTCCCAATTTTAAGTGACACTTGTCAATAATTCCAAAGTCATTTATTAAAATTTCCATTGCCATTGGAAAATAAATTCTACTACCATTTATCAATTGTCTTGTCACTTGACATTTTTCCTAGTCCAAAAGTACCTAAAATTTTGTAAATTTTCTAAATTTCTCCAAAAATTCTAGTCTAGCAATTTATTCTCTCCAAATAAAATTTCAACATATAAAACCACAATTCTCAATAAAATCACATTTATAAATCAATTATATTGGAAAATGCCAATGAATGCATGTATAATCATTATAATGTGCAAAAATTCAATATTCAAATATATATGCGTGCCAAATTATGCATGAACATGAAATGCACTTTCTAACTTCTCACCAAACTCATATATACATTATTCGGGCCTTAACATGAGTAATGGGATGTTACATTAGGTATAAACTTATCAAGACTTTCTCTATGATCATGTTATCAGGTAACTCTTGCAACAACCCAAACTACCTGTTCGCAGATATTGTCCGTTTTAGGTCAAAACCTTCGTGCCAAGCACCTGCACGATTTTGTTTTTCCAGCATGTAGGCCTCTTTTGGACACTACTCTGGCAGGAATTCCTAGGAGGTCACCCATCCTGGTACTGCTATTATCGTAGCACATTTAACTTCGAAGTTCTGATAGGATCCGGTGCGTTGGGGCATGAAAAATACGTCTTCAGGGGTATCAGAGTACGTAGCCTACAAATATTTTCCCCTCTGGGCCAAGGTTTTCGTGCCAAGCACCCTTAAGGTTTTACTTCTCACAGCCTTAGTGCTGTCGAGAATGCGTCTGCAAGGGGGAAGATATCCACACCCTTATAAGGAGGGCTTTGTTCTCCTTCCTAACTGATGTGGGATTTCTCCCCTCCCTCGTGGAGGCCTAACGTCCACTGTTGGGCCCGGGCCCCGTACGTCCGAATCCCTGAGGGAGGGCCCCTCGGGTCGCCCCGACGTCGGGCGCTTCATATACCGTCGGACCCGATCCCAACATCCATACAAAGACATATTCGATTCGTATAACAATATATATATTCGATTCACACATACATAAACATATACTCATACATACCATCGCATGCATTCTCAACATGCATTTCTTATCGCATCAATCATTATGCAACAAATCTATCAAATCCATCATATCTTATGCTCATCAAATCAATCGTGTATGCACAAACAACTAGCTCGAGAGTTCCGTAATCCATCCGGATAACCCGAAGGTAAATCCGTAATCCATCCGAGTCCGATTTCTCAAGGATCTCGTTGCCACAAGCGGGCAGCCGGGAGAAGGCTTTCAAAAATGTCAACATGCACGTGACTCCATCCGTAACTCTCTTGCCCAAACAAAGCACATAATCCATTCGATTCATGCTCAAAGCATATCATAATTTCCATTCTTTCCATTCTTTCCATTGCCATAAAGGCCCATTAATCCATGCATAATTATGATCAAAGCATATTCAGCATCTCTCATGCAATTCAATACAATTAATGTCATATAACGCAAGCAAGCACACATCATGCAATTGCCCATACACACAATAACGATAAACATATTACCCACCTAGTATCGCTGAGTATCGGACTCTTTGTTGTCCTTCCTCTCGCGATTGGGTCAAATCAACTTGGTTCCTATAATAAACCAAGTTTCACACAATTAATATCTATAGCAATTATTTAATAAAGCTCGAAAAGAAAAAAGTAAAGCGTTAAAAGTCTCCATCCGATTTCCATCGAAATTCTCGAACTTTTTGAAACAATTCCCGAATTTCCTTTCTTCATACAACTTGTAGTCCTTAATTTCTAGATCACAACGAATCCAAGATCACCTCATTCGGATATCTACACCAAAAGATATCCCTAACAATATAAACATCTCAATTTCGGAAACAAGGGGCCTCGCCGCAATGAAGGGACGCTCGTCGCGACGCGGCGAAGCGAAGGCTCGCCGCGAACCAAATGTCGCACGTCGCGACGTCTCCCTTCTCATGTCGCGACGTCTACAGCATTTCACACGTCGCGACGAATAATCGTAAAATTATTTACACGTCGCGACGTGGCTCCCTTCTTCGTTCGCCGCGGCGTGTTCATACGCATGTCGCGACGTCTGGGTCGAGGAACTCGACTCCGAACCCAGATTTCTGCAGATTTCAACTGCTAAATCCTCCATTTACCACACTCAACACTTCCAAACAATATAACAGGTCTTAAAAGGCATTCCTAAGTCATTCTCAACTCCCAAACACATCAATCTAACGATTTAGCCATATTTTTCACCCAAAACCCTAAAACATCGTCGATTCTCACATAATCCACAATCGCAATGTTTAAACCCAATCAAAACAAGTTTAAAGGAAGCTAAACTTACCAGAAATTGCTTCGAATCGATCGGAAAGCTCAAAATCGCGAAACTCTTCTTCTTCTCTCTTCCTCTCCACCGACGGCGTTTCTCTTCTTCTCTTTTCTTCTTTTCCTTTCCTTTCTCTTCTTTCTATTCTTTTCTTATTCTCTTCTTAAACCCTAAAGGGCTTAGGCCCTTCCTAAAAAGCCAAGGCCCAACACAATTTAATCAAACTAAGGCAAAATCACAATTCATACAAAGCTCCTAATTAGCTGGAAGTTTCCGATGCCTCGCCAAGTCAACTATCGTCTCGATCTACACCTGAGGAGGGGAGAGTAATGGGGTGAGCTGCGAAGCTCAGTGGCATATACGTTTATAGCCATTGGCAACGAGCCACACAATCAAGCAATATATATATATATAATATACATATCACTAGCAAATCATAATTCATCAATTCAATTCACATTCAATCAGTATATGTCAAGCAATTTCTATTTCTTATCGCATCAATCATTATGCAACAAATCTATCAAATCCATCATATCTTATGCTCATCAAATCAATCGTGTATGCACAAACAACTAGCTCGAGAGTTCCGTAATCCATCCGGATAACCCGAAGGTAAATTCGTAATCCATCCGAGTCCGATTTCTCAAGGATCTCGTTGCCACAAGCGGGCAGCCGGGAGAAGGCTTTAAAAAATGTCAACGTGCACGTGACTCCATCCGTAACTCTCTTGCCCAAACAAAGCACATAATCCATTCGATTCATGCTCAAAGCATATCATAATTTCCATTCTTTCCATTCTTTCCATTGCCATAAAGGCCCATTAATCCATGCATAATGATGAGCAAAGCATATTCAGCATCTCTCATGCAATTCAATACAATTAATGTCATATAACGCAAGCAAGCACACATCATGCAATTGCCCATACACACAATAACGATAAACATATTACCCACCTAGTATCGCTGAGTATCAGACTCACTATTGTCCTTCCTCTCGCGATTGGGTCAAATAAGCTTGGTTCCCTATAATAAACTAAGTTTCCACACAATTAATATCTATAGCAATTATTTAATAAAGCTCGAAAAGCAAAAAGTAAAGCGTTAAAAGTCTCCATCCGATTTCCATCGAAATTCCCAAACTTTCTGAAACAATTCCCGAATTTCCTTTCTTCATACAACTTGTAGTCCTTAATTTCTAGATCACAACGAATCCAAGATCACCTCATTCGGATATCTACACCAAAAGATATCCCTAACAATATAAACATCTCAATTTCGGAAACAAGGGGCCTCGCCGCAATGAAGGGACGCTTGTCGCGACGCGGCGAAGCGAAGGCTCGTCACGAACCAAACGTCGCATGTCGCGACGTCTACAGCATTTCACACGCCGCGACGAATAATCGTAAAATTATTTACACGTCGCGACGTGGCTCCCTTCTTCGTTCGCTGCGGCGTGTTCATAGGCACGTCGCGACGTCTGGGTCGAGGAACTCGACTCCGAACCCAGATTTCTGCAGATTTCAACTGCTAAATCCTCCATTTACCACACTCAACACTTCCAAACAATATAACAGGTCTTAAAAGGCATTCCTAAGTCATTCTCAACTCCCAAACACATCAATCTAACGATTTAGCCATATTTTTCACCCAAAACCCTAAAACATCGTCGAAGATCATAAAAAAAAATTCGGAGTCTAACATCCACGCTAGCCCATCAGCCCAGGTACTGGCTCTGTGTAACATCCCGTCACCGATGGGAAGGTCATATTGGTAAATTGAGGCGGGATAGGATATTACCACATAATATTGACTGAGCATCTTGTTGACCTCTAATTTTGGAGTCCATGAGTCTTTTGAACATGCACATATAGGTACATGCATTCATGAATTTTCCCGACATTTGATTGTGATATTCATAGGAAATTGTGAATTTGCGAGATAATGAGATTTGACTATGAATTATTAAGAATTTTGGTGTATTTGGGTCTGAAAATTTAATTGGAAATGTTTTAGTATATTTACCAGCTGTTAGTGACTCCTCGGAACTTTCTGGAAAATTTGAGAGGAAAAAGTCCGGACCAGAAATTCTGCGAGTGGCGGACCAATTGACTGAATAGGATCGAAATAATTGTCTTATGGCAATGGAAAAGTTTGATTTATGATTTTAGAAATTATTATGTGGATTCATTGAGATGTGGAGATGAATTGGACTGGAAATAAAACTGATTAGAGAAAGAGATTTAAATGTTTTGGGAGGAAAATGAAAAGAGGCTTATTGGTTATATATATATATGCTCTATGTTTGAAAAGGGAAGAAGGGAAAAAGAAAATGGTTTTCTTCTCCTAGGGCATGAATCTTTTCTCCTTCTTCGGTGATTTTGTTTTCCTCCTTCCCGATTCTTGTTTGTTTACTACTCCTTGTGCAAAGTCTTGCATGATCCCTAAAGGAAGAGGTTGATGGTGAAAGTTTGGAAGCTAAATCGTGGAGGATACGGCTTAGGGATTTTCGGGATATTTGAGATTCAAGCTTGATTTGGTAAGTGAATTGGTTTTAATGTTGTTTATTATTGTTGTTAGATGCATCTATGACATTTATGGTAAAAGATTGAGTAGTTTAGGGTGTTTAATGTTGAGTTCAGAGTGTATTAATGGAGGAAAAATCGATCGGGGACGATGGTGAGACTCGCACGTCGCGACGTCTGAAAAAGGGCACGCCGCGATAAGAAAAAGCGTGCTCGTCGCGGCGAGCCACACGAGACATCGCGGCAAGCGGGCGAATGTTTCGCCGTGACGAGGTTTCGAGGACGTCGAGACGAGGAGCGGAAAGATTGTTCGCCGCGGAGAACGATTCCTACGCCATGCATGAGCGACTTCGCTGCGCGGTGAGGATGTGACGCCGCGGCGAGGAGCAATTTTTGATTGGTTGTATTTTTATTTATGGGGCATAATTTATGGTGTAGACCTCAAATTGAGGTGATATTTGATTCGTTATGAACTAGAGAGCGAGGTCTACAATTGGGGGAAAAGAATGAGAGTTTGAATTTAGATTTTTGTGATCTCAATTAGTGAAAAATAGCTAAGAAATATGATTGTATTGCATCCTAAGAATTGTTTTGCGTAATTGGGGAATAATGTGAGACTTTGAAAGTAAATTCATTGCTACTGGGAATTTTAGGAACTGAGCATAGAGGATAACTTTGACTTAGAGAATTGTGCTATTGACTGTGAGATAATACCCTAGCTAGTATGATGTGATAGATTGACTGGAAATTAGAATTGAAATTGGAAGTTCTGTAATATGTTACTGAATCGAATTGAGCCGATATTGATCAATGGAGTGAAAGTTAGATACTAAGTCAAAGAAAATAGGAATTTGGGAAATGGTACCGGGAAAATCATAAATAGGAATAGTACATCATTTATTCAAGGCATGTGCATCGTTGATTATTTTGACTGTGCATTTTGTAATGAATGGAATTATTTGATTGTTATAGAGGCTCCGATGGATCGATAATCCACGGATCGTGCAGAGACTTCCAGGCAGGTAGCTCAGAAGTTTCGGTGAGTAACCTAGTTGGTTTCTCAGCTTTTATGTGTTTAATTTACATGCATAAATGCCATGCGAAGATAATGGATGGATATATGTGTGTCTGATTTGATTGATTTCGGACCATGGGTGTCTGAAATATTGAATATGTGATATTGAAGTGCTATTGTGTGTAAATGACCTTGAATGCATCAATGAGATAAATCGCAAATGTAAATGACTGTAAATGGAAATTGGAACATGTGCATTCATGCATCAAGGCATAATCAGATAAAGACAGTTGTGACCGGAGCAGCCAACGTAATGCCGTGGTATCGCTTGCCCCCTGAGGTGGTGCATACCCTGAGGGCTCTCCCACGCAGTGCTCGGATACCACAGGCTCACTGTATCAGGGCATTCAGGCCCAACGTATTCAGAGCCACAGGCTCAACGCATAGTGCCCGTCACTGGGATTATCAGGGCATATCACGCCCAATGTATATGAGAGCTTTAAGCTCAACGTTAATGAGCTCAGGCGCATGGTCACAACAACGTAATAAAATGAAAAGAGTCACGTGTGCATTGCATATCTGTATATGAATAATTGGATATGATTTGTGAAATGATAGCGCATGTGAGTTGTATGATCTTGTGATTTGTAATATGTGGTAATGTATATGTATATGCATGAGTTGGGTGAACCATCGATGATGGTTTCTCACTCAGTTCGCAAACTCACCCAACATTGCAACTATTTTTCAGGAATTGGAGAGTACCCCGTTAGTGAAACGGGAGTATGATTACAGCAAAAGAGAGTCAGAGTTTGAAAGTGGGATCAGTGTCGCATCTGTAGTTGAGTCTTTCTGATTTGTATGTAAATTTGTAATTCCGCATATTTATACTGATATTGTAATGGGCCCGATTTGATTTCGAATAATATGTGTCTGAACTGAAGTATGGATGAAATTGTTTCTTGAATGAGAACGTTTTCGTATCGCGGGCCCAAACTATTTAATGATGCTTGCACACTCGATCGTTTTAAAAAGATAAAGATGGTTTTTCGATTTTCTTTAAATTGTTTTGGCGCCTAGCATACCGCCTCATGATTCTGAGCTCGGATGTCATCATTGATGTTGGGTTCGGGTCTCGCGGGAGTAGGGTGCTACACTCTGATACCAATTGTAACAGCCCAGACCACCCGCTCGTAGATATTGTCTGCTTTGGGCCAAGGCCTTCGTGCCAAGCACCCGCATGTTTTTCCAACGTGTAAGTCTCTTTTGGACACTACTCTCACAGGACTTCCCAGGAGGTCACCCATCCTGGTACTGCTCTTACCCTATCATATTTAACTTCAGAGTTCTGATAGGATTCGGTGTGTTAGAGCATGGAAAATGCATCTTTAGGGGCATCAGGGTACGCAACCTACTGATATTATCCCCTCTGGGCCAAGGCCTTCGTACCGAGCATCCTCAGGGTTTTACTTGTTGGACCCTGAACTTTTCTTAGAAGATTAGAACTGGTAAATGAGAAATTTTGGTGATTAGTCATGATTAATGAACAAATGATGAAAATTCTTGAATTAGAAATGATAGACGAGATTAAAGTACTAAATGAGAAGTGAGGATAGATTCATGTTTTTGTTTTGGTGTTTTTGGTAGATGAGAGGTTATGAAAAGGGAAAAATTAAGGTAAAAGTTAAAGTAAAATGAAAGCAAAAATGAAATGGAATATGTGTAGTAAGTTAATAAAAGATATGTATATATGTGTATGTTCTGTTATTGGTGTTCATGATTAATCATTGATTATAATTTCTTTATAGATGATATTGAGTTGAGAATAAGGAGTAAATGAAGTAGAAAAGGTGATCATGATATGAGTTGTGTTAAGGAAAGATTTGGAGACAAAATGGGAAGTTGATCTGGAAAATGTTCACTAAATTTGCTTTAGTCTTTTAGCTATAGCTTTTTCTTTAGTTATCCAAACGAGATAATTATTGATTTTCATTAAACCAGAGACATATGGCTACATTTCTTATGAAGACATCGAATTTAAATTCTATTTTTAAGAGTCTCAAAATTTATCATGAAGTTGAGAACTGGGTGTAGTACATTGGTGGATGAATGTAAAATTTGTGTTTTGAATTTGAGGGAAATTCTGGATTGATCTCGGCTGAATTAGAGAAATATGTCGTCTACGAAGTTGTAGATCTTTCTTTTAGTTTTTCAACGGTATATAGTACGTAATTTTTGGACATCGGAGTTGAAAATTATGGTCCTTATAAGGGGAGATGCTTAGGAGTATAGATGTATGGTTTGTGATGACATCATATCGTCTGTAAAAATGTATCGTCTGTGATGACATCATATCGTCTGTAAAAAATATATTGTCTATGATGACATCATATCGTCTATGATGACGTCATGTTGTCTGTAAAGATGTATCGTCTATGATGATGTCATATCATCTGTGATGATGTTATATCGTCTGTAAATATGTATCATCTGTGATGACATCATATCGTCTATGATGACGTCATATCTTCTATAGTTGACTTTTTTCTTCTTCTGTTATTGACCGAAACTTCTCCTTCTATATATTATCGTCTGCTTCAATTTTTACCCGTCAGACGATAGAATCTATCTTTAAGGTCTTCATGAAAGTTATAGATCCTGAAGTCCTATTTCAAACCATCTAAAGAATATCCTAATCTGATATCTTTAGGGAAATTTATGGTAATTTTCCCAATTCATCTACTTTTTCGTTTGGTTTCATCTTATCCTATCGTCTGCTCCATTTTTATCCTTCAAAATATAGAATTTGTCTTTGATGTCTTATGAAAGTTGTAGATCTTGAAGTCTTCTTTCAAACCATCTAAAGAACACCCTAATCCGATATCTATAGGAAAATTATGGTAATTTTTCCAATTCGTCTGCTTTTGCAATTCATTTGCTTTTTTGTTTGGTTTCGTCTGATCCTATCATCTGCTCCATTTTTTACTCTTCAAATAATAGAATTTGTCTTCAAGGTCTCATGAAAGTTGTAGATCTTGAAGTCCTCTTTCGAACCATCTAAATAACACCCTAATCTGATATCTGTAGGGAAAGTTATGGCAATTTTTCCCAATTTGTCTGCTTTTTCAATTCGTCTGCTTTTTCATTTGGTTTCATCTGATCCTATCGTCTGCTCCATTTTTGACTCTTTAGAAGATAGAATATTTTTTCAAGATCTTCATGAAATCTCAAAGTCTTATTTCAAAATGTCCTAAAGATGATCTTAATCTGATATCCCTAATAACAGTTATGCTAATTGTCCCGAGACAGGTTTAATATGATTGGGGGCAAAATCATGTTTGATTTTTTCGGCCATAACTTAGCTATCCGACCTCCAAATGAAGTGATTCTTGAACCAATAGTTTCTTAACACATTTGTCTATCCCTCCATATAATTTGATAGCATTTGGTGGGAATTCGAAAAAGATGGATTGAATCAAAATTAGGGTATTGGTTGGAAGAGTATGAATGAGATGTTTTACTGAACATACTTCGGTGTTTTGATGATGTCTTCATTGGTATAGCTCCGAATAAGGCGAACCTTGTTTCAAGATAACCTAGAGACATAGAGCTACGAATCATATGAAAAAATCAAAATCTAATTCAGTCTCTAAAACTTTCAAATTCTAGATGGAATTTAAGTATAGTATACTGATTCAATATAAGAACAGTCTGAAAGTGTTTGTGGTAATATTTTCAAATTTCTGAACCAAATTGAATGATTTTGGTAGCATTAGAAACTTAAGACAAGGGGGGACATTTTCTAGAAGAAAGTGTTGTATCAGAATGTTCAAGGATATTTTTGGCAAGACACTTAAGCATGAAAAAACAAAAGGCATAAATGGAAAGACAAATGGGACATTTCTCACTCATTAAGGGTATAATTGGAAGAAGAAGTGTTGTCTTGCATTTTAAGAAGAGAGGAGAACGAAAATTGAAGAAAAAAAGAGAGAGTTTTATGAAGAAGAGAGAGAAATATGAAGAGAAGAAGAGAAAGAGAGAAAAAAGAGAAACAAACCAGGGTTTAATTTTTCTTATTCTTCAAGAGAGACTTTGGAGCTGTTCAAGAAGCAAAAAAGGTAGAGGAAGAGAATAGCTTCCCTTTAAACTAAAGATCCCTTCATTTGTTGAAGAATAAAGGGATCCAAGAAAATCCTACCCAAAAACAAGGGGAAAGACAACCTTGACTTGAATTTTTACAAGCAAATTAGGCAGGTAATATATTTATGGTTATTATGTAAATGGGCATTTTGCCTATGTGCGTGTATATGCTAGAATTGATAAATTGTGAATTAATATGATGTGTTTTATGTTACGCATTGAAAGATATATGACATTTTGATATAATTGAATTGTGATTTCGATCATGTTATTCCTTGATATTTGTCATGGCATTTTGTATAAATGAAAAGAAAGGAAAGAGCATGAAAAGTATGAAAGCATTTGATAAAATGATTTGAGCATGATTATGTTCTTCTGTTTGGGCGAGAGTGGAACCATCCTGTTCATCATGTGCATGTTGACAAGAGCCTTCTCCCGGCTGCCCGCTTGTGGCATATGAGCTCCAAAATTGGACTCATTCTATTCATGGGGTAAACTTCGATTTCTCCATTCTGTTTCTATGGAAACCTCAAGTCAATTTTTGTGCATTGCATAATTGAACTGTCAAGTATCATGCATGGTTGAGTGTTATGTTTTGATGGATGAGTCCTCATGATATGTTCTATATGATGACATTCAAATTATGAAATTTTTGAGCTTGAAGTGTGGATGATAGAATTGCTAAATTAAATGGGATATATATATCCATTCTTTGGTATATTTATATATATGTGTGTGTACCTGAATTGTATGGCTCGTTGCCAATGGTTATAAATATATTAGCCACTGAGATGTGTTGCTCACCCCAATATTTCCTCCTCAAGTGCAAAAAGAGATGAATAGAAATCCTTGGAAGACATCGGAACTCCAAGATAGTTAGAGACTTTTGTAATTAAGTTAGTTCCTAAACTTTTTGTATTTTAGAAGCATTTTAAACATAAGCATTCAATTGTATCATGTGTATTTTGTATTTTGTATTTGTATTAAGTCAACAGTGTGGCGTTTGGTGTATAAATAAAGTTTTTCAAACTCTTTTGCATTGGTAATGAAATGATAGATTAAAGTAGTTTCGATTGTGTATGTTCATAATTGACTTCCTTGCTAAAATGGTTAGGTTGAACCAATAAGCTTGTTTGATGTTTAACTATTGTAGGCAAGCCACTCTCATGGGATGACGGGCTTTGTATTGACCCGGATTGTTGGGCACCGAAAACGGGGTCTAACATCTTATGGTATCAAAGCTTAGGTTTTTCCTAGGCTTAAAATGTATAGTGTTATGAATTGGTAGGCTATGTGATTAATTGTTGCATTGTGAGTTAATGTGTTGCATCAAGTGACATGCATATCATGCATACATGTAGGAAATAAGATTAGAATGAAAGTAAGCTGAAAGATGGTGTCTTATCAAAGGAGTAAAATGCCACCTCGTAAAAGAACACTAGGAGTTTTGCAAGGATCTGCTTCACCTGATTCCTCACCATTAGAGAAGGGTATTGATGAGTATAGAATCTCGATAATTGCAACCGCATGTGTAGCACCCTCTCACCGTAGGGTACACATCGGGACGCCCGAAGGTCGCTCCGACACGTATCCCACGATAAAGGTTCACTACCAGAAAATTTCGCTAATAATCCATATGGCATCGCAGTAGATTAGATCACAATATAACAGAAATCAGTACATTACTATCCAAAAATAACATTATCAGGTACAATCATCCAATGTTAGAATAGACAAGTCTATCAGTCTCTTACAAAACCAAAAAAAGAAACTGATACAAGCATCTATCCTAAGTCATCCTCAAAAGCTAACCCAGCTGACCGACCTGTGTGCCATCGCGTCTCTTGCCAGCAGCTCACACGGCAGGAAAGAAAATCTTCGGAGCTAGGAGTCTACTCTATCGATCCTGAAAAATAGGTTGCAATTTTGGGTGAGTTTGCGTACTCAGTGAGAAACCATCATCGATGGTTCACTCAAATCATGCATTACGCAAATTCATGCAAAGACGCACAGTAATATTCAATTAACAGTATTATATAACAATTTACAGTAGTTTATAACAGTGTACAGTATCAGTGACAATATTACAGTAGCATAGAACAGTTTACAGTATCACATCACAATTCTACAGTAAATCATGGCATCACACAGTTCAGAAGTCATCACACAATTTGGCAATTCAATCAGTCATGTAGATAATGCATATGAGACTCTTTCCAGTTATTCAGTATTGTGCCCAAGTGCTCAGTCAGTAAACAGTAAGGACGCGTCAGGGATTTCTCCCCTCGGGCTAAGCCCGGTCAGTACAGTGTTCGAGCTCTAGGCTCTTTTCAGTGATATTAGCAACTTGGGACACGTCCATTATCTGATCATGCATTTATGCATGCAGTGCAGTGTTCAGTAATTCAGTATTCAGTGATTCAGTGTATGGCTATAAAAGCCCAGTATTGTATTTCTCAGTAACATACAGTAATTCAGTCCAGTACAGTAATCCAATCCAGTACAGTAGAAAGTGATCATGCAATTTCACAGTCTAATACAGTAGAGACATACCATCCAATCATGTATATTTCAGTAATCACACAGTTTCACATTTGGCAAGTAATTCACGTTGAGCATTTAAACAGTCAAGAATTCGAGAAACCAACTAGGTTACTCACCTGTAACTTCCGAGCTACTGCCTGGAAGTTCCAGCAATGTCCGTGGAACGACGATCCAACGGCGCCTCTATAACAGTAAAAATACAGTCCCATTACTAGATGCTCAATTAAACCATTCAGTAATGCATATGTCTCAATGAGATGATGTACAATGCATGTTCACGATTTTCCCGGCGCTAAAACCCAATTTATAACTCTTATATCCCAATCTAACTCTTCGCTCAATTGGTCGACAATAATTGATCCAATCCTATAATTCGGTTCAATTTCCTCAATTCATAATTCCCATAGTAATTTCCTATCCATCGGGTCAAAACCTCTATTGAAAATCCCAATTAAACTCCAATTGTCTCAATTCAGTATTTAGGTCACACTATGAATCATAATCGACCTTAGTATCTATAAATCAATGTCACTTAAATCAATTCTAATTCCTACAATTATCCTCAATTGTAGACCTCTTATTCTAGTTCATAACGAATCAGGAAACACCTCTATCGGAGGTCTACACCACAAATTATGTCCAATAAACTAACACTTATCAAATCAGAAATTCCATTCCTCGTCGCGACCTACGCCCGCTCGACGCGTCGAGGAAAAGTCCGTTCGTCGCGACGTAGAACCCACTCGTCGCGACGTACCAAACCACGCTCATCGCGTCGTCTACCTGAGCTCGTCACGACTAATAAATTTAATTAAATTCAATTACTCGTCGCGACGAAGCCCTAACGCTTCTGTGCTCGTCGCGACGTACGGCGGTCCGATCGTCTTCTCCGATCGCTTTCCGCCATTAACACACATACCAACCTCCATTAAACACTCTATCTACTCAATATTACCCCATAAATGCTATAAATACTCAAATAACCAGTAATAACAACATTAAAGCCAATAAAACTTACCAATCGACGATAAATCCCAAATCTCAAAATCGTCGTAACCCTAAATCCTTCAAACTCAACGATCAACCAATACCAAGGCTTCTAACCTTCACCAATCACCAAAGACATGTTAGACCAACATAAAAGGAGGGAAAACCATAAGGAAAAACCAAGGAATCTTCACCGATGGAGGAATCGCAAGCCACTGTCGAAGGAGAAGAGAGGGAAAACGATTTAGGGTGAAAAATCCCCAAATTTTCCCAAACCTAGTATTTATAGACCTAAGTCTCCAGATCAGTTCAAATTTCAGTCTCTAAATTTCAATGGCTCATATTTTAATTCCCTAACAATATAACTATAATATTTCCTTTGCCATTGGACCATTCTTTCAGTACTATACAATCAATCAGTCTGTCACTCCAAAATTTTCGGTCTGGGCATTTTCTCCCGAATTTCCAGAAAATTTCTCATAAACCACTATCAGTTGCCAATCACTTTTAGACTATTCTAAATCAGTCATTCGGGTCCATTTACTCCTAATTTCTCAATCAATTACAATCCAGTCAGTCCAGTCAGTTCAGTCTACAGTTAAATACCGAAAAATCATGAATGCATGTACTTATGGATAAATGCATATGCAATAAACCTGTTCCTCTATAATTAGAGGCCAGTAACAAGTTCAGTCAATGAATGCAGTGAAATCCTATCAGTCTGTCCCAATTACCAACATACCCTTGCTAACAGTAACGGGATGTTACAGCATGAGTCACATGTATGAACTTCCGTTAAGAGTTTGGACTAGTAGAAACGATGAGAAGAATGGAGTTTGGTTAGAGTGTAAGATGAGGAAAGTTTGTGGATATTTAGAAATAAGAAATATAGCATAGTCCGATATGTTAAACATAGATTCAGTATTTGTGGTTATGTCAGTGAGTATGGTAACAGAATTTCATGTGGATATGTACTTGAATTGATATGGATGTGAAAAGATTTTCATGAATTGACTGAAAAGAGATAGAGACAGGGTGAAAACGACAAGATTTAAGGTGTACAAGCAAAGTGGAATTGAAAGATTGAACTCAGAATTTATGATCTGGTATAAGATTGTGCTAGTAAATTGAGATCAGAATTTCAAGATAGCTATGTGTCTATAATTCTAAATTGATTAAGAATGTACGTATGGAAAGTGAAACAAATGATAGTGATATATGTAGAAGTTCTAAAGGTTATGTCGACCAGTTATTATGAGTACATATATGATAATGTGGTTAAATTGGTGAATAATATGATTGAGTACATATGAGATCTATATTTGGATATGGTATAGGAGATAATCTATGATCCCTATAGTTAAAGATTATGAGATGAATCCAAGTAACGAGATGGAAGTATAGTATAGGTGATTATGTTGAAAGGTAACTACGATGGAGCAAAAATTTTTGAATAGTCATAGAATATTCAGAGGTTGCTCATAATCAATTGCGATTGATGTATCATTAACATAAGATATAAATTGGTGACTTGTCGAAATTACTTTTATATATATGATGTAATGATCTTGATGGTGCATACCAAAATATAAGAGTAAACGAATATGCCTTTTATTTCATTGAGTTTTATTATAGAGGATATTTTAATCATGTAAAGTGTGACAGAGATTGAAATTATTGAAATGTCATGAATAGTTGAAATTGATCTTATCAAGGTATTAAGAATGGTTGAAATAACATAGATGAACATAATTGATTGATAAAGATTATGGAAACAGTGTAAATGATTGAGGTAAGAAGCCTTTTGAGATAGAGATGTTTTATCAAATCATATTGGGTGAATTAAATGTTTCGTTTCAAGGAATGAATGATTATTAATGAAACAAAAGTAAATATTGAAGTCATATCCCTAGTGGAGACTCAAACATAAGAGGTAGAGTATGCTACTAAAAATGTATGTATTTTTTCGATGAAAAGTATCCAACTACACGAGTGGATTTTAGGAAATTGAGATAACACCATTACTAATGTGAGGAGAACTCATATCCACATTATATTCTATAAGAATATGCAAAGGAGATATAAATTAGATTTTGATGAATGTGTTACCAAAGTAGGAAGTTAAGTTGCAAATAAATTGAAATGTGAGGAGAAACTAGTATGAATGAGCAAACATTAGAATAAGCCAATGTGAAATATGAGGAAATCTAAAGAATGGAGAAGATCATTTAAGAAAGGTGAGTCAATTGGGAAATTGAAAATAAAGCGAGATAATGTTACCTTATCAAGGAATTAGTTATCTAAAGAATTACAAGAACTAATCAGGGGGCATAGGAAGTTTGATAATAATTGTTTGAGTTAACAGTTACCTCGACAGTACTATGGTATGGAAGATTAAAGCGATCCAAGAAAGATTTGATGATATATTAAATGTCTTTGAAAAGTTGAGAAGAATAGTAGAATACTTGAAAAAATGTGTAAAGCATATGAGTAATGAAAGTAAAGAAAATTTTGAGGCATTATACTGATATTAATTATATCATATGGATTGGGAGATTCTATAATATGCAATGATGTTATATAAGAGATTTTGATAAAAATCCAATGCAGCAGGATAAAATGATTTCATATGTATGGAAACAACTAAAGTCCTATGAGTTGATTATTCGATACATGATTTAGAGCTACTATAGTAGTGATTGCTTTGAAAGTTTGGAGACAGTATATGTATAGGAACCTCTTGTATACACACACACACACACACACACACACATATATATATATATGTATGTATGTACTTATACAGATCATAAAAGTTTGAGGAAATTATTGAGTTGAGAAAAATTGAATACGATACTGAGACAATGGATATAAGTACTGAAAGACTATGATGGTACAAATGAGTATTTCTAAGTAAAGTTAGTGTTATATCTAATACATAAGCAAAAATTCGATATTGAGGTTATCAGATCTAGTGCAAAAAGAAGCATTGAATGTGAAGTTGAATTTTGGAAAAATCAAAAATACAAATTGCTATGGAATTGAAGATCAGTATCAAATGGAAGGATTAACCAAGCCCAAATTGAGGATTCAAAAATTGTGAATTTGATTGAGAGATTGAAAACAGATTTAAATTTTGGGTTCGAATAGGAAGAATGATGCAATGTGATTGAAATAAGAAGTATACATACCAATAAAGATGATTGAACAAAGAGACTGTTAAAGGGGCATAAATAACAACCTATGATATTCATCCTAGTGGGAATATGCTGAGATTGCGTTTGATGGCTAAGGAGAGAGAAGCAAAAGATGAAATGTTTCTGAGAGTACCACCTTTTCAAGGTGTGCTTAGATTGAGTGCAAAATGTACTCAGGTTAGGATAAAGAATCAACTAAGCTTGAATTGTATTAGTCCAAATAAAGATATTGAGAACTAGACCATTGACTTATAAAATGATCTGGAGATGTCTTCGGTTCATAATATGATATATGTGAGTACGTTAAGAGATATCAATATGATCTGGTATTGGTGTTATCGACATTGGAAGTGGAAAAAGTGTGAGTAATATGAAACATAATGAGGAACTCGTTAAGAAAGTGAATGATTAAATAAGTGATTGAAAGACCGAGCGAGTCTTTTTGACTATGATCATTTGGAAGAAATTATTCAAGTGAAGAAGTTACTAGGGAGACTGAGGAAAACATAAGACAACATTACCTTCATTTGTTTGATCACTCAGGTAAGAATTTCGAGGACAAAATTCTTTAAGGTGGGGAGAATTGTTGGACTCCGAACTTTTCTTAGAAGATTAGAATTGGTAAATGAGAAATTTTGGTGATTAGTTATGAGTAAAGAACAAATGATGAAAATTTTTGAATTAGAAATGATAGATGAGATTAAAGTAGTAAATGAGAAGTGAGGATAGATTCATGTTTTGCTTTGGTGCTTTTGGTAGATGAGAGGTTATGAAAAGGGAAAAATTAAGGTAAAAGTTAAAGTAAAATGAAAGCAAAAATGAAGTGGAATATGTGTAGTAAGTTGATGAAAGATATGTATATATGTGTATGTTCTATTATTGGTGTTTATGATTAATTATGGATTATAATTTCTTTATGGATGATATTGAGTTGAGAATGAGGAGTAAATGAAGTAGAAAAGCTGATCTTGGTATGAGTTGTGTTAAGGAAAGATTGGGAGACAAAATGGGTAGTTGATCTGGAAAATGTTTACTGAATTTGTTTCAGTCTTTTAGCCATAAATTTTTCTCTAGTTATCCAAACGAGATAATTATTGATTTTTATTAAACCAGAGACATATGGCTACATTTCTTATGAAGATATGGAATTTAAATTCTATTTTTAAGAGTCTCAAAATTTGTCATGAAGTTGAGAACTGTGTGCAGTACATTTGTGGATGAATGTAAAATTCATGTTCTGAATTTGATGAAAATTATGGATTTATTTAAGCTGAATTAGAGATAGGTGTCTTCAAGAAAGTTGTATATATTTCTTTTTTCTTTCCAACGGTATATAGTATGTAATATTTGCACATCGGAGTTGAAAGTTATGATTCTTATAAGTGGAGATGCTTAGGAGTATAGATGTATCATCTGTGATGATGTCATATCGTCTGTAAGGATGTATCGTCTGTGATGACGTCATATCATCTGTGATGACATCATATCATCTATAAAAAATGTATCATCTGTGATGACATCATATTGTCTGTAATGATGTATCGTCTGTGATGATGTCATATCGTTTATGATGACGTCATATCTTCTATAGTTGACTTTCTGCTTCTTTTGTTATCGACCGAAACTTCACCTTCTGTGTACTATATTATGCTCCTTTTTTTATCCTTCAGACGATAGAATCTATCTTTGATGTCTTCATGAAATTTGTAGATATTGAAGTCCTCTTTCGAACCATCAAAAGAACACCCTAATCTGATGTTTGTAGGGAAAGTTATGGTAATTTTTTCAATTCATTTGTTTTTTCAATTCATCTGCTTTTTTGTTTGGTTTCATCTAATCCTATCGTCTGATACATTTTTATCCTTCAAATAATATAATATGTCCCTTAAGGTCTTCATGGAAGTTGTATATCTTGAAGTCTTCTTTCGAACCATCCAAAGAACACCCTAATTCGATATCTGTAGGGAAAGTTATGGCAATTTTCCCAATCCGTCCGCTTTTTCAATTCTTCGGCGTTTTCATTAAGTTTCATCTAATCCTATCATTTGCTCCATTTTTGACTCTTCAAATAATAGAATTTGTCTTCAAGGTCTTCATGAAAGTTGTATATCTTGAAGTTCTCTTTCGAACCATCTAAATAACACCCTAATCCGATATCTATAGGGAAAGTTATGGCAATTTTCCCAATTTTTCTGCTTTTTCAATTCATTTGTGTTTTCATTTGGTTTTGTCTGATCCTATCGTCTACATCATTTTTTACCCTTCAGACAATAGAATCTGTCTTCAAGATCTTCATGAAATCTCAAAGTCTTCTTTCAAAACGTCATAAGATGATCTTAATTTGTTATCCATGACAGTTATGTTAATTGTCCTGAGACAGGTTTAATATAATTGAGGGCAAAATCATGTTTGATTCTTTCAGCCATAACTTGGTTATTCGACCTCCAAATGAAGTGATTATTGAACCAATATTTTCTTAACACATTTTTCTATCCCTCCATATAATTTGATAGGATTTGGTGGGAATTCGAAAAAGATGGATTGAATCAAAGTTAGGGTATCGGTTGGAAGAATATGAATGGGATGTTTTACTAAACATACTTCGGTGTTTTTATGATGTCTTCATTGATATAGCTCCGAATAAGATGATCCTTGTTTCAAGATAAACTAGAGACATGGAGCTACAAATCATATGAAGAAATCAAAATCTAATTCAGTCTTTAAGACTTTCAAATTCTGGATGGAATTTAAGTATAGTGTATTATTTCAATATAAGAACAGTTTGAAAGTATTTGTGTTAATACTTTTAGATTTCTTAACCAAACTGAATGATTTTGGTGACATTATAAACTTAAGACAAGGGGGAACATTTTCTAGAAGAAAGTGTTGTATTAGAATGTTCAAGGATATATTTTTGGCAAGACAATTTAGCATAAAAAGACATAAGGCATAAATGGAAGCAAATAGGACATTTCTCACTCATTAAGGATATAATTGGAAGAAGTGTTGTCTTGCATTTTAAGAAGAGAGGAGAACGAAAATTGAAGAAAAAAAGAGAGAGTGTCATGAAGAAGAGAGAGAAATATGAAGAGAAGAAGAGAAAGAGAGAAAGAAGAGAAACAAACTAGGGTTTAATTTTTCTTACTCTTCAAGAAAGATTTTGGAGCTATTCAAAAAGAGAAAAAAGGTAGAGGAAGAGAAGAGCTTCCCTTTAAGCTAAAGATCCCTTCATTTAGTGAAGAATGAAGGGAACTAAGAGAATCCTACCCAAGAGCAAGGGGAAAGACAACCTTGACTTGGATTTTTGCAAGCAAATTAGGTGGGTAATATATTTATGATTATTGTGTAAATGGGCATTTTGCCTATGTGTGTGTATATGCTAGAATTGCTAAATTGTGAATTACTATGATGTGTTTTATGTAACGCATTGAAAGATGTATGACATTTTGATATAATTGAATTGTGATTTCGATCATGTTATGCCTTGATATTTGTCCTGGCATTTTATATAAATGAAAGAAAGGAAAGAGAATGGAAAGTATGAAAGCATTTAATAAAATGATTTAAGTATGATTATGTGCTTCTACTTGGGAGAGAGTGGAACCATTATGTTCGTCACGTGCATGTTGATAAGAGCCTTCTCCCGGCTGCTCGTTTGTGGCATATGAGCTCCAAAATTGCACTCATTGTGTTTATTGCTAAATTAAATGCGATATATATATATATATATGCATACTTTGGTATATTTATATGTGTGTGTGTGTACCTAAATTGTATGGCTCTTTGCCAATGGCTATAAATATATTAGCCACTGAGTTGTGTTGCTCACCCCACTATTCCCTCCTCAGTTGCAGAAAGAGATGAATAGCAATCCTTGCAAGATATTGGAACTCCAAGATAGTTAGAGACTTTTATAATTAAGTTAGCTCAGGAACTTTTTGTATTTTAGAAGCATTTTAAGCATAAGCATTCAATTGTATCATGTGTATTTTGTATTTTGTATTTTGTATTTGTATTAAGCCAACGGTGTGGCATTTGGTATGTAAATAAAGTCTTTCAAACTCTTTTTCATTGGTAATGAAATGATAGATTGAAGTAGTTTCAGTTGTGTATGTTCATAATTGACTTCCTTGCTAAAATGATTGAGTTGAAGAAATAAACTTGTTTGATGTTTAATTGTTGTGGGCACTCCACCCTCATGGGATGGTGGGTTTTGTATTGACTCCGGATTGTTTGGCTCCAAAAACGAGGTCCAACATTACTTCTCACAGCCTTAGTGTTGCTGAGAACGCGTCTGCAAGGGGAAGGTAACCACAACCTTGTAAGGCATGTTTCGCTCTCCTTCCCAACTGACGTGGGATTTCTCCTCTTAACATGGCATCATCATTTTTTTAGGAGAAATCCCACATCAGTTGGGAAGGAGAACAAAGTACTCCTTATAACGGTGTGGATACCTTCCCCTTGCAGACGCATTCTCGACAGCACTAAGGTTGTGAGAAGTAAAACCCTGAGGGTGCTTGGCACGAAAGCCTTGGCCTAGAGGAGACAATATCTGCAGATTGCATACTCTGATACCCCTGAAGACGTGATTTCCATGCCCTAATACACCGGATCCAATCAAAACTCCGAAGTTAAATGTGTTAGGGCAAGAGCAATACTAGGATGGGTGACCTCCTGGGAAGTCCTATAAAAGTAGTGTCCAAAAGAGGCCTACATGTTGGAAAAACAAAACTGTGCTGGTGCTTGGCACGAAGGCCTTGACCCAAAGTGGACAGTATCTATGAGCAGGTGATATGTGTTGTTACAATTGGTAGCAGAGCCAGTATCCGGGCCAATGGGCCAGTAAGGACTCTAGGCCTCCACGAGGGAGGGTAGAAATCCTACATCAGTTGGGAAGGAGAACGAAACATGTCTTGTAAGGCTATGGATACCTTCCCCTTACAGACGTGTTCTCAACAGCATTAAGGCTGTGAGAAGTAAAACCCTGAGGGTGCTTGGCACGAAGGCCTTGGTCCAGAGGGGACAATATCTATAGGCTGTGTACTCTGATACCCCTGAAGATGCATTTTCCATGCCCCAACACCCCGAATTCTATCAGAACTCCGAAGTTAAATGTGTTAGGGCAAGAGCAATACTAGGATGGCTGACTTCCTGGGAAGTCCTGCTGGAGTAGTGTCCAAAAGAGGCCTACACGCTGGAAAAACAAAACCATGCAGGTGCTTGGCATGAAGGCCTTAACTCAAAGCGGACAATATTGGCAATCAGGTGGTCTAACCTGTTACAACTCTTCTTCCATAAGTCCAATTTTATTTACCACTACCATGAGCTTATCTGAGAACCCTTGAATTGTTTCCTTTTCATTCATTCTAAAAATTTCAAAATCTCTTTTGATATTTAAGACTTACATTCACCTTGTCACAACATTCCCTTGATATAGCTCCTTTAATACATCCCATACTTCCTTAGTTGTTTCACAAGTCATAATTCTTGAGAAAATCGACTCAAATATAGCAGTATATATTTGAGGTAAAGCTCTTAGGGCTTTAGTTTCTTCATCTTCATGGCTCTAATTTGATTGAGTGTATGGTTCTTGCCTAGAGAAGGTATATGTATTTCACCTTTAACCTACTGCCACAAATTGAGACCTCCCAAATGAGCTTTCATTTTTGATAGCCCATACTTGATAATTTTCACCGTTGAAAATTAGGGGTGAAAGAGATGATGTGTTAAAGGAAGCCATGGAAAGAAAGTGTTAGATTCTCTCTTAATCACTCATAGGTCCCTTAAGACCTTTGAGAGCTTCGATATCATGTAGAAGTTTTCTTTAAAAAAATAGAAGAACATGTATAAGATAAAAGAATATATAACACTGGAGTTGTTTTATTATATATTGAATAATGAACTTAGTTGTCTTATATAGGCAAAATACAAAAAACTAAACAATTGTTAAATAGAGATTTTAACTAATAAATATGCCTTATAAAATAAAATTAAAAACAAACTAAAGACCTATTTAAAAATAATTTTGATAGCTCTATAATTTTGAATTAGTTCCTAATATAAATAACGTGAACCGCAAGTTTGGCTAATTCCAAAGTGAGTTATACAAATTCCCTATTAAAATTAGCTACACTTTTAACCTATAAAATAGATATAGGGATTTTGAGTTAGTATAATTTTCTAAACGAAATGCTAACATTTCATTAACCTAACAAATGATAATTCTGAGTGAGGAAAAGAATCACCGTTTTTCCCCAAAGTTACAAAATAAGATGTTAAGAAGCCCCAAAGGGTTTAAGTTAAAGAAATAACCATTGCAGCCTCTTTTTCTTTACCATAATAGTATCTAGATCATCAATCATGACTAGTTCATCATCCTAGCCATCAATCTTAACTTTTTTATGATTGTTACAATTGTTAAAAATAGGCAAATCTAAAAATAAGTTATTTGAAAAGCTTGGCAATTTTCTCTTCTTCCTTGAGATCTCAGTGCGCTCAAAAATTTCTTCGACCTTGGCATCTTTTTAACCTTTGGAAACTATGCTGACAATGCATTTCCATTTGACTTGTTATCGTTCTCTCAATAGTAGCATTTTTCCAACCCATCATATTTATTGTCATCAAAGACTTCCCTACATGAACTCAAAATGTAATGTAGTATGAGATAGATCTTCCAATATCAAAAACATGGCTAAAAGCCCAAATTAAGGCCACACTTTTTAGGTTTTGGTCAATTTAATTCAAATCTTTTAAGTTGCTCAATAAAGATCTAAACGTTCACAAGCCTACTAAATTTTAAGCTTTTTTGACAAAAATTAGGAAGTGTCATACACTCATCGTTATTGACAGGCCAGTCAGTCTTTAAATGCCACGTTAAAAACACACGTGGCTTACGTGAATTTTAAGAAAACAAAGACATAAATAAAATCATTTAAACTTTGTAGCAGAAACCCTAAATTAACTCTTATTCGTAGTATATTTACCGTCTCTCTCTCTCAAACTTACCTAAATCTTTTCTGATCCAATGTCTTGCCTCCTTCACACATCATCACTGCCGATCACTCCAATCCCTTCACGCATAATCAGCAATCTGCATTAAATAGTGTGGGTTTTCTATGTAGAAGTATAAGGTGAATGGGTGCTTGGATATTTGGAGATTTATGAAGATTTGAAACATAACTGAGTCTGAAATCTTTATAAAGATGAATAAGAGTATAGAACTAATCTTTATATCATCAAGGTAAATATCATTTCACATTGTCCATTTACATATAATGCATGTGCCCTTTTTGCCTCTTATTCCTCCCAAAATTTTCTTCTTGTTTATGATTGGATTTTAAACAGGAAGTGGAAGCTAATGATGTACTTGTATTCTCATTGAAGCCCCAAGTTGGTAACAACTTATGCTCCCTTCTAATTTTACTCCTTTGATTCCTGCTAACTTTATAGAAAAACCATATGTTTACTCTTTGATGGATTTATTATGAATATATTACGCATCATATGATATGCTTCAATTTCTCACTTTGACTTCAAGGTTTGCATTTCACAATTCTGACTTTGTCTTAAACATTAGCTACAGAATTGGGAATTTTTGGTGTTTGAATCTTCACTTTATTCCTTTCCCCTTTTATGGAAATTTTCCTTAATAATGTAATTTAGGTAAATTCCTTTATCTTTAAATGGGTTTGATTATAGGCTGAATAGTATATAGATTAGAATTGTTTTCATCTACACACTTTGACATGAAATGTCCTTTCCAATTTTATTATGCTAATTAACCAATAAAAAAAAAAAAAGGCAACATTGTACACAGGATATGATCAAGCCTTCTCTTTCTATTTACTTGAAAATATGTATAAATTACTTTTTTACAGTAACAATTCAGTTTCATGTTCATCATCCTCCATTTTTTTTCCATTGAAGCAACTTCCCCAATCAATAGATTTATGTCATTTGGTTTAACTTCCTTGGTGCCTTTCCATGTTATTTTTCTCTTTCTGCTTGTTTTGAGAAAAAGTATAAAATTCATATAAGAGATACAAATTCTTAGCAGTATACTAATTCAGTTCTTTAGACATCATTTAGCTATCAATGGCTGCATAATCAAGATTACAACATTGTAATTTACCTGTTAGATGACAAGAGGATTGTACTACATTTTTTAAGACATCGGCTGGGAATACTTGAAAATGAGCTCAATTAGTAGTTCTTTAAAGTAATAAGGTCGATTAGAGGATTCAGTTTGTTTTCTGGGTTGTAGTGAAAATTTTTTAAATTTTCATCTTTGACGGTAGAGAAACGCGTTCTAAGCTTGATTCGAGGTTATAAAATTTGATTTCTTCAACCTACCCAGCTAAATGGGACTATGATGAAGAGGCTAAATATTGTTATTATAACTTGAAAGCACCTAGATGGACTTCCGGAACTAATGAAAATCCAGGAATAAGGTTTTATGGTTGTTGATTTTTTCTGGTAATTTTGGTACATTTTGATGATGTTTTATATAAATGTATTCATATTTTTCATTATTGATGTAACAGCCCAAACCACCCACTCGCAGATATTGTCTGCTTTGGGCCAAGGTCTTCATGCCAAGCACCAGCATGATTTTGTTTTGTCCAATGTGTTGGCCTCTCTTGGACACTACTCCTGCAGGACTTCTCAGGAGATCACCCATCCTGGTACTGCTCTTTCCCTAGTACATTTAACTTTGGAGTTCTGATGGGATCCGGTGCGTTGGGGCATGAAAAATGCATCTTTAGGGGTATCAGAGTATGTAGCCTGTAGATAATGTGCCAAGCACCCTCAGGGTTTTACTTCTCACAGCTTTAGTGTTACTGAGAACACGTCTGCAAGGGGAAGGTATCCATAACCTTATAGTCCTGGAGGTTTAGTGTTCTCACTGGCCCATTGGCTTGGGTACTGGCTATGATACCAATTGTAACAACCTAGAACACTCGCTCTCAGATATTGTCCGCTTTGGGTCAAGGCCTTCATGCCAAACACCGCATGGTTTTGTTTTTCTAGCATGTAGGCCTTTTTAGGCACTACTCCCGCAGGACTTCCAAGGATGTCACCCATGTTGGGACCCGATCCGGGAACCGGATCCCAACCGGAAAAGCGGAAAGAACGAAGGAAACGAAAGCGAATGGCAACGGAAATTTCGCATCGAAATTTCGAATCGGAAACAACATGTGGAAGCCAACAGAAAAACAAACTCAAATCACAAAGCAAGCGGAAGCAAAGCAAATGCGAATCGAATACAGAATCGAAACGGAAGCGAATCGGAAATCGAAAGAAGCAAACCGGAATAGTCAATAGTAACAAATAATAAGGCAATTCAATTACAGAGCCAAGCGCAAACAAATCCGACATCCAGAAATAAAGAACAGAGAAAAACGTCGCGTTGGAATTCCTTAGACTCAGACTATCTCGAAATCCGGTATATTTTTTTTCTTTTTCTCATATACATTTATTACATCTTTAGGCAATCTCATTCAAATCAAACAAACAATTTCCACTCTTGGAAATTGTTTCTCATGCAAATCTCAAAACTTGCTCATATTCGTATATATCCGTACGAGTCCCAAAAATACATTTTTCCCCAATTTTTATCGAAATTTTGGCAGCATAACGGCTGCATTTATCCTAACCCAAACCTGCAAAGTATCAAAAAACACACTTCTAAATGCTCAATCAATCATACAATCATCAAAATCGGGATCTCAGCAGAAACAAACGCAATCCTAATTCTAAAACATTCTCATAATTGTAATTCAATCTACTATTCTCATAGTTCAATCTCATTCCCAAACTTATACACAATTCCATATACAATTTCATACATTCATTCATAATCTTCATACATTCTGAAATACATCATAATCACTTAACGGCAATGCAAGCCATTTACAAAATATTTCAAATCTCAATTCACAATACAATGCAAACGATGCAAAAACGAACCAAATGTCTTCACATTCTTTCATCCGATCTCCTGCTCGAAACATGGAGATGGGGATAAAAGGGGGGGTGAGCTCGAAAGCTCATGGATAACACATTTATAAATCGACAAATAAGCAGAAATCATTGTTTCATAAGCTTTTTGCCAAAAGGGCTTATTTTTCAAACTTTGTAACTTTTCAAAACGGTTTTCTCAAACCTTTCAATTTTTTTAAATTTTTCATAACCAAATTCACTTTTTCGTTTCTCAATTTTAAGCATGAATCCAGAATACAGAAACAAATCAAAAACACGTAACATATCAAAATGGTCTGGTTCGGTCCAAACAGAACGTACTGCACATTCCTGCAAAGCGGTCTTCAGGCATCGTGAATGAATGTACTACACTTTCCAAGATAGCGATCCAAAGGTAGCCGTGAAGGAATCCGAACGAGCTCCGCCACTAGCGGGCAGCCGGGCGAAGGCTATAACGAATAAAGACAATGCACTGACTCACAAGGACCTGACCAAACTCACTTAACACATAATCAAAAACGAAAATTCGAATCGCCCGAAGGCATTTTTCAAAATTATACAAGTCAAGAAGTTCAATCAATCAATAATTTCAACAATTTGCACAAGTTATCAATGCATACACAACCAATGCAGTTTCAGAAATTCTAGTGATTTAGCAAATCATTTGGAACAATGCATTTAAGCTTGTAATAATTTTTCAGAAATCATTCGAAAATCATAATTTCAAACTTTTAATCAATTCTTATTTTCAAACATTTACAAAAACATTAATTTATCAAAATCCAAATTTTTTTGCTTTCTTGATTTTTTTTCAAAAATTCGTAGATTGCTTACAAATCAAAATATAAATATGTTACCCACCTCGAATTGTTGCCAGAAACTTGATCCTAGCTCCAATTTGATCCTTACTTCTTTCCTTCTTTCAATTAAAATTGACCTAAGCCACAATCATTCAAATTCCACATCATAATTCGCATAATTCTCAAAATTAACTATCGGAAATTCATAATCATCATATTTCCAAGCTTTCTAAAACCAGAATTTCTAAAATCCCCAATTTCAAAATTTGACCTAAATCAATACACTCAAATTCAATCTCATAAATAACTTAATTTTCAAAATTAATGTCACAATTCATCAATTCACACTAATTCAAAAATATCTAAATCCTCAATTTCAAAAATCCCCAAATCTTAAAATTGGCCTAAACCAATTTATCCAAATTCAATACCATAAAATACAATTTCTTCAAAATTAACTTCATATTTCACAAACCCATATCATTATCTATAATTCTACACCAAAATTTCACAAAATTTTAATCACAAAATTGCCTAAACCTTAATCAAATTTCCATCCAAAATTAAACACAACCTAAAGCATATATATCAAAATCAACTTCATAAATCACAAACCCAAGTCCTTTTCCATGTTTCTAAACCAAAATTCATCAAAATCTTAAAGCTCAAAATTTCCTCTTACCTCATTTCTCCTCCAATTTTCAATTTCTTGGCTCATGAAGAAGCTCTTCATTCTCCATCCTTTTCCTTCTTGAAAAAATCCCAAAAGCCTTAAGAATCAAGAGAAAAATTGAACTAAGATTTCTCTCATCTTTCCACCATAACCGAAACTTCTACTTCTTTCTCTTATTTTCTTCTTCCTTTCCTTCTGATTTTCCAGCCACTTTCGTGGCTTTATTATGCCAAAAACAACATCTCCTTTTGTGTGTCATTAAATGAAGGTCAAAAGACCATATTGCCCCTCCATTCAAAGCTTAAAGTCATGCTTACTTGCGGTTTGATTCGCACTATCAATTTGAAGGAATTTGTCAAAACTTCCTTCTTGAAAAATTTCCTCTCAATCATACGAATCTAACGCCATCGACCGCGCTTAATTCGGATCACTACACCAAAAGTTATGCGCAAAACAGTTCGGGTATATCCATATTCTAACACATTTTCCATGTACGATTATTTCCTTCCAGAAATTTACATTCTTAATCCTAGATTTGAAACTCGATCTCTTCATAACCATTGTAGCCTCATGTCTCAAGTTAAATTCAAAATAAGAATTGCCTCATTTCGATTACCAGAGAAAAAGTTATGCCCAAAATACTTTCAGATGTTCCTAACCCAAAAACTGCACACTAATCCGGCATTCATTTCATAATTTAAAAATCTTAAGGGCACAATTGAAATTTCATTTCTTCATATAACTTGTAGCCCCATGTCTTAACTTTATTTCGCCTCAAGAATCACTTCAATCGGATCTCTAAAGACCCCAAAATTCTCAAAATACTGAACTATGTTCGAAAAATTTCCCGACTCACTTTGATTAATTTAATCATCCTTAATCTCATAAAATTCACAAATTTTTCCATAAAATGAAATTCATTGTCTTAGGAATCCAACGCTTCGAAAATCAAGTCAATCGGACGTCGGACGAAGGAATTATAAGCAAAAGATTACGAAAGGGATCGGATAAAAAACAAAGTAGCGGAACTTCAAAATTGAACATTTCAAAAATCATATCTCTCGATCCTGAACTCAGAATTTGACAAATTTGGTGTCAATAAAAAGATCAAAGGAAGCTCTACAATGTCCCTGAAGTACTCAAAATCAAATTAGGTCTCGAAAGAGGTCAAAACTTCAATCAAAGATTCTGTCCCAAAACAGCTTTTCCTAAACGACTTCCCATTTTTAATCGTTCATAACTCCTAGCCCCGATATCGAAAAATTGCAAACTTTATATCAATGGAAAGATTAAAACATCATCTAAAACTTTCATGAAGATCACTTACTCTAATTCAAATTAAATTCATATGACAAGTGGCCTCGAAACCTAAAACACATAAATCTATACTTAATAGCATTTTCAAAACAAAACATATCTTCAGAAATTCATATCTCTCAATCCCGACATCGAAAAATAGCAAACTTTATATCCACAAAAAGCTCTGGACAGAGGCTAAAATTTTCATGTTAATCATTTCCTCAAACTTTGCCTAAATCAAAAAGTCAACTTTTTCTTCAGAAAGTCAAACTCCAATCGAACTTTGACTGATCATAACTCTCACTTCCGATATCGAAAAATATTGTATGATTGATTGAGCATTTAGAAGTGTGTTTTTCGATACTTTGCAGGTTTGGGTTAGGATAAATGCAACCATTATGCTGCCGAAATTTTGATAAAAATTGGGATAAAAATGTATTTTTGGGACTTGTACGGATATATACGAATATGAGCAAGTTTTGAGATTTGCATGAGAAACAATTTCCAAGAGTGGAAATTGTTTGTTTGATTTGAATGAGATTGCCTAAAGATGTAATAAATGTATATGAGAAAAAGAAAAACAATATCTGGATTTGGGATGATGCGAGTCTAAGGAATTCTACGACGTTTTCTCATTCTTTATTTAGGATGTCGATTTGTTTAAGCAGCTCGTAATTGAATTGCCTTATTATTTGTTACTATTGACTATTCGGTTTGCTTCTTTCGATTTCCGATTCGTTTCCGTTTCGATTCTGTATACGATTCGCATTTGCTTTGCTTCTGCTTGCTTTGTGAATTTCGAATCGGAAACAACATGCGGAAGCCAATAGCAAAACAAACTCGAATCACAAAGCAAGCGGAAGCAAAGCAAATGCGAATCGAATACATAATCGAAAGCTAAGCTTAATCAGAAATCAAAAGAAGCAAACCGAATAGTCAATAGTAACAAATAATAAGGCAATTCAATTACAGAGCCAAGCTTAAACAAACCGACATCCTAAATAAAGAACAGAGAAAACGTCGCGTTGGAATTCCTTAGACTCGCACTATCCCAAATCCGTATATTTTTTTCTTTTCTCATATACATTTATTACATCTTTAGGCAATCTCATTCAAATCAAACAAACAATTTCCACTCTTGGAAATTGTTTCTCATGCAAATCTCAAAACTTACTCATATTCGTATATATCCGTACAAGTCCCAAAAATACATTTTTATCCCAATTTTTATCAAAATTTTGGCAGCATAACGGCTGCATTTATCCTAACCCAAACCTGCAAAGTATCGAAAAACACACTTCTAAATGCTCAATCAATCATACAATCATCAAAATCGGGATCTCAGCAGAAACAAACGCAATCCTAATTCTAAAACATTCTCATAATTGTAATTCAATCTACTATTCTCATAGTTCAATCTCATTTCCAAACTTATACACAATTCCATATACAATTTCATACATTCATTCATAATCTTCATACATTCTGAAATACATCATAATCACTTAACGGCAATGCAAGCCATTTACAAAATATTTCAAATCTCAATTCATAATACAATGCAAACGATGCAAAAACGAACCAAATATCTTCACATTCTTTCATCCGATCTCCGCTTCAAACACGGAGATGGGGATGAAAGGGGGGGTGAGCTCGAAGCTCGTGGATAACACATTTATAAATCGAAAAATAAGCAGAAATCATTGTTTCATAAGCTTTTTGCCAAAAGGGCTTATTTTTCAAACTTTGTAACTTTTCAAAACGGTTTTCTCAAACCTTTCAATTTTTTTAAACTTTTCATAACAAAATTCACTTTTTCGTTTCTCAATTTTAAGCATGAATGCATAACACAGAAATAAATCAAAAACACGTAACATATCAAAATGGTCTGGTTCGTCCAAGCGAGAACGTCATCGCACATTCTCGCATAGCACCTGCGATCGTGAATAGAACGCATTACACTTTCGCGCATAATGTCCAAATTGTAGCCGTGAAGGAGTCCGAATCGAGACTCCGTGCTACTAGCGGGCAGCAAATAAGGCTATAACGAATAGAGACAGTGCACTAACTCACAAGGACCTGACCAAACCCACTTAACACATAATCAAAAACGGAAATTCGAATCGCCCGAAGGCATTTTTCAAAATCTTGTCTTTCTAACTTTATTTCATCGAACTTAAACAAACTCGCAATTCACACATATTATACAAGTCAAGAAGTTCAATCAATCAATAATTTCAACAATTTGCACAAGTTATCAATGCATACACAACCAATGCAGTTTCAGAAATTCTAGTGATTTAGCAAATCATTTGGAACAATGCATTTAAGCTTGTAATAATTTTTCAGAAATCATTTGGAAATCATAATTTCAAACTTTTAATCAATTCTTATTTTCAAACATTTACAAAAACATTAATTTATCAAAATCCAAATTTTTTTGCTTTCTTGATTTTTTTCAAAAATTCGTAGATTGCTTACAAATCAAAATATAAATATGCTACCCACCTCGAATTATTGCCAGAAACTTGATCCTAGCTCCAATTTGATCCTTGCTTCATTCCTTCTTTCAATTAAAATTGACCTAAGCCACAATCATTCAAATTCCACATCATAATTTGCATAATTCTCAAAATTAACTATCGGAAATTCATAATCATCATATTTCCAAGCTTTCTAAAACTAGAATTTCTAAAATCCCCAATTTCAAAATTTGACCTAAACCAATACACTCAAATTCAATCTCATAAATAACTTAATTTTCAAAATTAATGTCACAATTCATCAATTCACACTAATTCCAAAATATCTAAATCCTCAATTTCAAAAATTCCCAAATCTTAAAATTGGCCTAAACTAATTTATCCAAATTCAATACCATAAAATACAATTTCTTCAAAATTAACTTCATATTCCACAAACCCATATCATTATCTATAATTCTACACCAAAATTTCACAAAATTCTTAATCACAAAATTAAGCCTAAACCTTAATCAAATTTCCATCCAAAATTAAACACAACCTAAAGCATATATATCAAAATCAACTTCATAAATCACAAACCCAAGTCTTTTTTCATGTTTCTAAACCAAAAATTCATCAAAATCTTAAAGCTCAAAATTTCCTCTTACCTCATTTCTCCTCCAATTTTCGAATTTCTTGGCTCATGAAGAAGCTCTCTTCATTCTCCACCCTTTTCCTTCTTGGAAAAATCCCAAAAGCCTTAAGAATCAAGTAGAAAAATTGGAACTAAGATTTCTCTCTCATCTTTGCACCATAACCGAAACTTCTACTTCTTTCTCTTATTTTCTTGTTCCTTTCCTTATGATTTTCCAGCCACTTTCGTGGCTTTATTATGCCAAAAACGACATCTCCTTTTGTGTGTCATTAAATGAAGGTCAAAAGACCATATTGCCCCTCCATTCAAAGCTTAAAGTCATGCTTACTTGCGGTTTGATTCGCACTATCAATTTGAAGGAATTTGTCAAAACTTCCTTCTTGAAAAATTTCCTCTCAATCATACGAATCCAACGCCACTGACCGCGCTCAATTCGGATCACTACACCAAAAGTTATGCGCAAAACAGTTCGGGTATATCCATATTCTAACACATTTTCCATGTACGATTATTTCCTTCCAGAAATTTACATTCTTAAACACAGATTTGAAACTCGATGTCTTCATAACCATTGTAGCCTCATGTCTCAAGTTTAATTCAAAATAAGAATTGCCTCATTTCGATTACCAGAGAAAAAGTTATGCCCAAAATACTTTCAGATGTTCCTAACCCAAAAACTGCACACTAATCCGGCATTCATTTCATAATTTAAAAATATTAGGGGCAAAATTGAAATTTCATTTCTTCATATAACTTGTAGCCCCATGTCTCAACTTTATTTCGCCTCAAGAATCACTTCAATCGGATCTCTAAAGATCCCAAAATTCTCAAAATACTGAACTATGTTCGAAAAATTTCCCGACTCACTTTGATTAATTTAATCATCCTTAATCTCATAAAATTCACAAATTTTTCCATAAAATGAAAGTCATTGTCTTAGGAATCCAACGCTTCGAGAATCAAGTCAATCGGATGTCGGACGAAGGAATTATAAGCAAAAGATTACGAAAGGGATCGGATAAAAAACAAAGTAGCGGAACTTCAAAATTGAACTTTTCAAAAATCATATCTCTCGATCCTGAACTCGGAATTTGACAAATTTGGTGTCAATAAAAAGATCAAAGGAAGCTCTACAACGTCCCTCAAGTACTCAAAATCAAATTAGGTCTCGAAAGAGGTCAAAACTTCAATCAAAGATTCTGTCCCAAAACAGCTTTTCCTAAACGACTTCCTATTTTTAATCGTTCATAACTCCTAGCCCCGATATCGAAAAATTACAAACTTTATATCAATGGAAAGATTAAAACATCATCTAAAACTTTCATGAAGATCACTTACTCTAATTCAAATTAAATCTATACGAAAAGTGGCCTCGAAACCTAAAATACATAAATCTATACTTAATAGCATTTTCAAAACAAAACATATCTTCAGAAATTCATATCTCTCAATCCCGACATCGAAAAATAGCAAACTTTATGTCCACAAAAAGCTCTCGACAGAGACTAAAATTTTCATGTTGATCATTTCCTCAAATTTTGCCTAAATCAAAAAGTCAATTTTTTCTTAAAAAAGTCAAACTCCAATCGAACTTTGACTGATCATAACTCTCACTTCCGATATCGAAAAATATTGTATGATTGATTGAGCATTTAGAAGTGTGTTTTTCGATACTTTGCAGGTTTGGGTTAGGATAAATGCAGCCGTTATGCTGCTGAAATTTCGATAAAAATGTATTTTTGGGACTTGTACGGATATATACGAATATGAGCAAGTTTTGAGATTTGCATGAGAAACAATTTCAAGTGGAAATTGTTTGTTTGATTGAATGAGATTGCCTAAAGATGTAATAAATGTATATGAGAAAAGAAAAAAATATACGAATTTGGGATAGTCAAGTCTAAGGAATTCTATGACGTTTTCTCATTCTTTATTTAGGATGTCAGTTGTTTAAAGCAGCTCTGTAATTGAATTGCCTTATTATTTGTTACTATTGACTATTCGGTTTGCTTCTTTCGATTTCGATTAAGCTTCGTTTTGATTCGTATTCGATTCGCAATTGCTTTGCTTCCGCTTGCTTTGTGAATTTGAATCGGAAACAACATGCGAAGCCAATAGCAAAACAAACTCAATCACAAAGCAGCGGAAGCAAAGCAAATGTGAATGGAATACGTAATCGAAACTAAGTGAATCGAAATCGAAAGAAGCAAACCGAATAGTCAATAGTAACAAATAATAAGGCAATTCAATTCTGAGCCTTTAAACAAATCCGACATCCGGAAATAAAGAATGAGAAAACGTCGCGTTGGAATTCCTTAGACTCGCACTATCCCAAATCCGTATATTTTTTTCTTTTCTCATATACATTTATTACATCTTTAGGCAATCTCATTCAATCAAACAAACAATTTCCACTCTTGAAATTGTTTCTCATGCAAATCTCAAAACTTGCTCATATTCAGATATATCCGCATAAGTCCCAAAATACATTTTATCCCAATTTTTATCAAAATTTTGGCAGCATAACGGCTGCATTTATCCTAACCCAAACCTGCAAAGTATCGAAAAACACACTTCTAAATGCTCAATCAATCATACAATCATCAAAATCGGGATCTCAGCAGAAACAAACGCAATCCTAATTCTAAAACATTCTCATAATTGTAATTCAATCTACTATTCTCATAGTTCAATCTCATTCCCAAACTTATACACAATTCCATATACAATTTCATACATTCATTCATAATCTTCATACATTCTGAAATACATCATAATCACTTAACGGCAATGCAAGCCATTTACAAAATATTTCAAATCTCAATTCATAATACAATGCAAACGATGCAAAAACGAACCAAATGTCTTCACATTCTTTCATCCGATCTCCTGCTCGAAACCTGGAGATGGGGATGAATGGGGGGGTGAGCTCGAAAGCTCGTGGATAACACATTTATAAATCGACAAATAAGCAGAAATCATTGTTTCATAAGCTTTTTGCCAAAAGGGCTTATTTTTCAAACTTTGTAACTTTTCAAAATGGTTTTCTCAAACCTTTCAAGTTTTTTAAACTTTTCATAACAAAATTCACTTTTTTGTTTCTCAATTTTAAGCATGAATGCATAACACAGAAACAAATCAAAAACATGTAACATATCAAAATGGTCTGGTTCGGTCCAATAGAACGATCGCACATTTCGCATAGCGGTCCCTGCATCGTGAATAAACGTCTACACTTTCCCACATAGCGGTCTAGTGTAGCCGTGAAGGGAGTCCGAAATCGGAGCTCCATGCCACTAGCGGGCATGTAACATCCCGTTACTGCGAGCAAGGGTATTTTGGTAATTATGAGTTAGACTGATAGACTGCACTGCATTCACTGATTGAATGTGTTATTGGCCTCTAATAATAGAGGATTGATTTCTTACATATGCATTTATTTATAGTACATGCATTCATGATTTTCCGCATTTTATTGTGATTAAGCGATTGATTGTGGTGATGGACTGACTGAATAGTGATCAATTGAGGAATTAGGAGTTATTGGGTTCAAGTGACTGATTTAGCATAGTTTACAAGTGACTGGTATTGTATAGTGGCTTATAGGAGATTTCCGGGAAATTCGGGAGTTAATGCCCGATCGAAAATATTTAGGCGATCAATCGATTGATTGATCGTAGAACTGAAAGAACTGTCCAGTGGCAATGAAAAAAAAAATTAGAATTTTACTGATAGGAAATTAATATATTTAGCCATTGAAAATTGGAGACTGAAATTTGAACTGATTCGGAGACTTAGGTCTATAAATACTAGATTTGAATTTTGGGGGAAAATTTGCTAAGGCACGAGCTTCTCCTCTCCCCCTTCTCTTTGGCATTCTCGAATCCTCTCATTGGTGAGGATTTCTTGAGTTTTCTCTTATGGGTTCTCTTCCTTGATGTTAGCCTAACTTGTTTTAGTGGTTGTTAATTTGGAAGCTTTGACATTGGTAGATCGGAGGAGTTAAACGATTTCTAGGGTTTACGGTGGATTTTGAGAGTTTGCGGATTGATCTGTGATTTGGTAAGTTTTAAGAGCTTTAATGTTGTTATTGATGATTCCTACTGCATTTATGGCTTTTATTAGTGTAGATTTGAGTGGTTGGAGTGATTTAATGGTGGATTTATCGAGGAAATGGATCGGAGAAGACGACGAGTTTTGTAAAGACGCCATGACTGCTGTTTAGCAGCCATGACCTCATGGCGGCAATTTATGTTCGTTACGCATGGCGAGCTAAGCGTGGCGTCGTGGCAAGCGTCAATTTACTTGACGCCGCGATGTGATCCTCGCCTCGCGGCGAGCCAAGGCGTGTTACGCATGAAGCGACTTCGTTTATCTTGTGGCAAGTAGAGACACTATTCCATTGGATTAAAATTGGTTTATGGGCATAACTTTTGGTGTAGACCTCCAATTGAGGTGATTTCATATTTTTTATGAACTAGGGAAAGAGGTCTACAATTGAGGATAAGTATAGGAGTTCTAATTGATTTATTTGGTATTGAATTATAGAGAATTGGGTCAATTATGGTACATAGTGTGACCAAACTGTCAAATTGAGACTATTGGAGTGTTAATTGGAAATTGTAATTGAAGTTTTGACCCGATAAATAGGAAATTGCGATAGGGAATCAATTGAGGAAATTGATGAATTCTAGGTGTGAATCAAATAGTTATCGATCAATTGAACAACGAGATAGGTTTGAGCATGGGATACCAAAATTGGGTTTTAGAGCTGAAAATCGTGAACATGCATTGTACATCATTGTACTGAGACATATGCATTAAGTTATTGTTTAATCGAGTAATTAGTAATGGACTGTATTTTTGTTATAGAGGCGCCGATTGGACCGTCGTTCCACGGACATTCTTTGGGACTTCGAGCAAGCTCGGAAGTTACTGGTGAGTAACCTAGTTGGTTTCTCAAATTTCGATTGTTTATATGCTCGTATGAATTATTTGCAAAGGTGAATCAGATGATTCTTGGCGTGATTAGGATCGAATTGCATGCTACTACTAAATTGGACTGGACTATTTCCTGATTTCCGAAATTGATTGGATTGAATTGCATGCTTTTTATCGATGAACTAGATCCTTTGTATGACTTCGAATCGATATCTTTGGGCTTTGACCATATCTCGAAATTCTTGAATCATGAATCTTGAATTATCAACACCGCACTACACGCATAAATGCATGATCACATAATGGACGTGTCCCAAGTTGCTATTATCACTGAAAAGAGCCTCGAGCTCAACATCGTCTCGTCGGGCTTAGCCCGCGGGAGAAATCTCGACGCCAAGGCCCCCATGAACACCGATCGAGCACTTGGGCACAATCTTGAATAATGGAAAGAGTCTCATATGCATCATATACATGACCGATTGAATTGCCGTTGTGTGATGATTATCGAATGTGATGCCATGATTTATCAGAATTGTGATGTGATATCGTGAATGCATAAGCCATCGTAATATCATATCGATACCGCATAATCGATATAAACCATCGTACCTTTGTTATAAAATCACGTTAATTGATATTATCGTGTCGGTCGCATTTAATTTGCGTAATGCATGATTTGAGTGAACCATCGATGATAGTTTCTCACTGAGTTCGCAAACTCACCCAAATGTGCAATCTATTTTTCAGGACTGATAGAGTAGACTCCTAGCTCCGAAGATATTCGTTTACTGCGATGCGAGTTCTTTGGTAGAGGCGCGATGGCACATGTGTCGGTCATTTGGGTTAGCTTTTGAGGATGACTTAGGATAGATGCTTGTATCAATTTCCTTTTTGGTTTTGTTAGGAGACTGATAGACTTGTCTATTCTGGCATTGGATGACTGTACCAGATGATTATTATTTTGGATTCAAATTTACTAGTTCTGATATTGTATTATTTTATGGTTTTAATTTATTGCGATGCCATGTGGATATTATTGGAAAATGTTCTGGTAGTGCACCTTCATCGTGGGATACGTATCGAAGCGACCTCCGGGTTTCCCGATGTGTACCCTACGGTGAGGGGGCACTACATTAGCCGGGCGAAGGGTATAACGAATAGAAACAGTGCACTGACTCACAAGGACCTAACCAAACCCACTTAACACATAATCAAAAACGGAAATTCGAATCGCCCGAAGGCATTTTTCAAAATCTTGTCTTTCTAACTTTATTTCATCGAACTTAAACAAACTCGCAATTCACACATATTATACAAGTCAAGAAGTTCAATCAATCAATAATTTCAACAATTTGCACAAGTTATCAATGCATACACAACCAATGCAGTTTCAGAAATTCTAGTGATTTAGCAAATCATTTGGAACAATGCATTTAAGCTTGTAATAATTTTTCAGAAATCATTCGGAAATCATAATTTCAAACTTTTAATCAATTCTTATTTTCAAACATTTACAAAAACATTAATTTATCCAAATCCAATTTTTTTTGCTTTCTTGATTTTTTTCAAAAATTCGTAGATTGCTTATAAATCAAAATATAAATATGCTACCCACCTCGAATTATTGCCAGAAACTTGATCCTAGCTCCAATTTGATCCTTGCTTCTTTCCTTCTTTCAATTAAAATTTACCTAAGCCACAATCATTCAAATTCCACATCATAATTTGCATAATTCTCAAAATTAACTATCGGAAATTCAAAAAATGAGGTAAGAGGAAATTTTGAGCTTTAAGATTTTGATGAATTTTTGGTTTAGAAACATGGAAAAGGACTTGGGTTTGTGATTTATGAAGTTGATTTTGATATATATGCTTTAGGTTGTGTTTAATTTTGGATGGAAATTTGATTAAGGTTTAGGCTTAATTTTGTGATTAAGAATTTTGTGAAATTTTTGTGTAGAATTATAGATAATGATATGGGTTTGTGGAATATGAAGTTAATTTTGAAGAAATTGTATTTTATGGTATTGAATTTGAATAAATTGGTTTAGGCCAATTTTAAGATTTGGAGATTTTTGAAATTGAGGATTTAGATATTTTGGAATTAGTGTGAATTGATGAATTGTGACATTAATTTTGAAAATTAAATTATTTATGAGATTGAATTTGAGTGTATTGGTTTAGGTCAAATTTTGAAATTGGAGATTTTAGAAATTCTGGTTTTAGAAAGCTTGGAAATATGATGATTATGAATTTCCGATAGTTAATTTTGAGAATTATGCAAATTATGATGTGGAATTTGAATGATTGTGGCTTAGGTCAATTTTAATTGAAAGAAGGAAAGAAGCAAGGATCAAATTGGAGCTAGGATCAAGTTTCTGGCAATAATTCGAGGTGGGTAGCATATTTATATTTTGATTTGTAAGCAATCTACGAATTTTTGAAAAAAATCAAGAAAGCATGAATTTCCGATAGTTAATTTTGAGAATTATGCAAATTATGATGTGGAATTTGAATGATTGTGGCTTAGGTCAATTTTAATCGAAAGAAGGAAACCGGAATAGTCAATAGTAACAAATAATAAGGCAATTCAATTACAGAGCCAAGCGCAAACAAATCCGACATCCGGAAATAAAGAACAGAGAAAAACGTCGCGTTGGAATTCCTTAGACTCAGACTATCCCGAAATCCGGTATATTTTTTTTTCTTTTTCTCATATACATTTATTACATCTTTAGGCAATCTCATTCAAATCAAACAAACAATTTCCACTCTTCTCAGAAATTGTTTCTCATCTAAATCTCAAAACTTGCTCATATTATGGGATATTTGTAATTTTAAGAGATTAAATTACATTTTATCCCATGATTTATCGAAATTTGAAGTGTGTTTTCGATACTTTGCAGGTTTATCCTAATAAATGCAAAGTATGAAAAACAAACTTCTAAAAAATTGGGATCAATCATACAATAAGACACTTGTACTTGATATATACTAATATGAGCAATTTTTGAGATTTAGATGATTGAAACAATTTCCAAGAGTGGAAATTATTTGTTTGATTTGAATGAGATTGCCTAAAGATGTAATAAATGTATATGAGAAAAAGAAAAAAAAATTATACCAGATTTTGGAACGTCTTAGGGTTTCCAACGCGATTATGTTCATTCGATCGTTTTCTTTGATTATTGTTCTCGGAGGTCGGATTTGTTTGCTTTGATTCAATCTGTTTCGTATCCATTTTTAATTCGTATTTGATCCGTATTTATTTCATATTTCGGCCATTCGATAATACGATTTCGATTGATAAATCCGATTTGTATTTTGCGTCCGTATTTTGGTATTCGTACTTTGTTTTGCAAGCGCTTTTGATTCGTACTTATTCGATTCACTTCGCTATTTTTGCCTTCGCTTTGTACTTTGTTTCCGCATTCCGTTTTCTGTGCTTCGTTTTTCGGTTGGGATCTGGTTCTCGGATCGGGTCCCAACATTTATGGTTGCCATTCGCTTTCGTTTCCTTCGTTCTTTCCTCTTTTCCGGTTGGGATCCGGTTCCCGGATCGGGTCCCAACAACCCATCCTGGTACTGCTCTTACCCTAGCACATTTAACTTCAAAGTTCTGATAGGATCCGATGCGTTGGGGCATGAAAAACGCATCTTTAGGGATATCAAAGTACGCAGCTTACAGATATTGTCCCCTCTGGCCCAAGGCCTTCGTGTCATGCACCCTCAGGGTTTTACTTATCACATCCTTAGTGCTGCCGAGAACGTGTTTATAAGGAGAAGGTATCCACAGCCTTATAAGGCATGCTTCATTCTCTTTCCCAACTGTCGGATTTCATCAAATGTAGCGCCCCCTTACCTTAGGGTATATACCGAAACACCCTTAGTTCATTCCAATACATAACCTATGATAACGACAAGCTACAATCAATTACAACATTTACTTAACATAACATCATCATTTTTTTTATAAAACATCATATGAAAAAATACAATAATTTAAAACAATTTCCTCCTTTCATTTCTTAAAAACCAAATGTATACACTGGTACTTTTCCTAGACCATCCAAAAGTGTACATCATCATATCCTAATACAAAAGATACTACATGAAAGAGAAAATACACAAAAATCTATCTAATCTATCTAAACCCAGTTGACCGACCTTTGAGCCATAACTTTGCTTCCCAATTCACAAGTCTACACTGCTTGTAGCGTCTCTCAGTAACTAGAGTCGTCTCTCGATCTTGAAAAGTTAACGTTGCAATTATGGTGAGTTTTGCAAACTCAATGAGATAACCATCATCGATGGTTCACTCAATTCATGCATTACATCAATACATATAACATATAATTTCACATCCTCTTTTTTTTTGCATGTTCATAAAATATCACTTTTCACTTTCAGAACACTCAGTATAATCATTTCATTCATGTAAAATACACATATCAAGTATGAATGCAATGCACATAAGAATCATTTTCATTTATTATTGTTATTGTGACTAAGTGCCTTTTTACTAGCTCATATCCCTTAGTGGATACTGAGCTGTGTCAAACTATGTCCCATATCCCTTAGTGGATACCAGGTACATTCACAACCGAGCCTGAGGCCCTTATCACAATATGAGCTTTAAGCTCTTATTTACTGGCGACTCTAGTCACAACTTCTCTTTATCTTACATTCATTCATGTATTGAAATGCTTCACACATCAATTTCTCAATCACTCACATGTTTGCACATTCACATTCAGATCATAATTTTCATCGGACCTAAGGTCCAGCATTCAACATCATTGTTGAGTAACATTTATTCCGTCACATTTACATACAAGCAACACTTCCTATACATTCCCGAATAATAACTCCTCGGACATTTTATTGTCCGAAACCAACACTCAAATCACACTCACAAAATAACTCAAAATAAAATTTAAGCAAACAAATAATTAAGTGAGACCGTCTAGGCTACTCATAAGTCGCTTCGGAAGCTAATGCCTGGAAGTTTCGGCAATGCCTGGAGGTTGATGTTCCAGTTGGTCTTTTGATATTTCTCGAAAATCTGTAAAAGCTCAAGAAGCCATAAACTTCATGCAGTTCACTTACATCATTGTAGGGGTTAGCATGCTTCGGTTTTTCTTAAGGCAAAGAGAAGTAAACTGAAGTTGGGAGTAGCAAGGAACTAGACTAAAACAAGGTTTAACTTCGGTGGAGTTTTGATGAAAAACTTTGTGTTACTGAAAAACTTAAGAAAGAAGCTACAAGGGAGATGAAGACAAGAATAATAACTTGTCTTTCAAGATTGAGAAAATTTAACTTAAAACTTGGACACTTGTCCACCTCTGAAGACATTAGCTAATTCCCCAAAATAGAACTAGTTTCATTAACTCCCATCTTTTCGTTACAATTATCTCCAAAAATTTCAATATGATCTTCTTACAAATTCTAAAGTCATCTCTGAAATTTTCAAAGGCATTTTTAACAATTCTCTAATATCATTTGATTCCTATTTCTATTTTCCATACATCAATTTACTTGCCAATTGGCATTTTTCCTTATCCAATAAAAATCAACAATTTTGGAAATTATTCCTAAAGTTCACCAAAATTCAAAATTAACAAATACACTTACTAATTAAATTTTTAATACAACAAATTCACAATTATCATAACATCACTTATCAAAATCATATTCACGTTCAAACAATCAATTATACCCAAAAATTGTCAATGAATGCATGCACAGTTGTTTTCATGTGTGAAAATTCATATTCAAGTGTATGTGCATATCATATAATGCATGAGCATACAATGCATTTCTAATCTCCCAGTACTCTTTCATATTTACTATTTTAACCTCCCCTCAAGTAATGGGATGTTACAACTCTCCCCTCCTTAAAAAAAATTTCATCCTCGAAATTCTTACCTGATTGTTCAAATTTGTGGGGATATTGCCTCCTCATATGCTCCTTTATTTTCAAAGTGGCTTTCTTAGTTGAATGATTCCTCCATAGGACTTTCACCAATGGAATGACTCGGTTCCTCAAGTGCTTGATCCGAGATCCCACTTGTTGAGTCAAGTTGACTCCACATAAATATTTGATTTTGATGAATAACAAAGAAGGAGCAAAAATAGACGCAAAGTGCAGATGTAAAGCAGACGTAGACGCAGACGCAAAATGAAAAGCAAACGCAGACATAAAAACAAACGCAGACGCAAAACAAATGCAGACGCAAAAAATACAGACGGAGAAAAGCAGACACTGAATTCAAAAGAAGACGCAAGAGTCAGTTCGAGTTAGTTACAGAACTCAACTGATTAACCGTTTCTTTCAATATTCAAGAAACAAGATTTAAGATGCAAGAATCAAGATGTAGTTGCAGACGAAGGCTATAAATATGAGTCGAAGTCGAAGATTGCAAAGTTAGCAAGTGCGATAGTTGAAAAAGAGATTATTATTGAATTTACGCGAACGAAAAGTTTTATGCGAATTAGCTGAGAGAAAATTTTACTGTAACAAGTTCGAAATACTTTTGTAAGAAAGTAATGCAGATAGCCTGCAGAGGCTAAGAGTGAAGGAATTCTGAGTGTAGAGACCTGAAGAGGCTCGTAAAGAATACTTGTAAAAGTTGAAGAGATAGTGAAATCTCATAAAGAACTCTGAGGACTGGACGTAGCCCACGATTTGGAGTGAACCAGGATAAAATCTCTGTGTCAACTTCTCTCTACCCTATTTCTTTTAAAGTTCAAAGTTTTGTTATTACTTAAATTCTGAAACAAGTTTTCAAAGTTTTGATTGATTCGAATTTACTGAAGTTTCGGTAAAAGAACTTCGTTTTTACAAAACCACTTTGAAAGAGTTTTCAAAAAGGGGAATACACAATTCAAGCCCCCCTTCTCGTGTATTCGTTATCGTTTCATAAGCATTGTACTAACGTGTGATTTACTTCAATTGGTATCAGAGCGAGGTATCCAAGAATCACTATAGCAAAGTGTGGATTAAAGATAATGGCAGAATCACATATATAAATTGCAGAAGGTGCCTCAGTCACGAGACCTTCAACATTCAACGGAGAAGACTATCATTACTGGAAAGATAGAATGCGGTTGTTCATAGAATCTACTCATGTTGATCTTTGGGATGTGATAGAGAATGGACCATATACACCGGTAGACGAAGATGGAAATCTTATTCCACGGACCAGATGGACGGCTGACTAAAAGGCGAGAATTCAGCTCAACTCTAAAGAGAAGTTTTTCTTGACGTGTGCCCTTAACAGAAGTGAATATGACAAAGTTCACAGATGCGACACTGCGAAGGAGATGTGGGACACACTATCCATCGCGCATGAAGGCATAAACCAAGTCAAAGAATCCAAGATAAGCATTCTTGTGCACCAGTACGAGCTTTTCAAGATGAAGGAAGAAGAATCTATTGATCAAATGTTTGGAAGATTTCAAATAATTATCAATGGATTGAAATCCCTTGGAAGAAAATACAATAACCAGGATCACGTAAGAAAGATCTTAAGAAGTCTTCCGAAGAGGTGAAGACCAAAAGTTACAGCGGTGCAGGAAGCGAAGGACTTGAGCGTGCTAAAGCTTGACGAGCTGTTTGGATCATTGAAGATTCATGAAGTAGAGCTTGATGCTGAAGACAAGCCTAAACGAGAAAAGTCAATAGCACTGAAGGCCGGACAGAAGAACCATAAGACTCAAAGAAGGAGAAAGTCATCAAAAGCATTAAAGATAGAAGAATCGAAGAATGATGACTCAAGCGAATCAGAACAAGAGTCAAGTGATGAAGATGACGAATTATCGTTCATTTCTCGGAAGATAAGATGGATGTGGAAGAAGAAGTCAAAAGGAAGTCAATTCTGCAAGAAGAATAGCAAAGATAATGACAAAGCAGAAAAGTCATCTATCATATGCTACGAGTGTAATCAACCTGGACACTACAAGTCCGAATGTCCTACTCTAAAGAAGAAACCCAAGAAGAGTAGAGAAGGCAAGAAAAGCATGATGGCAACATGAGAAGATTTAGACTCATCAGAGTCAGATACAAATTTTGAAACATCCGAACATACAAATATCTGCCTTGTAGCCGAGGAAGAAAGTGATGAGGAGGTAACTTCTAAATACGATAACTTGCATGAAGCTTATTCAGAGTTATTAGAAGATTCTCATGCTATTCTGAAACAGTACAAACTGTTAAAGAAGAAGTATGTAGAAAATCTTAAACATACTAAAGAAATAGAGAGAGAAAATGATTGTTTAAAAAAACAACTAGAGGAGAAGAAGAAAGTCACAGATAAATCCGATGAGATAAATCAGTTGAAGCTTAGAATTAAAAGTCTCTCAACTGATTTAGCTACATTCACTGAAAGCACTAAAAGAATGAATGAGATGATAGGAAAATGTAGGCATCCTAGTGATAAAACTGGATTAGGGTTTACGGGTAATAAGTCTCATAATCATATAAAACCAGTTTCTCAAAATAAAAGGTATCATCAAACACGTTTTCATCAACATTCTGGTAAAAAGCATCAAAAGACTCATTATGTGCATTTTACTAACCAAAAAGGACCCAAGAAAATATGGGTACCAAAGAGTAAAATAGTTTCTCCTGCAGATATCCTTCCTTGGAAGATGCGACAAGCACCGTTGGTATTTAGACAGTGGCTGCTCACGACATATGACGGGAAGAAGGTCTATGTTCCTAGATCTTCAGTATAAGAAGGGAGGATCGGTGACTTTTGGAGACAACCAGCAGGGTAAGATAATTGGAATCGGTAAGATAGGTAAAGATTCCTTTGCATGCATAGATAATGTACTACTTGTTGATGGTCTGAAGCACAATTTGATCAGTGTAAGTCAATTGTAAGACTCTGGTTTCATAGTCACGTTCAATCAAAATCTTTGTGAAATCAGAAACAAAGATGGGTCTATATTCTTTTCTGCCAAGAGAAGAAATAATCTCTATAAAATTGATTTAGAAGATTTTCAAAATCAAAATGTTTCATGTTTTCTATCTTCTGAAGAAGAAAGACTAATCTGGCATAAAAAGCTAGGTCATGTCTCTTTTAAACACATTTCAAAATTGGCAAATTTTGATTTGGTAAGAGGTTTACCAAAAATGAGTTTTGACAAAGAATTTTTCTGTGAAAGTTGTTTGAAAGGAAAACAAGTTAAAACATCGTTTTCTTCTAAAAATTTTGTAACATCTTCTAGACCTTTAGAGTTGTTGCATATGGATTTATTTGGTCCAACTAGGACAATAAGTCTTGGCGGAAAGAAATATGGACTTATTATTGTTGATGACTTTACTAGATTTTGTTGGATATTATTTTTGTCACATAAAGATGAATCTTTTAAGTGTTTTAGGACTCTTTCCTGAAAGTTACAAATTGAAAAAGGAGTACCTATAGCCAGCATCAGGAGTGATCATGGTGGAGAATTTGAGAATGAGAAGTTTAGATTATTCTGTGAGGAGAATGAAATTTCCCACAATTTCTCTACTCCTAGGACTTCACAACAGAATGGAGTTGTTGAAAGGAAGAACATGATGATTCAAGAGATGGCAAGGACAATGTTATGTGAGATGAATCTTCCTAAGTACTTTCAGGCGGAAGTCGTGAATCTGACTTGTTATATTCGTAATGAGAATCTTATGCGACCACTATTGAAGAAGACTCCCTATGAGCTATGGAATGGAAGGAGACCAAACATATCTTACTTTCATCCATTCGGTTGCAAGTGCTCTATTCTGAATACAAAGGAATTGTTGGATAAGTTTGACTCGAAGACCTATACAGGAATCTTTCTAGGCTACTCATCATCGTCTAAGACATTTCGAGTTTATAACCCTATCTCAAAGACAATTGAGGAAACCATCCATGTCAAGTTTGATGATCATTCCCAATCCCATAAGGAAGATGACATGGAGAGTGAAGGTCCTTCGAAAAATTTAGATGATGCAACAGAAACTCCATCATCAGGAACTCAAGTAGACAAGGCTGAGGATATTCCAGAAACTATCGAATTGAAAAGAGATTGGAAATATAGGAGTTCTCATCCAGAAGAACTAATTATTAGAGAGACCTCTGAAGGAGTTAGGACAAGGTCCAAATTCAGAAGAGAAGCTAATGTCGCTTTCATCTCTGAAATAGAGCCTAAGAAGATTGAGGAAGCTCTTCAAGACGAAGCTTGGATTTTAGCCATGCAAGAGGAGCTGAATCAGTTTACTAGGAATAAAGTTTCGTCCTTAGTTCCAAAACCTTCGAAGAAATCCATTATCGGAACCAGATGGGTTTTCAAGAATAAGCTAGACGAATCAGGCAAAATAAGTCAGAATAAAGCTAGATTAGTAGCACAAAGCTATAATCAGCAAGAAGGAATAGACTATAATGAGACATATGCTCCAGTAGCAAGACTTGAAGCTATTAGGATATTGCTGGCATATGCTGTTTGTCATGATATAAAGCTTTTTCAGATGGACGTGAAGAGCGCTTTTCTGAATGGCTTTATAGACAAAGAAGTGTATGTGAAACAACCTCCTGGCTTTGAAGATGTCAAGAATCCAGAGCATGTTTATAGACTTCATAAAGCTTTATACGGTCTGAAGCAAGCTCCCAAAGCTTGGTATGATCGTCTAAGTAATTTTCTCTTGGAGAATGGGTTTACTAGAGGTCAAGTGGATAAAACGCTTTTCAGAAAGGTTTATGAGAATGACTTTATCTTAGTGCAAATTTACGTTGATGATATTATATTTGGTGCTACCACAAAGAAATTGTGTATGAGTTTTGAGAGTCTGATGAAAAATGAATTTGAAATGAGTATGATGGGTGAGTTAAAGTTCTTTCTTGGGTTGCAAGTTAAGCAAACCGAAGAGAAAATTTTTATTCATCAACAAAAGTATGTGAAAGAATTGTTTTCTAAATTTGATATGAACAATGTGAAGCCAATGGAAACTCCGTTGCATCCTTCAAACCTTTTGTTGAAAGATGAACTTGGTAAAAAGGTGGATCAAACCCTGTATAGAGGGATGATCGGTTCTTTACTGTATCTTACAACAAGTAGACTTGATATTCTATTCAGTGTATGCTTGTGCGCAAGGTTTCGGACCGATCCTAGAAAGTCTCATTTTATTGCTGTTAAAAGAATTATGAGATATCTCGCAGGTACTACTGATCTTTGCTTAATGTTTGAGAAAGGTAAAGATTTCAGGTTAATCGGATATTGCGATGTGGACTATACCGGAGATAGAATTGAAAGGAAGAGCACCAGTGGAGGATGTCACTTTCTTGGCTCGAACCTAGTTTCCTGGTCAAGCAAGAGACAAAGCTCGATAGCTCTATCAACTACCGAAGTCGAGTACATGTCTGCCGCAAGCTGTTGTTCACAAACCTTGTGAATTAAATATCAACTGGAAGATTATTTAGTTCGAGAAGATGAGATCCCAATCTATTGTGACAACACCAGTGCCATAAATCTATCGAAGAATCTGATACAGCATTCAAGAGTGAAGCACATCGAATTCAGACATCACTTCTTGAGAGACTACGTTCAGAGGAAGGTGGTGACACTACAGTTCGTTGAAACAGAATATCAGTGGGCCGATATCTTCACCAAATCATTGAGTGAAGAACGGTTCAAGGAAATCAGACGGAACCTTAACATGGTTATGATAAATGACCAGTCAAGCTAAGAGATCGTCAAAGTTAACGGCGTCAGAAACAGTGGTTGAAAGCTGGTAACTTCTCTCACAAGGAAGTTGTGGAGGGAAAATCTCATAGCCTTGAGGATTCCAATGATTCTAGAACACACCGGATAAGACCCCTACAAGTAGTCTGAAACTAAAATCATTACGATTTTACAGACGTTTCATCTCACTAAAAACCCTTGCAATTACCTTTACCATTCAAGAACATAACCAGAGATAGCCTCTATTCAGAAGCAATGGAGTCAGCTATGATGTATGGAAGACATGTCGATTTCGAATCTCTGAAGAAAGACAACATGGATGTTGAACTAGAAATCATAGAAGCTGGATGGAGAAAATTCTTCCAGGTATAAGAACCAGTATATACTGATGAGGTGTATGACTTCTGGAAGAATGCGCAACTAGTACATGAAGCTATTGTCCCAATAGTATATGGAATATCTATTATTGTTACAAAGGAGATAGTGGAGAAGGTAACCGAATGTCCATCGGTTGGGGAAATATTGACAACCAAAGCCAGATGGATGTCCCAGGTTAATATGAAGGAAGAATATGTGAGAAAACAGTTATATGGAGTGAATGACCCATTGGAGAGGAAGACCTCGAGTCTCGTCCCGAAGGCTAGGGTTCTTCATGCAATACTGTTTAATTGCATTTTACCGAGAACCGGGTCAAGGCATTTAGTGACCACCCTGGATGAACAATGTTTGTTCTTTCTGCTAAATCGTCATCCCATAGATTTACCATATTTAATTTTTCATTATATGGTTAAGGGAATAAAGGATACCAACAATTATCCTTACGGCATGTTGCTCACAAGGATTTTTAAGGAATCTGGAGTCCTTCTTCATAGAGGAATCAGAAGGATGGTATCTTTTAAGAGTACTATTAACTCTGACACGGTAAGAAGAATAGGCTTGAAGGTGAAAGAAGAAGCAGAGTCTACAATGAAAGCAAGAACTGAGGGGGAGCGGTTATTGAAGAAGACTCCCACCACAAGTTCTAAGTCTCAAGTGAGTATGAGCTTACCGATCGATGAAAGAAGAAAGATATCTGGAAGACCGTTGATCAAACAGGCTAGTCCTCAAAGAGACGTAAGCCAAGTTCGAAGGACAGATGAAGGTGCGCAGAAGAGAAAAGGAGAGAGTCTCTTGGGTGAGATTTCCAAAAAGGCGAGGAGATCACCAAGGATTCGCACTCTTCGACAACAGGAAGAGAGGAGAACCAGAGAACAGAGTGAGGCAGAAGTTCCTGGATCTCGAGTACCAAAAGCGACAAGATCTCTAGTCTCGATTCTACAAGAAGACTCAGGCAAACAGGCTAAAGAGACTGAGAAAAAAAGGAAGTCAGAGTCTGAGAAGGAAAAATCTCAAGTTCAGAAAACTCTGAGACTGACTGAAGCAGAAGAGAAGACTAAGAAGATTAGTCGAAAGAAGAGTGTGTTTACTACTGAGGAGGTTAGTCAGAAGAAGCAAAGCAAAGTTTAGGAAACTCCCATTGTTATCCAACATGAGGAATCAGCGGAGCCTAACATGGTTCAATCTATTCCCTGCACAGATCAACAAGAGGCTACTGCAGAATTAAACTTGGTTCAGGAACCACAGGAGGAATCCGATGATTCTAGTCTAACAGTACACAACTATTCGAGAATTTTGAGAAGAGACAAGTTGAAGATCAGAATGGTTAAAGTTGTGACCAAGAGGAAGACTGTAATCGCCATCTATAATCAACCAAGGAAGAAGGTAATGGTTGTCGTACAATGTAGCATCCCGTTACCGATGCAATGAGCATATTGGTACGGGAAGTTCTGTTATTTCATAAATTGTGATCGAGTGCTTTGTGGCCTCTAATTATAAAGAGATAGATCATTTTGCACATGCATATGCTTAGTGACATGCATTCATGATTGTTCCGACATTTGATTATGATTACGTTTTGAATTGTGAATTTGAGATAATTATCTGAATTGTGATTGATTAAGAATATTGGAATTATTGGGTTTGTGTAGTTGACTTAGAGTGAGAATTGAACCTTGAGAATAAAGGAATAATTTGAATTTGAGTTTTTGGGATTGGAAAGTGAAATTTGAGTATAGGACTTTGTATTTTATATTTTTGAGGAATTATGGAAATTTTTCTGGAATTTTTAGAGTTATGTGTCCGGACCGGAAAAATGACTTAGAGACTGATGATTTTGGGTTCCGGTTCCGAAATTGAGTGGCAATTGGCTTGGAAAATTTAGATCTGTGAGTTTAGGAATTTTTGTGATGAGCCATTGAATTAGAGACTGAGATTAAAAGAAATTGAGGACTTAGTCTTATAAGTTTTAAGTTGAGATCAACCCCCTTTATATATATATGTTATGTTTTGAAATCAGAAGACTCTCTCCTAGGGCAAAATTTCTCTTATCTACGTTAGTGATTTCCGATTCTTCCTTAGGTGTGAGCTTCCGATCGTTGCTGGTTTTCTTCCCTTTGGTGCGAGCCTAGCTAATCCTTGAGAAAATGGAGATTGGTGGAGTTTAAAGCTTCATCGTGGTTATGGAAGAAAAGAGAAAGAGTTGTTGATTTTCGGAGATTTTAGGGTTATCGATTGAGCTTTGATTTGGTAAGTTTATTGAGTTTAATGTTGTTATTTATTATGGTTTGTTGCATTTATGGTGTTTAAGGTGTTAGTTTGGGTAGTTGGAGTGAGCTAACGATGGTTTTTAGAGAGAGAAAGAATGAAAGTTGATCGGAGAAGACGAACAAGGGTTCGCACGTCGCGACGTAAAAATAATTAGACGTCGTGACGAGCAGCGAGTTATACGTCACGACGTAGAAATAAGCTTACGTTGCAACGAGCGTATGTCGCGACGAGTGACGAGTGAGACGTCGCGATGAGCGGCGAGCGTTCCTTTTCACGCCGCAGCGAGAGACAAAATTTTGAATGGGATCAATTTGGTTTATTGGGCATAACTTTTAGCGTAGACCTCCAATTGAAGTGATTCTTGATTTGTTATGAACTAGAGAAAGAGGTCTATAATTGTGGTAAAGACTGAGAGTTTGAATTTTGGTTAGAGAATCGTAATTATCGAAAGAGAGGAAATTACAGTATCGAATGTAACTTAAGAGCTATGTTCTGACTAATTGAAGTTTAAAGCGGAGACTTATGAAATCAATGGATATTATTGACCTAGCGAATAGTGAATTTTGGTTGTGAAGTGAGAGATAGCGGAATGAGATTAGAGCGCTGGAAAATTATGATCATGCATCGTACAATTTTGAATTTGAGACATGTGCATTATTAAATTCCTTTGATTGAGCACCTATTGATGAGAATTCGTTTGAATTGTTATAGAGGCACCGTTGGATCGTCAGTCCACAGATATTGCTAGGACTTCCAGACAGTAGCTCGGAAGTTACAGGTGAGTAACCTAGTTGGTTCCTCAATCTTTGTGTGTTAAATGTGTTGTGATTGTGTAAATTGTTTGACAATGTGAGTCCTTGTGATTGTGAATCAGTGTATAGAATTATGAGTAAGTGTTCTGAATACGATCAATTGAATCGATTGAATTGTGTTATTGATTGTGCAAGTATGAGTGCATGCTAGGTATGATTAAAAGCGGTAAATTAACAGTTGTGACTGGAGCAATTAGTGATCAGAGCTTTAAGCTAGATTATCAGTGAAAAGGGCCTAAGGCCAAAAAGGGAATAGTGCATACCCAGAGGGCTCTCCTATCCCTAATGTGAGCGGGCAATAGTGCATACCCTGAGGGCTCTCCTACTTGCCAAAAATGCGATTATTGTGAAATGTGCTCGAATCGGGACAATATTGATGCTCAGTCACAACACTGACATAAAATGAGAATTTGGCATGTATTATGCATCTGACTGTGTTATGAAAAGTGAGAATGCGTGTAGTATGTGATGATTTCTCAGTGACCTATCTAATGTATGATTATAGTGAAAATGTGTGAAGTATTTGATAGTGTTCCGATTGTGTATTGTGACTTTGTGACATATTGTGATATATTATGTGTATATGCATGAGTTGGGTGAACCATCAATGATGGTTTCTCATTGAGTTCGCAAACTCACCCAACATTGCTAATATTTTTCAAGACAGCGTTAGTAGATTCTTAGCACCCGTGTTAGAGTTTTCCTGCAGTGCGAGTGGTTGGACAAGTGAAGCGATGGCACACAGGTCGGTCAACTGGGACGATTTTTAGGGGATGACTTAGTATAGACTTTTGTATCAGTTTCCTTTTTGGGTTATTGTAGTGAGATTGTAGCGGACTGATAGACTTGTTTATATTTTGGATTGATGATATGAATGAAAGATTATTATGGTTTTAAATTTTAGGGCTTTGCATAATACGGTTTAATTATATTGATGCCATGCGAGTGGATAATGATTATTTTCGATAGTAGCACTTCCTTGTTGTGGGATATGCGTCGGAACGACCCACGGACATCCCGGTGCGTACCCTATGGTAAGGGGGCGCTACATACAACCTATCTCAATAAATAGTGACACATGGCATTTACTGAAAAAAGATGAAAAGATGTTCTATGATGTCTTAAGGGATGCTGCTACAAAGCTATACCATACGAAAATGTCCAGCAAACCGTGTACTATTTATCCAATCATAGAGAAGACGGTAATAAAGGTTGTACCGGATATTCAACCAAGATATCCTTTGGATTTGAATAAAAGGAAGATGAAGCTATTTCCTGAAGAAGTTAGTGATGATCTGTCTGCAGATCAAATTGAAGAAGAAGTGCGTCTAATTGATGCAGCATGCGCTTCAAAAGAGAATACTGATGGAGCTAGTTGTAGCTATACTGATAAGAAGGAAGACTGTCCAGTAAGGGGAAGACTAATAACAAGGACATTTATTGAATCACTTGTCCAGACAGTTCTGCATATTAGGCCTTTATCTAATACACTGTCTATTCAAGCTGAAGGCATACCCTTGCAAGGAAGACAGTTGCTTATGCTACCTGCTCCCTATGATTTAGACATTCCAGAGTCAAATCTATTCATTCATCCACCCACATTTGCGATTAATGAAGACTATATTCCATCCTCGGACGCATATGCTACAACCATTGCTTTCATAGAACCCTCAAAAGATAATGATCAATCCTCCTCACCGTTTTCCTCCCAAGCAGAAATCAGCCAATTACGCGAAGAAGTGAACGAGATAAAGGAGATAATGAATGATATGAAGAAGATGATGGCAGAACTGATGAAGCGTCATCATTAATCATTTTTTATTATAACAAATAGGGGGAGAAGAAGAATGAGGAGAAGAGAATGGAAATCGTCAAATCTTAAGGGTGAGATTGAAGGAGTTGAAGAAGAAGAAGAAGAAGAAGATTTTTTTAAGATAAGATTTTTTTTCTTATACATTGTATTTTGTTTCCTTTTTTGTTATAATTTGTTATCATCAAAAAGGGGGAGATTGTTGAGTCAAGTTGACTCTACATAAATATTTGATTTTGATGAATAACAAAGGAGCAAAAACAGACGCAAAGTGCAGATGTAAAGCAGACGCAGAAGCAGACGCAAAATGAAAAGCAGACGCAGACGCAGATGCAGACATAAAAACAAACGCAGACGTAAAATAGACGCAGACGCAAAAAATACAGACGGAGAAAAGCAGATGATGAATTCAAAAGAAGACGCAAAAGTCAGTTCGAGTTAGTTACAGAACTAAACTGATTAACCGTTTCTTTCAAGATTCAAGAAACAAGATTCAAGATGCAAGAATCAAGAAGCAGTTGTAGACGAAGGCTATAAATATGAGTCGAAGTCAAAGATTACAAAGTTAGCAAGTGCGATAGTTAAAAAAGAGATTATTATTAAATTTACGAGAACGAAAAAATTTTGTGCGAATTAGCTAAGAGCAAATTTTACTATAACAAGTTCGAAATACTTTTGTAAGAAAATAGTGCAAATAGCTTGCAGAGGCTAAGAATGAAAGAATACTGGGTGTAGAGACCTAAAGAGGCTCGTAAAGAATACTTGTAAAAGTTGAAGAGATAGTGAAATCTCATAAAGAACTCTGAGGACTGGACGTAGCCCACGATTTGGGGTGAACCAGGATAAAATCTCTGTGTCAACTTCTCTCTACCCTATTTCTTTTAAAGTTCAAAGTTTTTTTATTACTTAAATTATGAAACAAGTTTTCAAAGTTTTGATTGATTCGAATTTACTGAAGTTTCGGTAAAAGAACTTCGTTTTTACAAAACCACTTTGAAAGAGTTTTCAAAAAGGAGAATACACAATTCAACCCTCCTTCTTGTGTATTCATTATCGTTTCATAACCATTGTACTAACGTGTGATTTACTTCACCACTATCTTGATCGGCTCCTCAACATAGCTTAAGTTACTAGCAACCTCTACCTTCTAAGCCGGTATCACATGTGTTGGATCCGATCAGTATCTCCGGAGCATACTCACATGAAACACATTATGCAATTGAGATATTTCATTCGGTAAAGCTAACTTATATACCAAAGGTCCTATCCTCTCAATGATCTTATAGGAACCAATTTACCTAGGGCTCAACTTGCCCTACTTACCGAATCTCAATACTCCTCTCTATGGTGACACTCTCAGGAATACTCTGTCTCCTACACTGTACTCCATATCCCTTCTTTGTTGATCCACATAACTCTTATGTCTATCCTGAGCCACTTTAATTCCGCTTCGGATCAACTTCACCTTATCTTCTGTATCTTGTATCAACTCTAGGCCTTCAACCATTCTTAAGCCCTCTTCATCCCAATATAATGGTGATCAACATTTTCTCCCATACAATGCCTCATATGGTGCCATCCAGATACTACTGTGATAATGATTGTTATATGCAAATTCTATTAATGCCATATACTGATCCCAAGCTCCTAAAAACTCCAATACATAAGCTCTGAGAATATCCTCAACAGTTTTAATTGTCCTCTCACTCTGTCCGTCTGTTAGAGGACAAATGTAGTACTGAAGTTCAACCTTGTACCTATGGCAGACTGCAAGCTCTTCCAAAATCTTGAACTGTACTGATATTAGACTTTCTGCTCAGTATCAGCCACCACATTAGCTTTTCTCAAGTGGTACTCAATCGTGCTTTCATAATCATTTAGTAACTCAATCCATCTCCTCTGTCTCAAGTTTAATTCCTTCTGGCTTAGCAAATACCTCAAACTTTTATGATCAATGTAAATCTGGAAAGTCTCTCCATACAAGTAGTGTCTCCAAATCTTTAGAACAAAGACAACTGCAGCTAGCTCTAAATCATGTACCAAATAATTAATCTGGTGAGACCTTAGTTATCTTGATACATAGGCGATCACCTTACCATTCTGCATCAACACACATCACAATCCTTAATGTGAAGCATCACTATATACCATATATTCTCCAGTCCTCAATGGAATAGTCAACACCGGTGCAGTAGTCAACCGATGTTTCACCTCCTCAAAGCTCTTCTGACGCTCCTCATTCCATCTGAACACTACATTCTTTCCAAAAGTTTTGTCAGAGAGGCTAAGATCAGAGAAAACCTATCGACAAACCTCTGGTAATCTCCGGCAAATCCTAGGAAGCTTCAGATTTTGGACACATTCCTCGAAGTTTCCCAATTCATCACTGTCTCTATCTTCCTTGGATCCACTTGTATGCCTTATCCAATCACTATATGTCCTAGAAACACTAATTGATCCAGCTCAAATTCATACTTACTGAATTTGGCATACAGTTGTTTCTCCCACATAATCTGTAGAATCACCCTCAGATTCTCAACATGTTCTTCTTTGCTCTTTGAATACACCAAAATATCATTTATGAACATAATTACAAAGTGATCTAGATAGGGCTGAAATACCTTATTCATCAAAGCCATAAAAGCTACTGGGGTATTGGTCAACCCAAACGGCATCACTAAGAACTTGAAGTGCCTATACCTGCTTCTGAATCACTTTTAGGCACATCAACCTCTACTATCCTCAACTGATAGTACCCAGAACTCAAATCCAATTTAGTGAACACCTGAGCTCCCTGTAGCTGATTAAACAAATCATCAATTCTGGGCAACGGGTACTTATTTTTTACTGTCACCTGATTCAATTGCCTATAATCGATGCATAACCTCAAAGTTCCATCTTTCTTCTTCACAGACAAGACTGGAGCTCCCCAAGGTGAAACACTAAGTCTAATAACACCCTTTTTTCAACAATTCCTGAAGCTGAGCCTTCAACTCTTTCAGCTCTACAGGTGCCATCCTATATGGAGGAATAGATATAGGAGCAGCACCTAGAACTAAATCAATGGTAAACTCTGTTTCTCGATATGGAGGTAAACTAGGTAGCTTGGTGGGAAACACATCTAGGAATTCCCTATCCACGAGGATGTCCTACACATTCTTTTTAGCTCTAATATCAATGACGTGGGCCAAATAAGCCTCACATCCACCCTGTATCAACCTCAACACACTGATGAAGGATATCATCCTGGCTGGTACTACTTGACTGGTTCCTCTGAATACTGCCCTTGGCTGACCAGGAGATTCTAGTACTACTTCCTTGGTGTAGCAATTCATGACAGCCCTATAAACAGTGAGTCAATCCATGCCTAAGATAATGGCCCCGTTTGGTTACACTCCAATCAGCTATTTTTTTAGCTGATTGGTTATTTTTAGCTTGTTGACTTTTTAAATAGCTGATAAAGTTGTTTGGATAACAGCTTTTTCGTGAGTTGATTGAACATAAACCGCTAAAGATGATACAGGAGCGTTTTCATCCACCAGCTAAAGTTTTAATTATCCAAAGTCAAATCCCTTTGTTTCTGACGATGAGAGATGTCTGACAACTGCATTTGTTGTTACTAACTTTAATCACCAATGACAAAAAAAATGAAAACTAAAGGCAAGAGAAAAATGAAGACAGCAGATCCAATCAAACTAGGATAGTATCTGAGCGAGAGAGGTGGGCGTTTGGACGAGAACACGAGGAGGCTTCTGTTCAAGCAAGAAGAAGTCATTGAGAGACTTGAGGAGAGATTTAAGGAGGGATAAGAGGAGTGAATTGAAGTCGCACTCCGCTAAGATGACACAGTCGACTTTGAGAAGAAACGACTCTATTTATAGGACAAGGGAGTTGAATCATTTCGAAACAGATCAGCAACAGATTAGGGTCTTGATGTCAGAAATAGAGTTGAAGATGAGAACGACGACAGTCTGGCAGTTTATCAAAGTCGTCTATTTTGATTAACGCTAGCTCTTTGTTTCCTCGAGATTAAAATCACAGTGGGTCTGGACTTTTCTTGCTCTTTTTCAAGGTTTCTAGGATGTTTAATGGTTGGCCTTAACTTCGATGTTTGACCATTGAAATAGGGGCAGAGAAGTGTTGTGTAATTGATCATCTTAACAATTAATTAACAATTATTTATAAAATATGTATTATAAATAAAAATGAGTAATTGATCATCTTATATATTAGTATTATTATGTAATAAATAAAAACTGAATAAATTTTAATTTTATTATCATATTGATTATTAATTATTAATAAAATTATTAATTTATTTTATTTTATTATCATATTAATTATTAATAAAATAAAAACATATATTAATTAATTAATTAATTAAAATCGGAAGGGTTAAAAATCAATTTTGCAAGGAGAAGGTAAATTGGTTTTTTTAATAATTTTTTTAGTAATGTCTTCATAAGTCATGTTACACATAAATAGTTAATACTAAACAACTAATATTACCAAATATCTCTGGCAAACATCTAATGCAATCTGCTGGTCAAATTAGCTAATAGAATCAGCTATTAGCTAACGGCTAATGCAATCAACTGATTACTAAATAGGGTCAATATCTATCTCTCTCAACTACAATATAGTCAGATCTGCCTCCAACCCTGCTTGGTCAAACCGAATCAAGCACCCCTTATAGACCTCTCCTATAACTGTAGTACTACCTAGAGGTGTACTCACCTCCAATCCATACTATAGTAACTCCCTATAACAATGCAGTCTATATGCCAAATGCGGTGTGATAAAGAAGTGTGTGGATCCTGGATCTAACAATGCAAATACCTCATGATCATATATAAGAAACGCACATGTAATAACATATGGTGAGTCTTGAGTCTCCTGCCTGGTCATAGCATAGACCCGGGCTTGGGACTGTGATCGGCTGCCCCGCACTTCAGTCCTGACAAAAGGACTCCTAGAGCTGACTATGCCTCTACCTCGGTCTCTCTATCCAGATCCACCACCTCTGCTCTGGTGGATAGTAGCTTCACTAACAGACCTCCCACTCACACCCGACTAGGCTCCAGCAAGAACAGGGCAATCTCTGATTTGGTACTCCAGGGAGCCACATCGAAAACAAGCTCCTGACATAGTCTAGCACTCTCCACCGTGCTTCTTCCCACAGTTCTCACACAGGGTTCAATGACTCTGCATTGTACCTCTTCCACTGCCTAATTGTATAGAACCACCCTTCCGTCTGAATCCTGAATGCCTTGATCTAGCTTGTGATCTAAAGGCTTTATTCTTGCGCTTACTGAATCTTCTACCAAAACCACTCCGACTCTCACTAGACCACTTCATTCTGAACCCTTGCCCCAGTCTCTGCTTGTCTCTCTCTCAGTAGCTGCTCAATTCTAATTGAAGCAACTCTCAACTCAGAGAAACTAATCAAGTCTGAAAGCACCAACCTTGTTTTGATCTCCATATTGAGCCCGTCCTCAAACCTCCTACACTTTTTTTCTTCGGTAGGGATTAAAGCAATAGCATAACCCATCAACTCGTTGAACCGAATTTCATATTTTACCACCGACATCCTACCCTGCTTCAATTCCAAGAACTCCTTCATCTTTCGGTCTAAGTAAATCTTGTGCATGGAGTTTTCTTTAAAGACTCTTAGAAAGTCTTCCCACTTCAGATGGCTAGGCCTGGTGGTACTGCCTGGGACAGTCTTCCACCACTGGTAACCTAGGCCCTGTAGTAAAGACACTGCGTAGTCGAACCTCTCATCCGACTATCAGTCCATCTGATCAAAAATTCTTTTCATCCTTTCTAAAAATTCTTTGGCCTCAGCTGGGTCTATGTTTCCATAGAAATCTACAGCCCACCACTTTTGCAACCTATCATACCTCCTCTCCCTTCTCTCAGGAACTCTAGGAGGCATCTTTTCTGATCGAGGTACTAAGGACTCCCTACTAGCTCTTACCAATCCTAGGTCAGTTGGTTCTCCCACCTGATCACCTATGACGGATGACCTATAATAAACAAGAACTTCAATCATTATCTGCATTTCTCAAAATATTTCAGGCTTAACACTCCTACATATCCCTATAGATGTCAACCCATGCTCTGATACCACCAAATGTAGCACCTCCTTACCCTAGCGTTGGACCCCGACTTTTGAGTAAAAATAAGAAATATTCAAAAGTGGATGAGTTGGTTGAAATTAAGTTGAAAATCTAGAAGTAAAGAGAGAAAGTGTAAAAAAAAATAAAATTTGTGAAAAGTTTGACTTTTTGGCCTTTAAGGGTTGACTTTTGCTTTAGGCAAAATTTGAGAAAATGATCTACATGAAACTTGTAGATTATGTTAAGAGTTTTCTATGGCCATAAAGTTTCCTATTTTTCGATGTCGGGATTGAGAGATATGATTTTCCGAAGATATGCTTTGTTTTGAAAATGCTATTAAGTATAGATTTGTGTGTTCTATGCTTCGAGGCCACTCGTCGTATGGATTTAGTCTGAATTAGAGTAAGTAGTCTTCATGAAAGTTTTAGATGATATTTTTATGTTTCCATTGATATAAAGTTTGCAATTTTTCGATATCGGGGCTAGGAGTTATGAGCGATTTAAAAAATTGGAAGTCATTTAGGAAAAGCTATTTTGGACAGAATCTTTGATTGATTTTTGACCTCTTTTGAGACCTAATTTGATTTTGTTTACTTCAGGGAAGTTGTAGAGCTTCCTTTGATCTTTTTATTGACAGTAAATTTGTCAAATTCTGAGTTCGGGATCGAGAGATATGATTTTTGAAAAGTTCGGTTTTGAAGTTCCGTTACTTTGTTTTTAATCCGATCCCTTTTGTAATCTTTTGCTTATAATTCCTTCGTCCGACATCCGATTGATTTGATTCTCAAAGCGTTGCATTCCTAAGACAATTAATTTTATTTTCTTGAAGAATTATGATTTTTAGGAGATTAAATGGAAAGAAATTGATTGAACCAAAGTAGGAGATTTGGTTATAGGTTATAAGTTGGATAATTTTCTGAACATGGTTCGGTATTTTGCGAAATTCGGGAGCTGTACAACTCCGATTGAGTTGATTCTTAAGGCCAAATAAAATTAATATATGGGGCTACAAATTATGTGAAGGGATCGAAATTTAAGTTCATCCCTAAGATTGTCAATTTCTGGACTGAAGTTATGTTAATGTTCAGTCTCAGATTTTGTGAAGGTCCGATAGTATTTTGGCTATAAATTCTTTTTTCTGATCCGAATTGAGCACAGTTGGTGGCGTTGGATTTGTATGATCTAGATGAACAATTTTCAGGAAAAAAGTTTGTCCAAATTATTTCGTTTAGATGCTTGAAAACAGGACGCAAGCTATCAGATTTTGAAAATCCTGTGCAGGGGTATTTTGGGATTTCACTTAAAAGGAGGGGCAACTTGGTCAATTACCCCTCACTTAAGTGACATGGCAGAAACACAAGTGGATGTCGTTTTATATGAGTGAAAGTCGACTTTTAAGAAGAAAGGAAGTAGAAAATAAAGAGAAGAAAGATGTAGAAGTTTTCGGCTATGGAGAAAGAAGGGAGAGAAGAGAGAGAAAGTGAGAATTTCGAAATTTATGACATTTTAGCTTGAGTTTTGAGTTGTTTTCAAGGAAAAATGATGGAAAATGTAGAAAGCTTGCTTTGGGAACCAAGAAATCCGAAAATAGAAGGAGAAAGAGCTAAGAGAAAATTTTCAACTTTGAGTTTTTGATAAATTTTTGGTTGAGAAACATGGAAAAGGACTTGGGTTTGTGATTTATGAAGCTAATTGTGATGTATATGTTTTAGGTTATGTTTAATTTTGGATTTATGTGAGTAGGGATTTTGGCCAATTTTAGAAGTTGGGGTTTTTGAAGATTTATGGCTTAGAATCATGGAAAGTATGATGAATTGTTGAAATATGATACCAATTTTGAAGAATTTGTGTTTTATGATGTTGAATTTGTGTAAATTGGTTTAGGCCAATTTTGAAAATTGGGGGTTTTGAAAATTGATGATTTAGATAGCTTGATTTTATATGAAATTGGTGTTTTCTAAGTTTAATTTGAGTAATTAAGTTATTTATGAGATTGAATTTGAGTGAATTGGTTTAGGTCAAATTTTGAATTTGGGGATTTTAGAAATTCTGGTTTTAGAAAGCTTGGAAATATGATGATTATGAATTTCCTATAGTTAATTTTGGAAATTATGCAAATTATGATGTGGAATTTGGATGATTATGGCTTAGGTCAATTTTAGTTGAAAGAAGGAAAAAAGCAAGGATCAATTGGAGCTTGAAATCAAGTTTCGGGCATTAATTCGAGGTGGGTAGCATATTTATATTTTGATTTGTAAGCTATATATGAATTTTGAAAAAAAAAGTTGAAGAAATCAATTTTGAAAAATTAAAGAAAAATTTTGATTTTTGATAAATTATTGTTTATGTAAAAGATTGACAGAAGGATTAAATGCCTTATTTTAGAAATGATTTTTAGAAATTACAAGATTGAAGAAATTCATGGTTTTTGAATTGTTAGATAAATTTTGAAAAATGTGCATTATGAATATGTATATGTTTGAGTTTTATTTTAAAGAAATACATTGCATTCATATTTATGATTTGAATTGATACGTGATTAAATTAGTGAATGTGAATTGTTGTATGTCTTGATGTGATTTGTGAATGTGAGTGTGTCAAGTTTGACATTATGTGAAAATATGAAAATTTTGAAGAAAAGCAAGTTTTTGAAAAGTGTCTTCGGGCAATTCAACTTTCCGTTTTCGCTTATGTGTTATGTGAGTTTGGTCAGGTCCTTCTGTGAGTCAGTGCACTGTCTCTATTCGTTATAGCCTTCTCCCGGCTGCCCGCTAGTGGCACGGAGCTCCGATTTTGGACTCCCTTCACGGTTACACTGGACCGCAATGCGGGAAAGTGTAGTATGTTCGTTCACTACCGCAGATCGCTAAGCGGGAATGTGCGATGACGTTCGCTTCGGACGAACAGACCATTTTGATATGTTACGTGTTTTTGATTTTGTTCTGTGTGTTGCATTCATGTTTAAATTGAGAAATGGAAAAGTGAAATTTATTATGAAAAGTTTGAAAAATATTGAAAGATTTGAGGAAAGTGTTTGAAAAGTTATAAAGTTTGAAAAATAAGCCCTTTGGCAAAAAGTTTATGAAAAAAAAACAAAAAATTTGATTTCCGCTTATTTGTCAATTTATAAATGTGTTATCCACGAACTTCCGAGCTCACCCCCCCCCCTTTCATCCCTATCTCCAGGTTTCGAGCAGGAGATCGGATGAAAGAATGTTGGGCCCCGATTCGCATTAAGCTTGTTTTCTTTATTTTGATGTTTAAATTGATAAATTCCTTTTAGTTAGAATTATTTGAGATTTTAGTGTTTAGTTAATGTTTATAAATTGAAAGGATTTAGTTAAAATTAGAATTTTAAGAAATTCTTAGAAATTAAAAAGACTAAGTTGGTGTTAGGACATTTTAGGAAGATCATAAATGCTTTTGGGCTTAAGGTTTATGAAGATGGGCTTTTAAGCCCTTTTAAAAAGTCATTTAAATGAAGTAGGAAAGGAGTTAATGAAGAGTTGCCGTGAGTGAGGGAGTGAGCCATGAAAATTGCAAAGAATGGAAGAGCTTTATCAAAACTACGTAGTTTAGGTATGAGTTTTAAGTTAAGACTCATTGTTTTAAGTTATTAAACCTAGAGACCACCGAAATCTTCAAGAGAAGTGAGGCTTTCGAAACTTATAGAGAAAAAAGAGGAGACTTTCGGTTGAAGAAGAAGAAGAGGAAGAAGAAGAAGAGAAGTGAAGCTTAGGTTTTCATGTGTTAGAAAAGAGAGGGTTAAGAGATTTAGACAAGAAGAGAGTGGAAAGGAAGAGTTTAAACTTCCATTATAACAAGAAGAGCAAAAACGTGGGTTTCCTTAAGGTAAGGGATTTTGAATTTTCTTTAATTTATTTAGGTAGGTTTTAGTTTAAAGAGCTTAGAAAGGTTATGGGTAAAGATAGATAGGTTAAATTCCATGCTTTCGAATCCTTAAAATTGTCCAATTTTGATATCCTATGTTCTTATGGGATAATCATGTCAAATGAAGGTGAATTGAGGCATTTGGAGGAAGAAGCAAGGCTTTTGGATCAATCTCAAAGCTAAAGGAATTTAAGGTGGGTGATTGCTTAATAATCGAGTTATAGGCTAAATGAAAGTTTTATAATAAAAGTTAATTATGCTTTCTAATGAATTAAGAATTTTAAATGAATTATCCTATGTGTTGATTCTAATTTATATAAAGTATCTTTTATATGTAAGTTTATATTGAAAGTGTTTGTTAAATGGTTTGCTACGTGAATAGGTGCGGATATGTGAATTTGCAGTTATGTGCAAATTATTGTGAAAGTGATACAAAAGTGTGGCTAATGCTTGTAAATTGTGTGAACTATGTGATATGCATGTTTTCTATGGGTTTGTGGTGGTCCAATCTGAGTCGTGCACTGTCTATTCATAGGCTTCTCCACTTGCTGCATTAGTGGCCGTGGAGTTCCTCTTAAGGACTCCTATTCGTCACGACTACACATGACCGCTTCGCAGAAATGTGTCGTTCGTTCTGTTTTGGATCTACCCGAACCATCTTGTTTGTGATTTTGTGAAAAGTTAGATTGTTTTGTGATATGTGATATTTGTAAACTGTTGATGTGATGCATTCGACGAAAAGATTTGAAAATTGTTAATGTTTTCCTTTATGTGATATTGTTTTGAAAATGAAAGAATGATTAATGATTTGTGCTTATATTCTCATTTATTAAGTTATTACCCACGGAGCCGTCGAGCTCACCCCCCACTTTCCCTCCACAAGTGTCGAGCGAGAAACCGAGTCACCGCATCGGGATTGAGGCATACTCCGATGCTTTTTGCTTTTGAAGTTGTATTTAAGAAAACAAAGCTTTAGGTTGCATTTTGGAACAATTAATGTTTTGTATTTTGTTCTTTGAAATTTTGGATGTATTCGGGCTAAAATGCCCTCTAAAGCTTTGTATTTACTTGTTTCCATGTAAAAAGTAAGAGTTTGGGTTTAAAATGTATTTTGTATACGTTTTCTAAGAATGTATTGTTGTATGGTTGAGAATGACAAAAAAAAATGAATGAAATCTTGTAACTTGATGGATTGGAATTGAAGAAATGCTTAGAAGTAAGATTGCTTTGTGATTTGAGAATGTTTAGAAGCTTAGGAGTGTGTTGTTCCCTTGAATATTGAGTTATTATGCAGGTTGTAGCATTGGATTGAAGATTTGGGTTAGGAGTAAAATAGGGGAGGTGCTGTCCAATTTTTCCAAAAATTGGGCAGCAACTTCCATTTGATTTTAGACGGGTTTAGGGCTTGAATTGGTTTGGATGGTCTTCTTGAAGAATGTAGAGCATGATTAGATCTTTCCAACAACATAAAATTTGTCTCAATTGGACTTAGGATGAAAAAGTTATGAGAGTGGAAAGGTTTCAGCCACTGTTGTTAGTCATGAAATTTTGCAGCAACTTTGGAAGGATTTTTCATCCAATTAGAGACTGATTTGGTTTTTTCTTGCTTCATGAAAAATTTAGATTATCTTTCTATCTTTAAAATGAGGTATGATTTGCAATCATTGGAGTTAGGAATAAAAAGATATGAGGTTGGGAGTGTTGACAGTTACTGTTCATTGTGCCAAAATACTGTTCCATTGGTTTTTCATTTAGGCTGAAACGTTAAGTGTGTTTTTACCCTCTTTAATGATTGAATTGATTTTTTCACCCTTCATTAAACTTGTAGAGCATCTGTTTATCTTTCCAATGAGATAAAATGTGTCATTTTTACACTTGTGTGCTAAAAGATATGAATTTTCAAATTTTAGCATTGTGTAGGGAAATTGAGTGTTAATAGCAGTACCTTTGAAGCCATTTATGACTCTCTTAAAGGCTAAATTAGTTTTTAAATCCTTCTAGGAAATTGTAGAACTCTCTTTTATATTTCTAATGACACTAATTTTGCAAAGTTTCGATTTCGGGGTAAAAAGTTATAAGTTTGCAAAGTTTAAGGGTTAATCATAATAATACTATTTGAATTTGGCCTGGAGGCGCCCTGCGAGGAGCTCGCGATCGCGAGCGCTGCCGGTCACGAGCGTCCGCGCGCCTGTGCGCCTCCGATGCCATTTAGGCGTTTTCTGTTTTCTTTTTCCTCTTTCCTTTTCTTTTCCAATTTTTCCTTTCTCTCACTCTTTTGCTCGGAATTTCCCCGTTTGACCTCCGATTTGCACGATTTTTGAAGCATTATCTTCAGAAAAAAAAATTTAATCCTTTTTTTATAAACGAGGGTGTCGGGTTTTATTCGAATTATACGGACATTATGGAAGAGAATCAATTTTGTGACGGGTTTCGATATAAGTCCGTTTTTGGGCAATTTTATGACCTATAGAGATCCGATTTGAGTGAGGTTCGTTTCTATTTGCCCTAGAGATATGGAATTTCGTTTTAGCTTAGAAATCGGATTTCGTTATGGGCCCTAAGCAAATCAAATTTTCTTGAGGATAATGAAGGAGAAATTTATCAAGTTTTGTTCGGATGACATTAAATTAAGTGCATTTCGAGGTTTCCTTCGTGGTGAGAAATTCCTCCTTTGTGAGATGCGCGCCCAGATGTCACGAAGGACGTCGGGCACGCGACTCACCGGGGAGGAGTTCCAACAAAGAATGTGAAGACGTTTGGTCCGATTTTGCATCGTCTGTATTTTATGTGAATTGAGCTTGGATATTAATATTGTTTATAGCTTGAATTTTCGTTAAGTAAGTGATTATGATGTATTTCGTGCATGTATTTTAGAATGTATGAGGATTACGAATTGATGTATGAGAATATGAAATTGTGTATATTGTGTTGGTGTAAGTAAATTATGGAATTATATGTTAAGTTGCGGTTCATAGTTTGTGTGTTATGATGAGTTATGGTTATGGATGAGAATGATTGAAGTGTTTAGAACTAAGATTGTGTTTGTTTCTGCAGAGATCCCGGACGGAGGGTCCGGTTGATTTTGATAATTATATGGTTGATTGGGCTTTTAGAAGTGTATTTTTGCCTTTGCAGAAATTTTTGGGCTGTCAAAATACAACCGTTATGTTGCCCGATTTTCGGTAAAAATCGGGTTAAGATAAGAATAAGAATAAGAAGTTAGTTTGTTAAAGATGAGTTTTTAGTTAAGAAGATGAAATTTTTGGGATTTGTGTGATTGGTTAAGAAAAATAATATGAATCGAAATGTTGTTTGAGATTTAAGTGAATTGAAATTTGTGCGAGGATGAGTTTCCAAAAAGGAAATTGTATGGATTGGTTATGTTTTGAATGAGTTTGAATAAAGAGAATAAAAATATAATTTAGGATTTGTATGGATACATAAGAATATGATCAGATTTAGAGATTTGCATGAGAATGATTTTCTGAAAGTGGAAATTGGTTGTGTGATTTGAATGAGATTGACTAAAGGAGTAAGAAATGAGAAAAAAGAGAAAAAAAAAATTTATACCGGATTTCGGATGTTTCGTCTAGGTTTCCAACGCGATTGTGTTTCTCTGTTCTTTATTGTCGGATGTCGGATCCGTTTTGTTAAGTATCGATTCCGCTTCGCTTCGTTTTGCTTCGGTACTTTTGTATTTCCGATTTTGCATCATATCTGTTTCGACTTTGATTGTAGCCGTTTCGATTCGCTTCTTTCGATTCTGTATTCGATTTGCTTCCGCTATTGCTTTGTTTGTCGTTATCGAATTCAATTTATCCAATTTGAATTCGCCTCGTTCTTCGTATCCGTTTCTGCTTTTCGATTGGGATCCGGTTTCCGGATCGGGTCCCAACACCTAGGGTATATACTGGAACACCTTTAAGTCTTTTCAATACATAACCTATGATAACGGCATGCTACGATCAATTACAACATTCACTTAACTTGGCATCATCATTTTTTTAATAAAACATCATATGAAAAAAACATAATAATTTAAAACAATTTCCTCCTTTCATTTCTTAAAAAACAAATGTATACATTGGTAGTTTTTCTAGACCATCCGAAAGTGTACATCATCATATCCTAATACAAAAGATACTACATGAAAGAGGAAATACACAAACATTTATCTAATCTGTCTAAACCCACCTTTGAGCCATGACTTCGCTTCCTAATTCATAAGTCTACACTGCTTGTAGTGTCTCTCAGTAACTAGAGTCGTATCTCGATCTTGAAAAGTCAACATTACAATTTTAGTAGGTTTTGCGAACTCAATGAAATATTCATCATCGATGGTTCACTCAATTCATACATCACATCAATACATATAACATATAATTTTACATCCTCATTTTTTTACATGTTCATAAAATATCACTTTTCACGTTCAGAATAATCAACATAATCATTTCATTCATGTAAAATACATATATCCAGTATGAATCCAATGCACATGAGACTCATTTTCATTTATTATGGTCGTTATCACAGAGTGCCTTTTTATTAGCTCGTATCCCTTAGTGTATACCAAGCTTTGTCAAATTATGTCCCATATCCCTTAATGGATACCAGGTACATTCACAACAGAGCCTGAGGCCCTAATCACAATCTAAGTTTTAAGCTCTTTTTCACTGGCGAATCTGGTCACAAATTTCCTTTATCTTACATGCATTCATGTATTGAAATGCTTCATATATCAATTTCTCAATCACTCATATGCTTGCACATTCACATTCAGATCACAATTTTCATCAGACCTAAGGTCTGGTATTTAACATCATTGTTGAGTAACATTTATTCCATCACATTCACATGCAAGCATCACTTCCTATACAATAATAACTCCTCGGACATTTTATTATCTGAAACCAACACTCAAATCACACTCACAAAATAACTCAAAACAGAATTTAAGCAAACAAATAATTAAGTGAGACCGTCTAGGCTACTCACAAGTCGCTCCGGAAGCTAATGTCTAGAAGTTTCGGTAATGCCTGGAGGATGACGTTCTAGTTGGTACTTTGATATTTCTCCAAAATCTGCAAAAGCTCAAGAAGCCCTAAACTTCATGCAATTCACGCACACCATTGTAGGGGTTGGCAAGCTTTGGTTTTTCTTAATGCAAAGAGAAGTAAACTGAAGTTGGGAGTAGCAAGGAGATAGACTAAAACAAGGTTTAACTTTGGTGGAGTTTTGATGAAAAACTCTGTGTTACTAAAATACTTAAGAAAGAAGCTACGAGGGAGATGAAGACATGAACAGTAACTTGTCTTTCAAGGTTGAGAAAATTTAACTTAAAACTTGGACACTTGCCCACTTCTGAAGACATTAGCTAATTTCCCCAAACTAACTAGTTCTATTTGAGCTAGTTCTGTTAACTCCGATTCTTTCATTACAATTATCTCCAAAATTTTCAATATCATCTTTTTACAAATTATAAAGTCATCTTTGAAAATTTCAAAGTCATTTTTAACAATTATCCAATATCATTTGATTCTTATTTCTATTTTTCATATATCAATTTACTTGCCAATTGGCATTTTTCCTTTTCCAAAAAAAATCAACAATTTCAGAAATTATTCCTAAAATTCACCAAATTTCAAAATTAACAAATACACTCACTAATTAAATTTTTAATACAACAGGTTCACAATTGTCATATCAAAATCATATTCACGTTCAAACAATCAATTATACCCAAAAATTGTCAATGAATGTATGTGCAGTAGCTTTCATGTGTGAAAATTCATATTCAAGTGTATATGCATATCATATCGTGCATGAGCATGCAATGCATTTCTAATCTCCCAGTACTCTTTCATATTTACTATTTTAACCTCTCCGCAGGTTGTAACATCCCGTCACCGATTGGAAGGTTATATTGGTAAATTGAGACGGGTTAGGATTTTTACCGCACATTAGTGACTGAGCATTCATTTGGCCTCTAATTTTAGAGGACTGAGTCTTTTGCACATGCACATATAGGTACATACATTCATGACTCTTTCCCGGCATTTGATTTCGAATTTGATATGAATTGTGAAATTGAGAGATAATTAGAATTGATTATGATTTATAGGGAATTGTGGAAATTTTTGGGTTTGAAAATTTGAATAGAAAATGTTTTAGAGTAATTGTTAATTGAAAGTGACTCTTCGGAAAATTTGGAAGAAAATGTCCGGACCGAAAATTTTTCGAGTGGCGGACTGATTGATTTTATATGACCGGAATGATTGTCCGATGGCTAAGGAAATTTAGAATTTATGATTTTAGAAATTATTATGACGAGCCATTGAAATTTGAAGACTAATTGCACTGGAAATGAAATTGAAAAGAGAAAGAGATTTAAATATTTTGGGAGGAAAAAGGACAAGAGGCTTATTTGTTTTACATATAAATAACTTAGTTTTGAAAACTTGGCAGAACTCTTCTCCTTCCTCCTAGGGCACGATGTCTTCTCCTCTCTTCCTCCCTTGGAGATTCTCGCTTGTTTCTTCTCTATTTGCAAAGTCTAGCTTAATCTTTGAGAAAAGGAAGATTTGTTGAGGTTTGGAGAAGCTCACTGTGGGTGTTAGAGAAAAGAGGAAGGGTTGGAGGATTTTCGAAAGAGTCGAAGATTGGAAGCTTGATTCGGTAAGAAATTCCGTTACATGGTGTTTGTTGGGCCCCGATTCTTTTTTTCAAGTCAACAAGCTTGATTAAATTATTTTGAGGCATAATTAAACTATTTTGAGGTCCAGATTGATAATTGAAATTTGATTGGAATAAATTGAGGATTTTATTGCTTAAGTTATGATTATTTAATGAAAGGATTTAGTGAACTTTGATTTGTTGAGAAATTATTATTTTGTGATATATTGTTAATATTAAAAAGAATTATATAAATTGAGGTTGCTATGAATTTAGGTGATGGAGATTAAAATTGAATTAGAGCTTGTATGGATTTTAGAAATTTAATGAATAAGAAGGTTAGAGGATGATTGTTTTAATTGATGGAATTGAGAATTCTAATTTAGAATTAGAATTGGAGATTTTAGTGCTTAAGTAAGAATTTGAGGTAAATTAAATTTTAATTTTGGTATTAGATTTTCAAAGAATAAGGAAATATTAAATTAGGCCTTAAAATATTGTTATGAATAAATTCGGTTTTGTTTAAATGGTTATAAGGCTTTAGGTTTATTAAAATGGGCTTTTAGCCTTTGGAATGATTTGTAAATGATGGGGAAGCAATTATGTGGGCTAGGGTTGTTATGGTTAAGTAAATGAAAAAGAAGGGAGATAAGTGGGCTTTTAAGTGGGAGCCCACGAATTTAAGGTTTAAGGAGGGAAAGATGAAAATTTGGGAAAACAATTTAAGGTTTAAGGAGGGAAAAGTAGCTTGGGCTTTTAAACCTTAGGTAATAACATAACATTAAGTGTTAAATGAAGAATGAAGGAGGAGATGGAAGCAATGGGCTTTGTAGTCCATTGAAGTAGAAATTAAATGAGATAAATGAAAACTAAAGGGATGTTGTCGTTTTAGCTTAGGTTTAAGTTAGAAAATTAAGTCTTCCCCTACAACACTCACGACATTTCTAGAAGCCAAGAAGAGAAAGAAGACTTTCGAAAACAACAAGGAAGAGAAGGGGATTTCGGCTAGCCAAAGGAGAAAGGAGGTAGGTTTATTTTCTTTAAGTCTCACTTGTAGAAGCCATTCGAAATTTTCAAGAAGAGAGGAAGAGAAGAGGAATTCGTGGGTCTCTCTATAAGGTTAGGGTTTCGAAAATCTCTTGGGTTTCTTGTTATAGTTCTTCTTTTCTTGCTTACCTATGATGTTTGGAAGTTGATTGATGAAGAAAGAAGAAGGTTTATATGAAGGTTAAAATTTCAGATTTGGATGAGTTAGGGTTTCGAAATTTTCCTTAGTATTTTGTTAGGTTTTTTCTCTTTTTCTTGGTTAATATGGTGATTGAAGAGTATTGGGGTAGGAAAGAAAGGAAAAAGAGAAGAGCATGAATGTTTGAAAATTTTCAGCAAGCATAGGACTTAGGAATTTCGAAATTTCAATTAGTTTTGAAGGGGGTTTTAGTTAATATAGCAAAAGAATGGCACAAGAAAGGTTTTGGTAAGGTTCGGTGAGCTCAATATCAAGTTTCGACAATTGTGGAAAATTTCAGCATGCATGTATGGCCTTAAAGTTGATAATTTTCGAAACTTTGGATTGGTTTTAAAGGGGGTTTCAATTGGAATAGCTTTAGGAAGGTGTAGATAAAGTTATATGAAATAATCCCATGTTTTCCTTGTCTTTGGAAAATTCCAGCATTGGTCATGTTTGGAAATTCATGGTTTTCTAGTAGGATTTGTGTTTTTAATGATGGTTGTGATGATAATGGGTTAGATAAAATATAGGTGAAAGTATGTAAGTTGAATTCAAGTTTTCCAAGGTTGAAAACAAAATTCCAGCATAGGTTATGTTTGTAAATTCATGATTTTGTTGCTTGGGTTGTTCCTATTCTTGGTTAATATGATGGTTTGAAGAGTATTGGCTTAGAAAAAAAGAAGAAGGATGTTAAAACAAAAGAGAAAATTCAGATTTGTGTAGGTATTTGTTTTTGAGTTGAGATTTTGCAAATTTGGATTAGGTTTAAGATGAGTTTTGATTGTTATAGCTTAAAAGAGTATAAGGAGGTTAGGTTAGAGGCGATGGCAGTTTGTCCATTTTGTTAAAAATTTCAGCATGTGAATTTTTGGGAATTATGAGTTTATTGGTAAGGGTTTTGCTTAACATGGTGGTTTGAGCATGGTGGTTGAAAGAGTTAGTGATGAAGGTCAAGTTTCGACATTTGTTTAAAAATTCAGCATCGCCTTATTGTGTTGATTAGGGTTTTATGGTAGAGTTTGCATTTCTTATTTCAAAATGGTGGATTGAAGAGTTATTTGATGAAAGAACTAGAAAAGAGGAGGAGTTTTGGAAGGTAAACCAGAATCAGAATTTTCGTGAGGAAAGTTCTAAACTTAGAGATTTTCAAAGTTTTATTAATTATTTAGATGGGTTTTGATGAGAACAGTTTAGTTAAAGTATAAATGAGCTTATGGAGAGTTAAAGTCAAATTGTTCCATGCTTTTAAAATTTCCAGCACATGTCTCTATATTCATTCATGGTGTTTTGTTAGATTTTGGCCTTTCTTGCTTAGAAAGGAAGGTGTAAGAGGTTTCTTGGAGAGTAAAGTGGAAAGAAGAAGGATTTTAGAAACAAAAGCGTAAAATTTCAAATTTGAGTTGTTGACTTTAAGGCATGAGATTCTTGAAAATAATTGATAAGATTGAGATAGGTTATGATGGTTATAGTTTAGTAATGAATAGGCAAAGTTGAGTAAGTTTAAAGTCAAGTTCTCGCATTCTTAAAAAAAAAAAAAAACAAAATTTCAGCATTTGATTTTTTTGGTAATTAGACCTTGTTATGCTTTGATTAGGTCTCTTAAGGCAAGTGAAGATTGGAAAAGAACAATTTGACAAATTGCAAAGCCAAAGGATAAGAGGTGGGTAACTTTTTAATCATTAAGTATTAGGCTATATTCCAATGATTTGTGAATTTTTGAACAAAGGATTATTTGTGATATTTGAATCTCTACTATGCACCGTTCTATGCACTATTGTGTGTAAAGATTAGTAATATTGTTTGTTAAGTGATCAAAATTCCGAATATGTGAATTAAATGTTTATGTGAGCGTATCTTGTTGAAATGGCCATTCGTGGTAAAGCTTGATGAAGAATGGAAAAGAATGTGAATATGAGATTTAGGAAGAATGCTTAATATGATCATGTATGATTTTGTGGGTTTGTAGTGATCCCCTCTGTTTAACAAGTGCGCACTTGTCATAGGCTTCGCCCGCCTGCCCGCTAGTGGCATAGGAGTTCAAATCGGACTCCCTCATTCCTGACTACACATGGTCGCTTGTCGAACATGTGTAGTACGTCCTGTTAGGATCACTCAAACCATTTGATATGTGCTTTTGTGCTGTCATCTGATATTTGGTGATTTTGTAATTATTTTATTTGTTAGAAAATGAAATTGATGGTCATCGACTTGACATTATTATTGATGCATGTATTAGCTTATGCTTAATTATTAGATGTTACCCACGGAGCCGCCGTGCTCACCCCTATCTCCTCCACGGGTTTTAAACGAGAGCAGGAGTCTCGTGGGCTAACCGAGGCAACTCCGATGCTTTTGGTTTTAGGAGTCATGTTTGAAGAAACTTTGTATGTGTACTTTAAGAGTTTGATGTAACCGGGCTAAATGCCCTTTGATGTTGTGTACTGGTTTAATTCCTTGTAAATATAAATGTTAGATAGTTTCAATGTATGTTGTATCAGTTTCTTATGTATATGTGCTTGTATAGTGATTTTGGATATAAAGACAGAGTGAGTGAAATTGTTGTATGGATTTGAAATCAATTAGAATTTTTAAAGGTGTGATGTGGCCCTTTGAGTTGGAGATGGGCTGTGCTATTGAGTTGGAAGATAGAAGTGGTTTTATGCAGGTTTGGAGCTTGGATGGATAGATTAGGATTTGTTTGGCTAGATCAATTTTAGGGGAGGTGCTGTCCAATTTTCTTAAATTTGGGCAATAACTTCGCTTAGAATTTAGACCTCAAACGATTGAATTGGAATAAGAGGTCTTCGGAAAGTTGTAGAACAAGTTAAGAACTTTCAAACGGTATAAAATGGGTTAGTTTTCGACTTAAGATGAAAAAGATATGAGCGTTTTAAGTTTGCTGCCCATTATGCATTTGGGTTTCCGAGTTACTATTCATGGGCAATTTTGGGCTGAACCTTCGGATGGGTTTTTCGCTTTAGAGCGGAATTGAAATTTCCGTCCTTCATGAAAATTGTAGAGGTCTTGATATCTTTAAAAGAGGTATAATATATCCCGATCGAATTGGAGTAAAAGATATAAGGGTCGGAAATTGGCGATTACTATTCATATGGTCAATTACTATTCCTTTGGTCATTTTACATTTTCTCTTATAACTCTCTCGTTTGGTCTCCAATTCACCCGAAATTTGAACCAGTGATTTCTCATCAAGTTTCCTACCTTTCCTTGCAAAATGTTTAATTGTTAGCTTAATTGAATTTTGTCGAATTAGCCCTCACGTTTGTCTTGTTGCTTTGCCCTATTTGAATTATGCTTGAGATGTTCGCTTTGCTTCCGCTTTATGCCTTTCGAACCGATGTGCTTTTGTTTCGCTTTTGTTTTGTTTCCTTCCGCCTTATACCTCTCGGTTCGAGTTGCTTTGGCTTCCGTTTTCGTTTGTTCCATACTTTGTTATCCGTTCGATTTACTTTTGTTTCATTCTTCGTTTCGTTCTTCGGTTAAGACCCGAATCATGAAAATTGAATTAAGATGAATAAGATTAGAAGAAAAAAATTTATATCGGGAGATTGGATATTCGATAACGGGTGATACGAGTTCATAAGGAATCATGTATGCGTATGAGGAAATCTGTATGATTAGTTGGGTTCCGAAAACGGGATCCAACATATGTGGTATCAGAGCCCAGTATTATGAACTTGGGCGATATGTTTGTTTCATGAGCAATCTTCGGATAAGTGTCAGAGCCCAGTACTATGGTCTTAACTGGGCATAGAAGATTGATGAGAGTGTGTAAGGAAAAAAAATGAAATTTGTGAGAATATCAGAGCCCAGTATTATGATCTTATTTGGGCTATATGGTTTTTACGATTGAATTAGGGAGAATGTGTTAAATGATTGTTTGGTTTAGATGACCAGAATGAGGATTTGACAGTTTGAGGAGATGACAGATAAGGCTTTAATGCCATTCCATTGGTAGTGTCGAAAGTCTTTGGTTGAGAATCTGCATCTCGGATCGTTAAGTTGACGTCCTTAACGGTCAGATGATTTCGACCTCGATCAGAGTACATATTGGCATGCCTTTTGATGGTTGGGATACCAGATAAGTGATATGTCTAAGACATCGATAAGAGGTTGATTAGATAAGATTGAATTAGTAAGAAAGTGATTGATTATAAGTGGTCTTCAGTGGAAATTTCGAGGACGAAATTCTTTTAAGAGGGGGAGAAATGTTGGGCCCCGATTCTTTTTTTCAAGTCAACAAGCTTGATTAAATTATTTTGAGGCATAATTAAACTATTTTGAGGTCCAGATTGATAATTGAAATTTGATTGGAATAAATTGAGGATTTTATTGCTTAAGTTATGATTATTTAATGAAAGGATTTAGTGAACTTTGATTTGTTGAGAAATTATTATTTTGTGATATATTGTTAATATTAAAAGAATTATATAAATTGAGGTTGCTATGAATTTAGGTGATGGAGATTAAAATTGAATTAGAGCTTGTATGGATTTTAGAAATTCAATGAATAAGAAGGTTAGAGGATGATTGTTTTAATTGATGGAATTGAGAATTCTAATTTAGAATTAGAATTTGAGATTTTAGTGCTTAAGTAAGAATTTGAGGTAAATTAGAATTTTAATTTTAGTATTAGATTTTCAAAGAATAAGGAAATATTAAATTAGGCCTTAAAATATTGTTATGAATAAATTCGGTTTTGTTTAAATGGTTATAAGGCTTTAGGTTTATTAAAATGGGCTTTTAGCCTTTGGAATGATTTGTAAATGATGGGGAAGCAATTATGTGGGCTAGGGTTGTTATGGTTAAGTAAATGAAAAAGAAGGGAGATAAGTGGGCTTTTAAGTGGGAGCCCACGAATTTAAGGTTTAAGGAGGGAAAGATGAAAATTTGGGAAAACAATTTAAGGTTTAAGGAGGGAAAAGTAGCTTGGGCTTTTAAACCTTAGGTAATAACATAACATTAAGTGCTAAATGAAGAATGAAGGAGGAGATGGAAGCAATGGGCTTTGTAGTCCATTGAAGTAGAAATTAAATGAGATAAATGAAAACTAAAGGGATGTTGTCGTTTTAGCTTAGGTTTAAGTTAGAAAATTAAGTCTTCCCCTACAACACTCACGACATTTCTAGAAGCCAAGAAGAGAAAGAAGACTTTCGAAAACAACAAGGAAGAGAAGGGGATTTCGGCTAGCCAAAGGAGAAAGGAGGTAGGTTTATTTTCTTTAAGTCTCACTTGTAGAAGCCATTCGAAATTTTCAAGAAGAGAGGAAGAGAAGAGGAATTCGTGGGTCTCTCTATAAGGTTAGGGTTTCGAAAATCTCTTTGGTTTCTTGTTATAGTTCTTCTTTTCTTGCTTACCTATGATGTTTGGAAGTTGATTGATGAAGAAAGAAGAATGTTTATATGAAGGTTAAAATTTCAGATTTGGATGAGTTAGGGTTTCGAAATTTTCCTTAGTATTTTGTTAGGTTTTTTCTCTTTTTCTTGGTTAATATGGTGATTGAAGAGTATTGGGGTAGGAAAGAAAGGAAAAAGAGAAGAGCATGAATGTTTGAAAATTTTCAGCAAGCATAGGACTTAGGAATTTCGAAATTTCAATTAGTTTTGAAGGGGGTTTTAGTTAATATAGCAAAAGAATGGCACAAGAAAGGTTTTGGTAAGGTTCGGTGAGCTCAATATCAAGTTTCGACAATTGTGGAAAATTTCAGCATGCATGTATGGCCTTAAAGTTGATAATTTTCGAAACTTTGGATTGGTTTTAAAGGGGGTTTCAATTGGAATAGCTTTAGGAAGGTGTAGATAAAGTTATATGAAATAATCCCATGTTTTCCTTGTCTTTGGAAAATTCCAGCATTGGTCATGTTTGGAAATTCATGGTTTTCTAGTAGGATTTGTGTTTTTAATGATGGTTGTGATGATAATGGGTTAGATAAAATATAGGTGAAAGTATGTAAGTTGAATTCAAGTTTTCCAAGGTTGAAAACAAAATTCCAGCATAGGTTATGTTTGTAAATTCATGATTTTGTTGCTTGGGTTGTTCTATTCTTGGTTAATATGATGGTTTGAAGAGTATTGGCTTAGAAAAGAAAAGAAGAAGGATGTTAAAACAAAGAGAAAATTCAGATTTGTGTAGGTATTTGTTTTTGAGTTGAGATTTTTGCAAATTTGGATTAGGTTTAAGATGAGTTTTGATTGTTATAGCTTAAAAAGAGTATAAGGGAGGTTAGGTTAGAGGCGATGGCAGTTTGTCCATTTTGTTAAAAATTTCAGCATGTGAATTTTTGGGAATTATGAGTTTATTGGTAAGGGTTTTGCTTAACATGGTGGTTTGAGCATGATGGTTGAAAGAGTTAGTGATGAAGGTCAAGTTTCGACATTTGTTTAAAAATTCAGCATCGCCTTATTGTGTTGATTAGGGTTTTATGGTAGAGTTTGCATTTCTTATTTCAAAATGGTGGATTGAAGAGTTATTTGATGAAAGAATTAGAAAAGAGGAGGAGTTTTGGAAGGTAACCAGAATCAGAATTTTCGTGAGGAAAGTTCTAAACTTAGAGATTTTCAAAGTTTTATTAATTATTTAGATGGGTTTTGATGAGAACAGTTTAGTTAAAGTATAAATGAGCTTATGGAGAGTTAAAGTCAAATTGTTCCATGCTTTTAAAATTTCCAGCACATGTCTCTATATTCATTCATGGTGTTTTGTTAGATTTTGGCCTTTCTTGCTTAGAAAGGAAGGTGTAAGAGGTTTCTTGGAGAGTAAAGTGGAAAGAAGAAGGATTTTAGAAACAAAAGCGTAAAATTTCAAATTTGAGTTGTTGGCTTTAAGGCATGAGATTCTTGAAAATAATTGATAAGATTGAGATAGGTTATGATGGTTATAGTTTAGTAATGAATAGGCAAAGTTGAGTAAGTTTAAAGTCAAGTTCTCGCATTCTTAAAAAAAAAAAAAACAAAATTTCAGCATTTGATTTTTTTGGTAATTAGACCTTGTTATGCTTTGATTAGGTCTCTTAAGGCAAGTGAAGATTGGAAAAGAACAATTTGACAAATTGCAAAGCCAAAGGATAAGAGGTGGGTAACTTTTTAATCATTAAGTATTAGGCTATATTCCAATGATTTGTGAATTTTTGAACAAAGGATTATTTGTGATATTTGAATCTCTACTATGCACCGTTCTATGCACTATTGTGTGTAAAGATTAGTAATATTGTTTGTTAAGTGATCAAAAATTTTTGAATATGTGAATTAAATGTTTATGTGAGCGTATCTTGTTGAAATGGCCATTCGTGGTAAAGCTTGATGAAGAATGGAAAAGAATGTGAATATGAGATTTAGGAAGAATGCTTAATATGATCATGTATGATTTTGTGGGTTTGTAGTGATCCCTCTGTTTAACAAGTGCAAGACTTGTCATAGGCTTCTACCTTTGCATTAGTGGCATAGGAGTTCAAATCGGACTCCCCTCTGTTTCACTGACTACACATGGTCGCTTGTCGAACATGTGTAGTACATCTGTTAGGATCACTCAAACCATTTGATATGTGCTTTTGTCTTCATCATCGATATTTGGTGATTTTGTAATTATTTTATTTGTTAGAAAATGAAATTGATGGTCATCGACTTGACATTATTATTGATGCATGTATTAGCTTATGCTTAATTATTAGACTGTTACCCACGGAGCCGTCGTGCTCACCCCCTATCTCCCTCCACAGGTTTTAAACGAGAAACCGAGTCTCGCATCGGAACCGAGGCAACTCCGATGCTTTTGGTTTTAGGAGTCATGTTTGAAGAAACTTTGTATGTGTACTTTAAGAGTTTGATGTAACCGGGCTAAATGCCCTTTGATGTTGTGTACTGGTTTAATTCCTTGTAAATATAAATGTTAGATAGTTTCAATGTATGTTGTATCGTTTCTTATGTATATGTGCTTGTATAGTGATTTTGGATATAAAGACAGAGTGAGTGAAATTGTTGTATGGATTTGAAATCAATTAGAATTTTTAAAGGTGTGATGTGGCCCTTTGAGTTGGAGATGGGCTGTGCTATTGAGTTGGAAGATAGAAGTGGTTTTATGCAGGTTTGGAGCTTGGATGGATAGATTAGGATTTGTTTGGCTAGATCAATTTTAGGGGAGGTGCTGTCCAATTTTTCTTAAATTTGGGCAGTAACTTCGCTTAGAATTTAGACCTCCGAAACGATTGAATTGGAATAAGAGGTCTTCGGAAAGTTGTAGAACAAGTTAAGAACTTTCAAACGGTATAAAATGGGTTAGTTTTCGACTTAAGATGAAAAAGATATGAGCGTTTTAAGTTTGCTGCCCATTATGCATTTGGGTTTCCCGAGTTACTATTCATGGGCAATTTTGGGCTGAACCTTCGGATGGGTTTTTCGCCGCTTTAGAGCGGGAATTGAAATTTCCGTCCTTCATGAAAATTGTAGAGGGTCTTGATATCTTTAAAAAGAGGTATAATATATCCCGATCGGAATTCGGAGTAAAAAGATATAAGGGTCGGAAATTGGCCGATTACTATTCATATGGTCAATTACTATTCCTTTGGTCATTTTACATTTTCTCTTATAACTCTCTCGTTTGGTCTCCAATTCACCCGAAATTTGAACCAGTGATTTCTCATCAAGTTTCCTACCTTTCCTTGCAAAAATGTTTAATTGTTAGCTTAATTGAATTTTGTCGGAATTAGCCCTCACGTTTGTCTTGTTGCTTTGCCCTATTTGAATTATGCTTCGAGATGTTCGCTTTGCTTCCGCTTTATGCCTTCGAACCGATGTGCTTTTGTTTCGCTTTTGTTTTGTTTCCTTCCGCCTTATACCTCTCGGTTCGAGTTGCTTTGGCTTAGTTTTCGTTTGTTCCATACTTTGTTATCCGTTCGATTTACTTTTGTTTCATTCTTCGTTTAGTTCTTGGTTAAGACCGAATCATGAAAATTGAATTAAGATGAATAAGATTAGAAGAAAAAATTTATATCGGAGATTGGATATTCGATAACGGGTGATCTGAGTTCATAAGGAATCATGTATGCGTATGAGGAAATCAGTATGATTAGTTGGGTTCAAAGCGGATCCAACATATGTGGTATCGAGCCCGAAGATTATGAACTTGGGCAATATGTTTGTTTCATGAGCAATCTTCGGATAAGTGTCAGAGCCCAGTACTATGGTCTTAACTGGGCATAGAAGATTGATGAGAGTGTGTAAGGAAAAAAAATGAAATTTGTGAGAATATCAGAGCCCAGTATTATGATCTTATTTGGGCTATATGGTTTTTACGATTGAATTAGGGAGAATGTGTTAAATGATTGTTTGGTTTAGATGACCAGAATGAGGATTTGACAGTTTGAGGAGATGACAGATAAGGCTTTAATGCCATTCCATTGGTAGTGTCGAAAGTCTTTGGTTGAGAATCTGCATCTCGGATCGTTAAGTTGACGTCCTTAACGGTCAGATGATTTCGACCTCGATCAGAGTACATATTGGCATGCCTTTTGATGGTTGGGATACCGGATAAGTGATATGTCTAAGACATCGATAAGAGGTTGATTAGATAAGATTGAATTAGTAAGAAAGTGATTGATTATAAGTGGTCTTCAGTGGAAATTTCGAGGACGAAATTCTTTTAAGAGGGGGAGAAATGTTGGGCCCCGATTCTTTTTTTCAAGTCAACAAGCTTGATTAAATTATTTTGAGGCATAATTAAACTATTTTGAGGTCCAGATTGATAATTGAAATTTGATTGGAATAAATTGAGGATTTTATTGCTTAAGTTATGATTATTTAATGAAAGGATTTAGTGAACTTTGATTTGTTGAAAATTATTATTTTGTGATATATTGTTAATATTAAAAGAATTATATAAATTGAGGTTGCTATGAATTTAGGTGATGGAGATTAAAATTGAATTAGAGCTTGTATGGATTTTAGAAATTCAATGAATAAGAAGGTTAGAGGATGATTGTTTTAATTGATGGAATTGAGAATTCTAATTTAGAATTAGAATTTGAGATTTTAGTGCTTAAGTAAGAATTTGAGGTAAATTAGAATTTTAATTTTAGTATTAGATTTTCAAAGAATAAGGAAATATTAAATTAGGCCTTAAAATATTGTTATGAATAAATTCGGTTTTGTTTAAATGGTTATAAGGCTTTAGGTTTATTAAAATGGGCTTTAGCCTTTGGAATGATTTGTAAATGATGGGGAAGCAATTATGTGGGCTAGGGTTGTTATGGTTAAGTAAATGAAAAGAAGGGAGATAAGTGGGCTTTTAAGTGGAGCCCACTTAATTTAAGGTTTAAGGAGGAAAGATGAAAATTTGGGAAAACAATTTAAGGTTTAAGGAGGGAAAAGTAGCTTGGGCTTTTAAACCTTAGGTAATAACATAACATTAAGTGCTAAATGAAGAATGAAGGAGGAGATGGAAGCAATGGGCTTTGTAGTCCATTGAAGTAGAAATTAAATGAGATAAATGAAAACTAAAGGGATGTTGTCGTTTTAGCTTAGGTTTAAGTTAGAAAATTAAGTCTTCCCCTACAACACTCACGACATTTCTAGAAGCCAAGAAGAGAAAGAAGACTTTCGAAAACAACAAGGAAGAGAAGGGATTTGCCAGCCAAAGGAGAAAGGAGGTAGGTTTATTTTCTTTAAGTCTCACTTGTAGAAGCCATTGAAATTTTCAAGAAGAGAGGAAGAGAAGAGGAATTCGTGGGTCTCTATAAGGTTAGGGTTTGAAAATCTCTTTGGTTTCTTGTTATAGTTCTTCTTTTCTTGCTTACCTATGATGTTTGGAAGTTGATTGATGAAGAAAGAAGAATGTTTATATGAAGGTTAAAATTTCAGATTTGGATGAGTTAGGGTTTGAAATTTTCCTTAGTATTTTGTTAGGTTTTTTCTTTTCTTGGTTAATATGGTGATTGAAGAGTATTGGGGTAGGAAAGAAAGGAAAAGAGAAGAGCATGAATGTTTGAAAATTTTCAGCAAGCATAGGACTTAGGAATTTCAAATTTCAATTAGTTTTGAAGGGGTTTTAGTTAATATAGCAAAAGAATGGCACAAGAAAGGTTTTGGTAAGGTTCGGTGAGCTCAATATCAAGTTTAGACAATTGTGGAAAATTTCAGCATGCATGTATGGCCTTAAAGTTGATAATTTTGAAACTTTGGATTGGTTTTAAAGGGGGTTTCAATTGGAATAGCTTTAGGAAGGTGTAGATAAAGTTATATGAAATAATCCCATGTTTTCCTTGTCTTTGGAAAATTCCAGCATTGGTCATGTTTGGAAATTCATGGTTTTCTAGTAGGATTTGTGTTTTTAATGATGGTTGTGATGATAATGGGTTAGATAAAATATAGGTGAAAGTATGTAAGTTGAATTCAAGTTTTCCAAGGTTGAAAACAAAATTCCAGCATAGGTTATGTTTGTAAATTCATGATTTTGTTGCTTGGGTTGTTCTATTCTTGGTTAATATGATGGTTTGAAGAGTATTGGCTTAGAAAAGAAAAGAAGAAGGATGTTAAAAACAAAAGAGAAAATTCAGATTTGTGTAGGTATTTGTTTTTGAGTTGAGATTTTTGCAAATTTGGATTAGGTTTAAGATGAGTTTTGATTGTTATAGCTTAAAAAGAGTATAAGGGAGGTTAGGTTAGAGGCGATGGCAGTTTGTCCATTTTGTTAAAAATTTCAGCATGTGAATTTTGGGAATTATGAGTTTATTGGTAAGGGTTTTGCTTAACATGGTGGTTTGAGCATGATGGTTGAAAGAGTTAGTGATGAAGGTCAAGTTTCGACATTTGTTTAAAAATTCAGCATCGCCTTATTGTGTTGATTAGGGTTTTATGGTAGAGTTTGCATTTCTTATTTCAAAATGGTGGATTGAAGAGTTATTTGATGAAAGAACTAGAAAAGAGGAGGAGTTTTGGAAGGTAACGAGAATCAGAATTTTCGTGAGGAAAGTTCTAAACTTAGAGATTTTCAAAGTTTTATTAATTATTTAGATGGGTTTTGATGAGAACAGTTTAGTTAAAGTATAAATGAGCTTATGGAGAGTTAAAGTCAAATTGTTCCATGCTTTTAAAATTTCCAGCACATGTCTCTATATTCATTCATGGTGTTTTGTTAGATTTTGGCCTTTCTTGCTTAGAAAGGAAGGTGTAAGAGGTTTCTTGGAGAGTAAAGTGGAAAGAAGAAGGATTTTAGAAACAAAAGCGTAAAATTTCAAATTTGAGTTGTTGGCTTTAAGGCATGAGATTCTTGAAAATAATTGATAAGATTGAGATAGGTTATGATGGTTATAGTTTAGTAATGAATAGGCAAAGTTGAGTAAGTTTAAAGTCAAGTTCTCGCATTCTTAAAAAAAAAAACAAAATTTCAGCATTTGATTTTTTTGGTAATTAGACCTTGTTATGCTTTGATTAGGTCTCTTAAGGCAAGTGAAGATTGGAAAAGAACAATTTGACAAATTGCAAAGCCAAAGGATAAGAGGTGGGTAACTTTTTAATCATTAAGTATTAGGCTATATTCCAATGATTTGTGAATTTTTGAACAAAGGATTATTTGTGATATTTGAATCTCTACTATGCACCGTTCTATGCACTATTGTGTGTAAAGATTAGTAATATTGTTTGTTAAGTGATCAAAATTTTTTTGAATATGTGAATTAAATGTTTATGTGAGCGTATCTTGTTGAAATGGCCATTCGTGGTAAAGCTTGATGAAGAATGGAAAAGAATGTGAATATGAGATTTAGGAAGAATGCTTAATATGATCATGTATGATTTTGTGGGTTTGTAGTGATCCCTCATTTTAACAAGTGCGCACTTGTCATAAGGCCGCCTTTACTTTGCCCGCTTAGTGGCATAGGAGTTCCGAAATCGGACTCCCCTCTGTTCACGGCTACACATGGTCGCTTGTCGAACATGTGTAGTACGTCCTGTTAGGATCACTCAAACCATTTGATATGTGCTTTTGTGCTGTCATCTGATATTTGGTGATTTTGTAATTATTTTATTTGTTAGAAAATGAAATTGATGGTCATCGACTTGACATTATTATTGATGCATGTATTAGCTTATGCTTAATTATTAGACTGTTACCCACGGAGCCGTCGTGCTCACCCCCTATCTCCCTCCACAGGTTTTAAACGAGAAACCGAGTCTCGCATCGAACCGAGGCAACTCCGATGCTTTTGGTTTTAGGAGTCATGTTTGAAGAAACTTTGTATGTGTACTTTAAGAGTTTGATGTAACCGGGCTAAATGCCCTTTGATGTTGTGTACTGGTTTAATTCCTTGTAAATATAAATGTTAGATAGTTTCAATGTATGTTGTATCAGTTTCTTATGTATATGTGCTTGTATAGTGATTTTGGATATAAAGACAGAGTGAGTGAAATTGTTGTATGGATTTGAAATCAATTAGAATTTTTAAAGGTGTGATGTGGCCCTTTGAGTTGGAGATGGGCTGTGCTATTGAGTTGGAAGATAGAAGTGGTTTTATGCAGGTTTGGAGCTTGGATGGATAGATTAGGATTTGTTTGGCTAGATCAATTTTAGGGGAGGTGCTGTCCAATTTTTCTTAAATTTGGGCAGTAACTTCGCTTAGAATTTAGACCTCAAAGCGATTGAATTGGAATAAGAGGTCTTCTGAAAGTTGTAGAACAAGTTAAGAACTTTCAAACGGTATAAAATGGGTTAGTTTTCGACTTAAGATGAAAAAGATATGAGCGTTTTAAGTTTGCTGCCCATTATGCATTTGGGTTTCTGAGTTACTATTCATGGGCAATTTTGGGCTGAACCTTCGGATGGGTTTTTCGCGCTTTAGGCGGGAATTGAAATTTCCGTCCTTCATGAAAATTGTAGAGGGTCTTGATATCTTTAAAAGAGGTATAATATATCCCGATCGAATTGAGTAAAAGATATAAGGGTCGGAAATTGGCGATTACTATTCATATGGTCAATTACTATTCCTTTGGTCATTTACATTTCTCTTATAACTCTCGTTTGGTCTCCAATTCACCGAAATTTGAACCAGTGATTTCTCATCAAGTTTCCTACCTTTCCTTGCAAAATGTTTAATTGTTAGCTTAATTGAATTTTGTCGAATTAGCCCTCACGTTTGTCTTGTTGCTTTGCCCTATTTGAATTATGCTTGAGATGTTCGCTTTGCTTCCGCCTTATGCCTTTCGAACCGATGTGCTTTTGTTTCCGCTTTTGTTTTGTTTCCTTCCGCCTTATACCTCTCGGTTCGAGTTGCTTTGGCTTCCGTTTTCGTTTGTTCCATACTTTGTTATCCGTTCGATTTACTTTTGTTTCATTCTTCGTTTCGTTCTTCGGTTAAGACCCGAATCATGAAAATTGAATTAAGATGAATAAGATTAGAAGAAAAAAATTTATATCGGGAGATTGGATATTCGATAACGGGTGATACGAGTTCATAAGGAATCATGTATGCGTATGAGGAAATCTGTATGATTAGTTGGGTTCCGAAAACGGGATCCAACATATGTGGTATCAGAGCCCAGTATTATGAACTTGGGCGATATGTTTGTTTCATGAGCAATCTTCGGATAAGTGTCAGAGCCCAGTACTATGGTCTTAACTGGGCATAGAAGATTGATGAGAGTGTGTAAGGAAAAAAAATGAAATTTGTGAGAATATCAGAGCCCAGTATTATGATCTTATTTGGGCTATATGGTTTTTACGATTGAATTAGGGAGAATGTGTTAAATGATTGTTTGGTTTAGATGACCAGAATGAGGATTTGACAGTTTGAGGAGATGACAGATAAGGCTTTAATGCCATTCCATTGGTAGTGTCGAAAGTCTTTGGTTGAGAATCTGCATCTCGGATCGTTAAGTTGACGTCCTTAACGGTCAGATAATTTCGACCTCGATCAGAGTACATATTGGCATGCCTTTTGATGGTTGCGATACCAGATAAGTGATATGTCTAAGACATCGATAAGAGGTTGATTAGATAAGATTGAATTAGTAAGAAAGTGATTGATTATAAGTGGTCTTCAGTGGAAATTTCGAGGACGAAATTCTTTTAAGAGGGGGAGAAATGTTGGGCCCCGATTCTTTTTTTCAAGTCAACAAGCTTGATTAAATTATTTTGAGGCATAATTAAACTATTTTGAGGTCCAGATTGATAATTGAAATTTGATTGGAATAAATTGAGGATTTTATTGCTTAAGTTATGATTATTTAATGAAAGGATTTAGTGAACTTTGATTTGTTGAGAAATTATTATTTTGTGATATATTGTTAATATTAAAAGAATTATATAAATTGAGGTTGCTATGAATTTAGGTGATGGAGATTAAAATTGAATTAGAGCTTGTATGGATTTTAGAAATTCAATGAATAAGAAGGTTAGAGGATGATTGTTTTAATTGATGGAATTGAGAATTCTAATTTAGAATTAGAATTTGAGATTTTAGTGCTTAAGTAAGAATTTGAGGTAAATTAGAATTTTAATTTTAGTATTAGATTTTCAAAGAATAAGGAAATATTAAATTAGGCCTTAAAATATTGTTATGAATAAATTGGTTTTGTTTAAATGGTTATAAGGCTTTAGGTTTATTAAAATGGGCTTTTAGCCTTTGGAATGATTTGTAAATGATGGGGAAGCAATTATGTGGGCTAGGGTTGTTATGGTTAAGTAAATGAAAAGAAGGAGATAAGTGGGCTTTTAAGTGGGAGCCCACGAATTTAAGGTTTAAGGAGGGAAAGATGAAAATTTGGGAAAACAATTTAAGGTTTAAGGAGGGAAAAGTAGCTTGGGCTTTTAAACCTTAGGTAATAACATAACATTAAGTGCTAAATGAAGAATGAAGGAGGAGATGGAAGCAATGGGCTTTGTAGTCCATTGAAGTAGAAATTAAATGAGATAAATGAAAACTAAAGGGATGTTGTCGTTTTAGCTTAGGTTTAAGTTAGAAAATTAAGTCTTCCCCTACAACACTCACGACATTTCTAGAAGCCAAGAAGAGAAAGAAGACTTTCGAAAACAACAAGGAAGAGAAGGGGATTTCGGCTAGCCAAAGGAGAAAGGAGGTAGGTTTATTTTCTTTAAGTCTCACTTGTAGAAGCCATTCGAAATTTTCAAGAAGAGAGGAAGAGAAGAGGAATTGTGGGTCTCTATAAGGTTAGGGTTTGAAAATCTCTTTGGTTTCTTGTTATAGTTCTTCTTTTCTTGCTTACCTATGATGTTTGGAAGTTGATTGATGAAGAAAGAAGAATGTTTATATGAAGGTTAAAATTTCAGATTTTGATGAGTTAGGGTTTCGAAATTTTCCTTAGTATTTTGTTAGGTTTTCTCTTTTCTTGGTTAATATGGTGATTGAAGAGTATTGGGGTAGGAAAGAAAGGAAAAGAGAAGAGCATGAATGTTTGAAAATTTTCAGCAAGCATAGGACTTAGGAATTTCGAAATTTCAATTAGTTTTGAAGGGGGTTTTAGTTAATATAGCAAAAGAATGGCACAAGAAAGGTTTTGGTAAGGTTCGGTGAGCTCAATATCAAGTTTCGACAATTGTGGAAAATTTCAGCATGCATGTATGGCCTTAAAGTTGATAATTTTCGAAACTTTGGATTGGTTTTAAAGGGGGTTTCAATTGGAATAGCTTTAGGAAGGTGTAGATAAAGTTATATGAAATAATCCCATGTTTTCCTTGTCTTTGGAAAATTCCAGCATTGGTCATGTTTGGAAATTCATGGTTTTCTAGTAGGATTTGTGTTTTTAATGATGGTTGTGATGATAATGGGTTAGATAAAATATAGGTGAAAGTATGTAAGTTGAATTCAAGTTTTCCAAGGTTGAAAAACAAAATTCCAGCATAGGTTATGTTTGTAAATTCATGATTTTGTTGCTTGGGTTGTTCCTATTCTTGGTTAATATGATGGTTTGAAGAGTATTGGCTTAGAAAAGAAAAGAAGAAGGATGTTAAAAACAAAAGAGAAAATTCAGATTTGTGTAGGTATTTGTTTTTGAGTTGAGATTTTTGCAAATTTGGATTAGGTTTAAGATGAGTTTTGATTGTTATAGCTTAAAAAGAGTATAAGGGAGGTTAGGTTAGAGGCGATGGCAGTTTGTCCATTTTGTTAAAAATTTCAGCATGTGAATTTTTGGGAATTATGAGTTTATTGGTAAGGGTTTTGCTTAACATGGTGGTTTGAGCATGATGGTTGAAAGAGTTAGTGATGAAGGTCAAGTTTCGACATTTGTTTAAAAATTCAGCATCGCCTTATTGTGTTGATTAGGGTTTTATGGTAGAGTTTGCATTTCTTATTTCAAAATGGTGGATTGAAGAGTTATTTGATGAAAGAACTAGAAAAGAGGAGGAGTTTTGGAAGGTAACAGAATCAGAATTTTCGTGAGGAAAGTTCTAAACTTAGAGATTTTCAAAGTTTTATTAATTATTTAGATGGGTTTTGATGAGAACAGTTTAGTTAAAGTATAAATGAGCTTATGAGAGTTAAAGTCAAATTGTTCCATGCTTTTAAAATTTCCAGCACATGTCTCTATATTCATTCATGGTGTTTTGTTAGATTTTGGCCTTTCTTGCTTAGAAAGGAAGGTGTAAGAGGTTTCTTGGAGAGTAAAGTGGAAAGAAGAAGGATTTTAGAAACAAAAGCGTAAAATTTCAAATTTGAGTTGTTGGCTTTAAGGCATGAGATTCTTGAAAATAATTGATAAGATTGAGATAGGTTATGATGGTTATAGTTTAGTAATGAATAGGCAAAGTTGAGTAAGTTTAAAGTCAAGTTCTCGCATTCTTAAAAAAAAAAAAATTTCAGCATTTGATTTTTTGGTAATTAGACCTTGTTATGCTTTGATTAGGTCTCTTAAGGCAAGTGAAGATTGGAAAGAACAATTTGACAAATTGCAAAGCCAAAGGATAAGAGGTGGGTAACTTTTAATCATTAAGTATTAGGCTATATTCCAATGATTTGTGAATTTTGAACAAAGGATTATTTGTGATATTTGAATCTCTACTATGCAGATTCTATGCACTATTGTGTGTAAAGATTAGTAATATTGTTTGTTAAGTGATCAAAATTTTGAATATGTGAATTAAATGTTTATGTGAGCGTATCTTGTTGAAATGGCCATTCGTGGTAAAGCTTGATGAAGAATGGAAAAGAATGTGAATATGAGATTTAGGAAGAATGCTTAATATGATCATGTATGATTTTGTGGGTTTGTAGTGATCCCTCTGCTTAACAAGTGCGCAAGACTTGTCATAGGCTTCACTACCTTTGCCGCTAGTGGCATAGGAGTTCAAATCGGACTCCCCTCATTTCACTGACTACACATGGTCGCTTGTCGAACATGTGTAGTACATCTGTTAGGATCACTCAAACCATTTGATATGTGCTTTTGTCATCATCATCGATATTTGGTGATTTTGTAATTATTTTATTTGTTAGAAAATGAAATTGATGGTCATCGACTTGACATTATTATTGATGCATGTATTAGCTTATGCTTAATTATTAGACTGTTACCCACGGAGCCGTCGTGCTCACCCCCTATCTCCTCCACGGGTTTTAAACGAGAAATCAAGAGTCTCGATCTAACCGAGGCAACTCCGATGCTTTTGGTTTTAGGAGTCATGTTTGAAGAAACTTTGTATGTGTACTTTAAGAGTTTGATGTAACCGGGCTAAATGCCCTTTGATGTTGTGTACTGGTTTAATTCCTTGTAAATATAAATGTTAGATAGTTTCAATGTATGTTGTATCAGTTTCTTATGTATATGTGCTTGTATAGTGATTTTGGATATAAAGACAGAGTGAGTGAAATTGTTGTATGGATTTGAAATCAATTAGAATTTTTAAAGGTGTGATGTGGCCCTTTGAGTTGGAGATGGGCTGTGCTATTGAGTTGGAAGATAGAAGTGGTTTTATGCGGGTTTGGAGCTTGGATGGATAGATTAGGATTTTTTTGGCTAGATCAATTTTAGGGGAGGTGCTGTCCAATTTTTCTTAAATTTGGGCAGTAACTTCGCTTAGAATTTAGACCTCCGAAACGATTGAATTGGAATAAGAGGTCTTCTGGAAAGTTGTAGAGCAAGTTAAGAACTTTCAAACGGTATAAAATGGGTTAGTTTTCGACTTAAGATGAAAAAGATATGAGCGTTTTAAGTTTGCTGCCCATTATGCATTTGGGTTTCTGAGTTACTATTCATGGGCAATTTTGGGCTGAACCTTCGGATGGGTTTTTCGCCGCTTTAGAGCGGGATTTGAAATTTCCGTCCTTCATGAAAATTGTAGAGGGTCTTGATATCTTTAAAAAGAGGTATAATATATCCCGATCGAAATTCGGAGTAAAAAGATATAAGGGTCGGAAATTGGTCGATTACTATTCATATGGTCAATTACTATTCCTTTGGTCATTTTACATTTTCTCTTATAACTCTCTCGTTTGGTCTCCAATTCACCCGAAATTTGAACCAGTGATTTCTCATCAAGTTTCCTACCTTTCCTTGCAAAAATGTTTAATTGTTAGCTTAATTGAATTTTGTCGGAATTAGCCCTCACGTTTGTCTTGTTGCTTTGCCCTATTTGAATTATGCTTCGAGATGTTCGCTTTGCTTCCGCCTTATGCCTTTCGAACCGATGTGCTTTTGTTTCCGCTTTTGTTTTGTTTCCTTCTGCCTTATACCTCTCGGTTCGAGTTGCTTTGGCTTCCGTTTTCGTTTGTTCCATACTTTGTTATCCGTTCGATTTACTTTTGTTTCATTCTTCGTTTCGTTCTTCGGTTAAGACCCGAATCATGAAAATTGAATTAAGATGAATAAGATTAGAAGAAAAAAATTTATATCGGGAATTTCGGATTAGAGATTGGATATTCGATAACGGGTGATACGAGTTCATAAGGAATCATGTATGCGTATGAGGAAATCTGTATGATTAGTTGGGTTCCGAAAACGGGATCCAACAGTGTTGGTTATTGTGTTAAATGCATTCATGGGGTTAATTGTTAAAGATTAGAGTGTTTGAGTTAAGTTATGACTGGTTTTAGAGAGAGAATGGGCGAAAAATCGATCGGAGAAGACGACCTGCGACTCGCACGTCGCGACGTGTGCGAAGCCTCGCCACGGCGAATCAATATTTAATTCGTTAAGGCGAGCGGGAGGAATACGTCGCGGCGAGCTCTAAAATGTTGGACGCTGCAGCGAGCTCCTCTCGACGTCACGATGAGCTCAAGTTTTCCACGCCGCGTCGAGTCCTCTCTCATGCGTCGCGGCGAGCGACATCACACGTCGCGACGAGCGCCTTCAAGACGCCGCGGCGAATGATTTGAGGTCGCAGCGAGGGAGAATTTTTTAAATTGATTTAATTTGGTTTTTGACGCATAGCTAATGGTGTAGACCTCTAATTGAGGTAATGTTTGACTCGTTACGATCTAGAGAAAGAGGTCTACAATTGATGTGAAGAATGAAAGTTGAATTTAAATTAGTAGGATCGCAATTAGTGAAAGACAGTTAAGAGTGTGATTGAAATTCAAACTAAGGATTGTTCTTGGTAATTGGGGTATAATTGTGAGGTCCCAACTGAGCATAAAGAATGAATTCGATCTAGAGAATAGTGATATTGATTTTGAGGTAATACCCTAGCGAGTATGACTTGATAAATTGACTGAATATTAGAAATGGAATTGATGGAGTTCCATAACATGTTATTAAATTGGAAATGAGTCATTATTGAGAGATTGAGTGGAAAGTTAGAATTTGACGAAAGAAAGTGGAAAATGGGAATTAGTGCCAGGAAAGTCATGAATAGGCATAGTACATCTTTTATTCAAGGCATGTGCATCATTAAATTATTTTGGCTGTGCATTTTGTAATGGAAATTATTTGACTGTTATAGAGGCTCCGATGGATCGATATTCCACGGATATTGCTGGGACTTTCAGGCTGTAGCTCGGAAGTACAGGTGAGTAACCTAGTTGGTTCCTCAATCTTTGTGTGTTTAATATATGCATTAATGCCATGCGGAGATAATGGATGGATATATGTGTTTGATTTTGATTGATTTCGGACCATGGGTGTCCGAAATATTGGAAATTTGATATTGAAGTGCTATTGTGTGTAAATGGCTATGAATGCATAAATGAAATAAATTGTAAATGCATATGACTGAAATACCGGACCGAAGGTCCGAAGAAATGGAAATGGCATTGAAATGTAAATGATTGTAAATGGAAATTGGAGCATATGCATTCATGCATAAAGAAATGATCAGATAATGGCACTTGTGACCGGAGGAGCCAACATATATCAGAGCTTTAAGCTCAACGCACAGGGCCTCGAGTCCAACGTTTATCAGAGCTTTAAGCTCACCGTATTAGGGCATTCAGGCCCAACGTATTGCAGAGCCAAGAGCTCATCAGAATAATGCGATCGCCTGGGACAGAGCCAGCGCGCGGTCACAACAACGTAACAAAATGAAAAGCGTCACATGTGCATCATATATATGAATGATTGGTTGCGAATTGTGTGAAAGGCGAAACGCCTTACATTTAAGAAATGTGATCGTATGTGATATTTGGTAAATTGTGTGTATATGCATGAATTGAGTGAACCATCGATGATGGTTTCTCATTGAGTTCGCAAACTCACCCAATATTGCAATTTATTTTTTAGGAATTGACGAGTACCTCGGTAGACAAACATGAGTATGATTACCGCAAAGGAATTAGAGTTTGGGGTCGGGATCAGTTTCACATCTGCATGAATGTCATTTTGAATTACGTGTAAATTTGAATTTTCGTAAATTCCACTAATTAGTACTGTTATTATATTGGGCCCAATTTGGATGTGAATAATGTATGTATAAATTGGTTTATGACTGAAATTGCATTTTGATTGAAAACGATTTCGTATTAAGCGTGCCCAAATTATCTACTGATATTTGCGCACTCAATTGTTTTCAAAAGAAACAAAAATGCATTACCGAGTTTTAAATTGCATTGATTGCTCTAGCATACCACCCTCGTGAGACACGAGCTCGGATATCACCATCGATATCGGGTTCGGGTCTTGCGGGAGTGGGGTGCTGTTAACTCCCATTCTTTCATTACAATTATCTCCAAAATTTTCAATATCATCTTTTTACAAATTATAAAGTCATCTTTGAAAATTTCAAAGTCATTTTTAACAATTATCCAATATCATTTTATTCTTATTTCTATTTTTCATATATCAATTTACTTGCCAATTGGCATTTTTCCTTTTCCAAAAAAAATCAACAATTTCAGAAATTATTCCTAAAATTCACCAAATTTCAAAATTAACAAATACACTCACTAATTAAATTTTTAATATAACAGATTCACAATTATCATATCAAAATCATATTCACGTTCAAACAATCAATTATACCTAAAAATTGTCAATGAATGTATGTACAGTCGCTTTCATGTGTGAAAATTCATATTCAAGTGTATATGCATATCATATAGTGCATGAGCATGCAATGCATTTCTAATCTCCCAGTACTCTTTCATATTTACTATTTTAACCTCTCCACAGGTAATGGGATTTTACAATTGAATTGATTTTTTTTATTTCATAGTAGAGTAAAAATGTCTGTGGATTTCATGAATGACATGATCAAACATTTTCTCCAAAAACAAGACAGATTATTTTAGAGCAGAAGAACAGAGAGAAGATGTTATACCGTCAAACTAATCTATTAAAGGATAAAGTGACAAAGTTAAGAGAAAAATGTAGTAGATGTTTTGGAAGCTGAAATGATTGCTCAAATTTTGAAGATGAAGAATGAGTTACAGGCTATGCGGAGTAGTAATGAAACATATTAAGCAAAGTGTTGGAAAATTATAGCTGGTTTAAGCTTTTGTTTACTAGTTTCATTTCTATCTGTTAGCCTAAATAATGAGGGCAATTCAGGCAATAGTTGCATGTTTAAAGCCTTATTGGAAATGGTTTTATGTACTAGAATAGTATTTAAATGAAATTGAGCTTACCTGATATTGTTCATTTCTTTTTCTGATTTAATTTTGATTGAGTAAAATATTAGGTAAATCAGGATTTATGTTGGGATCCGATTTTGGAAACCGAAGCCCAACCGTAAAACGGAAATCGAAAATCGAAAAACAAAGTGGTGGAAACAAATCCAAAACAAACGCATGCGGAAGCAAACAAAAGAAATCGAATCCGAAAGAACGGAACACAAACGAAAATAGGCCCAAAAGCAAAACAAATAAACAGACGAACTGAAAGGCGAAAGTCCTTATACTTTCAAAAAGCGTGATCACAAGAGGGAGAAAGAAATTGAATGGCTCGGAAACAAAGAAAACAAATCGCTGAAGGACAAAAACTTATCTCCGACATCCGAAAACAAATATTTTAGAAAAACATCACGTTGGAAACTCAAGACACACTCGGTCTAAACCAATCCAAACAGTATAAATTTTTTTCTTTTTCATTTTTCACATTCTCACTAATTCAATCCTATCCATTTAAACTCTTAACAAACATATGCGCCCATTTAAGATCCTAATACTGGGCTCTGATACCACGAATTCCCCATTTTATGTCAATTTATACTTCAAAATTTCAAGAAAAGTTCGGGGTCTAACAATTTAGGTGGAGTGGAGACTGCAATTGTTTTATGTTTTAACATGTGGAACAATATTTTGATTGTGACATTAAGGATTTATATATTTAAGATTATGTTTTCTAAAATTATGGTATATAAAAAAGATTTGTTAATCTCCTTTACATTGTCTAAATGCAATTGAGCTTACAAAGTTATTTTTTGGCAAACATATACAAATGGAGTTTCATCATCTAGCATTTATGAACTTCAAAAAAAAAGAAAAAACCTAGAAGAAAAGAAAAGACAATTCTAACTGAAATTACCTATCATTGTATTCATTCATATAATAACATGTATGCCAAAAAGATCCTTACATTAATAACATTCGATAGATATCCAACCTATCAACCATTGTTCAGTACACAAATATCACAAAATTGATGGATATAAGTATCATCCAACTTTCACTACACAAAACACTAAGAAACATAGTTTTGTTTACATTTTCTCATTTCCCTTTGAAGATGCAATTTGACTTTCTTAACTTTGATTCACATGCCCTGCTCGCTCTTTTTAGTTTCTATCTAGGGTTTATTTGTAGCATCCCAACCCCGCAGGACCCGAACCCGATATCGTAGGTGATATCCGAGTCCACGCCACACGAGAATGGTAGGCTACCGCAGTCAATTTCAGTACAAAACTCAATACACAATTTATGTAACGCTTAAGAATCAATCAGAAATGCACAATTCAATAAACAGTTGGGTCCCCTTTAAAACGAATACATTCACTCAAAACACAATTTCAGTAATGACATATCAGTTATACAATTATCACTCTGGGGCCCTATATAATAGCAGTACAATTTAGTAGAAAACGCGGAATTATTCATTTACACACACAACTCGGAAAGACACTTATGCAGACGCGAACTGATCCCGACCCTAGTCTCCGACTCCAATGCAGCATACATACTCCCGTTCGTCTGACGGGGTACTCTTCGATCCCTGAAAAATAATTGCAATGTTGGGTGAGTTTGCGAACTCAGTGAGAAACCATCATCGATGGTTCACTCAAATCATGCATTACATAAATGCGTGCTGAGACGACGACAATAATATTAATTTACAGTATTATATAACAGTTTACAGTAATCTATACAATTTACAACAAGATACGGTGTATATCAAGATATCTGATGTCAATAATAATAATACTGATGGCGTAGAACGAGTTTACGTAACGAGGTACGAGAGCCTATATCGATATCGATGTCAATAATAATAATACGATGGCGTAGAACAGTTTACGTAACGATTGTACGATAGTCTATATCAAGATCGATGTCGGTAATAATAATACGATGGCGTAGAACGGTTTACGTAATAAAGGTACGAGAGCCTATATCGATATCGATGTCGATAATAATAATACGATGGCGTAGAAACGGTTTACGTAACGAGGTACGATGAGTCTATATCAAGATATCTGATGTCGATAATAATAATACGATGGCGTAGAACAGTTTACGTAACGATGTACGATGAGTCTATATCCGGATATGGTAATCATACATAACAATTTACAGTGTCACATCACGGTTCGCAGTATTATGCAGCAGTTTACAGTAAATCATGTCAACACGCAATCAGTCATTGTCACAATTCAGTCATTCATTCACAATAGTCACATACAGTCATTTCAGGCATTCAGTACAGTATGCAATGCACGTGCGACTCTTTTCCAGTTATTCAGTGTTGTGCCCAAGTGCTCAGTCAGTGATCAGTTGGACGCGTCAGGGATTTCTCCCCTCGGGCTAGGCCCGGTCAGTACAGTGCTTAGGGATAAATCCCCTCGGGCTCGAGGCCCGGTCAGTAGTAACAATGATCAGTGGGACGCGTCAGGGATTTCTCCCCTCGGGCTAGGCCCGGTCAGTACAGTATTCGAGCTCGAAGCTCTTTTCAGTGATATTAGCAACTTGGGACACATTCCATTATCTGATCATGCATTTATGCATGATATGCAATGCTCAGTAATTCAATGTTCAGTGATTTACAGTGTACGGCTATGAAAGCCCAGTATTATAGTTCTCAGTGTCACTCAGTAATTCAATCCAATACAGTAATCGTATGCGAATCAGTCACATATAATTCAGTAATAATACAGTTCACTCATACATTTCAGTGGTCATACAAGAGTCCAGTTCAATACCAAGGAGAACATACAGTTCGATCATGTATATTTCAATAATCATGCAATTTTCAGTGTCATGTAGCGATCTGATTCAAAGACAAGAAAAGCATACAATTCAATCACATTCATTTCAAGAATTCATACGGTGAGCATTTAGACAATCAAGAATTTGAGAAACCAACTAGGTTACTCACCAGTAACTTCCGAGCTATTGCCTGGAAGTCCCAGCAATGTCTGTGGAACGATGATCCAACGGCGCCACTATAACAGTAAAGTACAACCCATTACTAATTGCCCAATTAAACAGTAAAATAATGCATATGTCTCAGTGCAAATGATGTACAATGCGTGTTCACGATTTTCCGGTGCCAAATCCCAATTTCGATACCTTAAGCCCAATTCCACTTTCTTACTCAATTGCTTGACAATAATTGATCCAGTCCTATGATCCAGTCCAATTTCCTATATTCATACTTCCTATAACAATTTCATATCCATCGGTCAAATTATCTAGTGAAAATCTCAATTAAAACTCCAATTGTCTCAATTCAGTAGTTAGATCACACTATGAACCATAATTAACCTTAAATCTCAAGAATCAGTATCAATTAAATTAAATTCCAACTCTCAATATTCCCTCAATAGTAGACCTCTTTCCCTAGTTCACAGTGAATCGAGAATCACCTCAATCGGAGGTCTACACCATAAGTTAAGTCCCATAAACCAATATACATTCAATCGAAAATCGCCCGTGCGTCGCGATTTCACGCCTTTCGTCGCGACGTGAAAAGCTCACTCGTCGCGACGTAGGGGACCGCTCGTCGTGTTGCACAAAGCCACGTTCGTCGCGACGTGGACCCGAGCTCGTCGCAACTAATAAGAATAATTACATTCAATTATTCGTCGCGACGAAGCCCTCGGCTCTTCTGCGCTCGTCACGACGTGCGACGATCCGATCGTCTTCTCCGATCGTTTTCCGCCATTAATACACATACCAATCTCCATTAAACACTCCTATCAACCCATATCAATCCTAATAAATGCCATGAATGCTATAGAAACCATTAAAAACAACATTAAACACAAAAACACTTACCAATCGACGATCAATCCCAAATCTCAAAATCACCGTAACCCTCACTTTCTCAAATCACTGATAATCCACTCCAAATCCTTCTCAATCCTTCATCAATCACAATAAACACGTTAGCTAAGCACAATAGGAGGGAAAACCATAAGGAAAAACCAAAGAATCCTCACCAATGGAGGAATCGCACGACCGTCGAAGGAGAAGAAAGGGGGAAACGATAAAGCCTTAGACAATTTTCCCCAATTTCTCAACCCTAGCTATTTATAGTCTTAAGTCTCCACATCAGTCCGATTTTCAGTCTCTAAATTTCAATGGCTCAACATAATTATTTTCTATCAGTAAAATTCTGATTTTTCCTTTACCATTGGACAGTTCTTTCAGTGCTATGCAGTCAATTGGTCAGTCAGTCCAAAATTTTCGGTCCGGGCATTTTCTCCCGAATTTCTGGGAAATTTCCTCTAAGCCACTATAAAATACCAGTCACTCATAAACTATTCTAAATCAGTCACTTGAACACATTAACTCCTAATTCCTCATTTAATCACGATTCAGTCAGTCCAGTCAGTCCACAATTTGATCAGTTCACAAACCAGTCAATTCAGTCAGTTCCAATTCACAATTAAATACCGAAAAATCATGAATGCATGTACCAATGAATATATACATATGCAGTAAACCAGTTCCTCTATGATTAGAGGCCAGTAACATGCTCAGTCAATGTATGCAGTGAAATCCTATCAGTCTGTCCCAATATTACCATAATACCCTTAATGACAGTAACGGGATGTTACATTATTGGTCTTTGACTTTGTCTTCCTAGTTGTAGATAAAATGCAAACATTATTAACTTCAGTTGTATCACTTAAATAATATTTGGAAAGATGGGTTAAACATTAAAATTTTACATCTGTATTACTTACATTTAGCATTTTCTTGGAAAGATGGGATAAACATTAAAATTTACAGTTGAAACACTTACGTTTAGCATCTACATCCCGTTTAGCATCTACATCCTTGTCGTTGGATTTGTGTATATCCCTATTCCTTCCATCTATTTCTTGAACTTGCTATTTGCTTCATGTTTAAGAGAAGAGTATGTGACAGGCCTTTTTTTCTAAAAATTTTTCTTAAGATTTTTAGCTAGATTTGCTAGCATCAAACATCCTCATTCTGGTTTCACTATAGTTAGGCCCTCTTTTCCTTTTGGTGGTCTTTTTTGTGGTGGCCTTTGAAGATGTGGAAATATTTACTATTTTTGGAAAACCTCCAGTTGTTGGGAGAATAATTGAGGTTGTTGCATTTGCACTTCCACATACACGGGCAGTACTTTTGGCACTAACAAATACAGAGGTAGAGGCATTTGCTCCTCTTTTACCTTTCTTTCTCCTTTCAGCATTGTTAGATGCAGATGCAAAGCCTTTTAATAGGATTCTTGTGTTGGTTTCAACTGTGGAGTTGTTTTCTCGGGTTAACTGTGTATTAGTTATGTTTTACTCTATAGCGAAATGAGTTAGTTAGTCTTTGTAAGGATTTTAAAATAGGCTGGAATCTAATATTGATAATAGTGAAAAGAAAGAAAAACTATTAGATTTCCACTACTATTAAAAAGAATCTTAGTTGTACCAAAGAAAAGGACACAACAACCTACAAATTACCTGTCTGGCCTTCCAAGGCTAGCCTCTTTTGTTGTGTCCTTCTTTATAGCAATGATTACATATCATGATTATGCCCCTCTTAAACACTTGGTCAACATTTATCTTTTTAGTCACTTTTGTAGTCTTTTGAGGCTCATCAAGGGCCTACTTTCTAACTATTTTAGGCCTCCCAGGTCCGTGTTTGAATTCTGGTGGCCTAACAACTTCTTCATTTCTAATGGGTCAGTAATTCATACTAGTCATTAATTAAATAGCCTTCCCATATGCTTTGATGTATTCACTCTTCAATAACCAACTTAAAGTGTACTCTTCAATATTAACCCTCTTGTCTCTTATAACATATATGGCATATGCACAAGGAAAGCCAAAAAGGGTATATCTCCTACAAGAACATGTTTTGTCCTAAAGCCTCACCACATATATGTTCTCACTATGATTAATCTTATACCCTCCTTCTCTATTGTGATGTACTAAGCAATGTTGGCACTCTTATCAATAGCTTCCTATATTCTTGGCCATAAATTTCCCTTCCCTTTGGCAACCTCTATTATTTTTCTCATAATTCTTTTCATCATTTCTCTTTTAATGTGTTCAAACAACCCTAAAATTGACAATTTTCTTGCATCAACTAAAGACTTGTTGAATATCTCACATAAGTTATTGTCAACCAACTCAATCATAGAATCTTCCTTCTAGAATGTCCTATAACATTGCTGAATAGGTGCATAGCTTGTAATATCTTCTGCTGTCCTTTTTTTTAGCTCCTAACTTTTCCATATTTTCTTTAAATTCCCTTACTGTACAGGATTTTGTAATTTTCCAAAATTGGTCCTTCATCTCTTCCCCTTTATGTCTTCTTCCTTGCCAATTCATATAAACATGTCAAACACAAAATATGTTTTCAGCATTTGGACACAATCTACAATGGCTCTATCAAGTCCCTATAACAAAAAACAAAACCATTTCAGTAGGCAAAATCATGAACATTTTAGTTTATTTCATCATAGTTATATTAGGCACATAAATAGTAGAAAAATAAAGGTAAGAAAAATATGATATGAAATTTTTTCCTTTGGTTGGTCCATCATTATAGTCCAACCAATTCCAGAGCCTAAGTGAGGTAAATCTTCTTACAATCTTTCAATAAACCACTTCCAGGTGACAGTATTCTCAACTTCAACCATAGCATAAGTAATAAAAAAACATTTGATTGTTTCCAACTCTTCCCACAACACATAGAAGTTCCCCTTTAGTTATGGTCTTAATTCAACATCCATCTAGGCCAAGATAATGCCTACACCTATGTTTAATAGCTTCTAAACATATGTTCATTCTTTCAAAAATATGTGGAAATGTTGGAGTTGGTCAAGACACTGTCATTTTAACTATACTACCTGGGTTAGTCTACCTAATGACTTTAGTATAAGCCCAAAAGTTCCCAAACTCCTCTTCAATATTAATCACAACATTGTCTAATATTTTTTTCTTGGCTCTTTTCACCATACTCATAGACACTTCAACACCAAAACAATCCTTAACATAAAATCTAATATCATCATTCTTAAAAAATGGCTCTCTTTTAAGAGTATGGTAGACCAATGCTAGCTTATGAAAAGTAACTAATTGGATTAGTCAAGGGAATTCATCATAGGTGGGCTTGTATATAGGGATAACAATTCCTAATTTACAGTCTAAAAATTTTGCTAGAACAATGCATGACCACTTCTCAATAGTATTGGTTGAGTAAACTAATGGGATTTGATTTTTTTAGTGGAATATTGTGCAGGCAAAAGTAAGAAAGTAATCGATGCATTATCAAGACATTTAGAAGATCAAAATTCCATTGCTACCATCGTAATGCTCCAATTTATGTTTTTTTATGCAATTCAAAAGGAGGTCCAACAATTCGATCATTTACAACAACTTATTTGAAGAATTCAAAAAGAGAGGCAGTTGGATCTGTCAAAAGAGAAAACACAAAGGGCATAAAGGAAAATTCCACTGCAGCTAATATGAGTTGTCTTACACTTTTTGTTTTAACATAATACCCCATAATCATTTGATTTATTTATATTATGATTGAATGATTCACATTCATCCACCAAGTGTATATGTTAACATTTACAAAGATGAAATAAGAAAACTATTCCTTTCATAAATCTTTGCAAGGTATTAGAGCTTTATCTATGACCATCGTCAATGGATCCCAACTCTAGCTCAACAGCTACTAGCCAAAATGCTTCATAATCTTCCACCCCTTCTCTTGATTTTCCCATCTTAGCAAAAACCTAAACTTAAATCTTCCTATTAAGCTTGATAGGCATAACTTTATCAACTAGAGAGCACAAGTACTTGCAACCATAAGAGCTCTTGAACTTGAAAATTTCATCACCACTACACCTCGTCCTCAATTCATCATTGTAAACATGGATCAAGCCATCGAAAACCCATATTCCAAAGCATGACATAGAATAGATAGTTTATTGTTATGTTGGTTGCTCTCGATCATTGGAGAAGAAGTGATCGGGCAGGTAAACCATTATAATTCATCCTACCAAATATAGCAAATCCTGGTCATGAATATGATCCTGTTGTGGTTTATTTAACACACTATATGAAAACTTCAACTCTAAAAAAAGTACAATGCTCTCTCATGATGCATGAAACAAGTATAGAACAATTGAATACAATTGCTCAGGCAAATATTTCATCACCTGCTGCTAACTTTTCAACTTACAATAACAATAACCAAAACCAAAACAATAAAGGTGGAAGAAGTGGATTTATAGGTAAAGGAGTTCATGGAAAAGGAGGTAGATGGAATGGAAATAGAGTTTTCAATTAGCTATGCCACAAACCTGGACATGACGATCTAAAATGTCATAAACGGTTTGATATGTTGGGCAAGGCAACACTACACAGTCATGGAACTAGAACAACTCCACTCATCAATCTACACAGAACAATGCACAAAGTTACCCTTAATCTTAATTGGCCCTCAATCAACAAGGTTATCCCCCTTCTGAAGATGTTAGTGATATTACATGGTTTATGGATAGTGGGGCTACAAATCGTGTAATATTCAACCTCAACAATCTCTTAATCAGTTTTGAGTATGGTGGCAATGACCATCTTACTCTTGGTAATGGTAATTCTCTTCCTATTGCTAATGTTGGCCCTTCTCCTATCCATTTCCAAGACAATATACACACGCCTCTTACATTGAAACAAATCTTGCATGTTCCAGATATAACCAAAAACCTACTGAGCATATCTAAACTTACCAATGATAATAAGATTATTGTTGGGTTTATTGATGTTAATTGTCTATTTAAAGACAAGGCAAAAGGGAAGGTTCTGCTCAAAGGAGTACTTCCGGATGGCTATATAGCTTTGAAGCCACCACAACACCAAAAAGACTAAGGTGGTTATACAATCACATCCTATTCATAAGTCTAGTAATTTTCGTTTTCCAAAATACACAAATTTTTCTTTTTTAAAAAATAGCCACTGTGAGACAAACTTAGCAAAAATGATTGTTAATGTTTGGCATGCTAAACTAGGACACCCTTCCAATAGTATATTGAAAAAAATTTTGAGTTTAATGAAGTTTAATATTAATTAAACAATTTGTCATTTTATCATGCATGTAAGTAAGGAAATTTTCACAAATTACCCTTTTAAACACATGACATAACAACTCAAAATCCATTAGACATTATATATTCAGACATTTGGGGGCCATCTCCATATCTCTCAACTGAAGGACATAAATACCATCTCATTTTTGTTGATGTTTGCACCAGGTTTACCTGGTTTTATCCCCTAAAACTAAAATCAGATGCACTGTCTGTTTTTATTAAATTCAAAACTAATATTGAACTTCAATTGAACAAAAAGATCAATGCTCTTCACATTAACGTTAGAGGGGAATACAAATCCCCGTTACCTTACCTCATAAAAATAGGATACAACCACGTTTTATTTGTCCTCACACTCATGAACGGAATTGTGTTTCTAGAAGGAAACATCGACATATCACTAAAATAGGCCTAACTCTTTTATCCCATATTTACATGCCCCTTACCTATTGGCTTGAAGCTTTCTTTACAACTACTTTTCTCATCAATAACCTTCCATCTCCAAGACTCAACCATACCTCACCATTTGAAAAATTGTATAATAAACCACCAAATTATCTCTATCTCAAAACATTCAGTTGCAATTGGTTTCCTTAACTTAGATATTATTCTCACCATAAAATCAAATTTCATACTACCAAGTGTGTTTTTATTAGATATATTCTATTCATCAAGGACATAAATGCTTAAATAATCAAGGCAAGATCTTCATCTCTCTCCATGTAGAATTCAATGAGGAAGAATTTCCATTTCCTCAATTTTTTTTCCACACACTTAAGCAAAAATACAACTTCATCAAGTCTTCTTATATCCAGTCTATCCTCAGCCTCATCTTATCAAAGGCAATCTCGGATCTCTCCTCTAATACAAAATATTTTTAGTCACCAGAATCCTCAGCCAACAGACAGGTAAGCTCTCATAATCTTTGTTCACTAGTACATGCAACCACACAAAATCACTATAAACCCACTGCACAACTAAAACACCTAACCCAAGCCTATTTTGCCTACTATATCAAACGTTGCACCTAACACCATTTTGTCATTACCACGGAGCAGTCATCCTATGCAAACTCACTCTAAGAGTGGTATTTTTAAATTGAAACTTTACTCTATCACTCTTGTTTCTACCGTACACATTGAACCTATAATAGTATCAGAAGCCTTGAAAGATCCTATGTGGTTTCAAGCTATGCAAACTGAATCTCATGCTTTACAACAAAACAATACATAGACACTTGTTCCCTTTGAACCTACTATGTGCATTTTTGGTACAAAATGGGTGTTTCAAACTAAGTACAATGCTGATAGGACTATTTCTAAAAACAAAGCTCATATTGTTGTCAAAGGATTCAATCAAACACCTGGCATTGATTTTTCTGAGACTTTTAATCCTGTTGTTAAATCCTCAGTAATCAAAGTTATTATGTCACTTGTTGTTTCCCATCGTTAGGATATCTAACAAGTTGACATTAACAATGCATTTTTGAATGGTTATTTGCAGGAAACTGTGTACATTAGTCAAATACAAACATTTGGAAGCACAATACAGCCACATCTTGTCTGCAAGTTAGCTAAGGCTCTTTATGGTTTAAATCAAGCCCTTAGGGCTTGGTTTTATAAACTTAAACATACACTGTATCATTGGGCCTTTCTCTATTCCAGGTCAGGCATCTCTCTGTTCTATTCACATAATCAGGGTGTCATTACAATATTTATGGTTTATGTGGAAAACATACTCATAATAGGAAACTCTTCTCAAGAACTTAACACAGTCATCAATCAATTACAGTCTCAATCTACATTAAAAAAACTTGGAAGTATAAATCATTTTCTTGGTTTTGAGGCTTACCAAAATAGCAATGGCTTATACCAATGGTTCAAGAATCAAGTCATTTGGATGTCTAGAGAGGAAGTTATGACCAAAAGAAACAACTATGTTCATGACCTCACTCGTCTTACTTTTCTTCGTCTTACTTTGTACACTTCATCTTAATTTGTACAGTAACTTCGTCTTAGTTTCTATCATCTTACTTTGAACAGTAACTTTGTCTTAGTTTCTATCGTCTTACTTTGAACAGTAACTTCGTCTTAGTTTCTATCGTATTACTTTGAACAGTAACTTTGTCTTAGTTTCTATCGTCTTACTTTGAACAGTAACTTCGTCTTAGTGTCTATCACCTTACTTTGAACAGTAACTTTGTCTTAGTTTCTATCGTCTTACTTTGAACAATAACTCCGTCTTAGTTTCTATCGTCTTACTTTGAACAGTAACTTTGTCTCACTTTGTACAGTAACTTAGTCTTAGTTTCCATCTTCTTACTTTGAAAAGTAATTTCATCTTATTTTCTATCGTCTTACTTTGAATAGTAACTTCGTCTTCATTTCTATCGTCATAGTTTGAACAGTAACTTCGTCTTAGAATGTACAGTAACTAAGATGATGCAATATAATATTACAACTTGTAATGCTCGTATCTCTCAACTCTGAAATCCAAAATTTACAAACATTATACCATTGGAAAGATGGAAAGATCATCTACAACTTCGAAAGAGACAATTTTGCCAAAATCTTTTTAGATCAATCCAAATTTTCTCCCGAGGTCAGAACACGAATTTTACATTCATCTTCCAATGTACTGCACCCAGTTCTCACTTCATGACAAATTTTTAGACTCTTAGAGATAGAATTGAAATTCTTTGTCTTCATACAAAATATAGCCATATATCTCTAAGTTAATCCAAATTAAAAATCATCTCATTTGGACAATTAGAGAAAACGTTATGGCTAAAAGACTGAAGTATATTCAGTTAACATTTTCCCAATTTTCAAACTTTCAATATTCTACAACACCTAATCGCCAATGATCTTTCAAAACACTAAATTAACACTATAACCAAATTTTTCATCCCCAACAACGCAGATGATAGTAACTTATCAAATTTATTTCATAAATCCCCCAACTCTAAAGGATTTATTCACTACTTACTTGCTGAAACTCCAAAATCTTCAAGCTCTAAACTCCACACAATTTCTGTACTTCGCTGAGTATAATGACTAGCTTCCCGTTTTTCTTAGGGTAGAGGACACAAATGGCAAGGTAGGTTTGGTGTAGGAAAGGAAAAACATAAAAATCTCTTAGGAGGTGTTTGATGGAAAACATTGTGTATGGAAAGAAACTTGAAGAAGATGACGATGAAGAAAGAACTTAGACATAATACTTAACCTATCAACTCTCAGAGAACAGTAGCCTACTTCTAGCAAAAGTACACAACCTAAAATATAATTGTGACTTCCCTCACATCAAGCTCTAGCTTAGTTTCTTTTGAAACTAACTCCCTTTAGCTCTCCTTTTTACAATACAACTATCATCTTTACAATCCAAATTTTCCCCAATATTCTTTTGATTCCTTTTTCTATAAAAATTCCAAAATTTTCAAAATTATTCCTAAATTCACCAAAATTCAAAATTCACCAAAATTCAAAATAATACAATTCTACTAACCCGTAAAATTTCCAATGTAAAAACATTCATAATTGTCTAAAAAATCACAAACCAGTCCCTTTATACCCGGAATATCAATGAATGCATGTATAGACATATTCAAGTGCAAAATATCGCTATTCACTTGTATGAGCCTGTCATATTATGCATGAACATAAACATGCATTTCTTCTCTCTCATTGAACACTCATATTTACTATTTTAACCTTCCCATAGGTAAAGGGATGTTACAACTCTCCCCTCCATAAAGAAATTTTGTCCTCAAAATTCTTACCTGTTTGCTCGAATAGGTGGGGATATTATCTCCTCATATGCTCCTCTGTCTCCCATGTTGCCTCTTCATTTGAGTGGTTCCTCCAAAGGACTCTTACCAATGGAATGACCTTGTTTCTCAATTGCTTGATCCGCGATCCCACAATCTTAATTGGCTCCTCAATATAGCTTAAGTTACTAGTAACTTCAATCTCTTGAGCCGGTATCACATGTGTCAGATCCGATCGGTATTTTCAGAGCATACTCTCATGAAACATATTATGCAATTAAGACATCTCATTCGGTAAAGCCAACTTATAGGCTAAAGGTCCAATCCCCTCTATGATCTCATAAGGACCAATGTACCTAGGGCTCAACTTGTCCTTTTTACCGAATGTCAAAACTCCTTTTCAAGGTGACACTTTTAGAAACACTTTGTCTCCCACACTGTATTCCATTTCACGTCAGTGTTAATCCATATAACTCTTCTGTCTATCCTGAGCCATTTTAATTCGGCTTCGGATCAACTTCACCTTGTCCACTGTGTCCTGTATTAATTCTGGGCCTTCCACCATTCTCAAACCCTCTTCATCTCAACACAATGGCGATCGACATTTTCTACCATATAGTGTCTCATATGGTGCCATTCCGATACTACTGTGATTGATAGGCAAACTCTATCAATACCATATATTGATCCCAAGCTCCTTTAAACTCCAATACACAAGCCCTGAGCATATCTTCAACCGTCTTAATCGTCCTCTCACTCTGTCCATCCATTTAAGGATGAAACGTTGTCCTAAAGTTCAACATAGTCCCCATAGCAGAATGCAGGCTCCTCCAAAATCTTGAAGTAAATCTGAAATCCCTGTCCGATACTATGGACACTGGAACCCCATGCAGTCTCACCACCACATTTACATACTTCTGGGCCAACTGATCCAGTGAGTTATTCTCTCTCACTAGTGAGAAGTAAGCCGATTTGGTCAACCGATCCACTATGACCCAGATTGAATCATGCTGCCTCGAAGTCTTAGGCAATCCCATGATGAAGTCCATAGTGATCCGTTCCCATTTCCATTCTAGAATGGGTAACGAACGTAACTTTCCCACTGGAGCTTAGTGCTCAGCTTTCACCTGCTGGCACGTCATACACTTAAACGCATATTCTGCTACTTGCTTCTTCATTCCAGGCCATCAGAAATGTTGGTTCAATGTATTATACAACTTGGTAGTACCAGGATGCATAGCATAGGTAGCCATATGAGCTTCCTCAAGAATCTCCTTCCTCAAATCATCCACAGGATTCACTTTCACTTTCTCCATAAGCTTCACTATATTAGGATCTTTGCCTTGGACTTTCCTGATTCGGTCATATAGCATCGGTCTCAACTTTAAAGTAGCAATCAGTGTTGGGACCCGATCCAGAAACCAGATCCCAATCGGAAAACGGAAATGAATACGAAAAACGAAATGCGGAAGCAAAGCGAAATCGAATACAAATACGAACCAATATGAATCGAATCAAAGCAACGAAACGAAACATAAAGCGAAATCGAATCGGATGCGAATGTAAAAAGAAAAACGATCGAATCCATCGAACTGAAATAAATTTCGACATCCGTTGAAAACACACAACATAGGAAACTTATCGCGTTGGAAACCTTAAGACAATTCTCAAAACCCGTATATATTTTTTTCTTTCTTTCTTATCTTATTCATTCCTTTCATCATTCCAATACAAAGCACTTCAATTCCTCATTTAGACGAATCCATCCTCAACCAATATCTCAATCTATTTGATCCTATTTAAATCATGACCGTCAATTACACAACATATTACTAATCCTTTCTTTTGTCAATAGACACTTAATACACATACCTATATATCCGAAATTCATACACCATAAACGCTTTAATAATTCTCAATCCAATCATTCATACACAAATACATTTATCCAAATTTATCTAAAGCCATATACATATCAATACTAAAATCCAAATTACTCAAAATCTAACTTATACAAATTACAAAAATATGCAAGAAGTCGATCTGACATCTTGACCGTCTTTCATCCGATCTCCTGCTCAAATACCTGGAGATGGGGATGAAAGGGGGTGAGCTTATAGCTCGTGGGTAACAATTTATAACAAATAAATAAGCAAAACCTTTTTAAAAATGCTTTTCTTTTCTTTTCTTGCAGAAACCTTGTTTGAAACCCATAATGCACATTTTCAAAATTTCTTTTCTCGCAGTGGTCGAAATCACAATTTCTAAAACATGAATGCATCAATCATAACACTTTACAATGCAAATGCACACATAACGGCTCGAGAGTTCCATAAACACGACGGAAAATTGAAGTTTTATCGTAAACACGACGATTCCGATTTCTCAAGATGTCGTGGCCTCTAATGGGCAGCCGGGAGAAGGCTTAAGGGTCATCGTGCACGAGACTAACGAAACAGGTTCTCTCTTGCCCACACAAAAGCACATATCATGCTCAACTCAATTTTTCGAATGATCTTTTTCGAATATACGAAATGCCATGAAATCTTTTGAGGCATAACACAAAGGTATTTTGCAATTCATCAAAAGTTCATGTATTGAATCAATAATAATTTTTCAAATCATTCATACAATGATGCAACATTTATGATGCAATAGAAATCAAAAAATCTCTTTTGTTTAAAGAAAACAGTAGTAGCTTATAAATTCTACTATAAACGGTTACCCACCTCGAATCGATGCTAGAAACTTGTTCCTCGCTCCAATTTGTCCTTTGATTCCTTCTTTCTTCCAATCTAACTTTACCTAAAGCAATTCCACCTAAATTCAACATCATAATTAACTTAATTACTCAAATTGAGCTTAGAAAACACAAAACCCTCATATTTCCAAGCTACCTACACCAAAAGCTTCCAAAATTCCCAATTCACAAAAATGGCCTAAACCCAAATTAACTTACATCCAAAGTTAAACCCATAGTACTTAGCAATCATCAAAATTGACTTCATACTCCACAAATCTATACCATTTTCTATAATTCTAAACCAAAACTTCAAGAGAAACTCAAATCTTAAAAATTGCTCTTACCTCATTTCTCCTCCATTTTCGGATTTTCTTGGTTCAAGATGAAGCTCTCTTCATCCTCCACCTTTTTCTCTCTTGGGATGACATCAAAACCTCTCTTTAAGTGGTAGAAAAATCGAGCCCTAGCTTTCTCCCCTTTTTCTCCACCAAAGCTTGCTCTCCCTTCTCTCTTCTCTCTTATTCTCTTATTATTTCTTTCCTTTGATTATAAGTTTCGGGCTTCCCCTTCAAACAATGACAGCCCTCTTGCTTTTATAGTGCCATGTCATTTAATGAATGAGGAATGACCCATATGCCCCTCCATTTAAGCCTATAAACTTAACCCTTTAAGTAAACTTCCAAATTGCCCCTTCCTTGATCTTTAAAACTGACATCTTGTCTGATTATTTCGATCAAGTAAATGAAGCCATTTGATAAGAATTTCTTTTGGGAAATGTCCCTCTATGTCTTACAAATCCATCGCTTCAAGAATCGGATCGATCGGAGCTCTATAGCTCAAGATATCTCCAAAATACTGAAGTTTGTTCGGCCATTACAAAACCGATACTGAACACTACACGTAACTTCACTCCAGAAGTTGAACATCTTAGAGGCTAAATTGTCAATTGGCTCCTTCATATAACTTGTAGATCTATGTCTCTAGTTTCATTTGAAATAGAAATCACCTCATTTCTAACTCTACTGATTCAGAAAACATCAAAATACTGAAATATATTCAGTGGGAAACACCAGCTCAAATCCTCTAAGAACACACTCACTGCACCCGTCCCACCTTTTCCACTTAATTTTTCCCACTTCATTTCAGACAGATTTCATTTGGTGGAGATGAAGAGAAAGGTCTTATGAATCCAATGGTTCAAGAATCAAGTCATTCGGAAGTCTAGAGAAGAAGTTATGGTCAAAAGAAGCAACCATGTTTATGACCTCAATCGTATTGAACCTGTTTCGGGGAAACAGCTATAACTTTTCGTAGAAATGTCTGATTGAGGTGTTATTTGAATGATTCGAAAGAGGACATGAAGAGCTATAACTTTCATGAAGGTATCAAAGGCCAAATCTTTCATCTGTGGGGGAAAAAACAAAAGCAGACGATGATGATGTCATTTTAAGACGATGATGACATCATCAGACGATACAGATTGGGAAAATTGCTATAACTTTCCCTACGGATATCGGATTAAGGATTTCTTTATATGGATGGAAAGATAATTTCAAGAGCTAAAACTCTTATGAAGATCTCAATGGCCAATTCCAATGTTTTAAGGGTAGAAAATGGATCAGAAGGTAACAATATATAGCAACTGAGACGGTCAAACTGAGACGCAAAAAGTCAAACTGAGACGATGAACAGTAACTGAGACGATGAACAGTACTTCGTCTCATTTCTATGAACAAGAATCGAGACGATGAACGAGAATCGAGACGGTCAATCTGAGACGCAAAAGTCAAACCGAGACGATGAGCGAAGCCGCCTCATTTCTATGAAAAAGAATCGAGACGATGAACAATAACTGAGACGGTCAAACAGAGACGCAAAAAGTCAAACTAAGACGATAGGATGAACAGTAACTTCGTCTAACTTTTTCTTCAGAACGTCTCAACTTATAAGACACATAACTTTTGACTCAGAACTCCAAATTTGACAAACTCGGTGTCTATAGAAAGGTAAAAGAATCCTCTACAACTTTCATGAAGGCCTTAAAAATCAAATCGACCTCTAAATTGGTCAAAAACTCCACACAAAGTGACTGGTCAATCAGCTTCACACGAAACAGCATCATAATTTTCTACTCCCTTGTCCAATATTTTCGTGCTTTATATCAATGGAAAGATAAAAACAAGCTCTACAACTCTCAAGAAGGCTACTTGATCCCATTCCATACACATTAGTCTCGAATTTGCATCGATCACAGCATACACAAAACTTCCCTATGAACACATCAATTCAAAATTTTGCAACATCTGCACTCAACTTCAATAACTCACATCTCCCAACCTCCACATCCAAAAATAACACATTATACATCATTGGGAAACTATGGAGGTCTTCTATAACATTTAAGAATGCCATTTGATCCAATTCAAACCACAACAGTCCAGAAATCGCCTTAAAACACAACATATACAATCTTACAATTAGAGCATTTTCTAAAACCAAAGCAAAATACACTTAACTTTCAAAGATCATAACTTTCAATCCCGATATCGAAAAATAGCATACTTTATGGCTACGAAAAGCTCTCAACATAAGCTACAATTTTCATTAAGATCATTTTCTCAAAATGTGCCTAAATCATAAATTCAATTCTCAAGTCAAACTTTCTATCTTCAAAAATCTATTTTCTTAATTTCTTCAAAATATAACACTTTCATTAATTATTTCCTGATTTCAACCTCCATTTCAATCATCTCATCCACTTAAACTTTCATAACCAAAACTAATCTGCAAAGTCATCAAAACCAATAAATTCCTTTTTCTCATCAATTTCCTCAAGGCACAATAACATCTAAAACAAAATTCATATCCGAAAACACTCATTGAATTCATTTTAATATTTCTAATTTCCACTGAAAGTTCGGGGTCCAACAATTCTCCCCCTCTTAAAAGAATTTCGCCCATGAAATTCCTATCTGAATAATCACCAAGTAACTTATTCTCTCAAATAATTTCTTTGAAATAGTCATATTCAATCACTTTCTTAACTATTCCTCATCATACATATTTCTCAACTTACTCACAATTTATCACTTCTTGTATCAAATACCACCAATATCATATCAGTATTTCTTAACAGATTTACACAAGACAATGGTCTAATTCTTAATAACCTTAATATGGACCAATACCATTCAATTTAATCCTTTTGAACTTCCACATATATATCTATATCTCTATCATTCAACTCATCTTTCACGTATCCTATATTACATCTCACATATATATATATATCCGAAAGCAATTCATCCAAATTCATCTTGAAATTAGAACCTTAATCTCCATTATCACATTATTTTATCATCAATCATGCTTTTGACACCTTAATCAAAACATTCTTATACTCCAAATACATGTTAGGTCATTCACATCAATATCACATTCTCACTAATTCAATCATATCCATTCACTAATTCTTATCAATTGCTCATACAAATCCCTAATACACATACGCCCATGTAAGATCATATAACTGGTCTCTAATACCACAACTATTGAGACCCGATCCGGAAATCAGATCCCAATCGAAAAACAGAAATGAATACGAAAAACGAAGTGCGGAAGCAAAGCGAAATCGAATACGAATACGAACCAATATGAATCGAATCAAAGCAACGAAACGAAACATAAAGCGAAATCGAATCAAATGCGAATGCAAAAAGAAAAACGATCGAATCCATCGAACTGAAATAAATTTTGACATCCGTTGAAAACACACAGCATAGGAAACTTATCACGTTGGAAACCTTAAGACAATTCTCAAAACCCGTATAATTTTTTTTTCTTTCTTTCTTATCTTCTTCATTCCTTTCATCATTCCCATACAAAGCACTTCAATTCCTCGTTTAGACGACTCCATCCTCAACCAATATCTCAATCTATTTGATCCTATTTAAATCATGACCGTCAATTACACAAAATCTTACTAATCCTTTCTTTTGTCAATAGACACTTAATACACATACCTATATATCCGAAATTCATACACCATAAACGCTTTAATAATTCTCAATCCAATCATTCATACACAAATACATTTATCCAAATTTATCTAAAGCCATATACATATCAACACTAAAATCCAAATTACTCAAAATCTAATTTATACAAATTACGAAAACATGCAAGAAGTCGATCTGACATCTTGACCGTTTTTCATCCGATCTCCTGCTCAAATACCTGGAGATGGGGATGAAAGGGGGGTGAGCTTATAGCTCGTAGGTAACAGTTTATAACAAATAAATAAGCAAAACCTTTTTAAAAATGCTTTTCTTTTCTTTTCTTGCAGAAACCTTGTTTGAAACCCATAATGCACATTTTCAAAATTTCTTTTCTCGCAGTAGTCGAAATCACAATTTCCAAAACATGAATGCATCAATCATAACACTTCATAATGCAAATGCACACATAACGGCTCGAGAGTTCCATAAACACGAGGGAAAACTGAAGTTTTACCGTAAACATGACGATTTCGATTTCTCAAAATCTCGTGGCCTCTAACTGGCAGCCGGGAGAAGGCTTAAGGGTCATCGTGCACGAGACTAACGAAACAGGTTCTCTCTTGCCCACACAAAAGCACATATCATGCTCAACTCAATTTTTTGAATGATCTTTTTCGAATATACGAAATGCCATGAAATTTTTCGAGGCATAACACAAAGGTATTTTGCAATTCATCAAAAGTTCATGTATTGAATCAATAATGATTTTTCAAATCATTCATACAATGATGCAACATTTATGATGCAATAGAAATCAAAAAATCTCTTTTGTTTAAAGAAAACAGTAGTGGCCTATAAATTCTATTATAAACGGTTACCCACCTCGAATCGATGCTAGAAACTTGTTCCTCGCTCCAATTTGTCCTTTGATTCCTTCTTTCTTCCAATCTAACTTTACCTAAAGCAATTCCACCCAAATTCAACATCACAATTAACTTAATTACTCAAATTGAGCTTAGAAAACACAAAACCCTCATATTTCCAAGCTACCTACACCAAAAGCTTCCAAAACTCCCAATTCACAAAAATGGCCTAAACCCAAATTAACTTACATCCAAAATTAAACCCATAGTACTTAGCAATCATCAAAATTGACTTCATACTCCACAAACTCATACCATTTTCCATAATTCTAAACCAAAACTTCAAGAGAAACTCAAATCTTAAAAATTGCTCTTACCTTATTTCTCCTCCATTTTCGGATTTTCTTGGTTCAAGATGAAGCTCTCTTCATCCTCCACCTTTTTCTCTCTTAGGATGACATCAAAATCTCTCTTCAAGTGGTAGAAAAATCGGGCCCTAGCTTTCTCCCTTTTTCTCCACCGAAGCTTGCTCTCCCTTCTCTCTTCTCTCTTATTCTCTTATTATTTCTTTCCTTTGATTATAAGTTTCGGGCTTCCCCTTCAAACAATGACAGCCCTCTTGCTTTTATAGTGCCATGTCATTTAATGAATGAGGAATGACCCATATGCCCCTCCATTTAAGCCTATAAACTTAACCCTTTAAGTAAACTTCCAAATTGCCCCTTCCTTAGTCTTTAAAACTAACATCTTGTCTTATTATTTCGATCAAGTAAATGAAGCCATTTGACAAGAATTTCTTTTGGGAAATGTCCCTCTATGTCTTACGAATCCATCGCTTCAAGAATCGGATCGATCGGAGCTCTATAGCTCAAGATATCTCCAAAATACTGAAGTCTGTTCGGCCATTACAAAACCGATACTGAACACTACACGTAAATTCACTCCAGAAGTTGAACATCTTAGAGGCTAAATTGTCGATTGGCTCCTTCATATAACTTGTAGATCTATGTCTCTAGTTTGATTTGAAATATAAATCACCTCATTTCGGCCTCTACTGATTCAGAAAACATCAAAATACTGAAATATGTTCAGTGGGAAACACCAGCGCAAATCCTCTAAGAACACACTCACTGCACCCGTCCCACCTTTTCCACTTAATCTTTCCTACTTCATTTCAGATAGCTTCAATTTAGTGGAGATGAAGAGAAAGGTCTTATGAATCCAATGGTTCAAGAATCAAGTCATTCGGAGGTCTAGAGAAGAAGTTATGATCAAAAGAAGCAACCATGTTTATGACCTCAATAGTACTGAACCTATTTCGGGGAAACAGCTATAACTTTCCGTAGAAATGTCTGATTGAGGTGTTATTTGAATGGTTCGAAAGAGGACATGAAAAGCTACAACTTTCATGAAGGTCTCAAAGGCCAAATCTTTCATCTGTGGGGGCAAAAACAAAAGCAGACGATGATAACGTCATTTTAAGACGATGATGACATCATCAGATGATACAGATTGGGAAAATTGCTATAACTTTCCCTACGGATATCGGATTAAGGATTTCTTTATATGGATGGAAAGATAATTTCAAGATCTAAAACTCTTATGAAGACCTCAAAGACCAATTCCAACGTTTTAAGGGTAGAAAATGGATCAGAAGGTAACAATATATAGCAACTGAGACGGTCAAACTGAGACGCAAAAAGTCAAACTAAGACGATAGGGTGAACAGTAATTTCGTCTGACTTTTTCTCCAGAACGTCTCAACTTATAAGACACATAACTTTTGACTCAGAACTCCAAATTTGACAAACTCGGTGTCTATAGAAAGGTAAAAGAACCCTCTACAACTTTCATACAGGCTTTAAAAATCAGATCGACCTCTAAATTGGTCAAAAACTCCACACAAAGTGACTGGTCGATCAGCTTCACACTAAACAGCATCAGAACTTCTAAAAATCATAACTTTCTACTCCCTTGTCTAATATTTTCGTGCTTTATATCAATGGAAAGATAAAAACAAGCTCTACAACTCTCAAGAAGGCTACTTGATCCCATTCCATACACATCAGTCCCGAATTTGCATCGATCACAGCATACACAAAACTTCCCTACGAACACATCAATTCAAAAATTTGCAGCATTTGCACTCAACTTCAATAACTCACATCTCCCAACCTCCACATCCAAAAATAGCACATTATACATCATTGGAAAACTATGGAGGTCCTCTATAACATTTAAGAATGCCATTTGATCCAATTCAAACCACAACAGTCCAGAAATCGCCTCAAAACACAACATATATAATCCTACAATTAGAACATTTTCCAAAACCAAAGAAAAATACACTTAACTTTCAAAGATCATAACTTTCAATCCCGATATCAGAAAATAGCATACTTTATGGCTACGAAAAGTTCTCAACATAAGCTACAATTTTTATTAAGATCATTTTCTCAAAATGTGCCTAAATCATAAATTCAATTCTCAAGTCAAACTTTCTATCTTCAAAAATCAACTTTCTTAATTTCTTCAAAATATAACACTTTCACTAATTATTTCTTGATTTCAACCTCCATTTCAATCATCTCATTCACTTAAACTTTCATAACCAAAACTAATCTTCAAAGTCATCAAAACCAATAAATTCCTTTTTCTCATCAATTTGCTCAAGGCACAATAACATTTATAACAAAATTCATATCCGAAAACACTCATTGAATTTATTTTAATATTTTTAATTTCCACTGAAAGTTCGGGGTCTAACAATCAGTGCTTCATCTTGCTCCAGATTCAGCTCCACATTCAGAGCTCTCAAATGTAACAAATTTGGTAGACTCGATAACTGAATCTGAGCTGTACTGATATTAGACTTCCTGCTCAAAGCATCTGCCACCACATTAGCTTTCTCTGGTTGGTATTCAATAGTGCAATCATAGTCTTTCAGTAGCTCAATCCATCTCCTCTGCCTCAAGTTTAACTCCTTCTGACTCAGTAAATACCTCAGACTCTTATGATCATTGAATATCTGAAAAGTCTCTCTATACAAATAATGCCTTCAAATCTTTAAAGCAAAAACAACTGCAGCTAGCTCTAAATCATGTACCGGATAATTGATCTCGTGAGACCTTAATTGTCTCGATGCATAGGCAATCACCTTGCCATGCTGCATCAATACACATCTCAATCCTTGATGTGACGCATCACTATACACCACATATCCTCCGGTCCCCGATGGATGGTCAACATCGGTGCAGTAGTCAACCGTTGTTTCAGCTTCTCAAAACTCTTTTGACACTCCTCACTCCACCTGAATACTGCATTCTTTTTCAGAAGTTTTTCAGAGGGGCCAAGATCAAAGAAAACCCCTCGATAAATCTCTGGTAATATCCGGCCAATCCTAGGAAGCTTCGGATCTCTGACACTTTTCTCGAAGTCTCTTAATTCATCATTGTCTCTATCTTCTTCGGATCTACCTGTATGCCATCTCCAATAACTATAAGTCCTAGAAACACCACCTGATCCAGCCAAAATTCACACTTGCTGAATTTGGCATACAGTTGTTTCTCTCTCATGATTTGCAAAATGATTCTCAGATGCTCAGCATGCTCCTTCCTACTCTTCGAATACACCAAGATATCATCAATAAACACAATTACAAATCGATCCAGGTAGGGCTGAAACACCTTATTCATCAAGGTCATAAAAACTGTCGAGGCATTAGTTAACCCAAATGACATCACCAAAAACTCAAAGTGCCCATACCTGCTCCTGAATGCACTCTTAGGTACATCAGCCTCAGCTATCTTCAACTGATAATACTCTGACCTCAAGTCCAGTTTAGTGAATACCTGAGCTCCTTGCAACTGATCAAGTAAATCATCAATTCTAGGCAACGAGTACTTGTTCTTCATTGTCACCCGATTCAGTTGCCTATAATCGATGCATAACCTCAAAATCTCATCTTTCTTCTTCACAAATAACACTGGAACTCCCCAAGGTGAAACAATGGGTCTAATAAAACCCTTTTCCAGTAACTCCTGAAGCTGAGTCTTCTACTCCTTCAGTTCCACAGGTGTCATCCTATATGGAGGAATAGATATAGGAACAGCTCCTAGAACTAGTTCAATCGTGAACTCCGATCTGGTGTTAAACCAGGTAACTCTTCAAGAAACACATCCTGGAGCTCCCTAACTACTGGAATGTCCTGTACACCTACTCAACTCTAGTATCAATGATGTGGGCCAGAAAAGCCTCACATCCACCCTGCATCAACCTCAATGCACTCGTGAATGATATCATCCTAGCTGGTACTGCCTGACTAACTCCTTTGAATACTGCCCTCGGCTGACCAGGAGATTCTAATACTACCTTCTTGGTGTAGCAGTTCATGATGACCCTATAGGCAGTGAGCCAATCCATGCCTAGGATCACATCTATCTCCCTCAACTGTAATATAATAAGGTTTGCCTCCAAAATTGCTTGATCAATCCTAATCAAGCATCCTTTAGAAACCTCTCCTATAACTGTAATACTGCCTATTGACGTACTCACCTCCAATCCATACTGTAGTAACTCCCTATCACAATGTAACCTACATGTCAAATGCGGTGTAATAAAAGAGGGTGCGGATCCTGGATCTAGCAGTGCAAAAGCCTAAAAGTCATAAACAAGAAACGCACCTGCTATCACATCTGGTGAGTCTTGGGCCTCCTACCTAATCATGGCATAGACTCTGACTTAGGATTGCGGTCGGTTGCCTCGCCCCTCAGTCGTCATGGAAGAACTCTCAGCTCTCCCTCTGACTCTACCTCTACCTCTCTGTCTAGACCCACCACCTTGGCTCTGTTGGACTGTAGTATTACTTCCAGATCACCCACTGACAGCAGACTGAGTTCCCAAAGTAACTGTGTTGGACCCCGATTTTTGAATGAAAATAAGAAATACTCAAAAGTGGAAGAGTAAATTGAAATTAAGTTGAAAATCAAGAAATAAAAAGAGAAAGTATGAAAATATGAGAAATTGTGTAATAGTTGACTTTTTGGCCTTAGAGAGTTGACTTTTGTTTGAGGCAAAATTGGATAAAATGGTCTTCTGGAAACTTGTAGGTTATGTTAAGAGCTTTCTGTAGACATAAAGTTTGCGATTTTTCGATATCGGGAGTGAAAGTTATGATCAGTCAAAGTTTATGTTTGATAAGGTTGACTTTTGACTTTAATTATGATGACTGAATCTTTGACTGAGAAATTAACCTAGTTAGAGGTTAATTGAGCTATGATGTTCTTCATAAAAATTGAAGGGTTTGTTTTGATCTTTATTTCGATATAAAGTATGCAATTTTTCGATCTCGGAATAATAAGATATGATTTTTAAAAGTTTGTATAGAGGATAGAATCTTTGACCGAAAAATGGACTTCCGTAGGAATCGAATTGAGTTTTATGTCCTTCGTGAAAGATTTAGAGCTTCCCTCAAGCTTTCTATAGAGACTAAGTTTGTCAAAATTAGAGTTCGGAATTAAGAGTTATGAATTTTGGAAGTTTTGGATTTTTTATGTGAAAAAAAAATGAAATGAAATTGATTCATCCCCGTCGCTAGGGCGACGTATCGCCCTAGTGATGGCGAGCGTTTCACTCGCATCGCCCTCGCGACGGAAGGCGTTCCGCCCGTGTCACCAGGGCGACGTGTCGCTAGGGCGATCTTGCCCGTACAACGCCGTTTTGATTCTTTGGTTTTCTTGACTTTACTTTCTCAAATCCGACCTTTGTTCACTATTTTGCTTATATTTTTTCCGTCCGACATCCGATTGAGTTGATTCTTGCGACGTTGGATTCCTAAGACAATTATCTACATCCTCATAGAAATTTGTGAATTTTTTAGATTAAATTAATGGATATTAATTTAATCAAAGTGAGTCGGGAAATTTTTCGAGCACAGTTCAGTGTTTTGAGAAATTCAGGATCTACAAAGATCCGATTGAAGTAATTCTTGAGGAAAAATAAAGATAAGACAAAGGGCTACAAATCATATGAAGACATGAAATGTCAATTTTGCCCCTAAGACTTTTAATTTTTGAATTTAAGTTCGGATTAGGGTGTAATTTTTGGATTGGGAACACCTGTGAGTATTTTGAGCATAACTTTTGATTTGGGAATCGAAATGAGATGATTCTTATTTTGAATTAAACTAGAGACATAAGGCTACAATTGTTGTGAAGACATTGAGTTTCAATTCTGGGATTAAGAATGTGAAATTTTGGACAGAAATAATCATACATGGAAAATGTGTTAGAATATGGATATTCCCGAACTGTTTTGCACATAACTTTTGATGTAGTGCTCCAAATTGAGCGCAGTCGGTGGCGTTGGATTCGTATGATTGAGCGGAACATTTCTCTAGAAGGAAGTTTGGACAAATTCCTTCAAATTGATAGTGCGAATCAGACCCGCATGTATAAATGAAGTTAGGGGCAATTTTGGAATTTAGTTAAAGAGTGAAGGCAAAATGGTCTTTTACCCTCCATTTTTAATGACATGGCATAAAAAATCAGATGAGTGTCGTTGGTTTAAGGAAGAGTCTCGATTATTCAAGAAGAAAAGAAAGAATAAGAAGAGAATGGAGAGAAGGAAGTTTCGTATATGGAGAGGAAGAGAGAGAAAGTAAATTTTCGAAATTTATGGGACTTTTAGCTTGAGTTTTGAGTTGTTTTCAAGGAAAAAGGACAGAAGAAGAAGAAAGCTTGCTTTGGGAACCAAGAATTTTCGAAAATGAAGAAGAAAAGAGGTAAGAGAAAAATTTGGATTTTGAGTTTTGGTTAAGTTTTTGGTTTAGATTAAGTAGAAATGATGTGGGTTTATGTGCTATGAGTTTTATTTTGTGATTGATGAGTTAATTTTGGTTATGGAAGATTTTAGAGAGAGAAAGCTTAGTGAGGAAGATGATGAATAGTAAAATTTGGGGGTTTTTTTGAAATTGATGATTTAGATGGCTTGAATTAGTGATGAATTTGAGATATCCTAAATTAATTTTGATGTTTATGCTTTAGGTGAAGTTTAATTTGAAAAATTGTAAATTGGGGGTTTAGGCCAAATTAGAGATTTGGGGGTTTTCCTAAATTTTGTGAATTAAAGGTGTAGAATCATCAAAAATAGCATGAATTGATGAAATATGGAATTAATTTTGAAGAAATTATATTTTATGAGATTGAATTTGGGTGTATTGGTTTTGAGAAAATTGTGAATTATGATATAGAATTTGTGAAAATTGGTTTAGGCCAATTGTGGAAAATTAAGGTTTGTGAAAGTTTATAATTTAGAAAATTTGAAAATATGATAATTATGATTTTTCCTATGGTTGATTTCGAGAATTATGCACATTATGATAGTGAATTTGGATGGTTTGCTTTAGGCCAAAGTTGGAAATGGAGATTTTTGAAATTGGTGGTTTTAATATTTTGGAATAAATATGAATTGATGAATTATGACCTCAATTTTAAGGATTAAGTAATTTATGATGTGGAATTTGAATGATTATGGCTTAGGTCAATTTTAAATTGAAAGAAGGAAAGAAGCGAGGGTCAATTGGAGCTTGAAATCAAGTTTCGGCATTTAATTCGAGGTGGGTAGCATGTTTATATTTTGATTTGTAAGCTTAATACGAATTTTGAAAACTTAAAAGAAAGTAAAAGTTTAGAATTTTGATCACTTATTGTTTTTGGAAATGTTTGAAAATAAGAATTGATTTAAGGTTTGAAATTATGATTCCTAAGTGATTTCTGAAAAATTATTACAAGCTTAAATTCATTGTTTCAAATGATTTGCTAAATCGTTAGAAATTTCTGAAACTGTATTTGTTGTGTACGCATTGATAATTATGCATATTGTTGCAATTATTGATTGATTGAATTAATTGAATTATATGATATGTGTGAATTTGTGAGATTGTTTTAAGTTGATGCAATAATGTTAGAAAAGTAAAATTTTGGAAAGTGCCTTCGGGCAATTTGAATTTCTGTTTTCGATATGTGTTATGTGGGTTTGGTAGGTCCTTTGGTGAGTCATTGTCTCTATGTGTATAGCCTTCTCCGGCTGCCTGCTAGTAGTGACACGAGTCCGATTTGGACTCCTTCACGGCTACACTGGACCATTATGCGGAAAAGTGTAATACGTTACATTCACGATCGCATGTGACCGCTCTGCAGGATCAGGCGAAGACGCTCTGTTTGGACCTAGCTGCACCATTCGATATGTTATGTGTTTTCAATTTTGTTTCAGTATGTTGCATTCATATTTATGAAAATTCGAGAATTTTGAAAAAAATAAGAAAAGTAAGATGACTATGAAAAGTTTGAAAAATATTTAAAAAAGGTTTGAGGAAATTGTTTGAAAATTGTAAAGTTTGAAAATTAGCCCTTTTGGCGTAAAGATTATGAAAAATGATTTCGCTTATTTGTCACTTTATAAACGTGTTATCCACGAGCTTCCGAGCTCACCCCTTTCATCCCCATCTCCGTGTTTGACGGAGATCGGATGAAAGAATGTGAAGACGCCGGTTTCGACATTTGTGTCGCTTAGATTTTGTGTAATTTGGATCTTTAGTATGAATATGTTTATGGCTTAAGATAAGTTTGGGATAAATGTATTTATTATAAAGTTGGGTATGAAATTGTATATGGAATTGTGTATAAGTTTGGAAATGGGATTGAGTTATGAGATCAATATATTGTATTATAGTTATGAGAATGTTTTAGAATTAAGATTGCGTTTGTTTCTGCTGAGATCCCGGACGGAGGATCCGGTTGATTTTGATGATTGTTTGTTTGATTGAGTTTTTAGAAGTGTGTTTTTGAATACTTTGCAGGTTTGGGTTAGGATAAAGGCAGCCGTTATGCTGCCGAAATTTCGATAAAAATTGGGATAAAATGTATAATGAGATTTGTACGGATATGAGCAAGTGTTGAGATTTGCATGAGAATGATTTTCCCAAGGGTGGAAATTGTTTGTTTGTTTTGAATGAGTTTGCCTAAAGATGTTATATGTGAATATGAGAAAAAAAATTTATACCGGATTTGGATAGTCTAGGCTTTCCAACGCGACTATGTTCATTCGATCGTTTCCTTTGAAAATTGTTGTCGGATGTCGGATCCGTTTTGCTAAGTGTTTGTTTCCGCATTCGCTTTGCTTCTGCTTTGATTCCGCTTCGGTTGTTTCGTTTCCTCCGTTCTTTCGCTTTTCCGGTTGGGATCCGATTCCCGGATCGGGTCCCAACAAACTGGGCAGTCTTTGATCTGTTGGTCCATGGAGTCGCATTTAAGGCAAGCTCCAGTCAATCTCTAACACTCACCACCATGCCTCTTCTCAGAGTGCTCACAAACTGGAAACTGATTTAGAGTCGTACCCCTTCTGCTGCTAGTCTGTAAAAATCTACCCTACGCCCAGCCTCGACTACTGTCTCACCGATGATCTCAATGTTACGTTCGGCGCTTACTATAGCTCCTGCCGAATCGCCTCGACTCTCTAGACCTTTGCCCAATCTCAGCTTGTTTCTCCCTCATCATTTGTTCGATTCTAATTCAAGTAGCTCTCAACTCAATGAAAGTACCATATCTAACCTCGCCAACCTTGTTCTGATCTCCATATTAATCTCATTCCCAAACCTTTTGCACTTGTCTTCTTCTGTAGGGATCAAAGCAATAGCATAACCCATCAATTCATTAAATTGGAAATCATACTCAGCCATTGACATCCTGCCTTGCTTCAATTTCAAGAACTCCTGCATCTTCATCTCCAGATAGATCTTAGGCATGTAGTTGTCTCTGAAGACCCTCAAAAAGTCTTCCCACTTAAACTAACAAGGTCTGGTGGTACTGTGTGGCACAGTCTTCCACCACTGATATGCTGGGCCCTTTAGTAAAGACACTGCATAATTGAACCTCTCATCAGGCTCGTAGTCTGTCTGATCAAACACCCTTTCCGTCCTCTCTAACCATCTCTCAGCTTCAGCAGGGTCTGTGTTACCATAAAAATTTACAACTCCCTGCTTTCGTAGCCTATCATACCTCCTCTCCCTTCTTTCGAAAACTCTAGGAGGCATCTCCTTAAATCGAGACACCAAGGACTCCCTATTGGCTCCTACCGATCCTTGGTCAGCTGATTGATCAATCTGATCACCTAGAGCAGATGACCTATAATAACTAATAACTTCAATCATTATCTGCATTTTTCACGATAATTCATCCTTAACATTCCTATATGTCCCAACAGATACTAAACCATGCTCTGATACCACCTAAATGTAGCACCCCCTTACTTAGGGATACGCACAGGGGCGCTCGGAGGTCATTCTGGCACATACCCTACGATAAGGGCACTCTACGTTCGATCACTACAATCACTTCATATGGTATGGTATCATAGTTCACTTATAAAGTATCATAGGAAAAACACAATATTTTAAAAGCCAACTTTTTCCTTAATTCATTTCATAAGAACCTGATTGTCTACATTGTGACTTTCAACAATCTCCATATGTAAATTATCAAACCCTAATACAATAGTACTACATGAATGAGGAAACTATGTACAATCTAACTAATCTGTACAAAAATTCCAGCTGATCGACCTTTGAGCCATGACGTTTCTTGTCAATCACAATCTACACAGCACTAGAGCTTCTCAAAAGCTAGAGTTATCCCTCGGTCCTGAAAAGACAACGTTGCAATTTTGATGAGTTTTGCGAACTCAATGAGGTAACCATCATCGATGGTGCAACACATCAATTCATATCACAATTATTTCACAATTATGCATTTCACGTAAGTAACGCATTTTCACTTAAGCATAAGCAATTTGTACATTTCGCTCTATCCAACATAATAAAAAGAGGCATATGAAATGCTCATGAGATACTTTCCAATTGTTACGTTGTTGTGATCGAGTACCTGAATTATCCCGTATCTATTTTTGGATACCAGGCTCATTACACATTGAGCCTGAGGCTCTGAAACACTTTTGAACTCGAGGCTCAATTTCATTCGTTGAGCTTTAAGCTCTGATCATTGGTTACTCTAGTCATAACTTCCATTATTTGATTATGCATTCATGAATGGAATGCATGTAACACAATCAATCACTTGATAACACGCATAGGTCTCACATTCTCATTCATTCCTTATTCAAAACATAATTATAAGCAAACAATAATTGAGAGAAACCGTCTAGGTTACTCACAAGTTGCTCCCGAAGCTAATGCCTAGAAGTGCCGACAACGTCTAGAGGTTGATGTTCCAGTTGTTCCTATATAACAAATAACATGCACATATATCACAATTTGCACAATTAAGAGTATTCAATAATACACATGCATGAAATGAATTATGTACAATGCATGTTCATGATAATCCTGGATAATTTCCATCACAAAATCGATCCCATATCAAACTCATGTGAGCATAACTTATACTTAGGTTTATGCCTCACTAATGCCATTGAATTCACAATTCATTTCTCATTAAATCACTTCAGATTTTTCCAAGACACCCTTTTCAGGTCTACTGTTCATATACGATCAGAAGATGCAAATGAATTAATTTGGTCAAACTCTCATCTAGAAAAGTATTGCTCTATATCTTATCTTTCCATTGACACCAAAATCACTCAATTTGGTTTAGCAATGTGAAAGTTATACTCTAAATATTCTTGGACTAATTTTATTCGGATCCAGTACCCTATACTCAACTTCCATCTAAATATTGAAACTCTTAGAGTCCAATTTAGAAATTTATTTCTTCACATAATTTGTAGCCCTATGCTTCTAGTTTACTCAAAGTCAAAAATTATCTCATTTAGAACTCTACAGATCAAGATATCATCAAAATAATAAAGTATATATAGTAAAATAACACCAGTTCATACTATTTAAGGGTACACTCACTGTACCCGTTCCACTTTTTCACTCAATCTTGCTCAATTAGATTCAGAGGGCTATGGTTTTTGGTAGAGTTGTAGAGCAATGTCATACAAGTCCAATGATTCAAGAATCAAGTTATTTGTATGTCTAGAGAGGAAGTTATAACCAAAAGAAACAACTATGTTCATGACCTCAATCGTCTTACTTTGCTTCATCTTACTTTGTACAGTAACTTCATCTTACTTTGTACAATAACTTTGTTTTAGTTTCTATCGTCTTACTTTGAACAATAACTTCGTTTTAGTTTCTATCGTCTTACTTTGAATAGTAACTTCGTCTTAGTTTCTATCGTCTTACTTTGAACAGTAACTTCGTCTTAGTTTCTATCGTCTTACTTTGAACAGTAACTTCGTCTTAGTTTCTATCGTCTTACTTTGAACAGTAACTTTGTCTCACTTTGTATAGTAACTTAGTCTTAGTTTCTATTATCTTACTTTGAACAGTAACTTTGTCTTAGTTTCTATCGTCTTACTTTAAACAGTAACTTCGTCATAGTTTCTATCATCTTACTTGGAACAGTAACTTCGTCTTACTTTGAACAGTAACTTCGTCTTAGAATATACAGTAACTAAGACGATGCAATATTACAACTTGTAATGCTCGTATCTCTCAACTCCGATATCCAAAATTTACAAACTTTATACCGTTGGAAAGCTGGAAAGATCATCTACAAATTCCAAAAGACAATTTTGCCAAAATCTTTCTAGATCAATCCAGATTTGCTCCCGAAGTCAAAACACGAATTTTACATTCACCTTCCAATGTACTACACCAAGTTCTCACATCATGACAAATTTTGAGACTCTTAAAGACATAATTGAAATTCGATGTCTTCATACGAAATATATCCATATATCTCTAGGTTAATCCAAATTAGGAATTATATTATTTAGACAACTAGAGAAAATGTTATGGCTAAAAGACTGAAGCATATTCAGTGAACATTTTTTCCCATTTTCAAATTTTCAATATTCTACAACACCTAATCGCCAATGATCTTTCAAAACACTAAATTAACACTATAACCAAATTTTTCATCCCCAACAACACAGTATTTATGGACAACCACGTAAATGCCACTTTCCATGCAGATGATAGTAACTTATCAAATTTATTTAATAAATCCCCCAACTCTAAAGGATTTATTCACTACTTACCTGCTGAAACTCCAAAATCTTCAAGCTCTAAACTCCACACAATTTCCGTACTTCGCTGAGTAAAATGACCAACTTCTCGTTTTTTTTAGGGTAGAGGATACAAATGGCAAGGTATGTTTGGTGTAGGAAAGGAAAAGCATAAAAATCTCTTAGGAGGTGTTTGATGGAAAACACTGTGTATGGAAAGAAAACTTGAAGAAGATAACGATGAAGAAAGAACTTAGACATAATACTTAACCTATCAACTCTCAAAGAACAATAGCCTACTTCTAGCAAAAGTACACAGCCTAAGAGATAATTGTCACTTCCCTCACATCAAGCTCTAACTTAGTTTTTTTGGAATTAACTCCCTTTAGCTCCCTAAGAGATAATTGTCACTTCCCTCACATCAAGCTCTAACTTAGTTTTTTTGGAATTAACTCCCTTTAGCTCTCCATTTTACATTGTAATGGGAGAAAAGAATAAAGTAGTAGAAATTTTATCCTTATAAACTAGTTTCATGAGATCAAAAGAATCCCTATATCGAGTCCTTACACAGCCCACACCGTAGGTTCAAAAGGTAGAAAATCAAAGAAACGTAGTTCTAATCAAGGTTTGCATATTGATTTTGTCACTAGTAGTCGATCTCAATCCCAGGACCATAACAAAAAACCACTGAAACATTAAAAAATCAAAACTTGACAAATTTAACATTTTTCGAGGTTAACGCTATAATTCATTATCATGTCTTCATCAACATCATCACCAACTTCATAAAGAAGTTATAAACCAACCATGATTAACGAGGAATTTATGCCGAGCTTGGCTTTAACAATTTTTTCAACAAAAATGTGCGGTTTTGAATAGAGATGTCAATAGATTGGGCCCGAGCTGCTCCTGGCCCTACCTAGTTTGATTCGGGACCATGTGGCTCTCGATTCGACGAGTCACGGATAGGCTAGGCCCAAGTTGACCGGCCCATCGGGCCAAAAGCCGGGTTAACCCAACCTGCCATATATATTTTTTAAGAAAAACATCAAAAACGATGTCATTTTTAATTTTTGAAGTACCTACCCGGCCTGTGGCCTTCCCGACCTTTGCTCGCTTAACCCGGGCCGAGCTCTTTTTGATATTGCTACCTTTGAACCCAATCAATCCTACTGTGTTTGTTCAAATGTATGTCTACATTCCTTCTCTTATCGAACGGCTTCATTTGTATTTTTATTTTATGGTTGCATATGCTCATTAGTGGCTGGAAATAGACCAAAGGTTAATACTCAAGCTCAAACCTAAAAAATGGAATGACATACTGAAAAACCAAAACATATGATTTCAGCTTGAGAAATCCATTTTTTTAAGCAACAGAAGATGAAGTTGGTTAGAAGAAAAATTTTGGCCATCTTTAAAGAGAGGAAAAAAATTTAAAACTATATTAGGTAATTGAGATATCAAATTTTAAAAAAAAAAAAGGACAAACAGAGGTATACTTGTAACTTTCAGTATCATATCTCATAACCTTGATGGCTTCAATGACAATTAGACCAGCTTTGACAACATTTATTGTCGCAACAGCGGAATAATATTACCAGCAATACCTTTAGCTTCAAAGTGATTGTGCAAAGGAATTCCAAATGTAGCAGCACGAATATTTGCAGCAGCACAAACAAATTCTACAGCCAATTGACCATCTTTGTCAAAGGACAGGTTTCCAATGTCCTGTGGAAATTAGAAACTAAATTATCCGTGATGAGAAACTATTAATCATTTCTTTAAAGTACAAGATCAACAAACCTTTCCTTGTTAGGTAAAGGGACTTTGTCCCATATTGAAAATGAGAGAGGGAGGGGGAGGCTAAACAAGTATAAATAGACCCCCTCCCCCTCCCATTTATCTCATCCAAAAAAAAACCAAAATAACTCTTAGTAAGAGTGGTAAATTTTGGTGAGTAATTTTTTTGGGTGTATTGGGGTAAGGGTTTGAGAGTGTGTGAAAACACTAGTGAGTTGAGTGTTGAGTGTAAACACTTGTAAGTGTTGTTTTCTCCCAATAAAAGGGTATGCAGTAGCCCCGGAGACGTAGGCATAATTTGGCCGAACTCCGTTATCAAATCTTTGTGTTGTTCTATTGGCGCTTTCGTTGTGTGGAAATAGTTTAATTTCCTAACAATTGGTATCAGAGCCTTGGAGCAGTGAGTATGCTCTGTAGTCGCCACAATAGTGGATCTTCTACATCAGAAAACTTTCCTTGGGTATGTTGAAGCTTGAAGTTAGTATGCTCTACAGTTGCCACAGGAGTGGATCCTCTGTATCAGAAAACTTGCCTCAGCTTATGATAAATACACCGTGCACGTAACTTCTGTCTAGGAGGCCGGGTTTTAAGTGGGACCGTTTGTGACCCTCCGCCTTTCACGGGATTTTACGTGGAATGGTAATACTTGTCTAAGGAGTCATTTGACGGACTTTCCGGTATTACGAATCGGTTCACTTCACTAGTTGTCTACCTCGAAGAAACTAGAAGTCGATGGGAGTAATGGCGCAGATGATATGCTCAACAAAATTGATAAGTTCGATGGCAGATTTGAATCTTGGAAGATGCATATAGAGGATTATTTGTATCGAAGAACCGTTTCTACGCTCTTTGGAAAGAAGCCGAAAACATGTCGAAGAAGAATGGGTTATTCTTGACAGCAGCCCTTGGAGCAATCCGAATGACCTTATCCCAAATATTGCCTTCAATGTGTTAAAGGCAAAACCACAAAAGCCCTTATGGAGGAACTAACGAGTATTATGAAAACCTTCAGATAAACAAAGTACATTTGATGCGCGTTTGTTCAATTTGAAGATGGCGAAGGCACCTCAGAGATCATCATATCAATGAACTCAACAAAGTCTTGAATCGGTTGAGTACAGTGAATATTGATCTTGATGATGAAATCTGTGCTTTAATACTTTTATCATCCCTCCCGGAGAGTTGGAGTGCTACAAATCACATCGGTGAGTAACTCAATAGGAACCAACAAGTTGAAGTTCAAGGATGTTAGTGGCACGATTATTAACGAGGAAACCCGAAGAAAAGAAGTAGGTGAAACTTCATCCTCCTCCGCCTTGCCTTGCAGAATCAAAAGGAAGAAGTAGAGGGCGTGGAAAACTAGATACCGTGATAGATCAAAGGACGGAGATCCAAGTCACGGAATCTCGCTACTTCCCAAAACTCAAAAATATTGAGTGTTGGAATTGTGGAAAGTTTGGGCACTACGTAAATCAATGCAAGAATGGTTCAAAGAAGTGAGTCGAACAATCAGAGGCAATATAGCTTCCACCTCGGTGAGGATGACGCGTTGATATGTGCCTTAGAAAACAAGCAAGAGGCATGGATATTGGACTCCGGAGCATCGTTTCATGCAACTTCGGAGAAAGATCTTCTTGAGAAGTATGTGCCTGGAAATCTCCGCAGTGTGTATCTTGGTAATGATCAACCCTGCAAGATTGTCGGTAAAGGTATAGTTAAGCTCAAGCTGAATGGAGCCATCTGGGAGCTGAAGGATGTCAGACATATCCCTGATCTGAGAAAGAACTTAATCTCAGTGGGACAATTAGCAAGTGAAGGCTACGTCACAACTTTCCGTAGTGATGAATGGAAGGTATCAAAGGGAGCAATGATTGTAGCACAAGGAAAGAAGAATGGTACTCTCTACCTAACAGCCGGAGCATGTTGTTCAATTGCAGTTGCACAAGGGAGTGGAGATTCCAACTTGTGGCACCGGAGACTTGGCCACATGAGTGAAAAGGGAATGAAGTTAATGCATTCTCATGGAAAACTATCAGGTCTACAGTCAGTGGAACTTGATACGTGTGAAGACTGCATCCTTGGAAAGCAGAAGAGAGTCAGCTTTCAAACAGGTGGTAGAACGCCAAAGAAGGAGAAACTTGAGCTCGTGCATTCTGATGTTTGGGGACCAACAACTACTCCATCCATTGGTAGAAAGCACTACTTCGTGACATTCATTGATGATCACTCCCGTAAGGTGTGGGTTTACTTTCTGAGACACAAGTCAGAAGTATTTGATATTTTTAAAACATGGAAGGCTATGGTTGAAAATGAGACGGGTCTCAAGATAAAGAAGCTCAGAACTGACAATGGTGGAGAATATGAGGATACTAGATTCAAAAAATTCTGCTACGAGCACGGAATCAGAATGGAGAGAACCGTGCCAGGAACGCCACAACATAATGGTGTAGCGGAGCGTATGAATCGAACCTTAACTGAAAGGGCTAGAAGTATGCGGATGCAATCAGGTTTACCAAAGCAATTCGGTCAAGCGATCAACTCAAAGACTTATCTCATCAACCGAGGTCCATCGGGCCCATTGGAGTACAAGATACCAGAGGAGGTTTGGAGTGGAAAAGATGTGAATCTCTCACACCTTAAGGTATTTGGTTGTACAACATATGTGCATATCAGTGATCAATGCAGAAACAAACTTGATCCAAAATCTAAGAAATGCACATTTATTGGCTATGGTGAGGATGAGTTTGGATATCGCATTTGGGATGATGAAAACAAGAAGATCATTCGGAGAGAGATGTGATCTTTAATGAAAAGTCGATGTATAAAGATCGACATGCATCGGAGAACACCTCTCGGAGAGACCTCAGATTTGTTGATATCAAGAATATGCCAAATTTTCTTTGTGAGACAAATGGAAGTAAATCCTCAATCGAAGAAGCTGTTGAAGAAGAAGCTCACTGAATCACCACAACCCACCTCTCCCATTCTCGAAGTTAAGAAGGTCTTCTCGACCTCACGTGCCAAACAGAGATTCTCGACTATCTATTGTTGACCGACGGAGGCGAGCCTGAGTCTTACAAAGAGGCATGCCAAACGAAGATGCCAAAAGTGGGAGCTCAGAATGAAAGATGAGATGAGATCTTTAATCTCAAATCGACTTGGGAACTAACAAAGTTACCAAATGGAAAGAAGGTTCTTCACAACAAATGGGTATATCGGTCAAAGAGGAGTTTGATGGTTCCAAAAGATACAAAGCTCGATTAGTAGTCAAAGGTTTCAAGAAGGAAGGAATAGACTATACCGATATTTTCTCTCCGGTGGTGAAGCTTAATACCATCGTAATAAGTTGTTAAGTATTGTTGCAAGTCAAGATCTCCATCTTGAACGACTTGATGTGAAGACAGCGTTTCTTCATGGAGACTGGACGAGGAGATATTTATGCACCAGCGGAGGGTTTCTGGAGAAAGGAAAAGAGCATTTAGTGTGTAAGTTGAAGAAAAGCATGCGGTCCGAAATAAGCCCCAAGGCGGTGGTACGAAAGTTTGATAACTTCACGCATAGGAAGACTTCCGGAAGTGCAATGCCGACCAATCGTTGTTATATCAAGAGATATCGATTCGATTATATCATTTTGCTACTTTACGTCGATGACATGTTAGTAGTGGGTTCCAATATGGATGATATCGAAATTTGAAGAAACAATTGTCAAAAGAATTTGACATGAAAGATCCAGGTCCACTAAGAAGATTCTTGGGATGCAGATCACCGAAATAAGCGAGAGAGGGAATTATGTTTATCTCAAGAATACATTAATCGTATTTTGCAACGGTTTAATATGGCGAATGCTAAACCAACAAGCCTTCTTGCGGTCATTTTCGCTTATCCCAAAATCACCACCTCGCATAAATGAAGAGCGAGACTTGATGGCGAAAATTCCTTATGCCTCGCTATTGGGAGCTTGATGTATGCCATGGTATGCAAGGCCGAGACATAGTCATGCGATGGGAGCGATTAGCGATTTATGGCAAATCCGGAAAAGTCCACTGGGAAGCGAGAAAGTAGATTTTAAGATATCTTGAGGCACTACCAAGAAATGCTGTACTTTGGCAAAGGAGAAATAAAAGTACAAGGTTATGTTGACTCGATTATGCAGTAAGTTGATAGAAAAGAAGCACCACCGGTTACATTTTCACTGTAGTACAACAACCGTGAGTTGGATATCGCAGATTCGTAAGATTGTTGCCTTATCTACTACTGTAAGTCGAGTATATATAGAATAATCAAGCTAGCAAAGAGATAATTTGGCTTCGAATTTCTTTGTCGAGTTGGGTTTTATGCGGGAGAAGAATGTGCTATATAGTGACGATCAAAGTGCAATTCATCGGCCAAGAATCCAAAGATTCCATTCCGTAACCAAGCATATTGGTGTTCGTTATCATTTCATCGATCCTTGCTAGAAGATGAAGTGTTAACACTGAGAAGATCCTGGAAGCAAGAATCCTGCGCACATGTTAACCAAGGTGGTGACAATCGACAAACCGAAATTGTGTGCAATTTCGGTTGGCTCAAGAATAATAAAATCTAGGCGAGCCATCGATCGACAGTGTGAAGACAGATCAAATCGATCTTGAGTGGGAGATTGTTAGGTAAAGGACTTTGTCCCATATTGAAAATGAGAGAGGGGGAGGCTAAACAAGTATAAATAGACCCTCCCTCCCATTTATCTCATCCCAAAAAAAACCAAAATAACTCTTAATAAGAGTGGTAAATTTTGGTGAGTAATTTTTGGGTGTATTGGGGTAAGGGTTTGAGAGTGTGAAAACACTAGTGAGTTGAGTGTTGAGTGTAAACACTGTAAGTGTTGTTTTTCCCTAATAAAAGCAGATGCAGATTTTAGAGGCGAGATAATTTGGCCGAACTCCGTTATCAAATCTTTGTGTTGTTCTATTGGCGCTTTCGTTGTGTGGAAATAGTTTAATTTCCTAACATTCCTCTGTTCATCAAAAATAGTTTAAAGGACTATAGAAACAAATTTTAATTTTCCACAAGGCTCCATACATCCTGTGGATTCTTCAGGCTCAAAGATGTCATAGCTGATACTGATAGGCCATCAGTTGCACCACCGTCAATGGAATTTCCATTATGTTGTGTTGAATCGTCTGGCAGGATATCCTTTTATATACATGGACTTTGCTCTATTATGGTTGTTTCCATGCCTCGTCATTAGACAGACCTACTTCAATGTTATAACCAAACACATGGTCATATATTCTCCTTTCATACTGCTCCATTTCCTCATCTCTGTCATTCAAAGACATCTTCGGCGTGTTCTGATGAGTTAGCAGCGTCATTTGAGCGAATGTTTAATCATTTTCCTGATTTTTATCTCCAAACAACTTTGCAAAAAGTAATTCTTTTACCCAAACAATGCAATGAACAGCTGCATATAAAGCAAAATATAGAAAATAAGAACATGAGCACACTTCATCTTCCAAGAAGAAATATCAAAATCCTTCTGATCTAAAGATTGTCATAACAAACAATGAATCAAATCACATAACAAAATTTCCCAAATCTCATGAGTCTATAAACAAAGCTAATCTGAAAACGTCTACCCAGACGGAAATCAAGTAAATTCTACAGGAGAACAATAGTTTCCTGACATTATATAGCCACACCTAATTTGTAATCGGTTAGTGCTTCTTATTTAGAAACATCATCAACAATAAAAGAGTAAATAACAAAACCCAATAAAGTAGATTAGAAAAATGACCATCAATTTAAGAGATATTCAAGTTAACAGTACAGATGACCAACCCACAAATAGAAAGAGGGTCGATATCATATGAAAGAAACAAACCTAGAAATGTCAAAGACATGCAAGTGAAATGATACTTTCAGACACTGAGGCACACTCGAAGTGCTCAAAGTATCCCATCTCATCATAGTTGGAGACCTTTTGTTTTGCGGTAGTAAAGCAACAAAAATTCAATGGAAATAGACAAGAAATTAAAAAGAATCAATTCATACAAAACCCTATAATGACCCAATGGACTGCATGCAAAAGAAAATGACTCGCATCCCATCTTCTACCCATACAAAAAAAGAAAACGTTTTCTGTTTCTTATGTTTATAAAAGTCAACGCATTCACCGGAAGAAATAAATTATGTTTCTATCGACATGAATACTGCACCCCCACGAGTGAGTGACAAAAGAGAAGACGATGTTTCACTGTAATTCCATCAGTCATTCCATGTCATTGCCAGAGAGAGGTCACTTTTTAACGTTTTCACCAATCATAAATTCGACCGCTATGTTATTTTGCATTGTGGAATTCAATTAAACAATTTATATTGATTTTGCATGAAATTTTTGTAAAATTAAAACGAAATGTCATAATTCTTTCATTAATGTGATGACTAAAGCTACCAATAATCTATATTAATTAATCGTAAAGGAACTTTGATTTCAACATATCTCAACCATGGAGCAATTGCAACTAGAAATTATTTATGATCAAAATGTAACAGACAGAATCAGCCAATTCCCACCATCTTATTTCAAGCAAGGATCCTTTCTGTTTTTGGTTTCATTATTTTGCATTTTCATACTGAAGTTGTCATTAAAAAATTATGTATCTTTACAATAATGCTAATATCCAACCAATTGTACCTCATGATATACATATATGTATATATACTATAGCAGCTGGATGTGCTTTCTTCTTCCAACATTTGACACAAAGATACATGTGTTGTCCAGAATGCACCAGCTGATTTCATGCCACGAAATCATGCAGTAAATGGGAGGAACTGAATCTATGCTGCCTGTTCCCTGGATTTATGCACTCAAACTCAGCGGTTTCTTCATCTATAGAAGTTGCTGCTGCTGCATTGTAGATATCATCCCCCCTCATGGGCACAACAAAACTGTCATGTGTAGCACCAGACATTGGTAAGCTACCCTCACAGTGCTGTAAACCCAATGTGAGTGACACCCCACTGCTATTGCTACCCCCATATCTCCCCACATCCGCCATTTGGAAAGTCATAAACCTATCGCTGCCACCATCAGAATGAACAATTCCTTCAGGGAAGAGACCACATTCATCCTCTCTTAGCTTAAGTAATCCAAATCCAGTTGCACATTCCACTCGTATCCCATTTTGGACATTGCTTCTTGTACTAGAACCAGCCATTTCAACCTCATGAACATAGCTGGATTTGGAATCCATCGATTGTCCAGCATTGTACCTTTCCGTGGCTGTGGAACTTGCACTTTGCTGCATTTCTTCACCTCTATCGTCTGAGGACATCTTCTCGCCCTTAGTTGCTCTCACTGCATTTTCAGAAGAAGATACCGAGTCCATCTCGGTGTCACCAGTCTCTTCTTTGTACATCTCCTCCACCATGGGCTTCCATAGCCGTACGCGTGCATTAATAAACCAATTTGACACCTGAACAAAGGCAACATCATAATGCTACTTTTTGGAGAGGTACGTTCAATGATGATATGGAGTTTAAACTCAAACCAATACATAATTTCCCACTAAGAAACATAATCTGCCTCAGTTTCAATAAGCGTGAGATCTACAAGGATTTCACTTCTTCAAGAATTCAAACTTGTTCCTACACAAGCTGAACATTATCTAGATCTAGATAGTATAGTTGAAGAAAGGGCTAAAAAAGGAATTTTTGGGGATCGATTAGGAGAAGATATCAATTGTATTATGCCATCGCCTGACAATTCTTTTACCTGACTTCTAGTCAAGCCTGTCTGCCTTGCCAGCATTATCTTGTCAGAATCCTTGGGATAACTGGCACAAATAAGACAAACAATGTACTATCACAGATATAGTAAAAGCGTTTAAAAAAAAATTAAATAAGTTCCAAAGTACGAGGACAAATGTGGCTAGTAGATTACGGATGAAGAAAATGTTCAAACAGCCAGGCACGAAGAATTGATACAGAGCTTTCAGGCAGTCCTCTTTGTGGTCGCCAGGCATGTTGGGTCATACCAAGCTGTTGGAGGGCTCTCTGTTGTCTGAGTTGCTGATCTACGTACCGGAGACGAGTGATTCCAACTACCTTACTATCTGAAGTTTCTTGCTCCCCAAGGCTTTTACGAGTTTCTCGAATTTGACCACTTATTGCATCACGCAAGCATCTGAAATGCCTGGAGATAGTCTGCAGGGCAAGTGTTGTGTATGGTTTTGCTGCCCCGCATCCTGCTATGACATCAAATGACGAGACCACAATCTGCATCTGATGATAATACTGTTTGTACCTTCTATCAACCTGCCACAGTTAAAACATTGTAAATCAGACCTTGTCTTGAAAAGGGTCTAATTCTGGACCATATCCGACACATAAACAGAATATACCATTCACCAACACCCGGAATATTAGTAATAGTTTGGGCAGGAAAATGTAATTCCTAGTAAGATAGGAAAAACAAAAATACAATCATTTATATAGTTCTGTTTTTGTACGTGTAGCCAGTATAAAGGATTGCACCCTCAAGCAAACATTGTTTCGAGATATCATTGAAGGCAATGGAGAATAGCCTTGCAATTACAAACTCATAATTGCAGCCATGTAACAAATCAAAGAATAACAGCACCATGCTTTATGATGTACCATAAGAGAAATGTTCCCTGTTACGATAAGACACTAGTAGCCTGTTTTTGTTATTAGTTGAGTTTAGTGATAATTATGCTCCCATGTCTATGTCCCAACTCCTAAATTACCATTTGAATAGAATTCCACTTACACACTGACTACAGAAATGTTCATAAGAAAGAGTCTGTGAACGGATTGCAGAGAGAGGACACAAAATATCACTTATATTCCACGTAGAGGAAACTCGAAATTAAATTTGAATACATCACGAAACAAATGAGACATATTTCTTACCTCATCCAGCATTGCTAAAAGCTTTGTCAATTTGGTCTGCAATTCTTGTTTCTCAGCGTGTGAAAGCTCACTTGCTGAGTTGCTGGACTCTTCAGGATTTGAAGGGCCATTCTTTGATCCATTGTCAACCTTCTTTGCAATGTTAATATCGTGCTCATCTGTGTATTGGTTTTTCTCTTTGTCAGGTTGTTTTAATGCTTTTCGAACATTAACAACTTCGTCAAGCAGTTGTTGTGCTGCTTTAAGGTACCTGGAATGGGGAACGGTTCTTGCAACACTAGTCATTCCATACGGTGACAAGTCTCCTTTAGTCAAGTCTTGATTCCCCCCGGGAAAACCTGGTGGCAGATATTCAGCATTTCTTGATAGTTCATCTCTGGATGATCCATTTCTATCATCACTTTCACCCATAACTGATATATTTGGACTTAAGAATGAAGCAAAGCCTTGATTGGGATTTAGATTCCGGTAGGGGATGGAGGGCATTTGAATTCTAGATGAAACTTGGGTGCCAAGGCTGAGAGATAAGCCCTGGCCCTGCAGGTTCTGCCCACCATGAAGAATGCTAGAAGGACAACCCATTGACTGCATAACCAATATCTCATTTCTACTATCCCTCCATGCATTGAAATCATGCTCTCCAATTCGTGATCCACTAAGATTTGATATTATCTGTTGCTGCTGTGGGGTTGAAGCTGAAGCTTCTGCAGGCTGAATTTCAATGCAGCTATTTTGCTGCTGAGAATTTCCATCCAAGGCATCAGAATATGATCCTGAATTCATATAAACCATCATATTGCCAGGAAGAACAGGTGCCTCCGCATAGGAACCAGGCAAATACATCATTGATGTAGCTTCTCTTTGACTGTTGGGACTTGTGAAATAAGTAGCCATTTATTTACTCCCAAGGCATTACACCTACATTTCAAAGTCCTCTGTTAACTGATATAATCAATGAAACAGCCCAAGTTAACAAAAGCTCTAAATGTGCACTGAAGCAACTCATGGCGCAGTCACTTTCACAAGAGGAAAGAAAAAGTACGAGGAGAATGGACGGATGAGTTGAAATGTTCAGTGCTTTACATATGAGTTTTTGTTCCACGTTCATAAAAGAACTGCTAATAGTTAGAATTCACCAAATAGGAAGGAATTCACAAAGCCTAGGCATTACAAGTATATATGAAAAACCCTGACGTAAACAGAAGCCATCATTATGAAACTTTTGAGTTACAATAGCAAACAATCAACAACCACAGATTGTTCAATCATCAAACACAAATTAAAACATGAAGAATAAATCCTTTCTTCAAATTTTCATCCACCACTCCTTGTGAGAAGATTTTCAAGGAAAAAGAAATTTTAATAGAAAGGACTTTTTTTTTTAAGAAAAGAAAAAGGTAAGTAGCAGTAAGGCCAATAACCCAAAACAATCTTACACAAAGCGCTGTCAAATTTACAAGCTGTGGATAAGAAGAACTTTGATACTAACACTTGAGAAAGATCCCGAGATAAACAACAACTCAATCAGCAGCAATAATAAGTCCAACAAGTCAAAAAGGATGATAAAACAAAGCAGGAAGCTAAGCTAGTTAACCCAGTTATCTGCAAATCCCAACAAATGGTCACTGAAAAAATAGAAGGAAGAATATTCATACCTTATAATATCCTCCACCTTCAAGCAGAGAGAGAGAGAGAAAGAGAATAAAAGAACAAAAATGAAAAAGAAATACTTACAAAATTTTTAAAAGAAAAGCATAATGAAAGAGATAAATGTCTACAGAAGTGAAGCAATAAAAAATTACCTGGAAACCAGCAACCCCTGTGGGTGTTTTGGGGAACAGAAAATCTCGAAGACACCAGTCGATGGGCTGATACACAAACCGATCCCAATACAACATAACAACAACAAAACTACACTTCCCTTTTCACGACACAACCCTAGGCATACAAATACAAGGACCATAATTAACACCTGGAAAAACATAAGAAAAATGAAAAGAGGAGAAAAAAAAAAACCTACCTTTTTGGTTCTTATTGAAAAAGAAAAGAAGGTGATAATTGAAAGCAGCAATGGATTTTCTCACTGTTGATTTTGTCTCTCATCATATATTCTCCATACATCACTCCATCGAAAACCCACGTGAGCATCTTTCCGTTTCTTCACTTTCTCTTCCTCTCTAACACAACTACCGTTGCTATGCTTGCTTCTCTCTACAAAAGGTGTACTCTTTAAAGCAAATGATAGCTTCCTCTTTCTAAAGCTATCTCGGTTTGACCTTGTTTTTCTTTGAAAGCCCCTACTTTTCAAGAGCTTTTTGATTGCTGCTTGAAATCCCAGTTGCAGCAGAAGCAGTATATTAGTAATAAATAAAATCGACCTCCCTCGTTCTTCCTGTTGTTATGACTATTGCTTCTGAGTATTATTGTTGTTGTTGTTTCTCGTCTTCTCTTATTACCGGTCTTGTTGTTGGTGGTGTTTGCTTAATTCTGGGTTTTTTGGCTGTTGAGGATTGAGTTTGGTTAAGGAGTTCAATCTCTAACCACCAGTTGGTAGACCTAAAACCCCCCCTAAACCCCTGCAAGAACTCAACTCACCACAGCCATCTCTCTTTCTCTCTCCCAGGCTGTCTCTCTCATCCTTCGGCTTGCAGGGTCTGGTTCTGCCTCAATATCCACCATACAATCATATTCTGTATTTTCTTTTCCTGTCTTAACTTATTATTGCTCGATATTAACTTGCTTACTTGGATTGTATGTATGTCAGTAAATATTATCTATTATACTTATTATGTGTTATTTCAGATTTTAATTTTTATATTGCAGGAGCAACATTAGGTGGCCATATCGCTCTATTTGTCCTTTAGTTCTAACTGCTATATTTCAATGTATTACAGAAGTAAGGTCACCCACAATGAGTTACACTTTTGGTGGATAGGTAGATTCCGAGACAGTTGTCCTTTCCAAGGTAAGCCTACGTCGAATAAAATTTGCACTATCATATTGTCAAAACCCTTGACACGTTTTACTTTGTTTTTTCTCCCTTAGCTTCGATAATTGTATACACTACAGTCTACACAACCCGCCTTAAAGTCTTATTATTATCAACATGTGATGGATACAACAGTCTCTTATGATTCGGGATACAAAGATCCTTTGATTGAAAACTTAAGAGGTAAATTTTGAGTTGTTAAGTTTTTAAAATTAGAAGTTATTTGACAGAAAGAAGAGTGAATTATGCTACTTATGGATGTTCGATCCTTTCTAATGATTAGACAAATAGGAGACAAGAATTTATTATTATTATTTGGTTTATTGTACAAATGACTCTATGTTTTTTAAATCTATTGATGCATCTGGCTTTATTAGGAATATTGAGACTTTGTTTGCAATATTTGATGAAGTTGTGAATGAAGTAGGGCCAAAAAAATATTATTCAGTTTATTACAGACAATAATTTCGCTTATAAAGCGACAGGAAAAAGGTTGCAAAATAAGTATAATTATTTTTTTAGACTCCTTATGTTACACATTACATTGACCTAATGTTGAAGAATATAGGAAGTCCTAGGTATTTTTTGTTATTAACGAGACTATGCAGAAAGTTAAAAAGGTGACTAAGTTTATCTATAATCGTGCATAGGTATTGAATTTAATGAAAAAGGAATTTACCAATGGTAGGGATTTGTGTCGTCCTACTTTGATAAGATTTTCAACAAATTTCTTATCACTTCAGTCTTTTATTACGATAAAAAAAAGACTTAAAATTGATGTTTACAGATGATAAGTGGATTGCATCTTAACATGCTGGGTCTAACGTTGGAGTAGAAGTTTGTAAAATTATACTAAAAGATAGAAAATTTTGGTTTCAATGTCAATTTGTTATCCGAGTTTGTGAGCCTTTGATAAGAGTGCTTTGCTTGGCTGATAGTGAAGAAAAGCCAACTATTTTTTTTATGCCATGGAGAGAGCGACGAAATAAATCAAAGCCAATATAAAACATAGGCCTTCTTTGTATACATCATATCTTTCAATCATTAATAAGTGAAAGGAAAAACAACTTTATTCTTCGTTATTTGCAACTGAGGTGTTTTTGAATCTTTATGTCTATTTTAAACTGGATCTTACTACACAAGCTGAAGTTAAAAGAAGAATGCTTTTAATTATTACAACAAGTGTTAGTATTGACGAGATACAAGATCTCTTAAGCTCACAAATGGAACTTTATTAGTTGTCTTATGGGGATTTTGGAATATCGATTGCTATTTAACAATTAGGAAAACTTTGTTCAGGTATTAATTGCTTCCTTTTTCTTATTTGTTCAAATTAATCATCACTTTATTTTGTTTATAATGTTACTTTTGTTATCTTACAATTTACAGTATGTTAGTTGGATCAATTCGAAAATGGTGTTTCATAATTGAAAAAATTTGCAATTTAGATTTTAAGTCAATGTCTGAGTACAACAAGTTGTGAACGAAACTGGAGCATATTTGAATTTATTCATTCAAAGAAAAGGAATAGATTGGAGCATAAAATGTTGAATAACTTGGTTTTTATTTGTTACAATTTAAAGCTTCAAGAAAGGTATATTATTATCATTATTAATTTTGATATAATTTCTTATAATTTTCTAATAATTAAATTTTATTATTTACTAAGAGTTTTAATAGTACAAGTAGTTCAATTGATTCAATTTTCATTAATAATATTAATCTTTTGGCGGATTGGATTTTTGAAGAACCAAATTTGGTAGACGTCATTGACTTTGAAGATAATCTTGGATGAGAAAGCATTGACATGTCATTTAGTGTATTAAATTTAAATGATAATGATGATAAAGTTCCTCTCAATAATGAAAATTTTATACCAAATGATAACTGAGATCAATGTAGTTAAAGCGGGTATCCTCCTGTAGACGATTGAATTGCGTTTCATATTTTTATTTTTTTCTTCTTTTAATTTTACTTATATTTGATGTATATATTAAATTCTATATATATAATGTAATTATAAATGTTTTTGTTGCAGAGTTTAACTTTTATTTAATTGTTTCCTCATCATGAACTCTTGTTGTAAATTGTAATAGTTTGAGAGTTAATGATATTTATTGTTTTTTATTGGATGTTTTGATGTAATTATTAGTTACTATATGATGAAATTGTATTATTGTAATATTTTAAATACTTTGTATTATTCTTAATTTTATATTTATATGATAATGATTGTATTTTTATATTAATTGTAGTTATTATTTATATGTAAAATATTTAAAAGTTATTGTTATTTCATATTAATTTTGATTATTATTTATTATTGTGATTTTTGAAGACAAGTTTAATGTAAATTTATAAAATATACAATATAATTGTACAATAGATTATGAAATATTTTGTAAAATTTTAAAAATTCATGAATTATTTTATAAATTTAAAAAATCAAAACAGATTTCGGTATTGACCGACATCGATCAAAGATCAGTATTAGAATTTAATTTAGTACCAAATTTAATACGGTATTCATAACTTTGAGTAGTTCTATTTTTCTTTTTTACTTTTGGGTTTCACTTGTCATGCAAGACATACATATAGTAACAGACCCAAAAAAAAAACTGAATTTATTTTTTATAATAGAACAATGATAGAAAATTAAATTAAGATTTAAATTAAATATTTGTGAAGTGTTATGGTTCCTTTTACACGTATTAAAAATTTTGAATTTAAATTAAAATTTGATAAAATATTATAATTTAATTGAACTTTTTATCTATTATTCTAATTCATAAAGGTTTTTTTCCCAGGAGTAGGTTTTAAGAAATTCAGTATTGTCCTTCACAGCGTAAATCCTCAACCATAGTGTACGATCCAATGTAACATAAATTTAGAATTTATCTGGCGGGTCTAGTGCTGACAAAGCATGTTAGTTGGATGAAATGCGTCCATGACGTGGAAAGATGGGAAACAGAAGTTTAAGTGCCAAATCCAACGGTTCACACTCGGCTATCATTCCGAATCTCATGTTACCACTCGTACTCGTTATGGTATGGGCTTCCGTAATCTTTGCATTCTTTTTCTTAATTTAATAAAATAAAATTTTCTTTTTAAATAATTTGCTACATTTAAGTGAAATCTTAAATTCATAAACTCTTATTCTCGAGTAGATATCACCAATTATTAAAACTATTCCTTCAGCTTCAACTATTCTCCTCTTTGCGTCGGAGGAAAGAAACTTTTTAATTGCCTATTTGTCTTTTTTTCAATTATTGTTTTAAGGAGACAAGAGCCCAATCCAAATTTAAAATAAAAATTAATGCATTCAATACTAATTTTGCACTTCTTATCAAATAGAATTATCCGCTTAAATGATTCCTTCATATTTAAATAATTTCTGGTTCCGGTTGCCAACGGCAGGAGGAACTGTCGTTGTACTTGTTAAACCATATTTTAAAGAAGTTAGTTCGGATTAATAAAATGGTTATTCGGTACCATGTTTATCAACAAACAATGAGTCCTCTTGACTTAAGGGGGTAGACTACGACTAGGCAAGCCTACAAGTGGAAATATCAATTTTGAGCGATCAACTGGAGTAAGAAGTCTACTATTCCCATTTATTGCATAAAAATAAGTGTTGGGAAATCCAAAAATTAGCAAGTAAGGCTAAAAACTCATTTTGAAATTTAACCTTTATAATAAAATACAGAACAGGTGTTTAAATTAAACCAAATATTTTTAAAATATTCAAATCAGATTGTAAGTAGATAAAAAATTTAACAAAATTAATTCTTTAACAATTAAATAGCATATCAATATTAACATGTTATTTTTATTTTTAAATAAAAAGTAAATCTTATTACTACATAATAAATAAAATTTATTGTCTGAAGTATATAGTAGTGAGAGTCTCATCGGTTACGGTATAAGCATTGGATTTGAACTAGTGACTCTTGCCACAAGAAAGTAACACTCTTACTGATGAGTTAAGATCGCAAAAAGAGAGAAATAAAACTCTCCGTTTCTATAGATTGTAAATGAAATATCATTTATAATTAATACTTTGATTAATTTTTAAAAGTTCATTAGGTGGCAGTGAAATTTATTTTTATTTAAAAATATAAAAATAATATCGTGTCAATATTAACGTAACATTTATCTAACGAATATTTAAATTCTATCAAATTTTTTATTTATTTAAAATATGATTTGAATACTTTAAAAATGTTAAGATTTATATTGAATATTTTAAAATGTTGAAATTTAAGTTGTATTTTATAATTTTATCATAAATGTTAGAGATTCAAAAAGTACATATACTTTTTGGTCGTGAATTTAACCGAACATATGGCAGTGGGGTAATCTATACTTGTCTCATTAGAGAAAACCTTCCGCTCTCGGTAAGTTGTGAGGTGAAGAGAATCGCATACGCTTGGACTTTGATGGAAAGCTTTTTCCACTTTCATACTATGATGATTTTCTCACTCATTACTCTCCAAAATCAAGGGCATTGTTTCCATTTGGTTGTCTAAAAATTTAAATTTAAACTGATTGATATTATTTGAGTCTGGCCGGTAGGGTCCAGATCATAAAATTTTTGAAGGTGGTGATGGGTCCTACGTTTATGTCTGGTAAGGACTTCACAAGAACCGCACAGCTATAATTTGTTACGTTTAATGAACATTTAATTAGTGTACCGGCTGACGTAGGACATGAGCTAATTTAGATGTCTCTATGTTTGTTTATAATTAATGGCAGGTAGGTCCAAATCCAATTCACAAAATCATCCAATTTAAAGTACCTTCGACATGTATTTCAGAGATTATATCCCACCAAATATCAAGCATATTTGTTTAGTATTAATATTCAAATTTATTAACAAAACTCATAATTGTAATACTTAAAAAAAGTATAAGTAAACTTATTTATACGTAATAATTATAGAGTTGTAATTATATAGAAAATTATTCTACACGAAGTTTGTAAACTATTACATGCATTCAAATATTAAAATAAAAACAGAATTAAGTTATTGACGAAAAATGATCAAACTTACAGAATTGAAGTTCCAACCAATACATATACAATCGGGAAAATATTAACCCGCATTGATTAGCTTTAAAGATAAAACAAAAGCAAATGATAGGAATAGGATGACATAGATAGCTTTCAAGTTGTTGCTAACAACTTTTTTCTTTTGAAACTTATCCCAAATCCAAAGGAAAGAGGCAGTTAGGTTTGTTGATAATAGCACCAAATCCTAAGGACCAAAGAAGACAAATAGCCGTGAGAAAAACAGGGGCTTGTCTGGAGGGTCTATTCATTGAGATGTGGATTTGGGGGCTTTTCACGAAAGAGGTTTGTTGTCCTTGGATTCCAATTCAGCGTAAACATAGATAAAGCCTAACTCTTTAATAAGGGTAATATTTTGATCTCTAATGATCCTTACTTGTTATGGTAATGGCTAGGGAAAACCGAAAATCTCGAGAGTCACTCACGCGTCTTTTTCTCTTCAGATTTTTTTCTGACACAAAGTGTATAAAAATGCCCAGTTACATTAAAAATCACGGTGAGTTGTGTTTTTAATGAATTCCTCCCCACTTTCTTTTTTTTTCTAGTTTTTTTTTTTAAATTTTTGCACCATTGGTGACTTTCAAGCTTTATAGAAAGGTTATCGTTAATTTAATTTCACAACAAGAATTAGGTTTAGTTCTAATGACAACATATTTAAACTTATAAAATCGATCGCCAACCAAATCAACTTGACTTAGGTTGATCAACCTCCAGAAGCCATCTTAATAATATTTAAAAAGTGCCGAGTTGTGTGATTACATTCATTGAATTTTGTCTTCAATTCTTTAGCATTAAGTTAAGATGTGGGGACACATAATTCATTAGTTTTTCCTTCAGCTATTTTGGATATGGACCAAACCGTACACGTAAATTCTCAAGTTCAACCACAAGAAATTAAAGAAAAATAACAATAAAAAGGGAATACAAAGATAATTGACTTCCTGGAGGCACGAACACGATAGCTGCTCTCATTCAATCATTACACCCTTGTTAATTGTCTAATTTAACATTTTCAGCAAGAACCTAGCTTGAGGACGTTAGTAACATCACCACAGTTGTACATCGTGTAGTCGAAGTTGTCTCTGTATGCAGGATTAGCTAGTTTACAGTCGAATGTGACGCCCCTTTTCAAATTCATTGGCATCTTAAGAACCCTTTAATTTGTTAAACATTCGACTAATTAAGCCTAACATAGATCATGGCTCAGTCTGAAAAGCAGGAAGCTTGAAGTTTCAAAGTAAATATTATCATGTTATGTATATAAATAGAAAAAAAAAGATAAAAATTCAATTTGGACACAGTCTCTTATAAAATAAGGTTTCAATGACAGCTAATACTAATGAAAAACATTTCAATAGAATCATACTACAAAATTAGGGCTATAGAGACCCTCCAAATTTTTTAAAGGCTTGGATTTCTTTGATTTGTTCATATAATAAATGTCTTGTAATATCTAATTTAATAAATTATTAACGGGTCCATCAGGTAAGCCCAGAGACGGAGCCATATTATGGAGAGGGAGGTTATAGCCCCCCTTTTAAATATATATATTTTTAAATTATCTATATAATTAAAATTTTTAAAATTATAAATATAAATAGCCCCTTTAAAAATATAAGTGTCCCCTTTAAATATTAACCCCTGATCTCTCTTAAAATTGAGTCTGACTTCATCCATGAGTAAGCCCCGGCCAGCACGTAGACATGTAGACGCAAACTTGCCTTGATAGGCAAACTGATTTGGATATTTTTTTTAATAAAAATACAATTAGTTTAACTATATTAGGTTGCCAGCTGTGATGTACCTAACGAGTTTAGTCGATAATCAATAATTGTCTAACTAATGAAACATTAATCATAGTTTTTTGCCGACGACTCGGTTGATGTTTATTAGACACGTAAATGTCATTTTAATTATATGATTAGTATGACATGATTGATTGCTGGAGTTTAACACTTGGCTTTTTGGTGGTACTGCGTGGGCGCTTAAAAATGATATTTAATTTTGAGGTATGGACAGTGGGTCCCATGTCAGCTTTTAGAATCGAAACCACAATACAGAAATGATTCCCAAGGGGAAAAAAACAGTGACTTCAGCTATGACAAGAAGTGGGCCCTACCTGGAAAATGCCTTGTAAGTCTCAAGTGGTGTTTAAGTCTAGGAGGCCTTTTGTCTTATTGGAGGAAGCGCTATGGCTTTGCCAAGGGTTCTGAATTCTAATTATTCAAATTCTATTATAATTGATTTTTCTATCACTTTAAATATATATTAAATCATTCAGTTTATATTTTAATATAAATTTATAAATTACACATAAAAATAAATTATTTGATAAGCCTTAGCTTTAGGCGAGTAAGAAACGAAATGATGCATTTGTCTTTCAAAGGGAACTAGAAACTTGAGGTAAATTTCAGTAGGACTAAGTGATGTCGGAATTCAATTGTATGCTTTCGTTGAAGTTTAAGATTGAGATCGTACTGTCGTGCCATCTTTCTGCTGGTCATGTTAGACAGCTAAAGATTCCTGAGTGTGATTTCTGGCCCTTTTACTGTTTGGTTGAAAACTTGGAAGCAAGTTAGATTCCAGAACTGGATGTTAGGCTAGTAAGTACTTATTTATTGTTTGTTTATTTCACTATGAACTAATTAATTTATCCTTTAAAAAAAGATTCCGAGAATATAAGTTTAAGTATTCTTTTTCTTTTTTTTTTGCAAAAGAATACTAAAACTTGCATATCTGATCTATGTTTCTTTCCCTTAATTATTATTCAGAGAAAAATGATATGATTTCCTCGGTGACTTGCTCTGCGTTCTCCTGCGGTATAAAATGGTGGCCCTCGATGATGATCAGTACTTGAAATTTGGGTACTACAAGGCTCTTGAAAGCTTGTCCACTAAGGTAGTCCTTTGTCCCAAATGATTGAAGGCCCACGTCCTTGTCATTGAGCATGAACTTGGTGGGGATAATAATTTTTAGCTCCTTGCCATGATCCAAAAACCTCCCACTTCCTAGTTCCTATGCATAAGCGTTGAATTGAACCATGTATGATTGGTTCTAAGAAACAGGGAAAACCATATCAATGATCATACGTTCTTACAAGTTACATGTCCATGACACGGTAGTAGTTCAATGCTCCTGTGCTTGGAACTTGCTGGCACGAAACTGAAGTTCTTCATTCATCCGTGAAGGCAAAGAAGACAGCGTCTCTCTCAAGAAATTCAATTCCTGGAGGAGCTGCCAGAAGATTGGGAGCATTAACAAACAAAAACTTCTTCAATACCCTAGTGAACGATTTCTGTGCTCGTCCCAGCTCCTACAGCTCATTTTTAATTTCTACATAAACTCCAATTTCAGAAAACAACTAATAGTGGGATTGTACCAGAAATTGACAGGCAGAGAAGCCTTCACCAAATATGTCATTAAGGAATTTAATGGGTTTGAATGCTGGAGAGCCTGGCCTGTAAGGGACACGTAGAGTAGCAAGAGATGCCAAGCAATTTCTGCACACGCAAATGCCTGTTCAAGGACCACATTGTGTTTATTTGGCAAAAGCAACTATGCAAGCAATAAAAAGAATGTGTCTGTGCTTTTTGGTCATGGAAGTGTGTTACTAAACCCACTTGTATTTGTCTACCCTCTTTAGTCTATATTCTGCCTATATATCACCCCGCATGTAAAAGATCAAAACTAGTGGTTTAGGCTTTCAAACACTCTCAAAATCACGTTTTGATGGTCTGGTAGTTGCACAAAACGACTACATATCATTTGTTAATGGAAAGATTCACATACAACAAATAATAAACTGGTGTTTTTACTTTTGATAGTATCAACCATTAGCAAGAGGTGTGATATAGTCTGAAATTGCACCTAAATACTTATCCAATTTCTCAAAGGCATCGAGTTCATATTTCTTTCATTCTCATCTTGTCATGCTTCGATAATCAAGCATCCTAGATTCTTTATTCCATGTCATGAGCTGTTTGTTATCATTAGACTTCACTGTATTATGCAACTAATTAATAAATTAGTAAATTTATATAAAATATGTAAGATACGAATTATTATATATATTTAAAAATTTATTAGCGTGGATTCGAAAGTTTATTGTAAGAGCTGCAGATTCTCAATTATCAAATGAAAAATAGGAAGCAAAAAATTCATTAAGTATAATAATAGAGAGACACCTTCCCTTGAATGAGAGTTCAAACCTAAGTGCATAACATAATTGGCATCCCAAGTTGGTCGAGAAGACGAATCAAGTATCCAACAATATGGAAAACAGTGTACGAGAATGGGTCTCCGAGTCTCCATAGCTCCATAAGCAGCCAAGTGATTGAGTTGGGAAATTCAGGAAGTCCATGAACAAGTTGGTAACCGCATTTAGAGAGAAGAAAAGATGTGTATCTTATTTACAAACCCAGTTGCAGGTATATATACATTATCAGAGGAAAAGCAAATAGAATAGCTACAACACTATTAACTGTCAACTAACTAACTATACAGCTACTAGTTACCCTACGTGTTACTTTCACACTCCCCACTCAAGTTGGAGATGGAGAAGAAACCAATCCCAACTTGACACCAATATTGTTGAACTGAAGAACTGCTAATGATTTGGTAAAAACATCCGCAACCTGCTCATGTATTGTAACATAACATGGATGAATAAACCCTTCCTTATACTTGTTTCTCACAATATGACAATCAATTTTTAGGTGTTTAATCCTCTCATGAAACACGGGATTAGCTGTGATGTGGAGAGCAGATTGATTATCACACCAGAGATCAATGGGAAGTGGAATCATCACCCTAAAATCCTGGAGCAAATACGCAAACCATTGAAGCTCACACACTACGGTACCCATGCTCCTATATTCGGCTTAATAACTAGATCTAGAAACTGTAGTTTGTTTTTTTACTCTTCCAGCTGATCAAGGAGTTACCTGACGCAGAACGGAACAAGAACGTTTAGACTCCATTCAGGAGTTTAATCAATGTCGTTTGATTGGAAGAAAAGAGAAACAAGAATGACAAGCGATCTTGAAAGAACGACAAAGCCGAATTCTAGAATGAAATTTGTTTTCTGAAAATCGATGATGTCTCGAAAACATAAATAAGGCCTATTTATAATGGCCAAAAACCCTAATCCAAATCCTAACAAGATTAGGAAAATAAAAGACAAAAAAATAGAAATAGAAAATTAGTTTTTTTTGGCCCCTAAATAGAATTTAAGCCTTTTTTCGCATCCTGCCGCAAACCTTGTCGCGGTCAAGATCTTCCATGTAATCCAAGGCTAACTGGTCCGCATCATTCCCTTCCACTTGTAAAGAACTCGACCTCGAGTTACCATCATCAGGGTGATAAAGGTAAAGATCCGCCATGTTAAACGTCTTGGATATCTTCATATGATCTGAAAGGTCAAGAACATAAGCATTGTCATTGATCTTCTGAGTTATATTGAAAGGACCAATCTTCTTTGGATCTAGCTTTTGCTGTCCTCTTCCACGTTCCTTCCGCAAGTACACCATAACTTGATCACCAACCTTGAAGGACTGGAAACGTCTATGCTTGTCAGTGACAATCTTGTACTTTTCATTAGACTCCTTCAGGTTCTGCCTCACCTGTTTAAAAATATCAACATGCTGGTTGGCCAAATTGTTAGCTGCAACACTAGGAAGAACACCTGCAGGAAGTGCAATAAGGTCAATTGTCTGTGCTGAAGCCTTCTTGTAAACAATATCAAAGGGAGTCTTCTTAGTAGAGTTGTTAACAGAACTATTGTAAGCAAATTCGGCTTGAGGAAGAGCAAGATCCCAAAAAGTCTTCATATCGCTGCATATGTAACGCAATAGATTGCCAAGCGTGCGATTCACCACTTCTGTCTGTCTGTCTGTTTGAGGATGTGTCATACTACTGTAACAAAGTTCAGTGCCAAAACGCTTCCACAGAACAGTCAAAAAATGAGCAAAAAATTTCACATCTCGGTCAGAAGTAATTGTTTTGGGTATGCCATGCAAACGAACAATCTCTTGGAAAAACAATTTGGCAACATAAGATGCATCACTAGTCTTCTTGCAAGGAATGAAGTGTGCCATTTTTGAAAACCTGTCAACTACCACATAAATAGAGTCAGAACCACATTGGATACGTGGCAAACCAAGAATAAAATCCATTGACAAGTCTTCCCAAGTATGACTGGGAATAGGCAATGGGGTGTATAGCCCTGTGTTCTGCGAATGACCCTTCTGTGTTTGACAAACTCGACATTTTGAACCATCTTCCCTGTTTCTCTCTTCAGCTATGGCCAATAGTAACGCTCTTCCAACCCCGCAATAGTCTTGTCACGACCTAGATGCCCATATTCATGAATTTCTCGAATCAACAATTCTCGCAATGAGGAATGAGGAATACACAACCTGTTTCCTTTGAACTTCATGTATCGTAAACCCATCAGTAGGTTCACGATTCTGTACTTGCTGCCATATCTCCACGAAATCTACATCCTCTGTAGCACCCCACTCCCGCCAAACCCGAACTCGATATCGATGGTGATATCCGAGTCCGTGCCCCGCGAGGGTGGTGTACTAGAGCAATCACTACAATTCAAAACTCAGAAAATATTTCTCTTTTAAACAAAGTCAATCACATGTGTGGAAATCAGTAATAATTTGCGGAAATACAATGCACATAAAACCGTACTACTCTAACGCAGACGTGAACTGATCCCGACATCTGACTCTGACCCGCTTGCAATAATCATACTCCCGTTTGTCCAACGGGGTATTCTTCAATCCCTGAAAAATAATTGCAATGTTGGGTGAGTTTGCGAACTCAATGAGAAACCATCATCGATGGTTCACCCAACTCATGCATATATACTCAATATATCACATATATCACAATTCACAGTCTAAACACTATCAGGCAATCTCATATTTTACTATAATCACAATTTAAACATATCACTGAGCAATTATCACATTTCACTAAATATCTCAGGCACTGCCACTTTTACACATATAAGGCGTATCGCCTTTCACACTATTCACACAATTTATCACTCATACGCATTCTCTATTTCACTACATAGTCGATGCATATGTATCTGATTCTCATTTTATGTCATTTGTTGTGACTGAGCATTTTCACTGTCCCGATTCGGGCACTTTTCGCACTGATCACATTATCGGCGAGTAGGAGAGCCCTCTGGGTATGCACTACTGCCCACTCACATACGGGATAGGAGAGCCCTCTGGATATGCACTATTCCCTTTTACACTAATCACATTTTAGGCAAGTAGGAGAGCCCTCTGGGTATGCACTACTGTCGTTATGGCCCTAGGCCCTTTCACTAATATCGAACTCAAAGCTCTAATCACTAAGCTCCAGTCACAACTGTTATTTTACCGCTTATTATTTTGCTAAGCATTCACTCACATTTACACAGTCACTAGCACTTATCGACATATATCTATCACTTCACTCACTTATCACAGTTGGGACGCTACTCATAATTTTATACACTCAATCACAGTCACAGATGTTCACATTGCACAATCAATTACATATATCTCATTTCACTACACTTATCACATTCAGAACATTATTCACAGTCTCAGCACATTTATCTCACCGCTATAATCACTCACACTTGCACAATCACTAGCACATATATTTATATATCACTTTACTCGCTTATCACAATCGAGCACTTACTCATAATTTCATACAATGAATTCACAATCACAAGTATTTTCACAATCTCAAAGCACATGTATTTCATATTTATAACACTCACATGGATCTCACTTTTCACATTCACTAATACTCACATTTCTATCAATATGTCACTTCATTCGCTTATCACAAGTATTCACATTTATAACATATTTCACATGTATCTCATTTCACTACACTTAACATACTCAGAACACTTATTCACATTCTCAGAGTATTCACTTATAATCTTAACACATTAGTCTCACGACTATAAACGGTCACATTCACGCAATCACTATCATCTATCGCATTTAGCTCAATCACTTTACATTTATATCACTCACTTTAACACTTAATTCATACACATATTCACAGCACATTTAATCATATAAAAGCTGAGGAACCAACTAGGTTACTCACCGCACTTCGAAGCTACACACGGAAGTACCAAAGAATGTCCGTGGATTTGTCGATCCAACGGTGCCTCTATAACAATACAACGAATTCTCATCACTATATGCTCAATCAATTGAATTCACTAATGCACATGTCTCAATTTGAAATTGTATGATGCATGATCATGATTTTCCAGCGCTCTTATCTAATTCCACTATCTCTCACTTCACAATCAGAATTCACTATTCACTAAGTCAATAATATCCATTGACTCCAATTAGTCAAGACATAACTCTTAAGTTGCACTATGAACTGTCATAGACTCTCCTTCGATAATCGCTATCTCACTAATTCACATTTGAACTCTTAGTCTCTACCACACTCGTAGACCTCTTTCTCTAGTTTATAACGAATCAAGGTTCATCTCAAGTGGAGGTCTACACTAAAAGTTATGCTCAAAAGATTAAACTCTTCCACTTCAGAAACTATCCCTTCGCCGCGACGCACAGATCCTTGTCGCGACGTGGGAAGCTCGCTCGTCGCGACGTGGAGACCGTTCGTCGCGACGCACCAGTCCACGCTCGCCGCGACGTCCACGAAGTTCGTTGCGACGAATAAGTTTAATTATTCGTCGCGACGTAACCCTCAGCGCCTCTGCGCTCGTCGCGACGTTCGAGCTGGTTCGTCTTCTCCGATCGCTCTTTCCGCCATTAATACTATTTAAACTCAATATTAATGCTCTCAACTACACATTCTAACTCATTTAACACCACAAATGCCATAAATAACCATAAATATAGCATTAAACACATTAAGACTTACCAATTCACAAATCCGATGGAAACCCTAAGTCGCAAACGTCGAAATCCTCCAAGCTTCAATCTCCCTCTGGTCTACTCTCAACCCAGCAAAAGCATCACCCTCTCTCAATCACAAGCAAAACCTCAGTCACAATGAAGAGAAATCAACGAAATCTCAAGGGAAGAGGAATGAAATCGCCAACGGTGGGAGGAAAGGGGAAAGAAGAGAAATGGGGTTTTTTCTCACTTTCACTTGCTCTTATATATATATATATAGGGTTTAATTTAAACCTATAAATCACAATCCTCAATTGCATTCAATCTCGCCTCTAAATTCCACCGCTCATCGCAAAAATTCTCAAACTCGCAAATCTAAATTTTCGCCATAAGCCACTCACTTTCGGACCGAGATCCAATCTATCATCTCTAGGTCATTTTTCCGGTCCAAACACTTAACTCTAAAAATTCTGGAAAATCCTCCTAAATCCACAAAAATATAAAACACTCGATCTCATACTCAATTTTCAATTTCCCAGAACGCTATAACTCAATTCTCATGCTAACTCAAATACACAACCCAATATTCTTAAATTCTCAATCACATCACAATTTCACAAATTTAACTATTCAATTCAATCAATAGATCATATCTCAGAATTCACAATTCAACTCATAATCACAATTAAATCTGGAATAATCATGAATGCATGATACTAAGATGCATATGCAATTAACTCAATTAATCTCATTTATCATCGATGCAAAACTCACTATACGTGCAATTCAATCATGAATGCACTCATCGCTCAAACCATCCAATTACCGATATGCCCATCACACGTAGTAACGGATGTTACAATTCTCCCCTCTTAATTAAAATTTCGTCCCGAAATTTCTTATATACGATTGATCAGGAAGGTGGGGAGTCGCTTCACTCATTAATTTTCTGCGCTACTCAGCAATTTCTGCCAATGAACTGAAAACTATACGATCAATTAACCACTCACTTTTTCCGTATTTCGACACTGTCTCACTATTTCATTAAAATTACTAATAATTCGTCACTTTCAATATCACTAACACGTATCTCGGATCCTAACAATGTTTCCAAATCTTGTCTATGCAACAATTTGGATCCGACACCTCTTTTACCGAATTACCAATCCATAGCTCAATTCACATCGCAGTCACATAAAGGTCACTTATCACAATTTCAGCTACTCTGATTTACACTCTCATTTTCATCTAAGTGCATCTGTACCGCAGTGATACACTTGGAAACATTTCATTTATCGATTAACAGATTATATCACTTTAGTGTTAAAACACTAATCTCATAAGATTCCGATAACCTCAATCCACTCAAATTGTTTCCCTTTCCTAGGACTTCTCAATTCTATTTCGAATTCAATTACTCATTAACATAATACACTACACTCATAAAGCAATTTCTGAACTCGCAATTCAATCTAGGCTCCACATCAATCTCATGTCCCTATAAATTTCAAACACAGTAGTTTCACATTTATCTCCAACAGTCAGGGCCGTTGGTCACTTTCACATATAATCATACGACTTTTCATTCATGTTGGACCATCAATTTCTCTTTCGATGCACTTTACGCCAATATAAGGCTCTGATCACTCTATGCAATTTCTCTAACAGTCTCTTTCTTAATTACACTTTACATCTCACTATCCTCAACAATAGGAGTCAGTTTCAATTCTTCAATAAGGTTCACAAATTTCAACACCCCATATAGGTCTTTGCCAATCCTTTATCTACACAATTGATTTGGAATTTCGATAACTCATACCACTTTTCTTTTTACCCTTTACCAGATTGACAATTAACACTTAACAATAACACACTTATACGCTATTGAATTTCTGCTCATTCCATTTTATTGCATCACTGTCTTAACTTTGCGACTACACAATCGTTTAATCTCTTTTACTATCATCAGTCATACCATTCACACATTTCCCTCAAACAGTTTATCAAGGCTTAAGCCAGGAAATCTTTGACACTTTTCTGGACAGATCCAGCACTTAGTTAGTTCCCAATAACTCCAAATCTCATATGCATATATTCTTGGGAAATTTCACATTTTATCATCATTTCTATCATCATCAGGTCTCCCGATATGCCATACTCGAATACTAAATCATTCACTATTCATTCGATCTGATTAAGATTCACTCTTATGAATCTTGCATGATTTACAATTTCTCAACTATGCTAAATTATCTTCTTCACTTATAAATATATTTAATCGATCATCACTACTCATAGTCACTTCCCAATTAAAATACAATAGAAACACTTTACTCTTCAATAGTACAATAATTTCCTTTCCCTTAGTTCTCCACATAACTCAATTTATTGCCATCATTACACATTGGTTTGTTAACACCTTCTTCATATCTCTTTTGTACTTTCAGATCACAATTACACAAAATATACACGAACCTATATTCTTCTCATATTCGCAATTAACATTTCCTTGATATTCAGTAATTCTCTTACACAATCAGAGTCGCCTCACCAACATAATGTACACATTTTCAGTAACATATGGTATCTCTTACGCTTGAGTCTTCGCTAGGATGAGGACTCCAAAAATTAACTTTCACTTCATTTCAAGGTGTATCTCTTCAATGATCGCTCTCAAATCAAATTATCGGATCAACTAAGCCTTATCATTCATTAACACTGTTCATCAAAACGTTGTCAATCCACTACTTCTCATCACTATTTATCAATCACTCCTAATACCTCGAAAAGGTCGATTTTCGATTACGCATAATTTTTCCCAATAAGAGCAGTTCACACCATGCCTTACAAGATCAGAACATCTCTTATAATAAGGCTCTGCAGGACACTTAAACAATTCCATTTACTTTAATATTTTGAACGCATCGTTATAATCATCACATCATATCGGAGTATACACTCACATCAATTGACTCATTAGTAGCCTATACTACTAAGAACATTTTAATCTCATTTTACTCTCGATAACCTTTCTCTTGTTGGTGCCGGTTCTCAATTGTTAATAGTCTCACTTCTTTCTCAATTGATCGCTACAAGCATTATTGTGCCTTGCCTTAACTCATCTCGAGCTTGGGGCCACAGGGATAATAATCGGAGCTTATTTAATAAGCCACCTAATCCCCTCCTAAAACATATTCACTTATGCCCAATCGTTTCACCCATAAGGGTGATCCCACTATCAAATGTACACTTCCAGTGACAATCAAATATGAGCTCAACAACTTTCCTTTTTGCACCCGACCTCGCGTGAGAGGATCGAATACAATTTCTATTCATTTCCAATTGATCACTATAAACACTTTCATTCTATAAGAATCAAACTGGCAATTATCCGCTAACTCATTAATTTCTTCTCATGCCATCTCACAAATAAGACACTTACGCTCCATGTTTCCTCTTGTCACGGGGCTCCATGATCAGGTGTGTATTCACTTAGGCAGATCAGCTGAACCCTAATCACTCTTTCATCTACTATTATCAGTATTTTACACTTTAATCTTTTCATAATTGTCTCATACTCACGAACTTTTCACACTCAAATCAATATTATCACTGTATACAGTCATTCTTGATTTCTTGCTAAGATCATTGATTCTCAGTCATAAATCATGATTTATAACCCTCATCACAGTAATCAATCCCAATTGCAACTTCTCTATATCATGGAACACTAATGAACAGTTTACACACTTTAGAACACTGCACACGCTTTACACAGTTACACTATGCCACAGCATCAAACATTTCGATTCACAATTAGCACATGTCATACGCGTTCACAATTTTACTTCACAATCAGATGCATAATGTACACAACTTCCTTCTATCACATTTTCACACATTATCATTTTCCTCACTATTTTTAACCGCTTAAACAACTGATACATGCTTATGCGGTGACTCATATGCTAGATCGGGGATCGATTGTCACCGTCATTGTGATATGACTTAGATGCATGCACTTGACACATTTTCGAAAGCCCATATAAGATTGTACTTACGGGCTCGATACCATTAAATGTAGCACCCTCCTCCGCAGACCAACCCGATATCGATGGTGATATCCGAGTCCGTGCCCGCGAGGGTGGTGTACTAGAGCAATCACTACAATTCAAAACTCAGAAAATATTTCTCTTTTAAACAAAGTCAATCACATGTGTGGAAATCAGTAATAATTTGCGGAAATACAATGCACATAAAACTGTACTACTCTAATGCAGACGTGAACTGATCCCGACATCTGACTCTGACCCGCTTGCAATAATCATACTCCCGTTTGTCCAACGGGGTATTCTTCAATCCCTGAAAAATAATTGCAATGTTGGGTGAGTTTGCGAACTCAATAAGAAACCATCATCGATGGTTCACCCAACTCATGCATATATACTCAATATATCACATATATCACAATTCACAGTCTAAACACTATAAGGCAATCTCATATTTTACTATAATCACAATTTAAACATATCACTGAGCAATTATCACATTTCACTAAATATCTGAGCATCGCCACTTTTACACATATAAGGCGACGCCTTTCACACTATTCACACAATTTATCACTCATACGCATTCTCTATTTCACTACATAGTCTGATGCATATGTATACAGATTCTCATTTTATGTCGCTGTTGTGACTGAGCATTTTCACTGTCCCAATTCGGGCACTTTTCAGACCGATCACATTATCGGCGTAGTAGGAGAGCCTCTCAGGTATGCACTCATCGCCCACTCACATACGGGATAGGAGAGCCCTCGGATATGCACTATTCCCTTTACACTAATCACATTTTAGGCAAGTAGGAGAGCCCTCTGGTATGCACTATCGCCGTTGTATGGCCCTAGGCCCTTTCATCGATATCGAGCTCAAAGCTCTAATCACTAAGTTCGAGTCACAACTGTTATTTTACCGCTTATTATTTTGCTAAGCATTCACTCACATTTACACAGTCACTAGCACTTATCGACATATATCTATCACTTCACTCGCTTATCACAGTTGGGACGCTACTCATAATTTTATACACTCAATCACAGTCACAGATGTTCACATTGCACAATCAATTACATGTATCTCATTTCACTACACTTATCACATTGAACATTATTCATAGTCTCAAAGACATTTATCTCACCGCTATAATCACTCACACTTGCACAATCACTAGACATATATTTATATATCACTTTACTCGCTTATCACAATCAGAGCACTTACTCATAATTTCATACAATGAATTCACAATCACAAGTATTTTCACAATCTCAAAGACATGTATTTCATATTTATAACACTCACATGGATCTCACTTTTCACATTCACTAATACTCACATTTCTATCAATATGTCACTTCATTCGCTTATCACAAGTATTCACATTTATAACATATTTCACATGTATCTCATTTCACTACACTTAACATACCGAACACTTATTCACATTCTCGTAGTATTCACTTATAATCTTAACACATTAGTCTCACGACTATAAACGGTCACATTCACGCAATCACTATCATCTATCGATTTAGCTCAATCACTTTACATTTATATCACTCACTTTAACACTTAATTCATACACATATTCACAAGACATTTAATCATATAAAAGTCGAGGAACCAACTAGGTTACTCACCGCACTTTCGAGCTATGACTGGAAGTACCAAAGAATGTCCGTGGATTTGTCGATCCAACGGTGCCTCTATAACAATACAACGAATTCTCATCACTATATGCTCAATCAATTGAATTCACTAATGCACATGTCTCAATTTGAAATTGTATGATGCATGATCATGATTTTCCAGCGCTCTTATCTAATTCCACTATCTCTCGCTTCACAATCAGAATTTACTATTCACTAAGTCAATAATATCCATTGACTCCAATTAGTCAAGACATAACTCTTAAGTTGCACTATGAACTGTCATAGACTCTCCTTCGATAATCGCTATCTCACTAATTCACATTTGAACTCTTAGTCTCTACCACACTCGTAGACCTCTTTCTCTAGTTTATAACGAATCAAGGTTCATCTCAAGTGGAGGTCTACACTAAAAGTTATGCTCAAAAGATTAAACTCTTTCACTTCAGAAACTATCCCTTCGCCATGACGCTTACGGATCCTTGTCGCGACGTGGGAAGCTCGCTTCGTCATGACGTGGAGACCGTTTCGTCATGACGCACCAGTCCACCTTCGCCGCGACGTCCACGAAGTTCGCTTGCGACGAATAAGTTTAATTATTCGTCATGACGTAACCTCAGCCGCCTCTGCGCTCGTCGCGACGCTCGAGCTGGTTAAATCTTCTCCGATCGCTCTTTCCGCCATTAATACTATTTAAACTCAATATTAATGCTCTCAACTACACATTCTAACTCATTTAACACCACAAATGCCATAAATAACCATAAATATAGCATTAAACACATTAAGACTTACCAATTCACAAATCCGATGGAAACCCTAAGTCGCAAACGTCGAAATCCTCCAAGCTTCAATCTCCCTCTGGTCTACTCTCAACCCAGCAAAAGCATCACCCTCTCTCAATCACAAGCAAAACCTCAGTCACAATGAAGAGAAATCAACGAAATCTCAAGGGAAGAGGAATGAAATCGCCAACGGTGGGAGGAAAGGGGAAAGAAGAGAAATGGGGTTTTTCTCACTTTCACTTGCTCTTATATATATATATATAGGGTTTAATTTAAACCTATAAATCACAATCCTCAATTGCATTCAATCTCAGTCTCTAAATTCCACTGGCTCATCGCAAAAATTCTCAAACTCGCAAATCTAAATTTTCAAGCCATAAGCCACTCACTTTCGGGACCGAGATCCAATCTATCTGTCTCTAGGTCATTTTTCCGGTCCAAACACTTAACTCTAAAAATTCTGGAAAATCCTCCTAAATCCACAAAAATATAAAACACTCGATCTCATACTCAATTTTCAATTTCCCAGAACGCTATAACTCAATTCTCATGCTAACTCAAATACACAACCCAATATTCTTAAATTCTCAATCACATCACAATTTCACAAATTTAACTATTCAATTCAATCAATAGATCATATCTCAGAATTCACAATTCAACTCATAATCACAATTAAATGCTGGAATAATCATGAATGCATGATACTAAGATGCATGTGCAATTAACTCAATTAATCTCATTTATCACTGATGCAAAACTCACTATACGTGCAATTCAATCATGAATGCACTCACTGTTCAAACCATCCAATTACCGATATGCCCATCACACCGGTAACGGGATGTTACATCCTCAGTATAAAGATCCTTTAGATACTCAAATCCCACAACCTTTTGACTTACTGTAACCAATAAAGTTGCTCTTCTACTCAATGCATCTGCGACCTTATTTGTAACACCAGTTTTGTATTTGATGATATAATTAAAAGCTCCCATATAGGTTGCCCAACGCATCTGCATCTTGTTTGCATGCTTCTGAGTCGGCAGATGAATTAATGAATTATGATCTGTATGGACAATGAACTCTCACCCCATAAGATAATGTTCCTACGCCTTGAAAGCTAAAAAAATTGCATAAAATTCCTTCTCATAAGTACCCCACTTCTGCCTAGCTTCATTCAACTTTTCACTAAAAAATGCAATGGGTCTACCACATTGAGATAAAACACCTCCAATTCCAACACCACACGTATCACAATCAACCTCAAACAGTTTATCAAAATCAGGTAAAGCAAGAATAGGAGCAGAAGTAAGCTTATCTTTAATCTCCTCAAAGCTTTTGTTGGCGGCTTCAGTCCATTTAAATTTCTGAACTCTCTCTTTCTTCAAACAATCAGTAATCGGAGCCACAATACTACTAAAATTTTTGATAAACCTCCTATAAAAAGTAGCAAATCCATGAAAACTGCGAACTTTCGTAATAGTTTTAGGAATGGGCCAGTTTTGAATTGCTTCTACTTTCTTGTCATCTACATGAATCCCTTCTGAGCTAACAATATACCCAAGAAACAAAACTCTTTCTGTCATAAATGTGCACTTCTTCAAATTGATAATCAACACATTTCCTTCTAAAGCTATCATAACCTCTCGAAGGTGTTGTACGTGCTCCTTAATACTGCGACTAAAAATTAAGATATCTTCAAAATAACCAACCACGAATCTGCATAAGAAAAGGCGTAGAACCTGGTTCATAAGTCGCATGAACATGCTTGGTGCATTCGTCAACCCAAATGGCATAACCAGCCACTCATATAAGCCTTCCTTAGTTTTAAAGGTTGTCTTCCATTCATCTCCCTCCTTCATCCGAATATGATGATAGCCACTTTTAAGATCAATCTTTGAGAAAATTGTAGAACCAAATAGCTGATCCAGCATGTCATCCAAGCGAGGAATAGGAAAACGGTATTGAACAGTAATTTTATTGATGGCTCTACTATCAACGCACATTCTCCAACTACCGTCTTTCTTCGGTACCAGTAACGCAGGAACTCCACAAGGACTTATGCTCTCACGGATGTGTCCCTTCTTCAACAATTCTTCAACCTGTTCTTGCAGAATTTTACTCTCTTTTGGGCTCATCTTGTAATGGGGCAGATTAGGCAATGTAAAACCCGGAATGAAATCAATCTGATGCTGAATATCCCTTAAAGGTGGGTGATAACTTGCATTTTTTTCACGTTAATCCTTTTTGTTTCATGTTCTTTTGATAGACTTTTGTGATGTTTTGTTTATGTTTCCACGATAATTTGTGTCTTTGCATGTTCTAGGTGACGAAATACAAGGTGATGTGATTTGGACTGAAATTGACAAAATGAAAAGCAATAAATACAAGGAGGTCACGCAATGTATGAGGGACAACGTTTTAAAGGAGAAAATCAACTCATAAGAGAGGGATTAAATCAAGGCAACGTGGAGAACGCATGAAGCAGCAGGCATGTGGGACTCTAAATAAATGAGGGCAACAAATGAATTAAAGAGTAGAAGGCATTAGGCGGGCGTGACCAAGGAGAAACGTGACTGACGCAACAAATTAAAAAGCACAATGGACACATCAAGAGGGACGACGTCGCTGGAGAAGAACGCTACACGTGGAAGGGCTTTTAAATGGGTTAAAGTTTATTTGGAGATGGGGGCCCACTTCAATGAATGAGAAGGGAACAAAAACCTAGGGAGCAAGAAAAAAAGGATAGTGGACGGCAACTTTGAGAAGGGAGTGACGGCAGCAGCAAGAAATAATAAGAAAAGCCACAGTAGAGGAGGACAGGCGTGAACGACGTGGAGACTGAGGCTCTGGGCTGACTATTCTTTATCGGGGGAGGATAGCTTTTGTTGGGATTAATCTTTGATATTAGAGACCAAGAGTGAAGACCAGTTGCGGCAACTTAGAGGAGAATAGTGGATTGACACAGATTGATTTCTCATTACAACAGTAGGCGGCGGCAGCAATTTTGGAGAGGATAACGTGAATTAGGATTTTACCGAAGGTTTAATTTTGTTTTCAATTTGTCAATTTCATCTATAGTTGATATAGACTAGTATTATGTGTAGCTAATTTTTAATCTAGACAAGGTACTTTACATTTGATGCATGTAGTTCGTGAGACTCCGTTGGTTTAATTGTTTTCGTTTATTTCTTATGTTTATTTAATCTCTGCGTTTACTCGATTTATTATTGTTGAGTTTGTTGATTAATGTGGCCAGTTAATTAATTGACTTGATGATAAATTTATGAATAGATTAGTTAATCCGTGATTGTTGTCTATCAAAGTGGCGAATTAATTTCAGTTAAGAATTAATGGGATTAAATAATTTAGTCTAAATAGATTGCGGTTGTTCCGATTCTGTTGGCTAAGACGAGGGTCCATTAGAATTTATTGCTGCCATAGATTATATTCTGCGGAACTTTACTCGAGAATAGTCTAATTGGTTAGGGTAATAATCTGCGGAGCTTTACTCGGGGTTATCGAATAACTACAAATGGATTGGTTGATATGTGTTGTTCACTGTCTGCTATAACTTTGTCCATAAGAATGAACGAAATTCATATTTTTGAGTCTATGATCGAATTACAGTATCAAATGGGAGAGTACCTTGGCTAGGCTTTTCTTTATATTGCTTTCCATCTTTATTTTTAATTTCCTTCGACGTGATTTCGTGCTCTAATTTCGTGTTCCAAAATCAATCATTCCCAAATCAATTATTTTCATCTGTTTATTTTTATTTTTGATTTCACACAAATAAATAATTACTTCATTGGTCTCTGTGGTTCGACCATATTCACCACTTTACTCGCTTAAGTGTTCTAGAGTAGGAATTTATTTTTGTTGGTTTGACACGCCATCAAATTTTGGCGCCGTTGCCGGGGACCGGTGCTTAAGATTTTGTTTTTTTGTGTTGCTAATCATTTTTTCTTTCTTTCTAGTTGTTTGCATGCGACATTGTGTTTCTGCAGGTGATTTATTGTTTGATCCGGAGATAGAGAAGACCGCAAAACGACTCTGGAAAGCCACTAAATTGCGTAAGAGTTAAGCTTCTACTTCTGCACAAGTCTTGCCTGATCAAACTAAGAATTTGCCTACCTTTGAGACCGAGTCAGTGGAAGATTTTGAAGAAGCAGAGATGGCAGATCAGCAAGCTATTCCACCTGCGCAACCAGCCAGAAATCGAGCTCCTGCAACTCTGAGGGACATGCTTGCACCACCAGTAGAGGATCAACCTCTATGTATACAGTACCAGACTGTCAATGATGGGTTTGAGTTGCAGGCTGGGTTGATTCAGGCGTTGTCAAAATTTCATGGGTTACCTTCTGACGACCTGAACAGGCATCTTAAGGATTTTCATGTGGTTTGTTCTGGATTCAAGCCAAGAGGCATAACTGAGGATCAGTTGAAATTGCGTGCTTTCCCTTTTTCTCTAGAGGGCGCAGCCAGAGATTGGTTATACTATCTTCTGCCTAGGACAGTGAATACATGGCCCGATATGGCGAGATTGTTTTTGGAAAAATACTTCCCAGCATCCAGGGTCGCTAATTTGCGCAGAGAGATTTGTGGCATCAGACAAAGAGATACAGAAAACATGTATGAATATTATGAATTTATGAGAGATTCAAGAGGCTTTGCGCAAGTTGTCCTCATCATGGAATTACGGAGCAACTCCTTATTCAGTACTTCTATGATGGGATGTTATTAAATGATAGGAAGATTCTTGATGTTGCCAGTGGGGGAGCCATAGTGAACAAAACACCTCAGGAAGCCAGAAACTTGATTGCAACAATGGTCGTCAATCTTCAGCAATTCGGGTATCGTTCGGACACACAGACTCGAGGTGTCCATGAGGTAAGTAATTCTAGACTTGAAAGTAGACTTGACAAGATTGCTGATTTGTTGGAGAGGCAAGTTATTAATTCTTCCAATGCTAATAATGTCACTGCAAATGTTATAACCAAGGGACCACAAGTCCCTATTTGTCAAATTTGTGGATTTCAGGGTCATTTTACTGATGGTTGTCCGACTCTGCAAGATGATACTGTGGAAGCTGAGGTTAAGGCGATCAATGAAAATTATCAGTCTCAAAGAAAATATGATCCCTATTCGAATACTTACAACCCAGGATGGCGGGATCATCCCAATCTGAGATATGGAAATGGGCAGCAAGGCCAAAGTAGTCGGCGTCGACCTCAACCGCAATAAAGAATAAAGAATAAAGAATAAAGAACAATATCCGAGACCTAATTATGGCGACCGAATTTCTACCTTGGAGGAGCTCATGTCACAGTTGACTACTGCTTAATTGACCACCAATACACAACTGCAGAGTTTGGTTCAGTTTCATACTGATTCAGCGCAATTTCAGGCTCAGAAGAATAAAAATTTTCAAGAACTGAGGGAGCAAATTAGTCAATTGGCCACTGCACAGAATCAAGGGAAATTGCCTTTTCAGCCTACTATCAATCCCAGGCAGAATATCAGTGCCATCACCTTGCGTAGTGGAAAAGAAATTGAAAGTGCTGGAGGATCGCAGAAACTTCAACATGACCATGTTGAAACTGTCGAGCCAGAAAAAGAAGCAGAAATCGAGAAAATCGTGACAGCTAATCCAGAAAGGCCACCATTCCCACACAGGTTGGCTAAGAAGAAGAAATTGCAGAATGAAGAGGAGATCTTAAAGATTTTTGAGAATGTGGAGATCAATATCCCCTTTCTCACATTGCTTAGGCAAACACCAAGATATCGCAAATTTTCAAGGACTTGGTTACTAGCATGACCAAGATGAGAGGCAATCGGTAGCGTGGTGATGAGTGAGAATGTCTCAAAGATGTTGCGGGGCAAGTTACCGATAAAGGAGAAGGACCCAGGTATGTTTACCATTCCTTGTAAAATTGGCAATGTTGGTATAGAACAGGCTATGCTAGATTTAGGGGCTTCTATAAATCTTATGCCATTGTCCATTTATAATACATTGAATGCTGGTCCATTGAAGCAGGATAGAGTGATTTTAACGCTTGCTGATCGCACCACTAGGTACCCCGAAGGATTGTTAGAGGATGTTTTAGTGCAGGTAGATGATTTGGTATTTCCTGCAGATTTCTATGTGATGAGAATGGAGGATGAGGGGTCACCTGCTTCTAGAATGATGTTGTTAGGACGCCCATTTTTGAGCACTTCTAGGAAAAAAATTGACGTTCACGGGGGGACTTTAACTATGGAGTTTGACGGTGCCAAAGTTACATTCAATATTAATAATACCATTAAGCATCAGATGCTTGAGAGACTTACAGGTCGTTCTCACTATTGCTATTTAAACGGTTATTCAGGCTTTCACCAGATTCATGTAGCGCCTGAAGATCAGGAAAAGACGACGTTTACTTGTCCGTTTGGCACTTTTGCCTACAAACGCATGCCATTTGGTCTTTGCAACGCTCCGACGACATTTCAGAGATGTATGGTAAGTATCTTTTCTGACTATGTAGAGGAAATCATTGAAGTTTTCATGGATGACTTTACTGTGTACGGAGATTCCTTTACATCTTGTTTAGAAAATTTGAGGAAAGTGTTAAAAAGATGCATTGAAAAAAATCTTGTGCTTAATTATGAAAAGTGTCATTTCATGGTTAATCAAGGCATCATATTGGGACATATAGTTTCGGCTAGGGGCATTGAAATAGATAAGTCAAAAATTGATGTGATTAGCTCATTCGCCTTACCCCGCAAAATGTGCGGAAGTACATCCTTTCTTGGTCATGCAGGTTTTTACAGGCAGTTCATCAAAGATTTTTCGAAGATAGCCCATCCTATGAGCAACCTTCTACAGAAAGATGTGTCATTTGAATTCAATGAAGACTGCAAAAAGGCTTTTGACATTTTGAAGGAAAAGCTGGTTACTGCACCTATCATCAAACCACCGGATTGGAACCTTCCTTTCGAGCTCATATGCGATGCCAGTAACTATGCTGTAGGAGTAGTTCTTGGGCAGAGGGTAGGCCGTGACCCTCATGTGATATATTATGCATCAAAGACGTTGGATATTGCTCAACAAAACTATTCAACCACTAAGAAGGAGATGTTTGCTGTGGTCTTCGCATTAGAGAAATTCCGATCATACTTGCTTGGTATGAAAGTGATAGTGTATTCAGACCATGCTGCCCTTCGATACCTAATGAGCAAAAAAGATGCGAAGCCAAGACTTATCCGATAGGTTCTTCTGCTACAAGAATTTGATATTGAGGTCCGAGATAAAAGAGGAGCGGAAAACCTAGTCGTCGATCACCTGAGTAGGCTGCAGAACGCTTCTGGAGATGATTTGGTCGTTACTGAGGAGTTTCCCGATGAACAGTTATTTGCAGTAACTTCAACATGGCCATGTCGAAACCCATGGTATGCAGATTTGGTCAATTTTATCACCCAGAATGGATACCCAATTTGGTATCACATCCACCAAAGACCATAAATCAAGAATGATGCGGGTATTATATTTGGGATGATCCATATTTATGGAAAATGTTCTCTGATCAAATTGTGCGAAGGTGCGTACCCGAATCTGAAATTTCTTCCATATTGCAATTTTGTCATGCATCTGCTTGTGGTGTCCATTTCGGCCCTAATAGGACAGCTAGAAAACTGCTTGAATCTGGTTTTTACTGGCCTGATATTTTTAGAGATTCTTATGCATTTTGCAAAGCATGTGACAGGTGCCAAATGACTGGCAACATAGGCCGAAGAAATGAGATGCCTCGGACCCCGATTATTGTTTGTGAGATATTTGATGTGTGGGGGATTGATTTCATGGGCCCTTTCCCATCACCATTTGGTTTTCAGTACCTTTTATTAGCTGTCGATTATGTTTCGAAATGGGTAGAGGCAAAAGCTACTCGAACTAATGATTCTAAGGTTGTTGTCGATTTTGTGAAGGCTAATATCTTTGTCAGGAAAGAGTATATTGGAGAAAACTGTGAACTTTAGCAGGAAAGATTGGAGCGGGCGCTTGGACGATGCTCTTTGGGCCTACCGCATTGCCTACAAAACGCCATTAAATATGTCTCCTTACAGACTTGTTTATGGCAAGGCCTGTCATCTACCAGTTGAAGTCGAGCATCGAGCATTTTGGACAGTGAAGCAGTGCAACATGAATTTTGATGCTGCGGGGCAACAAAGAAAGTTACAGATTCAAGAATTGGAAGAATTACGGAACCATGCTTTTGACAACGTTGTTACATACAAGGCTAAAACTAAAGCTTTTCACGACAAGCAGCTTTCTGACAAGAAGTTTAAAGTCGGATAAAAGGTACTTTTATTTAATTCAACTTTGAAACTTTTTGCAGGGAAATTGCGATCCAAATGGACTGGGCCTTTCGTGGTCACAAAGGTTTATCCTTACGGTACTGTGGACATTCAAAGCATGCAGGAAAAATTTCCAAGGTGAATGGCCATCGTTTGAAGCCATTTTATGAAGGATTTCAACCCCATTCTGTCGAAGTTAATTCTTTGCATGAACCTTCTTATAATTGAATGGGGTCCGTGTCGAGCTAACGACGTTAAACAAACGCGCTTCTTGGGAGGCAACCCAAGGTTTGCTTTCATCTTGTTCTTCGCAATTTAATTTTTAGTTCTTCATAATTTGGTCGAGTTTCTTGTTTTTCGTCATTTTCTTTTTATACTCTGTTCCAACACTTTGCTGAATATCACTTGGTCGAGAGGATTTTATTGCCTTGCAGGACGGTATAGTTTGATCAGTTATTGACAATTGGCGGAAATTAGATGAAAATCATGCAACAAAGAAGCGGGTTTGCGCGGAAAGCTTTTATTTGGAAGGAATCAAGACTTTATGTTATGCTCTTACTTGTAGTAAGAGCCCATTAATTTTTGAAGCACACCTTCCACTACACTAAAGCCCAACTTCCATTAAGCCCATTACCCAATTTCCACCAAAATCCCTAATTTCCCAAAATCAATTAACTCCTTTCCCCCCTACCTACGTCCTCTCACCCACAACACAATCCCTAATTTTTGCTCCCTCTCCAGCATCAACCACAGCACAAGCGACGTAACCCACACACGCCCATCAGCATCAGGGCACCAAGCATCCACAACAGACGCAGCTTCCTACGCCAGCAACGCACGCCTAACCCACCAACGCTCCAGCCATTTAATTTTAACGCCATTTGTCTCTTTGCTGACTTAATTTCATAGCTGATTTAATTTTCTTTGCTGAAATTTTCTGCTTATCTTGTGTCCCTCATGCATTTTTGCGTGATTGCCTCTATACTTGTGTCTTTCTCTATATCTGCTCTCTTGAATTTTTCTGCCATACAAGGATGACGCCACTGCTGATTTGATTTAATTTGCTGCTTTACTCCTAGTCTTGTGCGTTGTCATTGTTGCGTTTTTTTTTTCTGTGTTTTCTCCATCGGCCTGGCTCTTCCGCAACTAATTTTGTGGCACTTGTCGAGTTGTGTGATTCTTGGATTTTGCAGGAACTATGCCTAGGAAATCCGGCAGTAGCTCTACTAAACCGACAGATTCTGCTCCCATTCGACGGTCCAATCGCAAACGTCCGACAGCAACACCATCCCGTCCACCTCCCATTGATGTATATGATGCAAGGACGACTAATGTAATGTGGCGGAGGAGATTCCTCGCCAATGAGGAGGATGCCCAACCTAATGTGGCGGAGGGCTAATGTAAACCGACAATGCGATTCTTCCAAAGGAGCGCCACGCCGCTCCGGCCCAAACGTGGACACAAGATCCGGAGGAATAACCTGACAGCTCATGGACAAGAAGAAAATCTGGGGTACGAGGCTGACGAGGATATCCGCTTACTCAACTAGCTTAAAGGGAGAACAATTTGCCCGGGTCGGTATGTGGACGAATCTTGCCTAACTTACTTTAATTTTCAATCCCGGTTTAGGACTTTAGTGAATAATCTAGGATTGTATGTGTTTTATGATCTGCAGCTGCCAATCTTTAAAGAATTAGTTTGGGATTTTTATACCTCTTTTGCGTTTGAAATGCCCGCTAATGGTGATATTACTACACCGGATACCGTTCGGTTCCGAATCTTAGAGCGTAATTTTTCTATGTCTGTCAATGAATGGAATGTAGGGTTAGGTTTCGTACCTGAGTCTATGCTTTCTCATTATTCCTATATTAATTCTTTTTATGATTATCCTAACTGGTTTGATGAGAAAGAGACTTATTCACTGTTATCCGCTGATCCACAAAGGTATAATCCCAGCTCTTCTAAGGCTAATTCTTTAATTGATCCAGTGCATAGGATTTTCCACCGTTTTTTGGCATTTAATTTTTCAGGAAAAACCAACAATGTGCATGTAATTTCCAAAGCCGAGCTCTTTCTTGTATGGTGTGCTCAGAATAATATATGCGCTAACATGGGATATTTTATATAACACATATTATGTACATCTTGGCACATCGCACACATCCACTAATTTTGGGCTCTATGACAACACCGCCATGCGGTTAAACTTTGTAACTTTGATCTTTGTCGTTTTCATCCATTAACCCCAGGACCAACGGTCCTCGCCTTGGATATGAGTGCTCTTTGTAAGATGCAGGTTACTCGAGCGTTAGCTGATGGAGAGTTTATGATCCAACCACCAGATGTTGACACAGCCGGGTCATCTCGCACTCCATCCATGGTACTTTTGGAGCAAATGGGGAGATTGGAGCGACGACAAAGCACTTTGAAAAATTTATTCCACAAGCTACAATCTCAGGTCACCAGAATCGAGCGCAACTTAGCTCAATGGTTCAAATGTAGTGGTCATGGTGATCCACCATATCCACCGTCACCTTAGCGTGTCCCTTAGAGAAGCTTCCTCTCACTCTTTCCTTTTATTTTACTGTTCTTGTCTTTCTTTGCTAACATTGAGGACAATGTTTGGTCTAAAGTGTGGGGGAAGGATTTAGGTTAAATTTTGCATGAAATTTTCAGGTTTTAGTGGGTGAATGGTTCAGATTTTTCAAGGTTTTTATGCTTCAAAGTGTCACACCTTTACTCTTGCTTGAACTTGAAGATTTTCACTTTTACTTGTATGTTTTAGTTCAAAAATCCATAAAAATTAAAAAAAAACTTTTGAAAAACATTTTTTTTTTTAGTTTTTGCATGTTTTTGCACCTTAAGTGTTTAGTTTTATCTTTTGATCTCCCAATGATTGATAAGAATATGAATATTATAGGTGAGAGTTAATCTGTGATATTTGAATCATAAACTTGATGAATGAGTTTTTATGTGAGTTTTAAGCTTGATAGCTTTTGGATTGATTTTGAAACTACATTGTGTTAACTTGATAGATGATTATCCCATGTGAGATTTTAAACCTTCAACGCAATTCTTTGATGTGTGTTCATTCAATGCTTTATATCTCTAGAACTTGCTTGATATCTTGTTGAGACTACAATTTTACATGCATGCATGAAGATGATAAAGGCACTTAGGATTTTAACCACTTGACCAAAAAGCCAACCCAAAGCATGTTATCCACTAGTGAGCCCATTTGAGCTTATTATCTGTTCTTTGCTTTACCATGTTTAACTTAACCTTTTCTTAATTGATTTATCTTTCTAACCCTTATCATGGTTAGTAGAGCATGCTTGTTGAGTTAAACTTGTGAAAGTTGCGCATATAAAAATTTCAGTGGTATATGACTTGTATTGTACTTGTTGTCAATGGGGAAGGAATCGGAAAAAAAAGAAGCGAAATGAGTTTGAGGCCAAGAAGAGAAAAGAAAGAAAAGGATTCCCCATGTGCTTGATTGATAAATGTTTGGTGAATGAAAGTTCAAAGAAAAAAAAAGAGATGTGCTTAATTGTTTAATGATATTGTAGGATGTGCATATATGTGTTATTGATTATCTGTTATGCTCTGCTCACTTTGATACTTAGCCTTTTCTTACCTTTCTTTTACCTTACCCCTAACCCAACCAAGTTACAAGTGTTGATGGCTCCTCAACTAAGGTAGAGAATTCTTCCAACAGCTCTTTGATGGGTTTTGGTAAAGATAGTGTCTCCTCCTATGTTGGTGTCTCGTCCTCTTTAATTTTCTTTCTAAGTAGTAGGACCACATCCTGCACACCCTTAGCAACATCCTACCCTTCTACTTTAGAAGGTTTTACTGAACCAGAAGGCAAAATAATGATCCTCTTCGTGTTCCAGGTGAAACTGTATGAGTTCTCCTTCCCTCTGTGTTCAGCATCAACATCATACTACCAAGGACAACCTAACAAAACTCCACAAGCATCCATATCCACAACATCACAAATAACAGATTTAGTATGATGTTGTAGGATGTGCAGATCCTGTTTACTTCGATCGTTGGTCCCTCCTTGATCCACCCAACCTTGTACGGTGAAGGGTGAGGTTGAGTGGTCAACTACAGTTTCTCCACTAACTGTTTTGCGATTAGATTCTCACAACTGCAACTATCTATGATCAATTTGCAAACCGCTTCTCCCACTCAACATTTTGCTTGGAATATCTTCCTCCTTTGCGTCTCTCCTTCCTGTTTTGGAGAACATAAAAAAATTTTCACCACAAAAGTCACTTCTCCATCTTCCGACCCAGCAATTGAACCTTCATCCCCATCTGCTTCTTCTTCACAGTCAACTACTTCCTCAATCACGTTAACCTGTCATTGATTAATAGATGTTCTTCCTTCTGAACAATTATTTGATGTATGTCCCGGCTTTCCGCAACAATAACAGGTGTTTCTAGTTGGTTTTTTATAAGGATTGGTTCTTCTTTTGTCTGCTTCAGGTGCCTTTATCTTGTTTTCGTTCTTCTCTTCTATAGCATTATGATTACTTACCGAATTTACAGTCCTCGAAGATTGCCCACCATAATACCCTCGATATGTCTAACTGCCTGGCGAACTCGAATTTCAGTAATTTAAATTTCGATTACACTGTTGTCGAGGTTGTCATTCAACTCGCTCTTCTGCCCTCTTCGCCATCTCAATAGCATCTGCTAATGTGAAAATTGCAGCAACACCCATCATACACCGAATTTCATGATTTAACCCCCTCTGGTAATGAGTGTTGGACCAATGGTGGTTGACAAATTAAATCCCACTTATGTTTTGATAATAATAAAATGTATAGAATTGGTTAAGAAATTATTTCAGGTGATTTAGATTCAAATACATCAAGACTACATCAATCTTGAATAGGCAAGACATAAATCATGGTGAAATCAAGAAGGAGATAATCTTCATCAATCTTGAATGGGCAAGACATAAATCATGGTGAAATCAAGAAGGAAATAATCTTCATCATGCTAGAGACATTAAACATGAAGATTATAGAAGATTTGATTGAATATAACCGTTGAAGCCAACATAAGTTGACTAGTAAATCATAAGTCGACTAATATATCAAGATCTGTCAGGTTGAGAACAACACAAGTCGACTAATAGACTATAAGTCGACTTATCGAAGGTTACAAGTCGACTTACACTGCATAAGTCGACTTATAGAAGAGTGGAGATAAAGTTTTACGAAAATCGTTGTTACAAGTTAACTTACACACCACGACAAGTCGACTTACGAGTACAGCAAATTGATTCTGACGAAGTCAGTCATTCAGAAATGGAAAGGAAATAATTTAGCAAGGTCTATGATCAATCAACAACGGCTAGTGGACATCCCCAATGACTATAATCATCTTATAGCTTGCAAATAAATAGAGAAACATCAAGGGAAATGTATGGAACGCAAAAATCAAAGTATACTACTATAGTTCCAAGAATTTGCTCTCATACACCTCTTAGCTTGGTCTGAATTCCATTCATTTTTGTACTAAGAGTTATTGCTTTCATCTTTATCCCATTATTATTGTGAGTTGAGTGATTAGAGGAGAATCACTTATGAGGTAGGATTTGTGCCGAAAGACAAATCAATTGTAAAGGTAGCTTGAGCCAGAAATCAAGTGGTGTTGGTAGGACTTGTGCCTGAAAACAAATCAGTTGTGAAGGTAGCTTGAGCCGAAAATCAAGTGGTGTTGTAAGACTTCACACTAAACTAAAAAGTGTGTAGTAAAGTGGTTTGCCAAATCCTAAGTGGGAGCTTAAGTAGAGGACGTAGGTCTTAGCACCGAACCTCTATAAAAACAGTGTTTGCTCATCTTCCTTATTCTCTGTATCTAAATTTGTTTAATTTATTATTGTGTGAACTAACTTCTGATTTTATTGTAGAATTTTACGAAAAACTTTAAAGATCTATTCAACCCTCCTTCTAGATCGTTTACAATTGGTATCAGAGCAGAAGTATCTAGGGATGACACACAATAACTTAGCAGAAGAAGGTAACACTAATAATCGCCCTCCTTTATTTAATGGTACTAACTACTCTTCTTGAAAAAATCCTATGAAGTGTCATATTATAAGCGAAGGAGTAGAATATTGGAAGATTATCATCTTCGGTCCACATGTTCCATTAAAAGAAAATGGCGAGGTGAAACGGAGCTGGAATATGATGACAATGATTGGAAGCAAGCCTACATCAACGCTAAAGCTATGAAATTGATATATTATGCTCTCACGATTGAGGAGAGAAATCAAGTGAACTCGTGTACTAGTGCTAAAGAAATGTGGGAGAGACTACACATCACTCATGAAGGAACCAATCAAGTTCGAGAGACAAAAATCAACATGCTTCTCCATGACTATGAAATGTTTGTCATGAACGAAGGTGTGTCTATTTCTACTATGCTTGATCGTTTTGCAAAAATCATAAATGGATTAGGAAACCTTGGAAAGCATTTGACGGATAGCGAAAAAGTGAAAAAGATTCTTCGCTCACTACTGAAAGAATGGGACTCTCAAGTCACCGCTATTATGTAGTATAAGGATCTCAATCATTTGGAAATCAATGCCTTGGTGGGATCACTCATAAACTATGAGATCATTCTCAAATCAAGAGGAGGTAGAGGTAAGTCACAAAAATCAATTGCTTTTAAAGCTAACACTTCTTTTGTGGATGAAAGTGGTAAAAAATTAGATGAGGAGGAAGAAGATGAAGAGCTAGCAATGTATGCTAGAAACTTGAGAAAATTCAAGGGACTACTCAAAAATAGGAAGAGAGAATTACGTGGTGGAAGAAATGACAAGTATGACAAAGGAAAAAAGAAAGCTAAACTAGTAGCCACTTGAAGTGATGATGAAGAAGCATACCTAAGTAATGATGAAAACAACTTAGCACTTATAGCAAATAGCTCCTCAATAAATGATGATGAAGATGAGGTAACTTTCATTGATCAAGATCTTATAGATTCTTTTAATGCTTTACAAATCGATTTTGAAGAAGCTATTGAAATCAACAAGAAATTGAGAAAGAAAATAAGAGAGCTAGTTGCTGAAAATAGTGTCTTGCATGAGACTATTGATGATTTAGATTGCACTAAGGAAGATCACTCTACATGCCTTGCTGAAAAAGAAAACCTTACTTGTGAGCTTGATAGACTTAGAAAGGAATTTTCTTATGTGGTTGAAAAATTTGCTGGTGGGAATGAAAAGTTTAAAAAGATGTTATCTTTACAAAGATATTCAATTTCTAAACATGGTTTAGGATATGATCCTTTTGATAGAGATTGTTCTTTAATTTCTAAATTTACTAAAGATGAAAAAGTTGCAAAATGTGGCAAATGCTTGAAAGATGATCATATAGAAATTGCTTGTAAAAGTATTAGAAGATGTATTAATGTGAAGAAAATCTGGGTGGTAAAAGGTACAACACCTCCTAATGTGGTTTATATGACTAACCAAAATGGACCCAAAATGGCTTGGGTACCAATGAGAAGAAAGAATGTTTCAGTTGTAGGTACAAGCAAGGAATGAAAATCTACCAAGCACATGATACATTAATAGTGGATGTTCAAGGCATATGAGTGGAGACAAGAATCTATTTGCAGAAATTAGACAAAAAAATAAAAAATCAAGGATATGTCACTTTTGGAGACAACAACAAAGGTAAAGTCATTGGTATTGGTAAAGTGGGTCAGGAACCTTTGCCTAACATTGAAAATGTTTTACTTGTTGATGGCTTGAAACAAAATTTGCTAAGTGTTTCTCAATTATGTGATATGAATTTTAATATGACATTTAAATCATCTCATTGTATGGTTAAAAAAGATGAAAATGTTGCTTTCATTAGTTTGAGACATGGAAATACATATATTGTTGACCATTGCATTAAGAGATAAGGTGTTTAATTGCTTCAGTCGAGTATTACGCCATAGTTGGGTAATTAATCTATTTCTCAAATCCAGTCGACTAATTATATGCGACCCAATGACTAGTTTTATATCGCATAACCCCACTCTTGTTTTTATTTATTATTAGTCGATTAACCCCCCGCCAAATAATTATAAGTCATCTGGGTCTTCTTTAAAAACTCACTTTTTCCCCAAATCTCCGAAAACACATTCTCTTCTACTTTTGAGATTTCTTTATGATGATGTTTATCCACCATGATGGTTTTTGTATCTAGCCAAGACCAACATTTCATATTATTTGTATTTGCTTGCTACTTGAGACTATTTGTGTTTGATGACTTGTTTCTATATTTAATGTCATTGCGATAATTTTCATTTCATATTAGTTGTTTTGATTATGACAAAAAGGGGGAGTAAAATGGGAAATTGGATATTGTTTAGCTACTTGATTAAGAGGGAGTATGTATGTTAAATTGTGTTTGAATTGAATTTATATTAAATTTATGAATTATACAACTCTTATGCATTTGATCTTACAAGGTTGTTAAATTCAATGATTTATATGATTGAGGGGGAGACTTCTAACTAAAAAGACAAGGCTTAAAAACCTTGATCAATATTTTTTTGTTTTCAATTTCTTAAAAAATTTCTAAATGTTTTGTCATTATCAAAAAGGGGGAGATTGTTGGACCAATGGTGGTTGACAAATTAAATCCCACATATGTTTTGATAATAATAAAATGTATAGAATTGGTTAAGAAATTATTTCAGGTGATTTAGATTCAAATACATCAATACTACATCAATCTTGAATGGGCAAGACAAATCATGGTGAAATCAAGAAGGAAATAATTTTCATCAATCTTGAATGGGCAAGACATAAATCATGGTGAAATCAAGAAGGAAATAATCTTCATGAAGATTATAGAAGATTTGATTGAATATAACCGTTGAAGCCAACATAAGTCGACTAGTAAATCATAAGTCGACTAATATATCAAGATCTGTCAGGTTGAGAACAACACAAGTCGACTAATAGACTATAAGTCGACTTATCGAAGGTTACAAGTCGACTTACACTGCATAAGTCGACTTATCGAAGGTTACAAGTCGACTTACACTGCATAAATCGACTTATAGAAGAGCGAAGATAAAGTTTTACGAAAATCGTTGTTACAAGTCGACTTACACACCACGACAAGTCGACTTACGAGTACAGCAAACTGATTCTGACGAAGTCAATCATTCAGAAATGGAAATGAAATAATTTAGCAAGGTCTATGATCAATCAACAACGGCTAGTGGACATCCCCAACGACTATAATCATCTATGTATGGAACGCAAAAATCAAAGTATACTACTATAGTTCCAAGAATTTGCTCTCATATAACTCTTAGTTTGGTCTGAATTCCATTCATTTTTGTACTAAGAGTTATTGCTTTCATCTTCATCCCATTATTATTGTGAGTTGAGTGATTAGAGGAGAATCACTTGTGAGGTAGGATTTGTGCCGAAAGACAAATCAATTATAAAGGTAGCTTGAGCCGGAAATCAAATGGTGTTGGTAGGATTTGTGCCGGAAAACAAATCAGTTGTAAAGGTAGCATGAGCCGGAAATCAAGTGGTGTTGTAAGAGTTCACACTAAACTAAAAAGTGTGTAGTAAAGTGGTTTGTCAAATCCTAAGTGGGAGCTTAGGTAGAGGACGTAGGTCTTAGCACCGAACCTCTATAAAAACAGTGTTTGCTCTTCTTCCTTATTCTCTGTATCTAAATTTGTTTAATTTATTATTGTGTGAACTAACTTCTGATTTTATTGTAGAATTTTACGAAAAACTTTAAAGATCTATTCAACCCCCCTTCTAGATCGTTTACAATGAGCTACTTGCTGCGCTTCGTTTTCACAATTATCACATTTTGCTTACAGCCTCAAAAACTCTTCTGTATACTCATCCACCTTCCTACTTCCTTGCGTGCAATCATGATAATGGTTGTACAGTACCTGTACGTGATCACTAGGTAAAAATCTTTGTTGGATCATAAGCTTCATATCCAACCAGTTTCAAATAGGTGGATGTTGTCTGCGATATCGCTCATTCTGGACAGAAAGTCCACCATGCTGTTGCACCTCCCTTCAATTTGTAAGCCATAATAGGAACCCTACGCTCGTCTTCCACATCCATAACCTCAAAGAATCTTTCAACCTCCACTAGCCAATCTAAAACAGCTTCTACATCTAATGTACCATTAAAACTCTGAAGATCTACCTTGATTTTGTAGCCATCATTTTGATTTGCACGACCCCTGTAATTCTAAAACGCTCTAATCTGATCTGGTGGTCATCCATAGACTGGTTGAGGATCTGCAACCCTAGGAATTGCCGCTGCAGGAGGATGGTTAATCCTTCCTAGGTTTAACTGTCTCCCAGCATCTGTCTTATTTCTGCTATTTGATCGGATAAGTTTGCTACGGATGTTTCTAAGGTAGTAAGTCGTTTTTCGTAATTAACGGCCATGGAGGATAGGCTTTGATACCAACTGACGCAGAATGGAAGTTAAGAACGAAACAAGAACGTTTAGACTCCGTTCAAGAGTTTAATCAATGTTGTTTGATTTGACGAAAAGAAAAACAAGAACGACAAGCGATCTTGAAAGAACGACAAAGCTGAATTCTGGAATGAAATTTGTTTTCCAAAAATTGATGATGTCCTGAAAACATAAATATGGCCTATTTATAATGGCCAAAAACCCTAATCCAAATCCTAACAAGATTAGGAAAATAAAAGACAAAAAAATAGAAATAGAAAAATAGTTTTTTTTGCCCCTAAATAGAATTTAAGCCTTTTTTCGCATCCTACCGCAAACCTTGTCGCGGTCAAAATCTTCCATGTAATCCAAAGTTAACTGGTCCGCATCACTACCCAAGAAAACACAATATCCACTCACAGACTTCCTAGATATGGGGCAAAATGCCCAATCACTGTCACAGTAACACGACAATTGCAGACTACTTTGACTGCTATAAATGTCAGACCCCGGTCCCGGGAGCCCGACTGTCCCGGGCGAATGGAGCCCATCCCCGAGACACTTGCCTTGTTGAGACCTTAAACTTGACACTCTTACTCTTACTATAGTACCATAGACGTCGGAACCCATTTTCGGAGCCCAACTTTCGATGTCCTGAAACCTTGCGCTTATAATCTTGCAGGATTCTTAATTGTAACTCCACCTTCGTGGCAAGCACACACCATGTATACACTAAAATCATGGGTTGACTTATTCATATAATTTGTAGCTTTATGTCTCAAGTTCTCCCTGAAACAAGAATCACCTTAATCGGAGTCATATAACTCAAGATACACTCCAAAAATCTAAGAGAGTTCATACCCGAAACATGCCCTCTTAACTGACCTTTCACTTGTTTTAGAACAAACTTTCTCAATTTAACTCCAATTGATACCTAATTTTATGGAGTAAAAGATATGTGTCTTATAAATCCAATGGTTCAAGCCTCACCTCATTTGGAGGTTGTATGAGGGAAATATGCCCAAAACAACGGACCATGCTCACTTCCGAAATCGAATCGAAACTCTTTTGGCGCGATTGCTCTAACTTTTAATCTATAGCTCCAAATATTTTCTTTCTTTCACCATATGAAAGTAGACATCTAGATCTACAACTCTTATGAAGACTACAAAGGCTGATTCTATCTCTTACATTCTGCAGCGTCCTATTTTTCCATCATCTGATTTCTATCATCTGGTTTTCTATCGTCTGATTTCTATCTTCTGTTTTTCTATCTTCTGTTTTTCTATCTTCTGATTTCTATCTTCTACTTTTCTATCTTCTGATTTCTATCTTCTGCTTTCTATCTTCTGCTTTTCTACCTTCTGATTTCTATCTTCTGCTTTTCTATCTTCTGATTTCTATCTTACCTTTTCTATCTTCCGATTTCTATCTTACGCTTTTCTATCTTCTCGCTTTTCTATCTTCTCGATTTCCTTCCTTCGATTTCTATCTTCCGATTTCCTTCCTTCGATTTCGATCTTCGGTTTCCTTCCTTCGCTTTTCTATCTTTGATTTCTATCTTCGCATTCCTTCCTTCCGCTTTTTATCTTCGCTTTCCTTCCTTCCGATTTCTATCTTCCGCTTCCTTCCTTACGCTTTTCTATCTTCCGATTTCTATCTTTCGCTTTCCTTCCTTCCTTTTCTATCTTCCGATTTCCTTCCTTCGATTTCTATCTTCCGATTTCCTTCCTTCGCTTTTTATCTTCTCGATTTCCTTCCTTCGATTTCTATCTTCCGATTTCCTTCCTTCGCTTTCCTATCTTCCGATTTCCTTCCTTCGCTTTTATCTTCGATTTCCTTCCTTCGATTTCTATCTTCCGATTTCCTTCCTTCGCTTTTATCTTGATTTCCTTCCTTCGATTTCTATCTTCCGATTTCCTTCCTTATGCTTTTCTATCTTCCGATTTCCTTCCTTCGCTTTTTTATCTTGATTTCCTTCCTTCGATTTCTATCTTCCGATTTCCTTCCTACGCTTTTCTATCTTCCGATTTCCTTCCTTACGCTTTTATCTTCCGATTTCCTTCTTTCGCTTTTATCTTCCGATTTCCTTCCTTCGATTTCTATCTTCGATTTCCTTCCTTATGCTTTTCTATCTTCGATTTCCTTCCTACGCTTTTCTATCTTCGATTTCCTTCCTTCGCTTTTTTATCTTCCGATTTCCTTCCTTCGATTTCTATCTTGATTTCCTTCCTACGCTTTTCTATCTTGATTTCCTTCCTTCCTTTTTATCTTGATTTCCTTCCTTCCGATTTCTATCTTCGATTTCCTTCCTTCGCTTTTCTATCTTCTAATTTCCTTCCTTCGATTTCTATATCTTCTGATTTCCTTCCTTCTGATTTCTATCTTCTGATTTCCTTCCTTCTGATTTCTATCTTCTGATTTCCTTCCTTCTGCTTTTCTAGTAAGGATCATATCTTTTGACTCCGAACTCCAAATTTAGCAAACGATATACCCTTGGAAAACTCTAAACTCCTACTACAATCTTCATGAAGACTCATTGATCTAATTCATACCCGAAGAGGGTCTAATATTGAGTAATCTTGTCAAATTTTAGGAAAATTTGACAGACATCCCCTTAAAATGCAACTACCCAATTTTCAATTCTAAGACTTCCACGCATAAAACTCATCATACAACCTCATATAACATGATTAAACCCTAAGGTATCTTCAAACACCATTCGAAGCAACAGCCACACTCTTAATCATCTATCATATCTAAACTATAACAATGATTCAATTGTCTTAAACATACATGGATTTCTCAAAATGCATTAAACCGAACATTTTGCTTTCATAATTCATTCATTCCATCTTCATCAAATCATGTCATATTCATACAATGCTTTAGTGGGCATTTCAAGCCCAATTACAATGAAGTTTCAAAATACAATATCTTCTCAAAATGCAACTAAAGCATTGTTTTACAAAAATCATTTCAAATACAAAATCAAAAGAAAATCTTAGAGTAAATGCCTTTAAGCTTGCTCCTCGGGATCCTGCTCATTTCCTGGAAAACTTTTAGGGGGGGTGAGCTTTCGCTCCGTGGGTAACACATTTATATTTATATATCAAGCAGTCCTATTAGTTATTCATACTTTTAGCAATCTTTCAATACAATCATAATACATGCATCATGCAATGTTCATCAATACTCAAACATAATTTCTCACAATTCAAACATTCATCATTCTTGCATTTTCATGTAATCACATATGAAACACATCAAATGGCTCGGTAAGTCCTTATTCTTGGCAACCATATAGTCTCATTTCATGAGTCTATATGGGCAAATCTTTAGGAGTCCAAAATGTTGGATCATCCTATGCCACAATCGGGCAGCCGGGCGAAGGCTTCATAGTCAACGTGCACGTGACAATTCTTAGGACAATACCTTACCCACATAACATAGCAATCATGAATCATACAAGGAAATTGGACTGTTCTTATCCAATTCATTGTTTCTTTGAAATCATCTTTTCATACATCGTTCATGCCTTTCATTATATTCATTCAACAAGTTTCTTCATGACAGTTTCAATCATCATCAAGCATTTAAGACACTCACATTCATCATTCCATCACACACATTTAATACAACAACCAAGTGATCAAAGCTCATTAATGTCATGCATTTATTTACATTTATAGCTTATATACATAAAGATAAATATGAAACCCACCTTTTATCCTTGCTTAAACTTGCCTAAGGAAATTCCTCTCCTTGTTCTTCTCCTCTTTCTTGTCCTCCTTCAAGCATAACAAGAAAATAACCCCATATCAACATAGGGTTTAGAAATTGAAATACCTAAAATCTAAATCATGAAATTCATAAGAGAATCACTAGACCCATCTTATTCTTCATCTTTCTAACCAAAACCCAAACAAAACTTAACCGTAAACCAAGAACTTACCTTAAATCCTTAACCAACCAAGTGGTTTCTTGGTTCAAAGTGAAGCTTAGACTCTCCTCCACACTTTTCTTCTTGGACTTTTTCAAAACCCACTCACTTTCATGGAAATGCCAACCCTAACAAGCCTCTTCTTTCTCCTTTTCCTCCTCCTTTCACGACACTCTTCTTTCCTCTCCTCCAAATTTCGTTTCTATCTTCTTTTCCTACAAAATCACTTATCTCCTTCCTTATATACTCCTTTCTAAATTACTTAAGCCCAATAAGCCTAAGCCCAACTTACTTCCTTCTTCTTCTTCTTCTTCTTTTCATTTCTCCTCCTTACTTACTCAAGCCCACTAACTCTTTTCCTTCAAGCCCATTGCATTAAATTCCTCTCTTCTTTCTTACTTCATTTGGACCCAAAGCCCAATTAATACTTTAATTACACCTAACTCACCTAAGTCCAACTAACATATTTAACTTCATAAATTCTTCACCTAACTCATTAATGCTATCATATATTAATTTATGACACCTTAATTAATGCTAATCTAATTTAATCAATTTAATCTAATCATGATTAATCCTAAAAAATTTTGGGGCTAACAATAAAACAAGCTCTTCTCTGTAGTACCATCTAGGAAACACAAGACATGCATAACCCCATCCCAGTGAGCTTGCGTAGGAGAAGCCATAAATTGACTAAGTTGCTAAACACTAAAGGTGATGTCAGGTCGGGTCATATTGAGATAAAGCAACCTCCCAACTATCCTCTTGTACCTGTCCGCATCCTGGAGTAGCTCATTATGCTCATCAAACTTATGATTTGTAGGCAGTGGAGTGACAGTAGCATTAGAGTCAACAAGTCCACAATCAGCTAGGATATCTTGGAGATATTTCTTCTGAGAAAGAAAAGTACCTATAGGAGTTCGAATTACTTCAACACCAAGGAAATATTTAACATTTCCCAGATCCTTGATGGTGAAAATAAAATGGAGAAATTTCTTCACAGCAACGATATCTGCTTCACAAGTCCCCCCAATTAAAACATCATCAACATATACCAAGAGAGCAATAAAGCCACGTTTGTTTGTCATAGTAATCAAACAAGGATCATGGACTGATTGAGAAAAACCATAGTTTAGAATTTGAGTAGTAAATTCAGAGTTCCATTCCCTAGATGCTTGTTTCAACCTATACAAGGACCTTTTTAATCTACATACGTCACCTTGTCCAGCTTTGGTGTAACCCTCGGGTAGAATCAAGTAAACTTCCTCCTTCAAATACCCATGCAAGAATGCATTACTGATATCCAGTTGATGAATAAACCAATGTTGCAAAGTTGCGAGAGCAAGAAAAGTCCTTACGGTGACTAATTTAGTAACAGGTGAAAAACTATCAAAGAAATCAATACCTATTGTTTGATTGTACCCTTTCGCCACCAATCTAGCCTTATATCTCTACACATTTCCATTAAAGTCAAAATTCACCTTGAAAACCCATTTGGATCCTATAGCCTTCTTTCCTTTCGGTAGCTTGGTGAGCTCCCATGTCTGATTTTCTTTAAGAGCTGATAACTCCTTGTTCATAGCCTCTACCCATTCTTCATATTGTACAGCTTGTTTATAAGACTGAGGTTCCACGATTTTGCTAACATTAGCCATAAAAGCTGTATAAGTAGGAGAAACAACATAACCTTCTTCAGAATATGCTAAAATACTGCTGCAAGTCACATAATCCTGCATCCATACTAGTGACCTATGTTGTCTTAAACTCTGTCTGAGTTGTGTTGCAGGTACAATATTGTCATGCAGATTCTCAACCATTCCCTATGATTCATGTGTTCCATGATCTAGACCAACATCTTCTGTCAAATCCTCAAGATCTGCAAGAACTCGTCTCTCACCAGCCTCCTCTACGCCAGAAACAAATTTAGCAGATGTACCCACCCCTAAATCATTAAAAACAACATCATTCGAATTCCAAACTGGATTGGAAATTTCAACAGTGTCATGATATCTGTTCTGGTCTACCTCAACAAAAGGAAAAATATTCTCATAAAATACCACATTCCTTGAACTGAACACCTTATGAGTTTCCAAGTCATATACTTTGTATGCCTTCTGTCCTACTACATATCCCACCATTATACATTTGGTGGCCCTTGCGTCTAGCTTTGCCTTCCTTGGAGCCGTGTTAGTAGCATAACACAAACATCCTAAAATCTTCAACCTGTCATAATCTGGGACCGTGTGATACAGCAACTCAAAAGGAGATCTCCAATCAAGAACAGCAGTTGGTAATCGGTTGATAATATATGCTGTAGTTAAAATTGCCTCTCCTCAAAATCTGTTAGGCATCTTTGCTTGAAACAATAATGCTCTTGCAACTTGCAACAAATGCTTATGCTTCCTCTCCACTACTTCATTCTGTTGTGGAGTATATGGACATGTATGATGGTGCATGATACCCTTTGCAATAAAAAAGCTACTACAATTGTTATTAACAAATTCTGCCCCATTATCAGTCCTCACTTTCTTGACTTAACATCAAATTGGTTTTCTACCATATTAACAAAGCCTTGCAAGGCCTCAGGTACTTGGAACTTATACTTCAGCAAAATAGTCCAAGTTGCCCTGCTAAAGTCATCAACAATAGTTAAAATGTAATGACAAGAATCAAGACTTGCCTATTTATACGGACCGCAGACATCAACATGTAAGAGTTCCCTCGCTTGTTTGGCATTAATAGAAGCACCAATTGGAAAAGGAAGTCTTTTTTGCTTTGCCATATGGCATATGTCACAAGGATCAGTCAACTCTTTTGTATCAATACACACAATATGTTTCAATACTGTGAATGAAACATGACATTACCTGCAAAAGCAAAGTTTGCAAATTCTCCTCCTGTTCCCTTAGAAGCTTGTACCTTTCCTTGCATAAGCTTGGCGAGATCTTGCTGCAATATTTGCATCTGCATCATCAAACTTCCAAGATCTCGCCTTCGGAACAAGTTGGAGCATCAAATGGTGTATCCACAATTTTAGCAACCAAGTTAACACTAGCCTTCTTTAAACCAGTGCCTTTCTTCTTCCTCAGCTCTTCATACTACTCTGGATACCCATAAAGCTTAAAACATGTATCCTTCGTATGTCCCATATTATGACAATGCTCACACTGCCTATCGGATTTTTTTTCCAGAATCATTCCTTTTGTTTCCAGATCTATCATCTCTTCACTTAGAGCTATAAGCCTTAGCAAGTAAGGCTGTATTTGCACTGTTAGTAGAAAACATCAAATGCACGTCTCTTTGACTTTCCACCCTTAACACCATGCTATAGGCTTTGTCAATGTCAGGTGCGGGATCTAAGTTTAAGATTTGACTCCTAACGTTGTCAGATATGTTGTTCAAACCTATGAGAAATTGTAGTAACTTAGAAGCATTTGCTCATTCCTTAAGTTTGACGGTCATTCTTTGATAACAACTACAACCAGTACACTCGCAGGTAGGCATAGGCATGAGCCTGTCGAATTCATCCCAACATTGATTGAGCTTATTGAAATATTGTGTAACCGAATTATTTCCCTGTGCGGTAGTACTCATTTCTCTCTGCACTTGATACATCTGTGTTGTGTTGCATACCCCAAACCGTTTCTCCATAACCTCCCATAGATGCTTAGCACTGAAAGAATATACAAAACTATCACCGAGATCCTTAGAGATGGAATATCGAAGCCAGGATTTGATCGTCGAATCCACTCTCTTCCACTTTCGGTGTTGAACAGAATCTGTGGGTGGCTTTAATGTTCCATCTATGAAGCAAAGCTTATCCTTAGCTTCAAGAGAAGTTCTAATAGACGTACTCCAGCTAAAATAGTTAGAATCAGTCAATGACGTCGTCACAAGCGCCATACCTGGATGATCAGAAGTGTGCAAGAAATACGGATCATCCTCAATACTTGTTGTAGGTCGAATACGAATCTCTTCTCTATCCACCATTATCGAGCTAGTCACCAATAATTAAGATCGTTGCCCTTTACAATCTATGATACCATGAACAAGTTGGTAACCGTTTTTCGAGAGAAGAAAAGATGTATATCTTATTTACAAACCCAATTGCAGGTATATATACATTAACAGAGGAAAAGCGAACAAAACAGCTACAACACCATTAACTGTCAACTAACTAACTATACGACTACTAATTACACTACGTATTACTTTCACAGTCCATAGCACAAGTAGCACAAATAGTGCTGTTCCTTCTTTTATATGCATCTATATCCCATTAGTTTGGATCATTGTATGCTTTATGTCCATTATTTAATCTTATTCCATCATTAGTTCCCTGTTTAAGTATCACTCCATCACAACTTGTCATATGGAGTTTTCAATTATTCAATATTGGTGATTTCGAATCCGCCCATGTTAATTTGAATGACAGTTGACTATGCTTTGGGATTGAAATTTGATTTTTGAATTGTCGATGCCTTTTAACTTGCACGCCTTTTCGGAATCTTCAACTAAATCTATTTTTAGTCATTCATTACCTTTCGTTTCTTTTTTGAGTTTTACAGGCAGATTACTTATTCTTTGGGTTAATTTTCACTTTCTTTTCCACAAGAAATGTACTTCACCAAGCCGTTGAATTTTATTTCACATTTATTTAGAGGTCCTGGATCATAATTGGGTAGAGTTATTATTATTTTTAATTTTCAATGAATTGAACTGGAATGCGAACCTACATCAATTAGCCAACGAAAGCGCCAACTTGTTATAAATAGGAGGGCAGTGATGAGTCAGGTCGGTCTGGTCCTGATCTGTTCACTTTTTGGTTAATTAAAAGCCTTATCCATATAGGGCCCGCGTAGGTTCAAAATGCACGATTGATGGAAACAATCGAACAGAAAAAAAAAAAACGGTGGATTCGATTATAAACGTGTTGCTCGGATGAAAATTTTAAATCACAATTGAACGCGGGACGTGCATTTTAGAGGGAAGAAGGATATATCTGTTCTGATTATTTTAATCATTTTAGTGCAATTTGGGGCCCGTTTACAGGACATTAAGATGCAGACAGTAGCAGCAGTAGTAGTATTGATGATTTAGATGCTGCTCCTGCTAATTTAAACGGCACAAGCCAGCAAACCTCAGGCATTGATCATGCTTCAGATGGCTCGGAATCATCCCAGAAGGAAGGGATAATCACTGAGGTTGATTTTGACGAGGAAGTAAATATTGCGAGGAAAGTTTTTTTTGAGAATTTTTGGTTTCATCATCCGAAGCAGTGCCGGCCCTGGGCAAGGGCCAGCAGGGCACTTGCCCAGGGCCCACGATAGGAAGGGGCCCCCTAACTTTATCTTTTGATTTTTTAACTCCTATATTATATAACTAATTCACTCAAGTTCCAGCGGGGACAAACAAGCACTTGGCACAGCACTTTTGACAGGAGAGCATGCATGGCTTCTTAAAAGCTGTCTTAGAGCATCTTCTTAAAACATGCATGTTCCAGCGGGGAATATGTACGCTAGGTTTCATTTACTGCAATCTTAAATAGTATTATATTTGTGATTGCAGGCAATAATCTTGGAACTTGCCTAAAGATATATAAATAGTATTATATCTGTGCATTTAATATCTAATATTAAAATAAAAATAAAAAGTAAAATATTTAAAAATCAGAAACTTTATCTTTAAATTATACTCGAACATAAAAGGCAAAATTGTAAAAAATATTCTGCTAATTTTTAGTTGGTGTACTTTAAATACATATATTGATGAAAATAAAGAAATTAGAAGGTAAAAGTACACTTAAATATTTCAAGACTATTTATAAGCATAAAATGTTAACTTATAACGTTAAATAAACTTGTCTAACGTTAACTTATAACGTCAAAATTACTAATTATAAAATTATTTATTACTACCTCTACTTGCAGCATATGTAACCGCAATCTTAGAACTTGCAAACTTAGAGTATTTATTATCGCAATCTTAGAACATGCATGTTCTTTCATTACCTCATCTTTTAGTTTTCTCTATCACAGATATAATACTATTTGTATATCTTTGTGATATATTAATTTATATTATGTTGTCTAATAAATGTTGGATAATATTAATCTTGATAATATTATTAATAATTTTGAATCTAGAAATACGCGAAAAATTATTTTCCATAAATTATGATCCTCAGATATTTGTTAATGTTATGATAATTTAAGATTTAGTTGATTATGTAAACTTATAAATTGATTCATTTATGTTTCATAAAATATGTAAAATATATTGTCGATTTATTTGGTAATTTTTAATTTCGCCCAGGGCCTATAAAATGATAGGAACGGCCCTGATCCGAAGATTCGACTTCTCTCATGGATGACTCAGTAATGCCCAAGAAAAACCAGGAGCCTGATCCGGATGCAGGCATTACCCAACGTAAATTGTCCAGTGAGTCCTAAGTACCTGCGAAATCTACCAAAAATACATCTACAAATAATGAACAGACAGCGGGACATGATGATTTGCAGAGAACAGTTTTTATCAACAATCTTCCTTGAAGAAGTTAGACAAAGCTTCTCTGTATTTGGAGAAGTGGAATCCTATGTCCCAGTCCTTCATCAAGTTACCAAGGAGGGACATGTATTATATGACTTGCTTCCTACTTTTTCCCTACTTTTGATTTTTATCACGAGATGTAATTCTTTTTATCGCAGGCGACCAAGGGGCACTGGATTTCTCAAGTTTAAGTCAGTTTCAGCAGCTACTTTTGGATCGGTCCAAGGATATTTTAGAAAGGTAGGCAACTGAAAATCTTGAAGGGTTTGGATAAGAAATCAACCCATATTGAATTAGAGAAGATCAAGACAGGGTCATGATCACCGCAATCTTTACCTGGCAAAGGTTGGTCCTCATTAACTTCACTTTTGAATCTTTTTAGCTTCTTATGCCTGCTTGTTTGCGGCATCATTGCGTTATGAATGTCATCTTTCCAGTCTGATCATCAGGGCCGTTCCTATCATTTTATAGGCCCTGGGCGAAATTAAAAAAATGGCCCAAATAAATCGACAATATATTTTACATATTTTTATGAAACATAAATGAATCAATTTATAAGTTTACATAATCAACTAAATCTTAAATTATCATAACATTAACAAATATACAGGGGATCATAATTTATGGAAAATAATTTTTTCGCGTATTTCTAGATTCAAAATTATTAATAATATTATCAAGATTAATATTATCCAACATTTATTAGACAACATAATATAAATTAATATATCACAAAGATATACAAATAGTATTATATCTGTGATAGAGAAAAACTAAAAGATGAGGTAACAGAAGAACATGCATGTTCTAAGATTGCAGACAATAAATACTCTAAGTTTGCAAGTTCTAAGATTGCAGGTTACATATGCTGCAAGTAGAGGTAGTAATAAATAATTTTATAATTAGTAATTTTTGACGTTATAAGTTAACGTTAGACAAGTTTATTTAACGTTATAAGTTAACATTTTATGCTTATAAATAGTCTTGAAATATTTAAGTGTACTTTTACCTTCTAATTTCTTTATTTTCATCAATATATGTATTTAAAGTACACCAACTAAAAATTAGCAGAATATTTTTTACAATTTTGCCTTTTATGTTCTGAGTATAATTTAAAGATAAAGTTTCTGATTTTTTAAATATTTTTACTTTTTATTTTTATTTTAATATTAGATATTAAATGCACAGATATAATACTATTTATATATCTTTAGGCAAGTTCCAAGATTATTGCCTGCAATCACAAATATAATACTATTTAAGATTGCAGTAAATGAAACCTAGCGTACATATTCCCCGCTGGAACATGCATGTTTTAAGAAGATGCTCTAAGACAGCTTTTAAGAAGCCATGCATGCTCTCCTGTCAAAAGTGCTGTGCCAAGTGCTTGTTTGTCCCCGCTGGAACTTGAGTGAATTAGTTATATAATATAGGAGTTAAAAAATCAAAAGATAAAGTTAGGGGGCCCCTTCCTATCGTGGGCCCTGGGCAAGTGCCCTGCTGGCCCTTGCCCAGGGCCGGCACTGCTGATCATACAGATTTTAGTTGTTTTTTTGACTGCCCCCAAATTTTTGATAGGAGGATGTTATTCATGAGGGGACACCAGCTGCTGAACGTGTTTCAGCTGGTGACATGGAAAAGCCAAAATAGTAAGTTCATTCTTAGTTTCGACTCTTCTCTAAATGTTCTGAGACGAAATGTGGGTTGAAAAGTAATCCACCTTCTAACAAGGACCTCCGGGTAAATTAAGCATGCTGTTTTATGACAAAGGTCAGAAGGTTTGCCTGAGATTATGAATGACACTACATGGCAGCTATGTTGTGCCACAGCTCCCTCTCTCCTTTTCTCTGCTCTTCATAGCATACGTGTGCCAATAATATCCAAGAGTTTCACCATACTTTGATTTTTGACAAACAAATAAACTGAGGTTGACCTTGATAGGTATTTCTCTTCGTGTTGATGGTGCTTTGGTAAATGTTGATCTTGCTAACATTTGAACTGCCATTAGAACTTTCAATGTCCTTTAGGCCATCTCCAACCATTAGGCCGTTTTCAACCAACACACTAAAACACCAAGGTGGCTTGAATCCTCTCTGAACAATGCATCAAAGTTTGATTATCAAGATCACCATTTTATAACACACCAATTTATTGTATTACTGTTCGTGCACCAAAGTTGTAAAATGGTGTATTACTATTCATGCACCAAAATTGGAAAATGACATTTTTGACGATTTTTCTTATTTACATATTTTTTAATGTCTTCACGCTTGATTTATTTACATAATTTGTTAAGTAGTTAAGTTTAAAATATATATTATTTTATGCAAAATATATCATTACAAATATCTCGTTGAAACCTTTAAAATGATAATAATATTGAATATAATATTAAATTTATTTTAATATTTATTTTAATTCTTATTTATAAGTGCTATAAATTTATTAATAAAATATATTAAGAATAAAAATAAATTTAAAATAAAAGGTACATAAATTTAAAAGTAAAATAAACTACAATATTGATTTTAAAAATTAAAATTCAATGAAAATGCTTAAAATTGCAACTAGATTAAAATAAATTATAATTAGAACCGAGATTATAATCAAATTAAAACTACAATAACTAAATTAAAAATAAAAATAAAGCATTTGAGAATGTTAATTTAACATAAATAATTAATAGTTTGGAAGGTTGTTCTCATTTCTTTTAAAATCAAAATATTGGCTAAAGCTAGTAGATGAGTCAGCTTCTTGATGAGGTTCTCATTCTTGAGATTTTTTTGCACAAATTTTAATTTGTTATTTTTGAAAGCCTTATGCATTGCTGGATCTTTGATGGAATCTAGATCTTTCCATAAAATTATATTCTCTTCTTGTTTATATTGTAACTCTAATTTGTTTGTCTCATTTTGAGCTTTCGAGAAGAGATTGATTTTTATGAAACATTCTTTTGATTTCTTTACTCATGGTTGTAATTTTTTTATTTCCTCATTTTGTTGCTTTTTTATTTTTTCTTTCTTCCTCTCAATAAGACGATCAGTTGTATCATCTTTTTCAATAAATTCGTCTTTAGCTTTAGAATCATTGTTCAATTCCATACAAAATAATGATGATCCTATTGATTTATTTGACTTTTAAGATTTAGATTGTGATATTTCATTGCAGTTAGATCATTTTCGATGACCAAGAGTTTTCTCTTTGCTAGTATCATTATATTTCTCCATATCTTTTAGGATTGGCTAAATATGATCAAATTTGAAACCTTTTTAAAAATTTGGATCTTGAATGAGTAAATCTTTTGTTTTCTTGAATCGCAATACAACTTTGTAATTTAAGTTAAATTTTAGGATATAAATTAAACGTATTAAATTCATATAAGGTAAAAAAACAAAGTATCTATAATATATCATTTAGAAGTATCATTTGGATTTAGATTTTAAAATTTGTTGAATACATCCTTTTAATTTTGTAACAGATGTCATTATAGTTTTCTATCGAGCTTGTAAAGATCTCTAAGATCAAATAGTGGTGATATGATTTAGTAAGCATTTAATGTATTCAGTTGTGATAGACCAAAATTGAGTCATAGATTAATCTCTAGCAGTAATTGGGCCTTGTGAAACATTAAGATATATATGGCATAAGAATTGATTTTTTACTTGAATTTGACGCACTTTAAGATGCATTCAAAGGTTTTTTATTTAAATTTGAGCTTGCCATTTTTTGGATAACTTTCAAAGAGTGTTATAGTTTAGGATTTCAAAGATTAATATAAATATTGAGGGTCCGTCTGTATTTATAGTTTTCTAATATAGGTTATAATTTTAATTTATTTTTACGATAAAATAGTTTTCTATTTGTATTTTTAAAATAATTAAAATAATTTAATTATTTAATATTAACTATTAATACAAATTAGAATTAATAAAATTAAATTATTTAATTTTATAATATTAAAATTTTGAGGAAAAACTTCACGTGAGTTGTAATTTCTAAAACATAATTTTATAATAAAAGAATAAATATTAATTATTTAAACTTGAAAAAATATTTGAAATGATATTCTATATAAGTTAATCTGAAACTACATCAAACAAACTTGGAACAAATTTTGGGAAAGTATAGTGTACTAGGGTCAGCACATAATGGAGAATGACTAAACGGCAACAGTTTTGAACACCATTTTCAGAATCAATTCAAGTAGATGTTCTGGGCAGTTAACTTGTTGATTACGGAGTTGTAGAATAAACTCTTCCTACTTTTCCCAATGCGGCCTGCTGCTTGAAACAGAGATTGCTTCCATGTTGATATTGTTGGAAAGAAAGCACGGAAATAACACAAGAAATTTACGTGGAAAACCCCAATAGGGTAAAAACCACGAAGAGAGAAGAATTTCACTATAACAAAATAGGGATTACAAATTTAAACCTCTAATTTGTTTAAGAGGATATTTGTGTTTTTGGTACATAGAAGTAGGAGGAGAGGGTTTTCTTTTATAAGCCCCTCTCCTCCTCTCATATTCTCATCCCACCGATGTGGGATGAGGGTTATAACATTCTCCCACTTGGAGATTGAATTGGATGCCAATTAATCTTCACAATTCTTTCTCTCTCGGCTCCATACTGCTTACGTCTCTATCAGGCCACAGGAGGAATGACACCATATGAATTTATCTGTGTTGACAGTCTTAGTCAGAAAATCTGCCACATTCTGCTTAGTGTTGATCTTTTTCATAATAATTGTCCCTTCCTCCACTTTCTCACGAACGAAGTGGTATTGCACTCGGATATGTTTGCTCTTAGCATGAAAGGTTGGATTCTTTGTAAGATGCAAAACACTCTGGTTGTCACAAAATAGAGAAATTATCTCCTGTACATGCTCGAACTCCTCCAAGACCAACTTCAACCAAACTGCTTCCTTATTAGCTTGTGTAGCTGCAACATATTCTGCTTCTGTTGTTGATGTAGCCACAACTAACTGCAGTTTAGATACCCAACTTACAGCTCTGCTAGCAAGTAAGAACACATATCCGGTGGTAGACTTGCTTCTGTCAAGATCACCTGCATAGTCTGAGTCAACATACCCATAAATACCTGTGTCTGATCCTCTGTAACATAATGCAGTATTCAACGTTCCTTTGATGTAACGAAGGATTCTTTTCACTGCTATCCAATGTTCTCTACCAGGATTTGTCATGTATCGACTTACAACTCCCACTGTATGTGCAATGTCTGGTCTGGTGCTGACCATGGCAAACATCAAGCTACCTACTGCTGATGTATACGGTACTCGAGACATCTTTATCCTCTCTGCTTCATTGCTAGGACTCATCTCAGAGGACAACTTGGAATTAACAGGGAGTGGGGTAGATATTGGCTTACAGTCCTGTATGTTGAAGCGTCGCAAGACCTTCTTCAGGTAATTTGTCTGAGAAAGCCAGATCTTCCTATTGTTCCTGTCTCGGTGAATCTGCATCCCAAGAATCTTGTTTGCTGGTCCCAAGTCTTTCATCTCAAACTCCCTAGCCAACTGAGTCTTTAATTCCTGAATATGATCTTTATTGAGGTCTGTAACCAACATGTCGTCAACATACAATAACAATATGACAAAGTCATCACCTCCAAATCTCTTGTAATACGCACAAGGGTCTGCGTATAATCTATTGTATCCCAGACTCATGATGAAAGAATCAAATCTCTTATACCAACACCTTGGCGCCTGCTTGAGTTCGTATAGAGATTTGTTTAACCTATAAACCAATTTCTCTTTTCCTTTCTCTTCAAAGCCTTCTGGTTGGAGCATATAAATCTTTTCTTCAAGATCACCATGAAGAAAAGCTGTCTTTACATCTAGCTGTTCTAGATGTAGATCATGCACAGCTGATAAAACCAGAACTATACGAATAGTAGTTAATCGAACAACAGGTGAGAATATTTCATTGAAATCAATACCTTCCTTTTGAGCATATCCTTTGACCACCAATCTTGCCCGATACCTCTCCAATTGGTCATCACTATTTCTTTTGATCTTGAACACCCATTTGTTTCCAATGGGTTTCCTCCCTGATGGTAGCTATACAAGATCCCAAGTCTGATTCTTATGCAGAGCTTCGATCTCCTCCTACATTGCTGCTATCCACTGATATGCATCTGAGCCGCCTATCGCCTCCTGAAAGGTCGGTGGTTCTCCATCTTCAGTGAGTAAACAGTATGCTACATTGCTATCCATAATATAATCAGAATGCCAACTGGGAGCTTCCCTTGTGCGAGTTGATCGTCTGAGTTCATCAAATTTAGCATTAGATCGTCTGATTTCATCGACTTCAGCATCATTCTCCACAGGATTCTTATCTGGCACTACTTCATAAGTATGTTCCTTCACTGGTATCACTGTACTATCTGACCCTGATGTACCTGCATCTTCACTACAGTGCTTATCTTTCATGAAGATGACATCCCTGCTGATAACGACCTTGCGGGTAGTGGAATCCCACAGGCGATACCCCTTTACACCATCAACATAGCCTACGAAAATACATTTCCTAGACTTCGGATCTAACTTTGAAACATCTTGGGCATGGTACATCACATATGCAGGACTTTCGAAAATATAAAGATTAGAATAATCTACTGGTTTACCTGTCCACAACTTCATCGGTGTCCTCAAATCAATTGTCGATGACGGACTCTGGTTGATCACATAACAAGCGGTGTTGACAGCTTCAGCCCAAAAGGACTTCTCCAGACTAGCTGTCGCCAACATTGCTCTAGTTCTCTCCAGTAACGTTCTGTTCATTCGCTCTGCCACACCGTTCTGTTGTGAACTGTCGCTTGATACCATTTTGCTTACAGTAACTATCAAACTCTGCACCAGTGTATTCTCCTCCATTGTCTGTCCTGAGGCACCTAATCTTCTTTCCGGTATCCAACTGGACTCGCGCTTTGTATTCCTTGAAGGTCTGAAACACATCTCCTTTGCTTTTGATTGGATACACCCAACATCTCCTGGAATAATCATCAATGAATGATATGAAGTATTTTGCTCCTCCCAGGGTGTTGGAACCCCTCCCCGGTGAGTCGCGTGCCCGACGTCCTTCGTGACATCTGGGCGCGCATCTCACGAGGGAGGAATTCCTCACCACGAAGGAAACCTTCAATTGAACTTAATTTAATGTCATTCGAACAAAACTTGATAAATTCACCCTAATTATCCTCAAGTAAAAATTTATTTGCTTAGGGCCTATAACGAAATCCGATGCTAAAATGAAATTCTATATCTTTAGGGAAAATAGAAACGAACCTCGCTTCAATCGGATCTCTATAGGTCACAAAAACGCCCAAAAACGGACTTATATCGAAACCCGTCACAAACTTGATTCTCTTTCTTAATGTCCGTAAAGTCCGACTAAAACCCGACACTCTCATTTTATCAAAAAGGGGTATGAATTTGTTTTAGAAACTCAATGCTTCGAAAACCGAGTGAATCCGAGGCCAAACGAAAAAGTTACAAGCAAAAGAGTGAGAGGAGGATATTCAGAGATTAGGCGTGAGCACGTCTAAGGATGAAGTCTGGATGTGTAGGAAAATTTCAGAATTTCCAAACCTCATAACTTTTGATCCCGAAGTCCAAAATTCATGAATTTGGTATCAATAAAAAGGTAAAAGGAAGCTCTACAACTTCCTAGAAGGATTTAAACACTAACTTAGCCATTAAGAGGGTCCTAAAATGCTTCAAAGGTTGCTGCCATTAAAACTTAAATTTTCCCTATACATTGCCATAAATTTGAGAATTGATATCTTTTAGCACACAAGTCTAAAAAAGACTCATTTTACCTCATTGGAAAGATAAAAGATGCTCTACAATTTTCATGAAGGAACAAAATCAAACAATCATTTAGAGGGTAAAACACAGCCAAAGGTTCAGCCTAAAAACTAGCCAATGAAACAGTAATTTACCTAAATGAACATTAACTGTTGTCTTCTAAATCCCATAACTTTTTACTCCTAACTCGAAATAAGGCATAGAATACCTCATTAGAAAGAAGAAAGGATTACCTACAAGTTGCATGAAGAGTGAAAAAATCAATTCTATCATTAAAGAGGGTAAAAATACACTTAACATTTCAGCCTAAATGAAAAACCAATGGAACGGTAATTTGGCACATTGAACAGTAACTGTCAACATTCCCAACCTCATATCTTTTTATTCCTAACTCCAATGATTGCAAATCATACCTCATTTTAAATATAGAAAGATAATCTACATTTTTCATGAAGAAAGCAAAAACCAAATCAGTCTCTAATTTGGTGAAAAATCCTTCCAAAGTTGCTGCAAAATTTCATGACTAACAACAGTGGCTGAAACATTTCCACTCTCATAACTTTTTCATCCTAAGTCCAATTGAGAAAAATTTTATGTCCTTGGAAAGCTCTAATCATGCTCTACATTCTTCAAGAAGACCATCCAAACCAATTCAAGCTCTAAACTAGTCTAAAATCAAATGGAAGTTGCTGCCCAATTTCTGGAAAAATTGGACAGCACCTCCCCTATTTTACACCTAACCCAAATCTTCAATCCAATGCTACAACCTGCATAATAATTCAATATTCAAAGGCAGCAACACACTCCTAAGCTTCTAAACATTCTCAAATCACAAAGCACTCTTACTTCTAAGCATTTCTTCAATTCCAATCCATCAAGTTACAAGATTTCATTCTTTTCTTTTTGTCATTCTCAACCATACAACAATACATTCTTAGAAAACATATACAAAATACATTTTAAACTCAAACTCTTACTTTTTACATGGAAACAAGTAAATACAAAGCTTTAGAGGGCATTTTAGCCCGAATACATCCAAAATTTCAAAGAACAAAATACAAAACATTAATTGTTCCAAAATGCAACCTGAAGCTTTGTTTTTCTTAAATACAACTTCAAAAGCAAAAAGCATCGGAGTATGCCTCAATCCCGATGCGGTGACTCGGTTTCTCGCTCGACACCTGTGGAGAAAAAATGAGGGGTGAGCTCGACGGCTCCGTGGGTAATAACTTAATAAATGAGAATATAAGCACAAATCATTAATCATTCTTTCATTTTCAAAACAATATCACATAAAGGAAAACATTAACAATTTTCAAATCTTTTCGTCGAATGTATCACGTCAACAGTTTACAAATATAACATATCACAAAACAATCTGACTTTTCACAAAATCACAAACAAGATGGTTTGGATGGATCCGAAACAGAACGTACTATACATTTCCGCGAAGCGGTCATGTGTAACCGTGACAAATAGGAGTCCTTGAGAGGAACTCCACGGCCACTAGCGGGTAGGCGGGAGAAGCCTATGGATAGACAGGTGCACCTGACTCAGATTGGACCACCACAAACCTAAAGAAAACATGCACATCACATAATTCACACAATTTACAAGCATTAGCCACAATTTTGTATCACTTTCACATAATTTGCACATAATCGCAAATTCACATATCCGCGCCTATTCACTTAACAAACCATTTAACAAACACTTTCAACATAAACTTACATATAAAAGATACTTTATACAAATTAGAATCAATACATAGGATAATTCATTTAAAATTCTTAATTCATTAGAAAGCATAATTAACTTTTATTATAAAACTTTCATTTAGCCTATAACTCGATTATTAAGCAATCACCCACCTTAAATTCCTTTAGCTTTGTGATTGATCCAAATACCTTGCTTCTTCCTCCAAATGCCTCAATTCCCCTTCATTAAACATGATTATCCCATAAGAACATAGGATATCAAAATTGGACAATTTTAAGGATACGAAAGCATGGAATTTAACCTATCTAACTTTACCCATAACCTTTCTAAGCTCTTTAAACTAAAACCTACCTAAATAAATCAAAGAAAATTCAAAATCCCTTACCTTAAGGAAACCCACGAATTTGCTCTTTTGGCTCTAATGGACGTTTAACTCCTCCTTTCCACTCTCTTCTTGCCTAAATCTCTAAAACCTCTCTTTTTCAACACATGAAAACCTAAGCTTCACTTCTTCTTCTTCTTCTCTTCTTCTTCTTCAACCAAAAATCTCCTCTCTTTTCTTTCTAAGTTTCGACACTCTCTCTTTTTCCTTATAGTTTCGTGGTTTCTAGAAAAACTAAGGGAATTTATTCTAACTTATAACCTAAACCCTCCAAAACGTGGTAGTTTCAATAACTCTTCTTTTCCTTGCTAAATTCGTGGACTCCTTCATGTCATACGGCTACTCCATGCCTTACTCCATTTCTTCTTGTTTTAATTCTTTCCTTTCCTCATTTAATGGCATTTAGAAAGGGCTAAAAGCCCATCTCTTAAGTCTTAAGATCATATACAAACTTCCTAATTGGTCATACACCATCTTATTCTCTTTTAACTCTAACAACTTATTAAAACTCTAATTTTAACTAAATTCCACCAATTAATTTCTATTAACTAAACATTAAAAATTTCAAAATCAATCTAAACCTCAAAACAAAGTAAACGTGCTTAAAGCGAATCGGGGCCCAACACAGGGACACAACCGGTGCTTGCCATACATCAGAGTGAACCAGTTTTAGAACATTTGTGCTTCTAGAGTCTGATGTTTTGAACTTCAACCGATGTTGCTTGCTTGTCACACACTGATCACAAAATGGTAGTGAAATCTTTGTAAGCCCAGGAAGTAGCTTCCGGTCTACGAGAATCTTCATTCCTTGCTCCGACATATGACTAAGTTTCCTGTGCCATATCATTGAAGACCTCTCATTGTTACTCGAGGCAACTGAAGCTTCTCCATCCACCAAAGTCTCTCCCTTTACCATGTACAAGTTAGCAACTATCTTCTCTGCCTTCATTATCAGTAGCACTCTACGAACTATCTTCATAATTCCCCTTTCACACTCCATCTTACAACCGAGGTCGTCCAATTGTCCCAACGACAATAGATTCTTCCGAATTCCCTCAACATGTCGTACCTGTTGAATGGTACGAACAATTCCATCGTACATCTTCATCTTGATGGATCCAATTCCAATAACATTCATGGCTTGATCATTGCAGCTGTATACAACACTTCTTGAGACTGGTTCATACTGATAGAACCATTCTTTACGAGAGGTCATGTGATAGGTTGCACCAGAATCAACCAACCACATATCCTGCGTCATCCTCTTGCCATCATGTGTTACTGCTGCTTCACAAGTCAAAGCATTATCAATGTCTGATCTGCTTGCAACATTTCCTTGAGGGTCGACAACTCTTCCCTGAGGACCAGAACTTTGTTTCAAGTTTCAACAATCTTTCTTGTAGTGATCTTTCTTGCCATAATTGTGGCACTTGAAATTTTTCTTACTCCGAGATTTCGATCTACCGTGTTGTTGACTCCCACTGGAACCACGTTCCATCGATCTACCTCTCGTTACCACCAATGCCTCTACTTGCTTGGAAGTTCCCTCCTTATTCTTGCGTCGCTTTTCCTCATCAATGATCGCAGCTACAATATTGTCGAAGATCAAGCTTTCCACAGGCAAGTTGGCTGTCAAGTCGATAATGAATTGATCATATGAGTCTGGTAAACTCTGAAGTAGAATTTCTGCTTGTTCACTAGTCCCTATCACACAACCCATGTTATTAAGTTGTGAAAATAGAGAATTCAGTGTATTGACGTGCTCAGTCACTGTCGAAGATTCTGACATCCGCAAAGTGTACAACTTCCTCTTGAGAAATATTCTGTTGTGTAGGGATTTTGCCTCGTATATACTTGTAAGATAATCCCAAATTTCTTTGGCTATCTTCTTCTCCTCTATACTGGACAATATCTCATTTGCCAATCCGAGATGTAAATTTGCTGTTGCATTTGCATCCATTTCTTCCCATTTTTCATCGGTGATATTCTCTGGCCTTTTGACGATGGCTGCGAAGCACTTATCTTTCACCAAAATAGCTCTCATTCTCATCTTTCAAATTGAGAAATTTCCACCGTTGAATTTATCCACCTTATATTCCCCTTTCATTTCTGACATTCTTTCGAAAAGTTCCTCCCACTATTTCACGACGTGGGATATTTGTGTTTTTGGTACATAGAAGTAGGAGGAGAGGGCTTTCTTTTATAAGCCCCTCTCCTCCTCTCATATTCTCATCCCACTGATTTGGGATGAGGGTTATAACAGATGTTGTGTGTTGGTTCTTTGATTTCCAAGGTGATGTTAACATAAGCATATATAACGAAAAGGGTTGAATCTAAGTTTACTTGCCTATCACTTTACGTCGAGCACCGGAGATGTTAGCCGTTGGCCCCATAAATTCTCCATAATTGCTTGTTCTGTAAACATTGATGTTGTGATTAACGGTACTATGCATTTAAGGACAACCAAATGGCCTTGGGCTTACTTTTCATAGTATGAACCAATGTTTTAAAAACCGGACCGGATATTAAACCGGTCGAAGGAAAGGTTTAAAGTTTAGAGGTTCAACCGGTAATGAACCGCTATAAAACCGGTATATAATAAATAAGAAGTAAAACTTATAAAAATAAGTAAAAATAAAATATATTATTGAAATAAAAATACATCAATGCCTATTATTATATAATAAATTAATAATAAATAAACATAAGTTTAATATAAATATTAACACTCATTTGTCTAAACATCACAATTGTACTTCTTCTCTGAAGAATTTCAAAAGAGAAAAAACAGGAAAAGACCTTGTACTCTGATGGTGCTACAGGAGCAATAACCCTTGAAGAATCATTTGAAGCACCTCTTAACTTTAAAAAATCTAGTACTTTAAAATTGGTAAGTGCACCCGTGTTGTATTTCTTTCTGTCCATTGGTCAAGTTTCATCCTTTTAAACAGGAACATCCGATCCACCCACCCAAAATTTAATATCTTGTGTTATTATCAATATTATCTTCTTAACAAAAGAAGGTTAGAGTTGGCAGTTAAAGTTTAGTTAGATTTTTTAAATTTTGAAGTAAACTTATGTTTGAATAAATTGAGTTAAAAGTTAGTTACTTACGATGTTTTAAATTTTTATGAAAAAAATAATATCGATTTAGCGTAATTATTTAAAATATTATAATTTTCTTGTTTGATTTGAATTTTGATTTTTTTGTATTTAATTGATAGATATGAGTAAAGAATTTTTAAATTTTATAAAAAATTATTTTAAAAAACCTAACACTTGATAAGTAAGAATAAAAAAACATTATACTCTTGTGCAGAGATATTGGAGAAACTAAGTAGCCGTCTAGTCTAGGATTTATGGTCAGAAAATACGCGGACTAGAAATTGCCAACTTCTTCAGGTCCATTGATTGTCTATTCTTCAACTTTATTTGGATTGGACACTCGCAATTTGGAACAGCCATTCATCTCTTTGATGATCCAACGTCTCGCAAATGCCAAAGGTCTTGTCATACGTTTTTCATTAGCGCGTGATTCCAAATTTTTAATCCTCTCGAGAAGTTCAAGTTCTCCTGTATCTAAAACAGAGGATACACGTAACCATAATGATAAAGAACAAAGGCAAAGTTTTTCCCTCTCCTTCTTCAGCTTCTGCAACTTCTTCCGCTGTTGTCAATGGAGAAAGAGACTTCTTCTACATCTTGAAGCTACTCTCAGCTGCCATTCTCGCTCTTGCTTCAGTTCTCCCCTTTGAGGACTGTGAAGTCCTTGCTTATATGATCACCCGGTCAATGAAAACTACCCCCACCCCAAACCCTTCTTCTCTCGTCAATGAAAACAAAATGTTGCTTGGATCTTCTCAAAGACAAGGCCAGATCTGAAAGCAACCGAGCTCCTCCGCAAGTTCGGATCGAGAAGAGAGAGCGCGATGGAGGCATTCTGTGAAGGGCGAAGGAGAAGACGATCCAGAAATGTTTAGGTTTCAATCTTTTGAGCTTTGATATTTTAAGTTTTCAACCGGTTATAAAATAACCGATTCTTGGATAAACTGGCCGGTTCTCTGATAACCGGCCGGTTTTTATATCTAAGGATTAATAACAATAACCAACCGGACACACGGCCAGTTCAGACGATTTCCGATCCGACCGGTCGGTCCGATCCGATTTTTACGTCATTGGTATGAACGTTACGAAATCTAAGAGATAAATCTATCTTCTATTAATAATTGTCACGTGAAAATTACTATTAGTAATTAAGTAATTATACGTGATAGCTCAACCACGACAGTGATGTTTGACAAGAAAAGGCTGCAAAAGAGACATGACAATGTGGAAAAGCACCTCTGTTTTCGGTTTTTCCTTTGTAGTTGTAATGTTGTTGTGCGAATTCCTTCCACTACTTCACCAGTCTTTCTCTACATTGTCCCTTTCTTATTTTAGTCGTCATTTGATGAATCGAGAAAGACCAACGTCAGAGCCATATCTCACACCATGCCTAAAGTTTGGACTCGTCCCTAAATGTAACTTTTTAATTGCGGAGTCTTGCATGGGTATTTACTATTTACCGTCAATTATGGTTGGTGGGTCACAACGGGCGTCCATCTTTTTCTAAAAGCACTTGTTGCCATACATGGACCAAGGTCGTAATTTTACTAGTAAACTAACGGAATCCTATGTGTAATATCACGTCTTTCCTCAAGTCTCACGCAAATATAACACGATCTTTTTTTTAATATTATCTTATCTTATTTTGATTTATAAAATTTCAATCATTTATTTTATGAGATTCACACGGGATCTACGTAAGACTTACACAAAATTTACATAAATAAATAGCTGAAATTTATTAGACATAATAAAATACTATAATATTAAAGAGGAGATTTGAACTTCACGCAAACTTCTTTGGCTCCCTGCCGGTTATGGTGCCCATAAATTAACCACGCTATTAATGCTGTCAATACCTACTGAAACATGAACTTGTTTTTTCTTTTTTTAATGAAAGTTAGGACACAATACGATGTGTTGACATGTTTTTGAGCAGTAATAGTTTGGAGCATGAGGATTGCATCATTATATACACGCCAATAACCTATACTACATGTATAAGCATGAATTTGCAAACACATATCTTGTTTGATTTGATAAGAAAAGTATATCTTTACATGACCTTATCTTCACGTTATGTAGACTGGTATGAATATGGAATAATTATATCAAAAAAATTCAATCTCATTTAAGTAAATTAACTATTCTGTGCTATGGTTATCTCTCTAAAGCACAGCTAACGCCCCAATAACATCGTTCTTACAATTACTGTGCTCTACTTATAATCAAAGCTTTAATTCTAAAATAATGCCTGGATAATGTCAAAGACTATGTAAATGGTCAACATATTCTGTTATGAACAAACGTTGGTATTAGGTTTTGTTCTGTCAGCAACCTTTTATCAAAACTCCTGAACTGAACATTGTGTTATGCATAGAATCCGTAACTTTACCATCTCATAACTCTTTTTCTTTGCTCATTCTCAGTTTATTTACCTGCAACTGCAAATAGTCACATAGGCCAACTGTGAACGCTTCATCACAAATAAACCTTTGTCTTTCCTTCATGAGCGAGCCACTATATAGCTACCTTTGATTCTCTTTCTTCCCACATGTTTCATCTTTTCTTTTCCTCACTTCCCTTAAGCATCTTTTACTTTGTCACTCTCTATCTCTCTCTCTCTCTAAACAAAAGAAAAAATGGAAGCTAGCTCAGTTACCATGTGGCTTGCTCTCTGTACAGTGTTACTATGTTTAGGTCTCCAGTTGACAAAGTGTGATGTTACCTATGACAGGAAAGCTCTGATTATTAATGGGCAGAGAAGAATTCTCTTCTCTGGCTCCATTCATTATCCCAGAAGCACTCCTGAGGTTAACTCTTTCTCTTTTTGTTTTCATGAAATATTATCAGCAATGTAAGGTTTTAGTGCATTTAGTAACATTTCATTATTCATTAATTACCACCGTTTTCATTTTCAAAAAACAAAAACATAAAGGTTTTAGAGCATTTATGGCCATGCGACCATCTTTATGCTATGTAGCTACAAAATGCAGATGTGGGAGGGACTTATACAGAAAGCTAAAGATGGTGGTTTGGATGCCATTGACACTTACGTTTTCTGGAACCTCCACGAACCTTCTCCAGGAAATGTAACTTGCTCTATCTATTTGCTTTCTTCACTGTTTACCTTTGTTTAATCCTGTCGTGTTTCACTGTTTTCTTCGCAACTAATTTAGTTTTCTGTTCGTGAATGATCGTCCTAGTATAATTTTGAGGGAAGAAATGATTTGGTTCGGTTCATTAAGCTGGCTCACAGAGCTGGACTTTATGTGCACCTTCGCATTGGCCCTTATATATGTGGAGAGTGGAACTTTGGGTAATGAAGCAAACTCATTGTTGAGATTTTCAGTAGTTTAACTTTGGTGCTCTTCAAAATATCTTTTCCTTAACAATGTTTTATTTTTCTTCATTTGTTAGAGGGTTTCCAGTTTGGTTGAAGTATGTTCCTGGCATAAGCTTCAGGACAGATAATGAACCTTTCAAGGTCTCTCACTGCTTCCCTCTTCCTATGTGTGTCTGTGTGTTTGGAGGGTGTATTTCACAATGTTGAATTAAGAAAAGACTAGAAATTGGTTAAGTAATTCTATCTGCAATGAGTATATTATCTCTTTGAATTTCTTTAACAATAAGCAACTTGACCACTTGTTTATGTGGATTTGTTCCTAGTATCTTACAGTCTCGATATTTATTGCAGCTTGCTATGCAAAAGTTCACTAATCGAATAGTCCAAATGATGAAGAATGAAAATATGTTTGCATCTCAAGGCGGGCCCATCATCCTCTCCCAGGTGTGCTTTCTGGTTCCCATGAATTTATTCTGCTTATTGATTTCACTCAGATTTACGACTTCACAGAAGTGCTTCAGAATTACAAAACTCAATGGCCTTCATTACTTGCTAAACTTCTGTTGGATGCACTATGTTTGTTTTCATGATTTGTTTCCGTTCCATTGTGCAGATTGAGAATGAGTATGAGCCTGAAAGAAAGGCATTTGGTCCTGCAGGTCGTGCATATATGACTTGGGCTGCTAATATGGCTGAATCAATGAAGACTGGAGTTCCATGGGTTATGTGCAAGGAATCTGATGCACCAGACCCTGTGGTAAATAAGCTAACACTTCTTTTCTTTAAGCTATTTACATCTGATACATATTCTTTTCCTTTCTCTTAATATTTTCCTTCTCTTGCTCTTACTCTTTTACCTTTTTGCCTTGGGAACATCGGAGAGCTGTTTAGGTGCAGGCATAGAAATTAAGCAGTTAGTACCCATCAAACTACTTTTATCATTGAGTGGAAAAGAATGAACTATAGGATTTTATAATTAGATTAAGCCTAACTTCAGTTTGACTACAAGGAAATGAATATCTGAATCATGGCTCTTTTTCATTTGATAGATCAACACTTGCAATGGTTTTTACTGTGACTACTTCTCCCCAAATAAACCCCACAAACCTACATTATGGACTGAAGCTTGGAGTGGCTGGTGAGATTGCATCTCCTATCACTTAGTCTCCAGTTTCCCTAGGAATTTAGTTGATTTGCAACTTCTTTCTATAGGTTCACAGAGTTTGGAAGTCCAATTTACCAACGCCCCGTTGAGGATTTAGCATTTGCAGTTGCTCGGTTCATCAAGAAGGGAGGCTCTTTTGTCAACTATTACATGGTAAGTTTACAAAACTGCTTAAAATTTGGTTCAGCTCTTAATTCATTGTAGTAAATTTGTACCCAATACTCATTTTAGGTACCACAAGAAGGAAATGTTAACTGTTTCACTAGTTACTTTTGTCTTTAATTATCAAAGATAAGAAAGGTAATCACAGCTTGCTTTATTCTGTCCTTGAATTTGAAGGAAACACGAATATCTGAGCTTTACACCAGACAGAAGTTTAGGTCCTCGCGGGAACTCTACAACCTATCACTTAGTTTCTGCAGGACTTATTCCATTACTATCACTTATTCATTGAGGGCTTCTGTTTCAGTTTCCTGAAAAAAAAAAAAAAACAGAAGAAAGAGGTTACCATAAACTAATTGCATGGATGGGGCATATTGTCCTTGTGAACATGACTTGTGGAATGGGGCAGTCATTTGCAAAGAGAGTTCAAGTATACAAAACAATCTGATTCCTTTATTGTTCTTTATAGTATCATGGAGGAACCAACTTTGGAAGAACATCTGGAGGCCCTTTCATTACTACCAGCTACGACTATGATTCCCCCATTGATGAATATGGTGACTAGTCTAAATAAAATTTCAAAGTTAAACTAGTGTCTTTATTGGATTTCTAACTAATAACGGTTTGGTCCTCCTTTGATAGGTCTGATTAGGCAACCCAAGTATGGTCATTTAAAGGATCTTCATAATGCTGTTAAGTTATGTGAAAAAGCACTGCTCAATGCTGATCCTATTGTCACGACTTTGGGAAATTATGAGCAGGTATAATTTCTAATCCCAGTGAAGGCCAGAGGGACTTATTGAGTATTGTTGCAGAATCACAACTTAAAAGCACCTTTATACTGAAATAATTTTATATAATAGACAGTTCCACTGAGGCCAATGATAACTTCATTACTAGCTGTCTGAAGATATCTTTCAAAAAAGATTCTTTACATTCAAACAAATCGTTAGAAGGACTTGAACTTAATTTGTGCTTTCCAGGCGCATGTATTTTCTTCAGATTCAGGTGACTGTGCAGCTTTTCTATCTAATTACAATCATGGATCAACGAAAAGGGTGAGATTCAACAATATTCTCTATAGTCTGCCTCCTTGGTCCATCAGTATCCTTCCTGATTGCAAAAATGTTGTTTTCAATACTGCACAAGTAAGTGATCTGAACTTAAAACAAATATTTGACAATCTCCAATATAACAAATAAGAAACATAAAATGTGTCAATCTCACAATTTTTGCAGGTAAAACAGAAGACTTCTCAAGTGCAAATGCTGCGCACTGATAACCAAATTATCTCGTGGGAGACCTTTAATGAAGACATATTATCAGCTGATGATGACCACATGATGACTAATGCTGGTCTCTTGGAGCAGTTGAATATAACCAGAGATACAAGTGACTATTTATGGTACACAACCAGGTGAGTTCCAGTCAATTTGCTCCACCTTAACTTCTATTTGTTGATCATAATGAATTGATAAATTATATATACTGTCATTGTATTTCTACCATCGTACGGTGATCCCAGCATCGAGATAAGTCCGTCAGAATCATTTCTATACGGAGATAAACTTCCCACTCTCTCAGTGCAATCAGCTGGCCATGCAATGCATGTCTTCATAAACGAGCAGCTTTCAGGTACACCTTTCAACTCCAACATACACCAGGTACAGGTAGTTTAGGGGAAGTGCAAACGCAAAGAACAAATTAAAGGAAGAAAGAACAACAAAGGATATGTAGAGTAAACCGTGTCTCATTTTGATAAGAATGTGTGGTTTTGTGCTCCTATAATGCAGGATTCGCATATGGCACTCGAACAAACAGAAAATTCACTTTTACAGGAAATGTGAAGCTGCATGCTGGAAGAAATAGAATCTCACTACTCAGTGTAGCTGTTGGATTGCCTGTAATTTCTCCATTCCCTACCAAGTTCATACATGTATTCTGATCTTAGAACTAATTTAGCCAGTTTGTATATTGAAAGAATTATCAAATAACTGGACAGAACCTTCCTGCCCTGTTTTTGGATTATCATCATACCCTGACTTGTGTAAGAGACTGAAATTTGGTTTTCCCCGCTTTCTTTTTTTTTTTTCCCCTATTATCTGCCAATCTTCTTGTCCATCTCTAATTTCACGCTGACAATGGTTGAAGAACAATGGTCCCCATTTTGAGGCATGGAACACTGGAATACTTGGACCAATCGTTCTCCATGGTCTAGACCAAGGGGGCAGGGACTTAACTTGGCAGAAATGGTCCTACAAGGTACAAATACGCCGGTCTCTTTGATATCTTCATTCCCAGTTGTGATTCTTCTTCGTTCTTAGTCTTTGTCCCTAGTAAATTTTCTTTATTCCATGATTTCCAATGCATACATTCTTCTTTGTATAGGTTGGTCTTAAGGGAGTAGAAATGAATCTAGGATCTACCGACTCAGTATCGTCAGTTGCTTGGATTCAGGAGTCCGTTGTAGGCGACAAACAACGACCTTTGACCTGGTTCAGGGTAAGCCAAAGAAAACGTGTCCATAATGTTCCACAGAATATCCAAGATTGGATAATCCTCTGTTCTGATTGAACTTGCAGGGATATTTCGATGCACCCAAAGGAGATGACCCCTTGGCTTTGAGCATGACTGGCATGGTGAAGGGTCAAATATGGATCAATGGGCAGGGTATTGGAAGATATTGGACCGTCCCTGCCAGTGGAAATTGCACTGCTAGTGGTTGCAGTTATGCAGGCACATACAGGCCGCATACATGCGAACTTGGCTGTGGCAGCCCAACTCAAAAGTGGTAAAAACTTTACCATAATCAACTACCTATGAGTCTAAATTTGAACATATTACGTGGGCAAATTCTAACTTGGTTTTGACATTTGGACAATTGCAGGTACCATGTACCAAGGTCATGGTTGAAACCAACCCAAAACTTACTGGTAGTGTTTGAAGAAATTGGAGGTGATGCATCAAAGATTTCTCTTGTAAAACGATTGGTGACGAATAGATAAAATATTTGTTCTTTTCCAGTAGTACCCCATGAAAAAGACATTGCCTAAATTACAGCGATATGGCTCTCTCTCATCATTGGTAATGGAAAAGTAAGAATTTCTTCCTAGTGTACCGAAGTCTTACCTTTTAAAACTAAAGCTTTGCCAAAAGAAGTAACCAAACTTGTTGCAACAAAGGCAACGCTACAATCTAATAAACTTAGGTACTCCCAAAAAAAAAAAACTTAAAAGAAGATTGGAATTCTCTATACCATATCTCCTAATTTGACATTGAATGCCCAAATGCTCAGAGTATGCCAAATGGTTCAAAGGAATGAATACTAAAATACATCATCCCACATGCAAATAAACAAACATATCATTGTCGGTAGTTTGAATATAAAAGAATAATCTATATGTATTATTTAATTTTGTCAATAATTTAAATTAAAACATGAAATTTGGGGTTTGCTCATGTAGACTTTCTTTAATCTTCTTTGCAATCTATGATGAGAAAAGTTAGAATGAAATTAAATGAGATACTCTTACATGATCTTGCTTGTTATTTTATAGGGTATTAAATAAACAACTGTATGACATTACACAACATCCTCTTAAATAATCTTGTCTGACATTAAACAAACAATTATATGAGCTATTTTATAGGCTATTTTCACGTTATTTTATAGGAAAATTTATGAACTTAAAATATGTTAATGTAATTTGTAGCTAATATATGTGCTTGTGTGTGTGTGTGTGTAAGGTCATATTGCCTCAGTATAGAAGGATGAAGTTATATTATGGTGAATATTTAAGAAAACTCTTGATTATTAGGATGGATTGTCAGGTTATTTTGATGAAGTTGATCTTGACTTGTTAGTTATAAACAAAATTGTGAGATGGGGAAGGAACTTAGATACCTATAGGTTGTCATGGCTTATTTCAAAGTTCCAAGTTTTAGACTTATTGAATCCAATAAAAGTTGCATTAAGTTAATTAATCTTTTGAAAATAAATTGGACAATTGATGCTTGACATTAAATTTTGGCTATAATAAGTAATAATGTGGTTTTGTTCTCTAATAGGGATGTGCATAATGATGAAGTTAATATAGATATCGTTAACAAAGATAGTGGTAATGATGAGGATGTGGGCACTAATGGGAATTAAGTTGAAGATGATAATGAAGATGAAGTCGAAGATAAGTATTGAAGTTGAGGGAGCACAAATTACATTTAATATGACAATTCCAAATAGTCACCAACTAATGGGGATTGACTCTAATCAATATGGAAATTTTATTCATAGTGATAAGTACCCTAGAAGAGAGGAGCTTAGGAAGCCAATTAAAAGATCTAATATAAGTGTTAAACATGAACTAGGTGGTGGTACATCATATTGGATATTCGGTATAAAACTTGGCAATACAAAATAGTTCAAAGATATTGATTATTCAATAACAATGTGCATTAACATTAGATGGAAAAATTTGAGTATAAGTGGATTACAGTAAAATGTATTGAAGGATGCAAGTGGGAATTGTAGATAACCTATGATAGTAAGGATAAAAATTTCAAAATAAAGACATGTAGGTCTAAACATATATGATTCACAACAAACAAGCTTAAAATGAAGCGAAGCTTTTTTATAGAAATTTCTGGAACAAAATTCTAGAAAAGCCTAGCATAACCACTATTAAGATCATTAAAGAATGAAGGGAAAAGTTAAGTATATTTATGAATTCAATTATGTATAGGGCTATGAAGGTTGAAGTTAAGGAATGAGAGAGCATTAAATTATGTTTATGAATGTTACAAGTTGCAAGGTTATATCCAAGAGTTGAAACATATCAATTCTAGTTTAATAGTGGAAATGTAATTTTTAAGGAATTAAGAAGCCTTGTTGTTATAATTTAAGAGGTTATATATTTATTTTCCAGCTATAAAAGAAGGATGGAGACATTTAAGGTCCATACTTGGGATGGATGGTTATTTTTTGAAGACTAAATTTTAAGGACAACTAATTAGTGTAATTGGAAGAGAAAGAGATAGAGATATGTATCTTATAGCATAAGTAGTTATTAAAGTTGAAAATAGGTTATAAACTTATTTGGAGTTGGAACATGGGGATGAAGTCACAATAATATTTAACATGCAAAATGTACATAAATGTAAACTTTTATTTATTTGAAATGTTAATGTTTTACATTTGACTTATTGTTTTACATTTTACATTTGAGTCAAAATGTCTAATTATTGATGACAATATGAGTGAAACTTTCAACAGATATATCTTACCAGTAAGGGGTACTCTAGAAACCACAAATATAATGATCATAAAGAGACATGTTAAAAGAATAACATATGCATTTGAATAGAAATTTAATGTTGCACCTACTATTATCAAAACGTTTGAAAAAATAAGGAGACAATTCAAAGGATGATTATATGTAATGGAGACGAAGCAAATAAGATCAGTAAAAGGAGACCAAAAAACATATTATGAGATTAGGAAGAGACAATTATTGTAGTTTCACACCATGGGACATATAGTTACCTAAATAAATAAGCTATTAGTGCTACCAGTTTCTCTAAATGAGAACTAGAGGCATTTGTCAATGACTACTATAAGAAGAGTACGTTTTAAGAGTGTATGATTAAATATTGCAGCCTATTAAGAAAGTGATCTTTTGGCTACTAATTGATTATGAGCAAATACCTACTAGTCAAGAAGGTGATCCTAGGAAGGCCAAAAGGTAAGAAGAGATGATTAAGAATAAACCAAAGAAAGTACTAAATGCAAGCAAGGTGTAACAAAAATGTCAAAACTAGAAATGTGAGAAATGTGGTGCTTTTGAACGCAACAGTAAAAAGTGTAACATAACAAGACCTAATGAATAACTTGTCAAAGTAAATAACTACTATTTTTTCTTTTTCAATTTAATTACTGATGCTAATGTTATGCATATTATTTATAGATTAAAATAACTTCAATAGTAGGGATAACAATAAAAGAAGTATCATAAGTAAGAATATATTGTTAGGGATAACAACAAAAGAAGTATCATAAGTAAGAATATATTGTTAGGGATAACAACAAAAGAAGTATCATAAGTAAGAATATATTGTTTTCTCTTACAAAACAATGATTATATGAAATAAGCTACTCATTTAACCTAAATTTTATTTAGCATTCAAAGCAACTTATTAGCTATTGATGAGCGTCAACCTAGTCAATAAAGCATCAAATTGAGTTTAACATGTACCTAGATACTTATATATATGCTCAATATTAAACCCATATGCATGTTGATTAATAGTTTAGTTCACAAGTTACTAGTTTTACAAATACGACTAAAAGGACATATAAACATATTTATCTAAGATATTTCAAATTGTTATTTAAACCAGGAGGTCTTAGGTTTAAAAGTAAATCTAGCATCACTTCAAGATAATAACTAAGAGAAGAGCAGTAATTGGGACCAATGCCCAACAAGTTGACAAGCCTGACAATTAGTATATTATGTAATTGGTAAATTGATGTGATTAGTGTATTATTGTATTATGTAAATCAATTTAATAAACAAGTTTGTTTTCTACTGTCACAATTGATGTTTTCCTAGAATCTATTACATTTGGAGTATTTTGTAACTATATTTTATAAACTAACTGAATGAGAAAGTTCATTTGCAAACTAGTTGAATTAACAAGTTTATGTAATAAACCAATTTAATGAAAAGGTTTATTTTGTAAACCAACTAAATTAACAAGTTTTATTTTGTAAACCAATTGAATAAACGTTCTCATTGATTAAGCAATTCTATAAATTACTGATAATAATAGATAACTTTTATTCAATAATAAAAAGAATAAGCATATTATACTATTTATATTCAAATTTTACAACCACATTGAGGGTGAACAATAAAATAAAACTGAAGTGAGTCCTACAATATTGTTAAATAACATCAACCTCAACTTTTTCTTGTTTAATAATTTTTAGTTGCTCTTCATGTCCTTTGTTTTATGTATGCTTCTCCTTGTTTCAACCTCCTTTTAGTACATATATATCTTTCCTTAACTTTTGAATTATAGAATAACTCCTTCAAAAGTTTCTTATCATACCATTGAAAAGATACACAATTACAAACTAGATCATTGGGACATATTAAAATATTATGTCTGAATTATTATCACTCCATAATGTCCTTAAAGAAGTATTTAATCCATAAAAGAAAAAATTATTTATATTATTGTAATTATAACTGCTAGGTATTGAAAATTCTATCAGTAAGATTATCACAAAGAGTTCCATAATCAAGCATTTATGACATGATCCTTCATATCATATTCAACTATAAAAAGGTACTTTAAAAGCAAAGGAAGGAAACTTGTACGCTAACAAGTCAACAAAAGAAATGGTGCAAACCTAACATTTACTGAAATATAAAAAAATTGTATGCTTAATCAACAACATGATTATTTCAAAAAGGACAATTAATAATTCCATCTAAAATGTAGAACTATTTTACATATTAGATGCAAAAGAAAAACTAAGAGAGTTAAAACATGACTAGTTGATATGTTGCATAATTCGCTAGATACTTAGATAACATAATGAAAAAACAAAATTACAATGCCAAGAATTCAAAATCTGGAAGTTTTATCTAAAATATGATGGATTGATATGTTAAATTTAGTTTTGCAGCACTTTTGCAATATTTAATTACTTAGACATGCCTAATAGCTCATTTAAAATTTGCATGGTAAAAAAAAGAAGCATAACATAGTAATAGTGGAAGGTGTAACATAATAGATTGTAGTAACCTGTAGTTTCTTCATGACAAACTTGAACTTATATGTTTTAACACAAGGCATACTAGAGATATAGCAAAAAATAAGACAAAAAAAGTTTGAAATTACTTTATAACATAGGTTGTCAACGGTATAATAATAAAAAGTATTCAATTTTAGAACTGAGTGGCTAACGTAAGAATGATAACATAATTCCATTACCAAAATATGCAGCAATTTGAGTACAATTACGTAAGTTTTGGAAAGTTGGGGCAACAATGAATGGGTTGAGTATAAATCCTTGTATTACTTATACTGTGAGTAACAACATAAACTTGTATTTCTATTAGGAAAAAAAATCAAGGATACCCAATAAGCTTTATAAAGTGAGTTTTATATATGTTTGTGGCCTTTCTGGTTTAATACGTAGTATAAGTAGAAAGCCTAGATTATAAGCAGTAACTTGAATTTTATACTAGGAGAAAGAATGCAGCAAGAAAATATAACGAAGTAAGTCCCTGGCATTCCTGTACTAACTTAAATGCATTGGGGTATGGCATATCATATATTATAATTTACAAAGTATAAAGGACTATAAAAGAATATAAATCAACAATATCAAAACAATAAGCAAAGAACATCTACTAAAGACAAGAGTGGAGGATCGTCAAAGGAATACAAAATATAAGAAGTGTAAATTAATGATTAAAGATTGTAAATAATAGACGGAGTTGGCCAGGCGAAAGATTAGGATTCTTAAAGAGGAAACATTCCAGAGCTAGGCAATAATGTTTAAGATTATTTTACTTATTTTTTAGTTCTCACTTATTATGTAAGATGCACATCTAATATAGGAGTCCATAAAAAAAACAATGTTAGATAAGATTTCTATAATAAATACATGACTAAGATGTTAAGTTAGAATTTAAATTGACCATTTATAAAAGTTGAAATTCTTCTTGAATGATTTAAAACACTTTGATTCCAATTTGATTATGATGAAAACATTAAGATATAATTTAACCTTTTTTCTTTTGTATTTTTATGCTTATAAAATCGATTGTCTTACTTTTCTTATTTCTTTTGTCGTATTTAGTTAGTTTTAACTCACTCTAAACTTTTTGTTTTCATAATCATAAGATGTTGATTCAAACTATTCATAAGTTCCTTTAACTGTAAACCTTTTTGTATTCATAATCATGAGGTGTTGATTCAAACTATTCATAAGTTCCTTTATGTATTCGTAAGTTCAACTACTCGCTAAAAGTTTATTGAATACTTTATCAGATACCATTGCATATCTTAATGCTTATATAGTTTTACAACAATGTTTTCTGGAGGATTTGTAATTTTTTGGTTAAGTTTGTGTTGGTATGTTTCTAAGATTTTTGTTATGGTAGGTATTGCAAATGTGAGATGCCTTATAATTATAATGACCTTATAGTTTAGTGCTAAGACTACAGTAGTTGGTAAAAAGTACAATATTTCATACTAATTAGTTCTTATGAATTGCTCTTGAACTATCTTCCTCAGTGAACCAAAAGATCATCTAGATTGTAATAGCAATAAGATATGAATATTCACAATCATCAGTGAAATAGTACATGATCAAGAGCTTAGATTGATTATAAAAAAAAGCTCTTTTGTATTGTATGTGAATATGAAAGTCAGTTGAATTAGGATTCATTTGTTCTAGATATACAATTCAAAATGTGTCAATCAATAAAGTGTGCATAAATTAAATTCTATGGATTTGAAGAAATTAAAATTTTACTTGTAATCATTTTTGGGTTAAACAATCATGTCTTTCGTTAGTGTGAAGTTACATGTTATTCCAAATGTCTTCTTTATTAAAATGGATGTGGTAGTCTTAAATGCATATTCATTGTTAAGTATATTATTTATGTTCAAGCATTACATACTTACCTTATGTAGTTTACGCAAAATATATTTGGATGATTTATTACTCATACTTTTGATAGGTTTTGTCTTGTTTGTATAGAAATGAGCATTAAAGAAGGTAAAAAAACCTTTAACCACTTCTTTTGTGAAAATTGCTCATCTGAAGGCCAAAAGAAGTTGTAGAACTTTCATATCAATACCAAATAACCAAACGCGAAGCTATTATGAAGACTCTTATAACTTTTTCAAAGTTTGGTTCTTTTATTACAATGATTTCTCTTTCTAATAAATTATTAGATAAAGGATTAATTACTAAATAAATGTTAAACTTTATATAATTTTTAATTATAGTCTAATCTTTAAAATTAACAATAAAATAATTAAACTTTTAATTCTTCATAAAAAAGTATGATGTTAGGCTCTTCTTTAATCAAACTGATACGAAAAAACATGTCAATTTTGTTAAATTACCCTTAAAATGTCAGGTATAAGTAAAATTCTATATCATATTAATTAATACTAAATAAAATATAAACGAACTTTTTCTAACCAATTTTTCTCTTTACCGGATCACCACCGTATGTGTAAGTTGTAATTTAAGCTTGTAAATGATATTTGGAAAGAAAGCAAACCTAGGTCAATATGTCACTTGTTTTAGGTTTCCTTAGATTTTGGGTTTCTTTGTCTTGCTCTCGAAAATAATTCCTTTTAGGGATACAGTCTTACCATGTAACACCCAAATACCCCCTGGGAGGATACATGGATGTCACCCAAGACAGAACAAACAAAATCAAACATTACACATATGCATTGTTAGTTTAACACACATATAATACATCTCAGACTTTCCAGAAACAAATCCAAAGAATATGTACAGGCCCAAACAAACCAAATAAAATACATAGTCGAGTGACACAAAAACTCTGACTCCTTTGGCCACTGCGGTTGACTTGTCCCAATCCTTAATCTCTTTGCTCTGTACCTACACGGGGCAAATCCACCGTGCTAAGCTTATAGCTTAGTGAGTAATCATTTATCTAATTTAACCAATTTCTTTTCACAATAACGATATAAGCATGCATTCAGAGATTAATACTCAGGCAAAATGCACTTCATAACAGATGTTATCATTAACAGACAAAACAAATCAAAAGTCCATAAAATAGAAGTGGGTAACGGGACTTATCAGAAGATCGAAGTCTCGACACGAAGTGTCCATATCGAAGACACGAAGTGTCACAGAAGATCGAAGTCTCGACATCAAGTGTCCATATCAGAAGAAACCGAAGTGTCACAGAAGATCGAAGTCTCGACACCGAAGTGTCCATATCAGAAGACACCGAAGTGTCACAGAAGACCGAAGTCTCGACACCGAAGTGTCACAGAAGCGCTACAGACCCTTCTAGGCATGCCTATTTACCCACAACTCGGACTAACAGTTTAAACCAGAACAAAGTCATTTCTGCTAATTCATGTGCAAAGCAAGTAGCACTTCCAATGATAGAAACATGCGGCAAACGCCTCGGACAATCATTGTCCAAAATTCAGAACACAACACTTCAATATCACATTCATCAATCAATACCTCGGACCTTCATGTCCGGAAGTCTAAATCACTTACCGATATTACTGACCTGTACAGAATTTATTTACCAGGACTATGTTACTACTAACAAACTTTACTGTCGGAATTACTTACCTCAATCACCCTTACTTTTTATTGCCTTGACGTGCCGGCAATGTCTGGAATCAATCGATCTGTGCGGTCCTCTATCACAAAATTACTATTGTACATGAGTACAAATTTACTAAAGTCTCTTGCATATGTATCATGCATGTTCATGACAAATTTCCGGGATTAATCAAGAACGTACTCTATCGATCAGGATGTAGTCAAATGCACTAATTTACTTTATTAAAAATGTCCACATTCATATACAAATCAAATACTTTAATATATAGTATAACGGCTAGTATAACGGCTAGTAGTAAATAACGGCTAGTAAATAACGGTCATAAAAATTGTTCTATAAATAGAGACCACTCCTCCATAATTTCCTTCATCCCTCCACATTCTTTCTTTCTTACCTCACAATTTCTTCTAGACGAAAACCACATTTCAAAATGTTGTCCGCTATCGCATGTTTTTGTATACTGCTTATCTTTCTGTATCTTTGTTTGATTCTTAGTGTTAGTATAGAGCCAAAAGAAGCTCGCCCTTTTTTCTCTTCTTAGTCGTTCCTATGATCCTTATGCTGCTTATTGGCATAGCATTTGAGAATTAATGGTATATCTATGGGAATAAAGGAATTCAGTATTTCTCTCTATTGTACTATTCATAAATACGTATACGACTGTTCACAAATACGGATACTGTTCACACTATAGCAATATTGTTCACTATGCACTATTACTATTTACTATTTACTATCTACTATTCAAACCTTAATCGCTCACACTTTGTTCATTGATTAATCGCTCATCGTCTCCTACCTTACGAAAATCACTGTTCATTTCTTTTTTTTCTTTTTCCTCTCAATTTCTTTAGCAATTCACTTAAAACCTTATCTATACAGGATTTCTAACCTATCAGAATCGTCAGAAATAACTGAAACTCCAAAGATCGTAAAACTAATGATCAGAAACAAAAACAAAAACATGAACACCATAAAACTGAAAACTCAAAACCAGTAAACCAAAACAAAAACAAGGATGTAATTCGTATGAAAACAGAGGGTGAGTACTTACTAATTTCAGAAAACTTCGACAGTGAGAGTGAGCTGAAATATTGTCGGTGAAGAACAAAGGTCCGAATTCTGATTATTGGGTTTCTTGTTTGCAGATTAAACACATTTATAAGCTGTATCAAATGCTTAACAGCTATATCTTATCTAAACCGTCCATTTATTCTTATTTTATTCATATAATAGTATTGTTAAAACCAATTATACACTTATGATTTTCGGAATCACCTAATACCCAGAAGTTCCAGACAACTTCCAAACTTCACCAAAAATTCCGTCATAAAATAAAATTGCAAAATAATTGTTCAAAAAAATACTAATCCGTTACCAACACTTGCTAAAAAATCATTGACGTATCCGAAAAATACTATAAATATAAAAAAAATATCTTACTATTGTCCGAATCACTCCGAAGTTTCATGAAACCAATGTACCCGGAAAATGCCATGAATGCATGCCAAAATACTGAAGCACAATTGAGTACATATTCCAAGAATAAGCATAATACTTATGCACAATTTAATACATATTCCAATAGTAAGCATATTTCGTACTAAATGTCGTTAATATTCTAACCCCTACTTTGGGGCGTTACAACTCTTCCCTCCTTAAGAAATTTCGTCCTCGAAATTCATACCTGATCCGAATAAGTGCGGATACTGAGCCTTCATGCTTTCTTCTGATTCCCAGGTGGCTTCCTCACTTCCATGATGTTGCCAGAGCACTTTTACTAACGGGACTGACTTGTTTCGCAGTTGTTTTACTTCTCGGGCTAATATAGAAACTGGCCCTTCTTCATACGACAAATCCTGTTGCACCTGAATCTCTTGCACCAGTATTGTATGAGTGGCATCAGACCGATATCTCCTCAATATAGAAACATGGAACACATCATGCAATCTAGCCAATTCTCCAGGAAGAGCTAACTGATAAGCTACGGGTCCAACCCTCCTCAGAATTTCATAAGGACCAATGAATCGCGGACTAAGCTTACCTTTCTTTCCAAACCGAAGTATATGCTTCCATGGTGACACTTTCAGAAACACTTTATCACCGACTTGAAACTCAATATCCTTCCTTTTTAGATCAGCATACGATTTTTGCCTATCACTGGCAGCTTTCAATCTCTGTTGAATTATCTGAATCTTTTCTTCTGTATCTTTCACAATGTCTGGCCCGATCATCTTGTTTTCACTTAACTCCGTCCAACATACCGGAGTTCTACACTTTCTACTATACAACGCTTCAAAAGGTGCCATGCCAATGCTTGTCTGATAACTGTTGTTATAAGCAAACTCCATCAAAGTCAAATAATTATCCCAACTCCCGGGAAACTCTAACACACAACCCCTCAACATATCTTCCAAAATTTGTATAACTCGCTCGTCCATCGATCACCGGGATGAAAAAAGATTAAACTTGAGCTGTGTACCCAATGTTTCCTGTAAACTTTTCCAGAATCTCGAAGTAAATCGAGGATCACGATCTGAAATGATAGACAATGGTACTCCATGCAATCTCACGATTTCATTCACATACAAATCTGCAAGTCTATCCAAAGAATAATCAGGACGAACAGGCAGGAAATGAGCAGACTTGGTAAAGTTATCCACAATGACCTATACAGCATCATGCTTTCTTTGAGTAAGAGGAAGTCCAATGACAAAGTCCATGGTAATATTATCCCATTTCCATTGAGGAATAGGAATAGGATTTAACAATCCAGATGGAACTTGGTGCTCAGCCTTAACCTGCTGACACGTCAGACATTTTGCAACATAATCCACAACATCCCGTTTCATACCTTTCCACCAATAATACTGCTTCAAATCTTGATACATCTTATTTCCACCAGGATGCATAGTAAATACTGTATTATGAGCCTCAAACAATAATTGGGTCTTCAATTCATCATTAGCTGGCACACACAATCGATCCTTATAATACAATTCACCATCACCTTGCACAGAAAAATCAGACTGTTTACCTTCTTGAGTAGCCATGATAAGTTGCTGTAACTTATCATCAGCTCTTTGAGCATTACAAATCTCCTGTCTCAACATGGGCCTTGCTATCAATTGAGCCATCAAGGCTCCATCGATCCCAACTTCCATCCAATCGCCCGGTGATAAAGTTGAGATAGTCTTTCGACTTAAGGCATCTGCTACAACATTAGCTTTACCGGGATGATAGTCCACAATACAATCATAGTCCTTAAATAACTCCAACCATCGCCGTTGTCTCGATAGGTTCTTACGGGTAGCGGATACTTGAGACTCTTATGATCGTGAAAATTCTACACTTTTCCCCATACGATAGTGTCGCCAAATTTTTAAAGCAAACACGATGCTGAAGCTCCGGATCATCGTAGGTAATTACATTCATGAGTCTTTAGTTGTCGAGAAGCATAAGCAACTACCTTCCCTTCCTGCATCAAAACACAACCTAACCCAATCCCAGATGCATCCGTATACAGAACATATTCCTTACCAGAAGTAGGTTGAACTAATACAGGAGCTTCAGTAAGCATACTTTTCAACCGATTAAAACTATTCTGGAATCTATTAGACCATTCATACTTCACTCCTTTTCGTAACAGTTTAGTTAAAGGGGATGCTATCACTGAAAACCCCTTAACAAATCGACGGTAATAACCAGCCAGACCCAGAAAACTTCTCACCTCTGTCACGTTCCTTGGTGGCTTCCAATTAACAACCGCCTCTATCTTACTAGGATCAACTCTAATTCCTTCAGATGAGACAACATGCCCTAGGAATGATACCTCCTGTAGCCAGAAATCACATTTACTCAATTTAGCATACAACTGCCTTTCCCGTAGAGTCTGTAATACAATTCGGAGATGTTCACTATGCTCATGTTCATTCTTGGAATAGACCAGGATATCATCAATAAACACCACAACAAACTGGTCCAGATAAGGCCTGAATACTCGATTCATCAGATCCATAAATGCTGCTGGAGCATTAGTTAACCCGAACGGCATTACTAGGAATTCGTAATGTCCATAACGGGTCCTAAATGCAGTCTTCAGTATATCCACATCCTTTACCCGAAGCTGATAATACCCCGATCGCAGATCTATCTTAAAAAACACTCCTGCACCTCTCAGCTGATCAAATAGATCGTCAATCCTTGGCAGTGGATACTTATTCTTCACTGTGACCCTATTTAACTGCCGATAATCGATGCACATGCGCAGTGTACCATCCTTCTTCTTTACGAGCAACACCGGCGCACCCCACGGTGATACACTAGGTCTAATAAACCCCTTATCCAAAAGTTCTTGTAACTGCAACTTCAACTCCTTCAACTCAGTGGGAGCCATTCTATACGGTGCTCTAGATATCGGAGCAGTACCAGGCATAACTTCGATAGATAACTCCACTTCTCTCTCTGGAGGAACTCCAGGCAATTCTTCAGGAAAAACATCTGAAAACTCGTTCACTATAGGAATCTCACACAATTTCTCCTTAGCACCTTCCTTCTGGGTATCAAGTACAAAAGCTAAATAAGCGTCACACCCCTTCCTGAGCAACTTTTGAGCTTGCATAGCAGATACTACATTAATCAGAATACGTGTGCAACCACCATGAAATACAAGCTCAGACTGGTCGGGCCTCCTCAAGAAAACTGTCTTAGCCTTACTGTCAATTACTGCCTGATGTTTAGACAGCCAATCCATACCCAGAATCAAATCGAATTCGTGAAACGGCAACGTAATCAGATCCGCTGCATACTCACTTCCTTGGATCATAACTGGACAATTTCTAACCACTTGATTCACCAACACACTACTACCCAGAGGACTAGTTACATGCATGTCATATTCTAACTGATCTATAAGCATCTCCTTATCAAACAATTCATCAGCACAAATATATGAATGCGAAGATCCAGGATCAAATAATGCATACTTTTCAGAATCAAAGAGAGAAACCATACCAGCAATGACATCTGGTGCCTCCTGATCCTCACGAGCTTTCAGTGCATAAGCCCGAGCTGAAGCAGCAGGTACAGCTGGTCGATTCACAGTTTCTGACTGGGAACTCAGATTAGCTCTACTCTGCTGATATCCGCCTCGACCTCTTCCTCGGCCTCTGTTTGCAACTGATGCCTGAGAAACCTCTCTATTAGCTTGTGCTATCTCAGACTGTCTCCGAGGACAATTTGCAACCACATGATCTGTACTGCCACAACCAAAACATGCACCTGTAACTCTCCAACAGACACCCCAATGATGCTTAGAGCAGTGTGGGCACTCTGGAACACTAGAACCTCGACTCCCAATGGAATCTCTACTAGAGGCAGTAGGATAGTTTTGTTTCCTTCCTCGCATCCCTGATCTCTGAGCACCTCTTGGAGTAGAGAAACTACCTTCCCAACTTCGTTTTCCCGAAGACTGGCCTCCTCGAGTAAAGCCTCTTCTCTGGCTTCTTTCTTTTCTGATCGTCTCTTGTCTTTCGACCTTTATTGCAGCTTGTACCAACTGGTGGTAAGTCACTTGTTGTAGCACAGTAACCGCTGCCAGATGCTCCTTAATCGAATAATGTAATCCGTCCTCAAACTGATGACAACGGAACTCCTCAGTAAGCACGGAGTTAGGGGCTTACTTACTGAGTCGGTTGAATTCCCGATCATACTCAGCAACTGATAAAGTTCTCTGCCTCAAGTTCAAAAATTGCTTCCATTTATCCTTCTCATCGCCTGTCACATACTTGGCTCTAAATTCTTGGACAAAGAAATCCCAAGTCGATGGGACCGTGGTGGGACCTCATAACGAACTTCCACCATTCATAAGTCGCCCTGCAGAAGTGAAACAACCTGATGCACCATTTGCTCTCACTGGACAACTAATCTCATCCAAGACCTCTTCACCTTCTCAATCCGAACTCGGCTCCTTGATTCTTCGAGAAGTTCCAGATAAATTCCTCACTCCATATTTCCTCAATTGATCAATCGGAGCCTTAGGTGTTGTCATCCGATGCACCAAAGTCATCATATCATGGGACGACTTAAGCAAAGCTTCTCCCCGAAATTTGGAGGAGGAGGTGGAACCTCGGCTTCTCCTCGATTGACCCTTGATGGTCCAGTGTTTCGATCGTGCTTGCTCCGGCTGATTACTCTCAGCAACTTCGTTAACAATCTCGTGAGATCCTTCCATCGTGCTTACTATAGACAAAACATGGGACGCCGCATTAGGCCATAACACAACTTAGACACTCAACAAAGAAACAATAGGCAATCATTGGTTAAACCGAACCGCTTTAAACCAGCGCTCGATACCAAAAGATGTAACACCCAAATACCCCCAGGAGGATACATGGATGCCACCCAAGGCAGAACAAACAAAATCAAACATTACACATATGCATTGTTAGTTTAACACATATAATACATCTCGGACTTTCCGAAACAAATCCAAAGAATATATACAGCCCAAACAAACCAAATAAAATACATAGTCGGTGACACAAAACTCGACTCCTTTTGCCATCTGCGGTTGACTTGTCCCAATCCTTAATCTCTTTGCTCGCATCTACACGGGCAAATCCACCGTCTTAAGCTTATAGCTTAGTGAGTAATCATTTATCTAATTTAACCAATTTCTTTTCACAATAACGATATAAGCATGCATTCGAGATTAATACTCGTGCAAAATGTACTTCATAATGATGTTATCATTAACAGACAAAACAAATCAAAAGTCCATAAAATAGAAGTGGGTAACGGGACTTATCAGAAGACCGAAGTCTCGACACCGAAGTGTCCATATCAGAAGACACCGAAGTGTCACAGAAGACCGAAGTCTCGACACCGAAGTGTCCATATCAGAAGACACCGAAGTGTCACAGAAGACCGAAGTCTCGACACCGAAGTGTCCATATCAGAAGACACCGAAGTGTCACAGAAGACCCAAGTCTCGACACCGAAGTGTCACAGAAGCGCTTCAGAGACCCTTCTAGGCATGCCTATTTACCCACAACTCGGACTAACAGTTTAAACCAGAACAAAGTCATTTCTGCTAATTCATGTGCAAAGCAAGTAGCACTTCCAATGATAGAAACATGCGACAAACACCTCGGACAATCATTGTCCAAAATTCAGAACACAACACTTCAATATCACAATCATCAATCAATACCTCGGACCTTCATGTCCGGAAGTCTAAATTACTTACCGATATTACTGACCTGTACAGAATTTATTTACCAGGACTATGTTACTACTAACAAACTTTACTGTCGGAATTACTTTCCTCAATCACCCTTACTGTTTATTGCCTTGACGTGCCGGCAATGTCTGGAATCAATCGATCTGTGCGGTCCTCTATCACAAAAATTACTATTGTACATGAGTACAAATTTACTAAAGTCTCTTGCATATGTATCATGCATGTTCATGACAAATTTCCGGGATTAATCAAGAACGTACTCTATCGATCCGGATGTAGTCAAATGCACTAATTTACTTTATTAAAAATGTCCACATTCATATACAAATCAAATACTTTAATATATAGTATAACGGCTAGTAGTAAATAACGGTCATAAAAATTGTTCTATAAATAGAGACCACTCCTCCATAATTTCCTTCATCCCTCCACATTCTTTATTTCTTACCTCACAATTTCTTCTAGACAAAAACCACATTTCAAAATGTTGTCCGCTATCGCATGTTTTTGTATCGCTTATCTTCTGTATCTTTGTTTGATTCTTAGTGTTAGTATAGAGCCAAAAGAAGCTCGCCCTTTTTTCTCTTCTTAGTCGTTCCTATGATCCTTATGCTGCTTATTGGCATAGCATTTGAGAATTAATGGTATATCTATGGGAATAAAGGAATTCAGTATTTCTCTCTATTGTACTATTCATAAATCGTATCATTGTTCACAAATCGGATCTGTTCACATTTGTAGTAATATTGTTCACTATGCACTATTATTATTTACTATTTACTATTTACTATTTACTCTATTACTATTTACTATTTACTATCTACTATTCACCGACACTGTTCACACACTGTTCATCGTCTCCTACCTTACGAAAATCACTGTTCATTTCTTTTTTATTTTCCTCTCAATTTCTTTAGCAATTCACTTAAAACCTTATCTATACTGATTTCTAACCTATCGTAATCGCGAAACAACTGAAACTCCAAAGATCGCAAAACTAATGATCAGAAACAAAAACAAAAACATGAACACCATAAAACTGAAAACTCAAAACCAGTAAACAAAAACAAAAACAAGGATGTAATTCGTATGAAAACAGAGGGTGAGTACTTACTAATTTCAGAAAACTTCGACAGTGAGAGTGAGCTGAAATATTGTCGGTGAAGAACAAAGGTCCGAATTCTGATTATTGGGTTTCTTGTTTGCAGATTAAACACATTTATAAGCTGTATCAAATGCTTAACAGCTATATCTTATCTAAACCTTCCATTTATTCTTATTTTATTCATATAATAGTACTGTTAAAACCAATTACATACTTATGATTTTCGGAATCACCTAATACCCAGAAGTTCCAGACAACTTCCAAACTTCACCAAAAATTCCGTCATAAAATAAAACTGCAAAATAATTGTTCAAAAAAATACTAATCCGTTACCAACACTTGCTAAAAAATCATTGACGTATCCGAAAAATACTATAAATATAAAAAAAATATCTTACTATTGTCCGAATCACTCCGAAGTTTCATGAAACCAATGTACCCGAAAAATGCCATGAATGCATGCCAAAATATTGAAGCACAATTGAGTACATATTCCAAGAATAAGCATAATACTTATGCACAATTTAATACATATTCCAATAGTAAGCATATTTCGTACTAAATGTCGTTAATATTCTAACCCCTACTTTGGGGCGTTACATACCAGCTTATCTCATTGTTCAAAATTTGAAACCATTCACCTATATCTTAACCAACTGCTTGAGAAGATTCCATTTGGTCTTAGTTATCTGTCAAAACTTACAAAATTAAACCTTGGCAATTTGTAGGATAAATTTTGCCTCTTTTGGAAATCTTTCCATGCTAAATTTGTTGGAAAATCGGGCTAAAATTTGATCCTATGTATAGCAAAATAATGATAAATTTTTTCGTATTTGATTTCTTGAAAGCAAAGATCATTAAAATTCTATAAAATGAGTAACACATAAATCTTAATTTATACCTTATTTCGAAACTTGATTATAATTCTTATTTTAGCCCTTGAACCGTTTTTGAAACTGATTCATCTTAACCACGATAGCCACATAAATGTCCAATCTCTAGCAATATCTACAAAACAAGTTGAGAGAGCTCTACAACTGTTGAAGAGAGGGTTAAGCAAGGAGTGGTAGCTCTATTAGAGCTTGAGCCTATTTATAATAGATTTTTGGACATTTTAGTAATTTAGTTAAAATTAAATTCTATTCTCAATTAAACTGTAATTAAAAGTACAAATAATTCTAATTAATATCAATTATGTCTAAATAAGGTCTAATATCTTATGTTGATCCTTATTTATTAAATATCTCGTATTTAATTATAAACTTTCTTAAACTTTACAATCAAGTGCAATTTGATTAAAATATATATGATCTCTTCAATCTATTTTAATTTGTGACTCGTTAGGTTCTTAAATATCTTGGCAATAGATACAAATTAAATCATATTTAGGATTAGATAAATTCAAATCCTTTAATTTATCTTTAATTCTCTAATTAAACAATTTATACTCATAAATTAAGATTAGTGTTTAGCAACACACCATGACCAACCAAATATTTGGAAAAGTCAAAATGATTTTGACTAACATTTTAAGAGATGATTTTTTGTATAATTGAATTCTTTCATCATACAATGTTCCAATTGGATAACAAATATTAATAATTTTTAATCTATTTGAATCCAGTCATATTAGTTCTCCACCATTAGATATTGATTCAATTAATGACATTTATAAACTATTTATAAAACGTCATTTCACCTTAGCCAAGAATTTCTCAAATTAATGTCATTCGAAATAACAGAAGATTCTCCCTAATTACCTTAAAATCTTATCTTAATCAATCAATTACCTCCATATAGTTTGTGCTACATATAATGACTACCGACTAAACTATCCTTGACTAGAATTGGTCATAAGTGGTATTAAAACATAACAATCTCTATACAAAATAACTTTGAAGATCTCAAGTTAAATGTTCACTTATATAATCATTATAATGAGAATTTTCGTAAACATACAAGAAATGTTCCAGATGAATTTCTCATATAAGGTTAGTTCAGTGAATTTCTTCTCTAACAAGCGCTCAAATTTTTGTTTAAGTATCTTCATACTTTAGTCTATAAGATTGACTTCTTCCTTCATAAGAAAAAGCATAATATGTGTTAGTCTTTTTACGTTCTATTAATGTTCATTCTTAATAGACTAATGCAATGTTACAAATATCGTCTTAGAACTTGATACAGATTGGTTCATTATAGTCTGTACAGCAGATCTAGCTAATCTAGGGTAACATTTGGGTAATTTTAAATTTATAAAATAGTCCCTAATTTTTTAAAATTACAAAATAGTTCATTGTCATATTATGCAGGTTATACAGTTTTAGTTTATATATAACTTTATTATTTCTATATATAATATTTATCTATATATAATATATATCTATATATAATATATATCTAAATATAATAATTTATTGTAAAATAATGAAAATAATTCAAAATTTTAAATTATTAATTATTTTCTATTTTATCAAAACCAGTGGTCGACCCAGAAATTTTTGATTTATTTATTCTTTATTTTGATTTACTTGTTTTATTATTTTTATTTTTTTAGAGTTGAATCAAGTAAATTAGTAAGTATGAAGGGAATGTTGAAATTAAAGGTTAAAATAGTTAGAATTAAGTTAGCTTAAGGAGTTAAGTTAGCTTAAAGGAGTTGGTATATGGATTAAATAAAAGAGGGGTAATTTTGGAAAGGCTGAAGGAAAGAGGGGCATAATTGGAAGAAAATGAGTTAAAATTTTGTTTGAATTAGAAGAAGAAGGAGAAGTGTCGTAGGAACTAAAAAGAAAGAAGGAGAAACGTGAAAAAGAAGAAGAGAGGAAGAAAGAATCGTAGGAAACTTGGAAGGAAGAAGAAAGAAGGAGAAAAACAAAAGGAGAAATCAATTTGTTGGAGGTAAGTTTTCATCTTTCTTATGCTAGGTTCAAGAAGGGGATTAAATAGAGGCTAGGGTTTGTGTTGGAAATGAAGGAAGAAAGAAGAGGAAGATGAAACCAAATTGATTTTGGATTTCTAAGTTAGGGTTTTGGTTTTTCTAGCCTAGATGGGCTATGGGTAGGTTAGGTTTAAATTCAATTTTAGCATTTCTTTAATTCTTGAATTTTATGAACTTTCTTTTGAATATATGGATTAAATAGAAATTGGTTTAATTGAAGGGAATAAAAAAAAACCTTACTCAAGAGAGAGACGAAGGGCAATCTTTAGCTTAGATTTTTAGCAAATTAGGTGGGTAATATTTTTATAGTTGTTGTGTGATGGACAAATGCCTTATGTGTGTGTTATTGCTTAAATTGCATAAATGTTGAATTGTGATAAATATGTGAAAATGCATGAGGAAATATGACATTTTCTCTTTGAAATGAATGAAAAGTATGAAGATATGAGAATTTGATGAAATGAAAGAAGCATGAGAATGCAAATTTGCGATTGACTAAATTGAGCATAGATTTGTTTGTGATTGGGCAAGAGAGATACCCATTTCGTTAGTCACGTGCACGTTGACCTATAACTTTTTTTCGGTTGCCCTCTTGAGACCATGAGATCCTGAAAAATCGGACTCATTTTGTTCACGGTATAAACCGTTTTGTTTCATGAAACTCTCGAGCCATTTGTGTGCATTTCATCATTAATTTGTGAGTATGATGCATAATAAAGTGTTATGCTTGATAGAAGATTTCATGATATGCTTTATGTGATAAATTTTGGTTAATTATGAATGGTGTGATGAATTTGCAAATGAACTGGATTGCTTGATACATGTGTATATATGCTTGATCGTGTGGCTCATTACCGATGGCTATAAACGTATTAGCCACTGAGCCATGTTGCTCACTCCACTTTCGCTCCTCAAATGCAAAACAAGACGAGCGTTGAACCTTGCAAGGCATCGAAAAACTCCAAGACATTAGATACATTTGTACTAAGTTAGTGTCTAGACTTTTGGATAGCTTTACAATCATATCAAACATTGAGCATCTCATGTATTTTGTATCTTGTGCTAAGTTAATGATGAACATGTTGATATGTAATTAAAGCTATGTATGAACATTCATTTTGGTTAGAAATGAGAATGAAAATTTAAGAATTTTTCCTTTTTGTGTATGATTGTGTTACTTTATAGGTTGTGTATGATAATTGTAGAAGAGGAATATGTGTATGTGCATATTCTTCCCTGTTGTACTTGTGAATGGTTATTTGTTTTAGAATGACATGTTAGAGCTTGGAAAGGTGTATGGGATGAATGAATGGAAGTGAGGCTCAAAAGTAACCAAAAGGTACTTGGTAGTGGGTGAATATGGAGGGATATTGTGTTTAGCAAACCTTCCTAGGTGTAGGGATGGTGTGTAGAAATTCAATGAAAAAACTGTATTGATTTAGATAGAATTAGTTAAAGTTGTTTTCATAAAAGTTGTAGCTTATCTTTTTAGCTTTCCAATAGTATATAGTATGAAATTTTTGGACATTGGAGTTGAAAGTTATGATTTTAGAAGTTTGAGATGTTGTTTAGGATGAAATATTTAGACAGCTACATTGATGTGAAATTTTGACCCTTATAGAGGTAGAAATTGTATTTAAGTTCTTCATGAAAGTTGTAGAGTCTTCTTTTAGCTTTCCATTGATTTCAAATTTGCAAATTTTGGAGCTCCGAGTCAAAAGTTATGAATTTTGGAAGTTAGGAAGTCGAAGGAAAAAAGACCCAGGAGGGCGCACCCTGTGATCGAGAGGCTTCGCGACCGCGAGGCCGCGGTCTTTCGCCCGCGTCGCGAGTGCGACTTGGCCGATTTCTCCCCCTTGACCCGATCTCTCTCTACTCTTTTGGTTATAACTCCTTCGTTTGACCTCCGATTGACTTGATTTTTGAAACGTTGGATTCCTAAGACATTCCTCTACCTCTCCATAAAAATTTGTAGGTTTTGATATAAATTTGAAAAAGATGGATTGAATCAAATTGAGAAGATCGGTTAAAAGAGTATGAGTTGGATATTTTTCTGAACATGCTTCAGTATTTTGGCGATATCTCGATTTGTAGAGATTCAATTGAGTTGATTCTTATTTCAAAATAAACAGAGACATGGATCTACAAATGTTATGAAAGAATTGAATTTCAATTCAGCCCCTAAGATTTTCAATTTCTGAAATGAAGTTGGGTATAGTGTCTAGTCTCGGATTAGTAAGAGCCGAAAGTGTTTTGGCCATAACTTCTTTATTTCTGAACCAAATTGAGTGTTTTTAGTGTCTTTAGAAACTTAAGTGAATGGGGAATAAATTCTCTGAAGAAGCCGAACTGAAATTCCAATTGGAAGTTCCCCAAATATGCTCTGTAATTTATGAGAAGTGTGTCCTCCATGTTGTTTATGACTTCCGAATGTTAGGCTTCGGAAACGGGGCCCAATAGTTTATGTAAAGGCATATAATGTTTTATATCACTAGCATACGTACCAAAAGGATTCAAATACATCTTTGAGCTCATCTACGACCATGTATATATCAATATACAATAGTATCTCCAAATACAGGACAATACAAAAGGGCTCAGACAATCCGGCATTACAAGTCCTCTCCCCCTCAAAAGAGATTCGTCCTCGAAACTCCTAAGTCGAGGACACAAATAAATGGGGGTACTGACATCTCATAGTATCGTCAAGTTCCCATGTCATCTCCTCGACCCTATCACTCTTCCAAAGAACTTTAATCGTGGGTACCTCCTTGCTGAGTAATCTCTTTATCTGCCGATCCAAAATCTAAACTAGTTTTACCTCAAAATTTAGGTCTTCTCTCAGTTCTACTAGAAGTGTCTCTAGCACGTGAGATAGATCCGGTAAGTACTTTTTAAGCATCGAGACGTGGAACATATTATGGATCCTATCCAAGACTAGTAGCAATTCCAACTGATACACCACAGTCCCGATACACTCCAGGATGCAGAAAGGTTCGATATATCGAGGGTTCAGCGTCCCTCGACTTTGAAGTCTAATAATACTTTTCCATGGTGATATCCGAAAAAAATCTATGTCACTAACTACAAACTCTATTGGTTGTCGCTTCTTATCAGCGTAACTCTTTTGATGATCCTGGGTGACTTTCATCTTCTCTCGAATGATTTTTAGCTTCTGAGTGGTGACTTCTATCAATTCGGCTCATTTGATTTTGGCTGTACCAACCTCATCCCAACACAAAGATGTCCTGCACTTCCCCTATAAAGTGCTTCATATGGTGACATACAGATACTTATCTGATAACTATTGTTATAAGCAAACACTATCAAAGGCAAGTGTCGATCCCAACTCCCTTGGAATTCCATCACACATGCTCTCAGCATGTCCTCCAATATCTGAATGGTCCTCTCTGATTGACCATCAGTCTGGGGGTGGAAGGCAGTACTAAACTTTAGTTTAGTCCCTAAATATTCCTAGAATTTTGGTCAAAATCATGAGGTGAATCTCGAATCCCTATCTGATATTATAAAAATTGACATCTCGTGCAGCTTCACAATCTCATTGATATACAGCTTTGCCAATCTCTCCAATGAGTAGGTTGTGTGGACAAGTAGAAAATGAGCAGACTTCATCAATCTATCCGCTATAGCCCAGATAGCATCGTGACCCTTCAATGTATGAAGTAGTCCAACTACAAAATCCATTGTCACATACTCCCACTTTTATTCCGGAATAGGCAAATACTATATCATAGGCAAGACTGTATCATACCTACTGGTTTCTAATGCTCTACCTTAATATGTTGACAAGAAAGGCATCTGACCACAAAATTTGCTACCTCTCTCTTCATCCCTGGCCATCAATAATTCTCTTTAAGAGTTCGATACATCTTAGTGCTATCAGGATGCATAGCATAAGCCGAACTGTGAGCTTCTTCTAATATAGCTAGCCTGAGACCCTGGTCATTCGACACACAAACTCTATCTCTGAAGACTAATAACCCGCCTTCTCTCAATTCCTCCCGAATGATTCTTAACTTGGGATTGTCAGCTTGCGATCTTCTGATCTCATCAAATAATGTAGGCCGAACTTCAAACCATTCTGCCACTGAGAGTCTAACACCAAGGCTCCGCACACTCATCAAGTGTGTCATGTAAGGATCTTGCCTAGCAATTACTACCGAACAGGACTTACGACTCAATTCATCGGTTACCATATTTGCTTTTCTCAGATGATAGTCGATTATTAAGTCATAATCTTTAATCAATTCCAACCATCTCCTTTGTCTGAAGTTTAGCTCCTTCTATGTCATTAGATACTTCAGACTCTTGTGGTCGGTGTATATACAGCAAGTCTTTCCATAAAGATAGTGTCTCCAAATCTTGAGTACAAATACTACTGCTGCGAGCTCCAAATCATATGTATGATAATTTAGTTTGTACTTTTTCAACTGTCTAGAAGCATATGCGATCACTCACCTAGCCTACATAAATACATAGCCAAGTCCCTGGTGACTGGCATCATTGTACACCTCATACCCAACCCCCTGGGTAGGTAGAGCGAGCATTGGCGCAGAAGTCAATCGCCTCTTCAACTCCTAGAAACTCGTCTCGCATTTATCATCTCACTGAGATTTATTCCCTTCCAGGTAAGCCTCGACAAAAGGACTGCAAGTACTGAGAAACCGTCAACAAATCTCCAATAATAACCAGCTAATCCCAGAAAACTGCATTCTTCTGTCACAGTCTTGGGTTGTTCCCACTCAAGTATAGCTTTTACTTTCTTTGAGTCCACAAAAATACATTCCCCTAATACCACATGCCCAAGAAATCCTATCTCCCTCATCCAAAATTTACACTTTGAGAACTTCGCATATAACTATCTTTTGTGAAGTATTTGCAGCACAATCCGAAGATGTCTAGCATACTCCTCTTCATCCTTAGAATAAATAAGAAGATCATCAATGAAAACTATGATAAACTGATCTAAATAAGGATAGAATAATCTATTCATGAAATCCATAAATGTTGCAGGTGAATTTGTCAATCCAAACAACATCACCAAAAATTCATAGTGTCCATATCTCGTCCAAAAAGCAGTCTTGTGCACATCATTTTTATCTATCTTCAACGGATGGTACCCAGATTTGATATCTATCTTTGAGAATACTGTAGCTCCTCTTAACTGATCAATCAAGTCATCGACTCTGGGAAGTGAATATTTATTCTTGATGGTAACCTTATTTAACTTCCGATAATCAACACATAAGTGGAGGGTCCCATCCTTCTTTTTGACAAATAATACTAGTGCTCCCTACAATAAATGACTTGGTCTGATAAAGCCATTGTCCAATAAATCTTATAATTGAACCATTAACTCTTTCAATTTTGTTGGTGCCATGCCATACGGTGGTATAGATATTGGTCCGATAGTAAAATCAAACTCCCGATCAGGTAGCAATCTACGTAACTCCTCTAGAAAGACATCGAGGAACTCACACACAATAGGGGCATCTCTCAGTTCGACCCTCTGTGTTGAAGTGTCAATCATATGAGTGAGGTATGCCTGGCATCCCTGAGGAGTCAACCTCTTAGCCTTGATCACTGATATTAAACAACTCGGGAATATCCGTCGATCACCAGTAAATTTAATCGAGACTCTACTCTAAGGGTTAAACTCCACTTCTTTCTTAAAACAATCAACCCTTGCGCGATGTCTCTCTATCCATTCAATCCCCAATATCATCTCGAAATCCAGCAGATCGAGGAGAATAAGATTAACCTCTAATACAACATCACCTATCTTTATCTCACAAGCTGTATATACTTCATCACGAGCTACTTACTCTCTAAAGGAGTGACTATAATGAGAGAGGGATCTAACGGCTCTAGGGGATGACTAATATCCTCTAGCTCAGGTCACAAAGGTCTAATATTGCGACAACTTCCCATTTCTCGCCCAACCATGCTATCACTATAAAATCAAAGAAAAAGACATTATTTAATAAAATAGATCAAACTAAGACTAGCTTATCTAATGTATGAAACATCCCAAGGAATGTCGACAAGTACTCTGATCGAGGTCGAAATCATCCAACCGTTAAGGACGTCAACTTAACAATCTGAGACTTAGCTTCTCGACCAAAGACTTTCGACACCCATACTCGACTGCTGAGGCTCATGAACTTTTTGAAAACGAAAATAACACTTTTCAAAATGTAAAAACCATGCTCTGATACAATTTGTAACAGCCTAGACCACCCACCTACAGATATTGTTCGTTTTGGGTTGTCCCTAGGGCCAAACCCCTCAAGGTTTTGCTCTTCCCACCTTTAAAAAATCGCGTTTAAGGGAGAGAGGTATCCATACCCTTATAAGGCATACTTCGTTTTTCTCTCCAATCAATATGGAATCTTATATCATCAATGAATAGAGATCAAGGAGAGATCTTGAATGATGTGATGGATAAGATCACAGTAAATATACATTATCCCTAAAAGATAAAGACCATGTGATTGGATCATCTGAAGATCCATGAACGTATCATTCCTAGTTAAATGTAATCTCTTATCTTGTTGGTAGTGATGTAGATAAATCATATAAGATAAAGTCCTATTTGGATGAGGATGTCATCCAATTGGGTAATGTGTTGTAATCTGATAAGAATAGAGATGATCTAGTTAGTTCAGTTCAATTAGGATTTTAAATTGTAAAGCCAGAAGTGCCGATAAATAGCTTATTTAAGCTTTGCTTCAAAGGAGAGATAGAGAGGAAGGGAGTATATTGAGAGAGAACATTCTTTCATATACCGGAGAATAATAAAAGTTTGTTCTTATCATAGCTCTTGTATGTTTATTGTTATCTATAATTATTTAATACTTTCATAGTATTCTTACTCGAGGTGTAACAGTTAAATATTTTAAGCGTCGTAAAGTGTTCAGGAGCAAGGTTTTAATGGTCAATAATCATGTGAAAAACTTGAGTTTTGCTTATACGGACCTAAGTGAGATAGTCATATAAAAGAGTACACACGACTTCAGTATAAGTTTGGTATCTAAAATAACCTTTGTAATAGCTAGTTTTCTCTTGCTTTGATAGATTAGTTTGAAAATGAAATTAATCCAATAAATACTTGATGAATCATCATTAACCAATTTAAACAAATATATGAAGAATTTAATTTGATTATTATGAAGTTGATTTTTTAACTTTAATTATTTAATTTATTTATTATAATGTATCTACAAATTTGACATTGACATATATTGTGTTTAATTTAGAATTAAAAAGATGTATATTTATAATATATTATATTTGTATGTATTTAATTAATATAAAAATGAAATAAACGTTTTAGATTTAAATTATAACTTTCCTTTATATTTGCATACAAGAATAATGTGGTTATATGATAAAGATATCACATGTCATTAAAAGGCCTTAATATTTTGATTTTTCTAATATTTATTTCATAAGACTGAAATTAATCTTATATAATGTAAATTGATATGATTATGTAAATGTAAACAATTTAATTTATTGATTTTAATTATTTTGAATAGTTTGTCATTTAATTTACATCGCTATCATAATTATTTCTGAAAATAAGACTAATAACTATTAAATTATTTAATTATTTAAGAATTATCTTCACTTGACTATGCCAAACGTCATATTTCGTGAGGTAGTTCTATATATACTGTTACATTTATATGGAGAACATCTATTATGCTTAACGTGTAAAAATTATATTCCAGTAATAGTATGATAATGTAACAATCAACATATGAACATCAAATAAAAATATAATTGTTTTTGAAAAGATGTTGCATTGAAAAGTGCTTCAAAGAAAAGCTGGAAGATTCTGCCGTCTTTAATCGTTATGGTTTTATAATGATAGAATGAAGTTTATTTCATTTACATAAAACAAAGAAAAGAATTAAGATTATGACACTGAGTATAATTGTGTTTTCAGTTTCACAAATGTTTTCAGAATACGTTACACGGAAAAGTGCTTTAAAGATACTTTATCAGGTTGTTTTGATCAACACTATATTTGTCGAATGAACGAAAAGGCATTATCCATATATTTCATTTACATAATCAGAGAAAAGAATTGATAATGGACTTCAAACATATGCCGACAAAATTATTTCTAAAAGAAGCAACTTCAATATTACTTTCTAATTTTTATTACCAAAGACAAATATATTATCATTATCAGATTGTAAAAATACTTTCATATTGTACACCCAACAATTAAGTAATTAAATGATTGTAGATAAACTAATTATTACACATGCAGCTATTGCTTGTAAAAGAGCAAAAGTACGACATACTTAGTTTTATCATAAAAGTTAATAATGCCAAAGAAGGTTTATCGAAAAATATAGCAGATGAACTTACAAAAATTCCCTGTAAAATACATCGATGATATTTGTATCTTCTTTTCAAAACTCAACAAAGAAGACGAACGTAGAGATTATTAAGAATCTGAATAACGAATGCAGATCTTTTTTCCACAGCTATTTTTGATATTTTCTCACATATGCATTGCATGACTTTATGAAATGAGTCGAGAAAGGTCAGGTGAGACGCGAATAACGCTTAACCAGGTTGACAAAAAATGCTGAACATAAAAAATGCGTTGACTTTCTCCTTGTCCCTGTGGAATGTATAAAAAGAATCTACCGCATAGAATTTGGTTTAACTTGCCTTTGCTCTCTTCCATACAATGACGATGCCGTAAAGATCTGATGAAGCCAATAAGTTCTCTCCATGATTCCATGAGACGTCGACAACCGGGAATCTATGGCCCTGCATCCACAGATACTTGTCAAGTTGGGAGTCTTCATATAGGCAACGGATACAACCTCGTATACAAAACCAACCTGCAGCTTGTTTACACATGTATGTTTTGGACGAGTTAAGTCATAGAAGTATACGTTAGAGTCCTCACTTCCAGCCACTGCATATTAAGTGAGCAAAGATAAAAACTTGGAATCACTATGCACAAGTGAACTCTTTTAAGTTCTAATATTCCCATTGGTCGAGTAACTTTTTGAGAAGTTAACACTTTCAAATTATCTGAACTGAAAATTAGGTGGGTTGGCATGGTTTAGGTTAATCTAGGGTTCCCAGTAAGCACAGCAGAAAAAGTCGCGAGGAAAGTGTGATGAATGGAAAACCATACAGACCTATGTATTCTCCTTTTTCAAGGGAGAGAAGAGGACAGAAAGAAGCTCTTATCTTGTGCACTCGTGGAGCCAATTTGAGAGAGCAACGAAGAGTGAGATAACCATTTATTTCCAACGCAACACTGCATGTAATCAAGGCATAGTTAAGCTAATTCAAGTTCCTAAACGACTAAAAGTAGAAAATATGCCATTATGAAACACCTGAAGAAAGATAAGCTTCCATCTTGAGTACATGTCAGCAACACAGGTCCTCGTGCCAGTAGAGAGAAACTTCGGTATTGCACAGTAGTTACTGGATATTTGTTCTTGCTGCCACTTCGATGGCGATGTGACCGGGATAAGGCACCTGTATGTGAGTCCATACTCACCGAGTAAACACAACCCTGGATGCATCATTCCATGAGTATTTGTCGCACGTTACTTTATCATACGTAAAGATCATTTGGCACATATATAGGAGGCTCACTTGTGCATCACCACAGAAAATAAGGTGGCCAGTGTGATCGTGGTCCATTGACGTAACCTGGTCATCAAGGACCAATTTATGTATAATCCTTCCGGTGCTGAAGTTGAATACCTGTTATCTCAACGAAGAAATGCAAACAATAAAATGGGGTGAACTGAATTGCTTGGTTCTGTTGAGGCTAGAATTGGAGTTTCCAAATCAGCATCATTTGTAAAAATAAATTCTCTGATGGCTTAACACTGTTGTACACTTCCTAAAAGTTTTACTGCAGACCATCATCATCAAAGGTGATAGTGCACTACTGAACAATTTTACAAAATAATTTCAGCTGAATATTGCAAGTTGCTCATTCCACCATGACTCAGAGTAACATATTAATGAAAGCATGTTGTACCGTGATTTCTTTGTTAGCATTTCCAACTGAAAGAAAGTTGTTATTTACCTGCATTGAAGGAGTTAAGAGAGATGCACAAATTTAGATCATTTGTCAAGAAAGATGTGTAAGATAAAGGAAGTAAGTGACAAAAACCTCAGGGCAAAACAAGGTTTTGTCATCAAATAAAACAGTAATTCAGAAAGCAATTTAATTGACAGAAAAAGAACCATGGAAAAAGAAAAAGAAGATAAGACAATAAAATAAGAAGAGAAGAAGAAAGGGAAATGAACTCCTGGAGTAACACGGTAATAGTTTTGAAACATGTGTCCACAATAACTAGAAGCTAAATTGGAATGAAATTTGATAGTTGACAAGAAATACATGCTAAATTTAAAGAAGCAGAAGAATGAAACTGAACTGTCATACTTACAGGATGAAAACGAATACAGAATTGTAAGGAAACTCCATATATCACTCGAATGCAGATGCCTCTTGACAACTCCCATACCCTCACAGTCTTATCCATGGATGACGATGCAATGTACTGATTGTTGGATGAAAAATCAAAATCTGGTAATAAATTATAGATCAGGAAGCTTCTAATAAAAACAATAACGTACATTAAAAAATCTCCCTTCATACCTAGCATAGTAGCATATCTTTTAGTAAGACAACTTTTATAAATCAATGGTATAACCACCAAAAACAGAACCAATATAGAATAATATTACAAGACAAGACGTCACACAAAATATAATTCTGTGGTTCTCATTTTTCACACTACCCACAATGTGAGATGCGCGGAAAGGAAAAGTATACACAAGCCAAGTATGGACTACAGGAAAATTGTGTAAAGCTAGGACTTCAGTGACAATGCAAAATAGGGCCTTGGAGATTATGAATTTATAATGATGCATGCAATAGAGTTAACAAACAAGATAAACAAGGCAGGACTTGTATGATATAATGATTTATTAAAATTTTTAGATGTATCAGAAACAATACCAGTTAATCAAACCTGTAACATCTTGTGTGTGCCCTTTCAACTGTTTGAGGATTGAAGGTGGCTCAGAGACAGTGCATACTGTCAAGGTTCCATCCGATGCCCCAAATGCAAGTAGATCAGAGCTCATGTGCCCAAACTTCAAAACTGTAACTGTATATAAGCCCAATCAGATTGCAGGATCAAACAAATAAACATACTACCAACATTTCAAGAGACAGAAAAAGTTGTCTATGTTACTAGTTATGGTTACCAGCTGCTTTGCATTGATCAAAGATGCAATGCATGCCTACAAATGAATATGCAGGTTCAACTCTTCGATCCCGTTGGTGGTCACTATCACTGACACTTGAGCTGAAGCTTGTTCTATGAGTTGAAGGCAGTTGTAAATCCTACAAGCAAATATCACAATAACATGGAAGAAAAATGACTAATAACTTCAGAAATATTTTATATTGTCATGAAACAACTTTCGATGATTGTAGAAGTAAATCCATAATCAAAGTTCTGGTTCCACAATAACACCTAAACATGATAATGGCAAGCAGGAAAGAAGTGGTAATTTGAAATTTGAGGAAACCATCATCAAATCAGCTAATTAACTCAATTCTTTTTCATAACAAGGGGCAGATGCAAAAAATGAGCCAGAATTTATCATGGCAACAAGTATACAGTAAGCATATACATAAGATATGGACACCTTTTTGGTTAAGTACATACATGAGTTTATAGAGAAATGGAAAACAAAAGTTGTTAGTCTATGTGAATATACTGGAACCTAACATACAAAAGATCTACAGAAGGTGAATATGGAACCTTCAAGATGGATGATTAAAGTACAAATTGGAAAAAAATTTCTCTCCTCATATGTTGCATATTATAAATCACACTGATGTGCGTATGCTGTCCTTGGTCCTTTTGAGGAGACCTATGCAAATTGAGATAAAAACAACTTGAATAGCTGGACTGCAAATGCATAAAATGCACATTGGCCATAGTAAAATCAACTTTTATCTTCAAAACATGTTACAATGTTTGAATTGTTGGGTCTGTTACGGAGATTATGAGAAGAGGTAGGCAATGGAGTGGAAAAGCTAATAAAAATCTTAGCTAACTTGACATACCCTGCTAGAGCTCCAGCTCTCCACCTCATATAAATGGGAGAGTGGACTTGCAGATGGAAGCCATCGCCCACTGATGCATCAACCAGTAAATTAACCTGATGTCAGAATTGTATGGACAGATAATTTAAAAAGGACTCACAAACCAAAAATCGCAGTCATAAATGTTCATCGTGCTTCTGTACACGAACAAAGAATATTACGAGTTTTATGCATGGAAATACAAGGGAGAAGTAGAACTACATAAAAGAACACTCCATCATGACACCTCCGCAACTAGTCTTCATAAATATGAATCTATTTGATAGATTCTCAACTCCCTAATAAAATTTCTAATGGATGGATCATTCGGTACCTGTGAGTTTGTAACTGTTACTATATGACTGGAATAGCTTATGCTAGTTTCTCAATGCTAACCTGTCAAGATCTGGATGAGCATACGATTGCTTTGACCACTTCATTATGTTTAATTCTATAATTAATATAGTTCTGATGATAATACGTGAAACTTATACATAGACTTTCAGCAACCTGTTTCCTGGAGTGCTTTGCTGGCTTAGTATGTGCGTACTCTCCCAATTTCTTGGCCTGCGAATGTAGTTACGGTAGCTAACATAACCTCTTCCATTGCATTTCCAGTCCTAAGAGAATTGAGGAATTTCCGGCATGAGCTTTACTGCCGTCAAGTTAACCAAAAAATACCAAACAATCTGAATCCATTCGTATAATCTTAACTAACGTGATCGGTGAATTTTCTATTTTATCAAAACGAAATTGAGTTCAAGTAAACACATAATCTGTTCTCCTAAATAAACTTCCACAAGTATCGACGAAGTAAAATTAGATTTGCTAATCTCCTTTATTTGCATTTCCCGAATCGGCGAGTTTCTTAATCTCTCACCAACTATACAATCAACATTCTTAAGCCATCATATAGTTCCAGTTCTTCTCTAAGAATCAGAAATTAGCATCTAAAAACCCAGATCTATCAACTAAATTACTCGATTGACTTCTACGCTACGAAAGCGAAAAGTACAAAAATAAACAACATCTAAAATATAGAGCTCACAAGACGGCGAAGAACACCAGACTCCGCTTTCCGATAGAGAAGAAAGCGGCGAAGGCCGACGTAATCAGGATCGGAATCAGTGCTCGCAGGCTGAAGCAAGCAGCTGAACAACTCAGGATCTACACTCTTCTTCTTCGTCTTCTCGTCGATTTCATCCGCATTTCTAGCACCGTTACTATTATCAAATTTAGTTTCTCCAAAGCACCTCTGGTTCTTGTCGATCGCTTCGTGCTCCGCCATCCTACGACAATTCCTCCGGCTGATTCTTCATCAGAGATTGCTCGAATCACTCGTCTGACCGATCAATCGCGAAGTTTCGCGGACGATAGAATTGATGAGGAGGAGATACAGTTTGCAGCAGGATCTAGATTTGAAATTGGAGAGAGAGAGAAAAAGATGAACTCGAACGAAGTGTTTGGGTGCTGATTCGGAGGTATTTATATGTTTGAACTTTGGTTCTTTTCTAGTGGGCAAGGAAGACTGGCAGAGGCAGTGTTTCTGACGCCATATGCTTTTGTTTGACATTTTGTCAATGCCTTCATAATAAATATAATTGATATTTGTTTCTTTATGTCAATTTTATTAAGTTGTTAATTGACGTCAATTGTGTGCATTATGTTTCTTTGGTAATAATCTATAATTATTTGCAATAATGGTCTTGCAAATTCTTTTTATTCATGTTTGTGTAGATAAGTAACTGTTTTTGGTACAAATCCATAAATAAGTCTTCTCTTTTTGTCTTTTGTTGCCTTTTTCTCATTTCCATAGCCTTTATTGTTGAGGTAAAGAGGAGTTAACGTGCTTCTAGTTTCATTGGCAAACAAAAGCAACCTTTTCGTGTTTTTTCACTATTATCTATTATAATTATGTGTTGACGACTTGACGTCCCCTTCCACCGATAATTAAAGACACCAATTTTTAAAATTGAAGTTTCATTAATTTTACTAAAAATTTTGAAAAACTCTCTATTTTACTAAAATTTCGAAACCCGTTAACTTCTGTAGATTTGATATTTTAAAATACATAAAATTTTACGTAGACAATCAAATTATATGAGGGTGATCAAGAATTAGCATATATATATATATATATATATATATATATATATATATATATATATATATATATATATATATATATATATATATATATATATATATATATATTTATTTATTTATTTATCATAATCAATGTATCATTACTTATATTAAAATTATAATAATATTTCACATATAATATTAATCAATTAATTAAAATAAATTTTATATTTATTAATTTATATTTAATATATTTACTATGATAGTAAATTAAATTTTAGTTATTATATAATAACAAATTAAATGATCAATTTCGTATTTTATTTATAATTCATATTTTATAAATAATTGATGATTAACTTGTCTGATTTTTGTTAAATAAAATGTAAAAATATTATCATTTTGTTGATTTTTCCAATTCATATACTGTTACTTTTATGAAAGATATAAAAAATCATAACTACTATAAATTTTATTAATTATTAATAATATAGTATTTTATCATATTTTATTAACAATTAATTTGTCATATTTTAGCAATAATTATAATATATTAATTTATCATGTTTCATCAATAATTAATAACATATTAATCACTTTAAAATAATAGCATAATCAAATCTTTATTAGAATTTTAGTATATATATTAATATACATTAAATTAATATATTATTAATAATTAATAAGATGAATTAACATTATATTGTAATCATAATTTTATTTGTTAAGACAAAAACTCAATCAAGTTTTTCTTTATTATTTATATAATAAAACAAATTAAAAAATTTCATCTTATTTATTATTGTTAATTGATGTTATTACATAAAAATTACAAAATTAATAAAATTAATTTATTATCATATTAAATTTTAGTTTAATTCCATCAATTTGATAATTCCAATGTTTGTCTCTTTTACTTTAAAATTTATTAGAACTATTTGAGTGGAATATTTCATTTAATTTAAATTTGTGAGTTAGATAAATTATTCAAAATACATAGTTAAAAGTGTCGGGAAATTGAGGCAAGATTCGATCTCGCATTCTGCGAAATAATTATGAAAATTTTCAAAAGCCAAGATCATTCAAAATTTTGTAAAATGATTTTGACATATAAATCATAAAAAAAGAATAAATCGTAATTAGTAATTTATTCTAAAACCTGATCCTTTTCTTGTCGTGTCCCTCGAATCGTTTATAAAATTTGCTCATCTCAACCATTATAGTTGTGCAAGTGTTTCACCTCTAATGACAGAATATGTTAAGAGAACTTTGTAACTATTACAAATAGAGTTAGACAACGAGTACTAGCTCTCTTAGAGCTTATGTCTATTTACAATAAGTTTGGACATTATAGTAATTTAATTAGAAAAAGTTAGCAAAGAGTGCTAGCTTCCTTAAAGATAGAGCCTATTTATAATAAGTTTTGAACATTATAATAATTTAATTAAAATCAAATTATAATTTCAATTACATCTTAATTAGATTTATAAAATTCTAAATAAATATCAATTATGTTCAAATAAGATCAAATATCTCACATTAATCCTTATTTAATGAATATTTCATATTTAATTATAAAATTTCTCAAACTTTACAATCAAGTCCAATTTGACTAGAATATCTTTTTTCTCTTTAACTCGTGTGTGATTTATTAGGTTCCTAAATATATTGCCAATGAATATAGATTATAACCCTAAATTATATTTAGGATTTAGGATTAGATAAATTAAACTACTTTAATTTATCTTTAGTTATGTAATTAAACAATTTATATTTATAGATCAAGATTACCATTTAACAAAGCATCATCACCACGCAAATATTTAGGAATGTTAAAGTAGTTTTGTTGAATCTTTTATACATGATTTTATCATATAAATTTACCTTTTTCATATAATGTTTTGATAAGATATAGAGCATGAAATTAATGTCTACTTTATTTTAGTCTAATCATGTTAGTTCTCTACCACTAGCAATTAATTCAATTAATGTCATTTGAAAACTATTTTCAAAGTATCATTTCACTTTGACCAAGGATTTCCCTAATCAATACTAATTAAGAACAATAGAACGTTCATCCTAATTACTTTAGAGTGTGATAAATCCTATATTCATTACTGAACTAGTTCTATATAGTTTATGCTACATTCAATGACTACCGACTAAGCTATCATTAACTAGGACAGTTCATAAATAGTATCAAAACATAGCAATCCCTAGACAAGATAATTTGGAGAACTCAAGTTAAAAGATCATTTATATAATCATCATAATGAGAATTTTCATTGATATAGAAATATTGTTCCCAATAGATTTCTCATATAGGGTCAAGTATTTTTCATATAGGGTCAGGTCAGCGAACTTTTTCTCCAACAAGCACATATACGTTTGTTTAAGTATGTTTCCTTCATAAGCAAAACACAACATTAAGACTAGAAATAATTTAAGGATAATGAATAAATTCAATATAAATTTCATAATTATAATCTCACATAATTTCATTTACAATGTATATTTATCTCATAGACTTTATTATACACATCTCAGATGAAAAAAATAAAGAATACATTTAAATTATTTTATCATTTACCTACAACTAACTGATTGGCTGTAGGACATAAACCAACAATTTTTCACTTATACTAAGTCAATCATTTAAGTATCTTATATCATATCACCATATGACGAGCATGATGCTACTAGGACAGTGGCTTAGTTCGAGAATTCTACAAGATTTTCTATAGTGAGCACTTGTTAAATGTTATAACTTTCATCTTAATTATCATCATAATTAAGAGAAACTACCTAAACATATACTTAGATCTTTGATGAGACCTTTAACTCCTTTTGCATGCCCAATGGCTTTAATATTCTATAGTATATTATTGTTTTGAATAATACAAGGAACTATATCAAGTTTATTAAAGAACGTTTTTTAGCTAATTAATCATTTCCACCAAATGAAAAATGTATTATGGGTTAATTAGCTATCATTGCTATATTGGAATCTCTCAATCTTAAAATAATATTGTTCCAAGTAAAATATACCTCAATCGGATTTACTTCTCAAATTAATATCCTTATAACCTTGAACTCAAATATCAACTTATACATAGAACAATAGATATCTTTAATATTTCCCAATTATCAAATATCTTAAATACTAACCAACTTTAGTACATTATCTATTTACTTAGACTTGAATAGGTAAGCAACTTGTATATCTATCTTTACTAATCTAATTCCTAAGATTAAGTTGTTACATATCCAACAAGGTTTGTTCTTAGATAATTATATTTTTAACAATTGAAAATATAAATTATTGTTCTCTATGAGTAGTATGTCTCTACATACTATCACTAAATAGGATAATTATACTCTCACTGTAACATCCCATCTCCGATGGGAGGGCTATTTTGGTAAATTAGATCGGGTTAAGATTTTATTTTGCATACTATTGATTGGGCATTTTTCTGGCCTCTAATTTTAGAGGATTAAGTCATTCTGCTCATGCACATATAGGTACATGCATTCATGACATTTTTCGGCATTTAATTGTGATTTTGATATGATTTGTGATTTTTGAGATAATTATGTTAGATTATGATTGTTTGAGAATTTTGGAAGAATTGGGTTTGAATAGTTGATTTAAAATGTTTTAAGGGTATTTGGTAGTTGGTAGAGACCTATAGGAAATTTTCTGAAAACTTGGGAGTATATGACTGGACCGGAATTTTCGAGTATATGTTTACTGGTTGACTAAACAGTTCCGAATTAACTGTCCAGTGGCAAAGAGAAATTTAGATTTATGATTTTAGGAATAAAATCGTTGAGCCATCGAAATTTAGAGACTGAAATAAATAGAACAAGAGGATCTTGATGAGCGTTAAGAGGAAAGAGAGAAACCCTCCTTTAAAAGCCTTAGGTTTTGAAATTTGGTGAAAAAAAAAGCTTACATCCTTCCAAGGGCACGAATCCTTCTCCCTTTCTTGGTGATTTTCGTTTCCGCCTCTTGGTGTGTGATTCTTCATTGTTGGCTTGTTACTCCCTCTCTTTGTGCAAAGCCTTGCTTGATGCTTAAAGAAGATGATGTTCTGTGTGGTTATGGGAGATAACAGTGGGTGTTAGAGCTTGGAGGAGATTTTCAAAGATTTGAAGATTTAGGGCTTGATTGGTAAGTAATTTGGCCTTAATGTTGTTTTATTGTTGTTGAAATGCATTTATGGTGTTTATTGTGAAAGATTGGGTAGTTGAGAGTGAGTTAATCCTGGTTTTAGAGAGAGAAATGACGAAAAATCGATCGGAGGAGACGGAGGAGCCTGCACGTCGCGACGTCTGAGAGGGCCCTCGTCGCGACGAGTAAATAAGTACTCGCTGCGACGAGCGGTTAAGTCCTCGTCGCGACGAGCATGGCGACAAGTCGCGACGAGTCCGTCGATCCTCGCCGCTACGAGCGCGTGGGACGTCGCGACGAGCGACCCTTTATACGTCGTGGCGAGAGATCTTTGGCCGCGGCGAACTCCATTTCTGAATGGATGTGTTTTAGTTTATGGGGCATAACTTATGGTGTAGACCTCCAATTGAGATGATCCTTGATTCGTTATAAACTAGAGATAGAAGTCTACAATTGAGGTAAATAATGAAAGTTTGAATTTAAATTAGTAGAATCTCAATTATTGAAAGAAAGTTAAGAATAGGTTTTTATTGTAACTTAAGAATTGTTTTATGATATTGGAGTATAAATTAGGAGACTTATGGAATAAATGGTATGCTTTTGGAGTCTTCAATGGATGATATTGATCTAATGAATAATAATGTGGTTTTAAGATCTTTCTTGAGTATAAGGATATGGTATAAATGTGTGGTACTTATAGAATGAAAAGTTGGTTTTGGGGCAAAAGATAGTGAAATTGGAAGATAACGCCGGAAGGTCATGAGCATGCATCGTACATTTGTTAATAAAGACATGTGCATCATTGAATTGTTTTAATTACGCATTTGGTAATGAGAAACTATTTGACTGTTATAGAGGCACCGTTGGATCGGCATTCCACGGATATTGCTGGGACTTCTAGGTAGTAGCTCGGAAGTTGCAGGTGAGTAACCTAGTTGGTTCCTCAACCTTTATGTGTTAAATATTATGTGCTTATGCCATGTGGAGACAATGGAGGGTCTATGTGTCTGATTTTGATCGATTTCGGACTATAGGTGTCCGAAATATCTGGAACTTGATATAGAAGTGTCAATTGTGGTACATGGTACTCACTTGGTTTTAAATGCAATTTGGGACATATGGTATTACGTTGTGACATAACTACTGTAAACTGAGACATATGCATTCATGCATAAAGACATGATCAGATAATGTCAGTTGTGACCGGAGTAGCCACCGTATTTCAGAGCTTAAAGTTCAACGCAACAGGGCCTCAAGCCCAACGTAATTTCAGAGCCACAGGCTCACCGTATCAGGGCATTCAAGCCCAACGTATTTCAGAGCCACAGGCTCACCGTTAATGTGCCCGTCACTGGGACAGTTCAGGCGCACGATCAAAATACCGTAATAAAATGGAAAGTGTCACATGTGCATGACATATATATGAATGATCAAATGTGGAATATGTAAAAAGGGCGAAACGCCTTATATTTGTAAATCGATAACGCATGTGATAATTCTGAATGTGATACTATGCGATTTTCTGTGAATTGTGTATATGCATGAGTTGAGTGAACTATCGATGATGGTTTCTCGCTAAGTTTGCAAACTCACCCAACATTGCAAATATTTTTCAGGACAGAGATAGTAGACTCCTAGCTCCAGAGCTAGACTTTTCCTACCGTGTGAGCGAGTTGGCAAGAGAAGTTATGGCATACAGGTCAGTCAGCTGGGATTGATTTTGGGGGATGATCTAGTATAGATTTTCGGTATCAGTCTCCTTTTTGGAGTAATGTGTATAGGCAATGGAAAACTGATAGACTTGTATATTTTTGGGTTCTAAGATATGGAATGAGAAAGTATTTTGGTTTCAAAGTTTAGTGATTATTGTTGTTTTAATGCTTTCATTTGGATGTCATGTGGATTTTAGTTGGGTTCGCTCGTAGTGCACCCTTATCGTGGGTTATGTATCGGAACGGCCACGGGCGTCCCGGTGTATACCCTACGGTAAGGGGGCGCTACACTCACTATCCTCTTTACAGACATGATAAATTCACAATTATCTCCAAAATAAACTATTTCGATATCTCACAATTTAGTTTTAAAATTAATGGATAATATATGCTTCAACTAAACCTCACATTCCTAAATCATTAATTTGACTCTTTCAAAGTCAATTACTGAAGGTAAGTTATAATACTAGGCATAGCTATAAAAGAAATAAATATTGTATAGTACAATATTTTATTGTATTTTCCTCCTTATATAAATCCATACTCTTATCGAATTTAGTTTTAAAGGCGTTTACTAAAGAATCTCATTCTGTAGCACCCCACCTTCTCGAGACACGTACCTGACATCTTGAGTGATATCCGAGTCCGTACCCCGTAAAGGTGGCTTGCTAGAGCAGTCAACCACTCAAAAACTCATTACAAAAATTTTTTATTAGCACAAGCATATGCATAAATCAGTAATCAAATCGGGCCCACTTTATTTATAAATCTTTTCAATCACAGCAATACAATCATCATAAATTCAATCGCCATTTGGGCCTATTACAAATACAAAATGCTTATAGTCATAATTTCATTACATTGCAAAATCATTTACAAACATTTCCAATTTGGAAAGTTATTATAAAATAGCATTGATCAATACATATAATACAAAAATTTCGAAATACATCCTTTCACACAAAAATTTAATGAAAATAATTATGTAGACGCGAACTGATCCCGACCTCTATCCCTTACTTGAGTGTAGTAGGTATACTCCCATTTGTTTAACGGGGTATTCTTTTGAGCTTGAAACATATTTGCAAATTTTAGGTGATTTTTGCGAACTCAATGAGTGACCATCTTCGATGGCTCACCCAGTCACATACCATATAATTCACATCATTTATCTAATAATCATATTGGATCACATACACTTAATCAATCATTCACATGTTACATTCTACATATTATAATCATTCATATCATGCATATACAGTGCACACGAGACCCACTTTTCATTTGTTACTTTGTTTTGACCGAGTGCCTAAACTATCCCGTATCCATTGTGGATACTGAGTTCATTATTAATTGTCCCGTATCCATTAGAGATACTGAGCTTATTGATAACTATCCTATATTCGTTGGGGATACCAGGCTTATTTTACATAATGAACCTTTGGCTCTTAATCACTTTATGAGCTCTAGGCTCTTTTTCACATTCTGAACATTAAGCTCTTTTCGGTGGCTAGTCTGGTCACAACAACCTTTATGTTTCATGCATTCATGTAATGAAATGTATCACATATATTCAGTCAATTGAAAGTATTCAATATCACACAATCATATTCACTATCACATTCTCATTCATATTATCATCGGACTTAGTCCGGCATTCAACATTTAAGTTGAGAAAAGCACTTATTCCGTCAAATTCACATTCAATGAGTACTTTAATATCTTATTCATACATCACAATTATCAGACCTTCATTGTTCGGAATCAAAAAAATCAAATCACATTCATATAATCATTCAGTAGTCAATCAATGCAAAAATTCAAAATAGAACAAACAATTAAATGAGACCATCTAGATTGACTCACAGTACGCTCCAAATTAGCATTGACTTCCCAGTTCTGGAAACGTCTAAATGCGAACGTTTATCCTGCACATTCAAATTATACAATATACACATTGCACTCTCACATTAATAACTTTGTACAATTATAAGCATTCATTTATGCACACGTGTGGATATCGAATATGTACAATGCATGTTCATGACAATCCCGAGTATATTATCAAATTTTATATCTTATCCAAATTCTCATTTTATAACTCAGTTACTCGTCATTTCATTTTTAGCATTATTTGCTCTCATAAAATCAAATTCTCATTCACTTTAACTTTAACTTTAACTTGGTACTCATTACTCATTTTCTTTGAATCACAACTACAATCATATGAACCCCTTCATCTCCATTATACACATGTCCTTACCAACAATTCATTTACTATTGTTATTCTAACATTATATGATCATACAATATCCAAACTTTCATTCTTTCTTATAAATTCTCCAAAATTTTAGACCTTCAGGTTTATTTTTCATGATCAATTAGACAATGAAAATGAGGTAATTTAGCATAACTTTCTTCTAATAACTTATTCCCTATTGTCTTAAGTTTCTAATAACACTAATATCATTTGATTTGGTTCAATATTCCAAAAGTTATACTCCAAATAATTCGAACCATTCCTTAACGATAACAATATTCTATACCCAACTTCAAGTCCGATTCTGAAACTATGGAGACAGAATAGGAATTTGATTTCTTCATAACAATTGTATCACTATGTCTTTATTTTAATCTAAAGTAATAATAATTCCATTTGGATAACTACATAACAAGTTATGCCTAAAATACCGAAGCATGTTCAGTAAAAATACTCTAGTTATCATTTTCTAGAACTCCTCATCAATTCCGTCCCAAATTCATCAATCAATCTCTCCATAATGATTTCATATGGTTGTAATTTTTTGTGGTGATGAAGATCAATGTGTTACAAGTCCAATGGTTCAAGTCTCATGTCATTTGGAGGTCGGGAGTAGAAGTTATGACCAAAAGAGTGAAGGATGTTCACATCAGTCCACTTCAACAAGCATTCAATGTCACGATCGTGCTTGTTTAATGACCATGAAAGATGGACCCAAAGGTCTGTTTTGAGAAGAAGAGAGAGACTGCAGTGCGTGAATTTGGAGAAGAAAAGAGGGATTGTACAACCGTGACATTTTGGAGAAGTATGGAAAAGCACGATCGTGACTCATTTTCTGTAGGTAATTGAAAAGTTTTAAACTCACCACATCAATTTAATAAAAGTGCTTCAATACTCTCAATGCTTAATTTATACTAAAATTTAAATAACTTGAATTTTCAAAATTTTAAATCAAATTTTCATTTAATATATGTAACTATATCACATAAAGTCAAAGGTATCCTAATAAAATATAAATATCATCATTTTATGAACTATTATCATATTTAACACATCACATGTATAAGATTTAACAATTCGATATCATCATCGTTCTTTCACCAAAAATTGATTTGATTTTTCTTCAACTCAATAAGTTTCATAAGTTGCATATGATTTATAATCAAAGGGATACATATATCCTGGTATGTAACTTTATGATTCTTATTATGATAATTTAACAAATATGATATAAAAGGATAGCCTCAATTATCTAACTTTGTTTTCTTATCACTTATATGAAGCATAAGTCTCCTTTGATCCAACACACACAAACTATGTTGGACCCCGAATTTTCGGTGGAAATTAGAAATATTAAAATGAATTCAATGAGTATTTTCGGATATGAATTGTGTTATAGATGTTATTGTGCTTAAAGGAGATTGATGAGAAATGAAGTGATTGATTTTGATGACTTTGAAATTTGAGTAGAGTTGTATGAGTTATGAAAGTCAAAATGAACTAGTTGATTGAAATGGAAGTTGAAAAGCAAGAAATAATTAGTGAAAGTGTTATATTTTGAAGAAATTAAGAAAATTGATTTTTGAAGATAGAAAGTTTGACTTGAGAGTTGAATTTTTGATTTAGACACATTTTGAGAAAATGATCTTAATGAAAATTGTAGCTTATGTTGAGAGCTTTTCGTAGCCATAAAGTATGCTATTTTTTTATATCGAGATTGAAAGTTATGATCTTTGAAAGTTAAGTGTATTTTACTTGATTTGAAAATGCTATTAAGAGTAAGATTGTGTATGACTTTTGTGAAAGAGAAATGTGTATGCGCATATCCTTTAGTGTTGAATTTGATGCGGGGAAATGGCTTTGGAATAGTTTATTGGAGAGTTGAATTGTGTTTGAGATGAATTAGTTGAAGAGTTTGTGGTAGTGGGTGAATATGTGAAGTTGATGTGTTGGAATGGTGTTTAGAGACTTCAATGGAAAATCTGTATTTATTTAGATGGATTTAGCCAAAGTGGTCTTAATGAAATTGGTAGATTATGTTTTTATCTTTCCATTGATATAAAGCACGAAAATTTTGGACAAGAGAGTAGAAAGTTATGATTTTTAGAAGTGTTGATGCTGTTTAGTGTGAAGCTGATCGACCAGTCAGTTTGTGTTGAGTTTTTGACCCATTTAGAGGTCAATTTGATTTTTAAGGCCTTCATGAAAGTTGTAGAGGGTTCTTTTACCTTTCTATAGACACTGAGTTTGTCAAATTTGGAGTTCTGAATCAAAAATTATGCGTCTTATAAGTTGAGACGTTCTGGAGAAAAAGTCAGACGAAGTTACTGTTCATAGAAATGAGACGAAATACTGTTCATCGTCTCAGTTACTGTTCATCGTCTCAGTTACTGTTTATAGAAATGAGACGAAGTACTTTTTATCATCTCAGTTACTGTTCATCGTCTCAGTTACTGTTCATAGAAATGAGACGAAGTACTGTTCATCGTCTCAGTTTGACTTTTTGCGTTTCAGTTTGACCGTCTCAGTTACTATATATTGCTACCTTCTGATCCATTTTCTACCCTTAAAAAATTGGAATTGGCCTTTGAGGTCTTCATAAGAGTTTTAGCTCTTGAAATTATCTTTCCAGCCATATAAAGAAATACTTAAGCCGATATCCGTAGGAAAAGTTATAGCAATTTTCCCAATCTATATCGTCTGATGATGTCATCATCGTCTTAAAATGACGTCATCATCGTATGCTTTTGTTTTTGACCCCATAGATGAAATATTTGGCCTTTGAGACCTTCATGAAAGTTGTATATCTTCATGTCCTCTTTCGAACCATTCAAATAACACCTCAATCAGACATTTCTATAGAAAGTTATAGCTGTTTCCCCGAAACAGGTTCAGTACGATTGAGGTCATAAACATGGTTGCTTCTTTTGACCATAACTTCTTCTCTAGACCTCCGAATGACTTGATTCTTGAACCATTGGATTCATAAGACCTTTCTCTTCATCTCCACCAAATCGAAGCTATCTGAAATGAAGTGAGAAAGATTAAGTGGAAAAGGTGGGACGGGTGCAGTGAGTGTGTTCTTAGAGGATTTGAGCTGGTGTTTCCCACTGAACACATTTCAGTATTTTGATGTTTCTGAATCAGTAGAGGTCGAAATGAGGTGATTTCTATTTCAAATGAAACTAGAGACATATATCTACAATTCATCTGAAGGAGCCGATTGACAATGTTGCCTCTAAGACTTCCAAATTCGGGTCGGAAGTTAGGTGTAGTGTTCAGCCTCGGGTCTGAAAAACAAACTTCAGTATTTTGGAGATATCTTGAGATATAGAGCTTCGATTGATCCGATTCTTGAAGTGATGGATTCGTAAGACATAGAGGGACATTTCTATAGAATAAATTTTTGTCAAATGACTTCAGCTACTTGATCGAAATAAGGAGACAAGATGTCAGTTTTAGGAAGGACATTGTTGGAAGATCACTTAAGCTGTTATGTTATAAGACTTACATGTAAGGGCTAATTGGACATTATGCACTCATTAATGGTAAGTTGGTAAATAAGAAGAGTGAGCTTTAGTATATATAAGGAGAATGCACGACACTTAGACAGAAAATCAGCAAGAGAAGAATAAGAGAAAGAAGAGAAAGACTTCGGATGAGTAAAGGAGAAAGAAAAGAGAGAGAGCTAGGGTTTGATTTTTTTAAGGGTCTTCAAGCAAGCTTTCCATGTTTCTTCATGAAGGAAAAACGTGGAGGATGACGAGAGCTCCAACATGAGCTAAGAAATCCGAAAATTTGTGAAGGATGAGGTAACACCTTGAATTTTGATTTGTGAATTTTAGAAGATTGTTGGTTTAGAATCATGGAAAATGACATGAGTTTGTGTATTATGAAGTCAATTTTGGTGATTGCTTAGTATTATGGGTTTAATTTTGGATGGAAATTAATTAGGGTTATGCCCAATTTTATGAATTGGGGTTTTTGAAAATTGGTGATTTAGATGGCTTGATTATGTGTGGAATTAGTGTTTTCTAAGTTCAATATTAAGGATTATGTCATTTATGAGATCGAATTTGTGTGACATTGGTGTAGGAAATTTTCAATTGGGAGAATAAAAGAAGAAATGGTCAAATTGAAGCTAAGGACAAGTTTCTAGCATCGATTCGAGGTGGGTACCTGTTTATAATAGAATTTATAAGCTACTACTGCTTTCCTTAAACAAAAAGATTTTCTGATTTTAATTGCATCATAAATGTTGCATCATTGTATGAATGATTTGAAAAATCATTATTGATTCAATACATGAACTTTTGATGAATTGCAAAATACATTGTGTTATGCCTCGAAAGATTTCATGGCATTTTGTGTATTCAGAAAAGAGCATTCGATAAAATGATTTAAGCATGATTATGTGATTGTGATTGGGCGAGAGAGAACCAATTTCGTTAAGTCATGTGCACGTTGACCCCCTTAGCCTTCTCCCGGCCGCCTGCTTGAGGCTTACGAGATCTGAAAAATGGACTCGTCGTGTTTACGGTAAATTTCGATTTTCGTTGTGTTTATGGAACTCTCAAGCCAATTGTTGTGCATTGCATATGTGATTTGTCATTGCATCTATGAATTGTCAAGTTGATGCATTCATGTTTTGTAACCTATGGGTTTATGACTGAAAGCCTAAAAATCATATGTTTTGCAAATTGCGATTTGAATACAGCAAGAAAAGAACTTTTGAAAATGTGCTTATTGGGTTTCAAACAAGTTTCGACAAGAAAAGAAAAGAAAAACGTTTTTAAAGGTTTTGCTTATTTATTTGTTATAAACTGTTACCCACGAGCTATAAGCTCACCCCCCTTTCATCCCCATCTCTAGGTATTTGAGCAGGAGATCGGATGAAAGACGTTCAAGATGTCATATCGACTTCTTGCATGTTTTCGTAATTTGTATAAGTTAGATTTTGAGTAATTTGGATTTTTAGTGTTGATATGTATATGGCTTTAGATAAATTTGGATAAATGTATTTGTGTATGAAATTGGGTATGGTGTATGTGATTTTGGTAACGGTGTAATTCATGAATGATTGGATTGAGAATTATTGAAGCGTTTATGGTGTATGAATTTCGGATATATAGGTATGTGTATTGAGTGTCTTTTGACAAAAGAAAGGATTAGTGAGATTTTGTGTAATTGACGGTCATGATTTAAATAGGATCAAATAGATTGAGATATTGGTTGAGGATGGATTTGTCCAAATGAGGAATTGAAGTGCTTTGTATGGGAATGATGAAAGGAATGAATAAGATAAGAAAGAAAGAAAGAAAGAAAAAAATTTATACGGGTTTTGAGAATTGTCTTAAGGTTTCCAACGCGATTATGTTTCTTCGATATTTGTTCACGGATGTCGAAAATTGATTTTGTTTCGCTTTGATCTTAGATCTGTCGTTGCTTCGGGAATCTGTTAATTGATTTGTTGCTTCCGCTTTGTGTTATTCGATTCACCTTCGGATTCAATTTATCCGATTTGACAATTGATTCGTATATGATTTTGCTTCCGCCATGTGTTCCTTTCTTTCGATTTCACTTTCGTTCGGTTGGGGTCCGGTCTCGGGATCGGGTCCCAACAAACTATGTATATAAACTTGGATAAACTACTTTTACTTAATAATGTATTTCTTATCATACATTGAACATTATTATAATGTTGAATCCAAATTCAGTATCAAATACTCATAAGATAGAAATATATATAATCTCTATCATATCACATTTTGGCAAGAAAATTCATGCAATCATTTCTTCTCATGATAACTATATCATTCTATAGCAAATGCCTTCAATTGTAGTCCACGTTTATACTTTTAGTAGGTTAAATGGAGTGGAGCAATTTGAATAAAGTACTATACCTATTAAATTTACTTAATGCAACCTTTTATATCTTGCTATCATGATATTAATATACATCTTACATATTGTCATCAAAGTTTATGAGACATTAGTCAATTTAAATTGTTAATACATTTTGTCATCTATATGATAATAACATATCTTTAAAACTTTATTCTTGATCTTCAACAAGGATTACTAGTAAAATTGCATGATGCAAAAATAATTTTCTATCTTACTTTGAGGATTTTTCAAACATAACTTATGTCTAAGAAATTTAGTTTATTAACTTAGTATCAACAATACTAAGCAAGGTAAATTCAACTCAAAATGAAATATAAATGTAAAAAAGCAAGTAATTTATTATATGTTATGACTAGCAAATAAGATTTGGACTTTAATTACGTATTTAGTTACTCCACTATTTTATTCAAAATAATAACCCTTACTATTATTTGAGAAGATTACTTTAATCTTTCTAGTGGGTTAGAATTTCATTCAACTTTAGTTGATCTTAAATTTGTTTAACAAACTAACTAAACTTTATTAGGTAAATAACAACTTTAATAATCTCATCTTATATGACTTCTAGATTTGTTAGGTGACAACTCTTACCAAAATATATCTTATATGTGATTCCTAACCCTGTCTCAAAATTCATATGATCATGAGTTTGCTCATCCAAATCACACAAATTTAGTTAAGTAGGATCCATCTTTATAAGACTAAATTTATTTGGGTTAAAACGACTTTGAGTTTGCTCAACAAACCTAACAATAAACATAACTCTAGTTTATTCTTATAACAATGGAAAGTAACAATCATGTTTAAAAATGTACTTAGTATTTTAATGTGAGATTTAGTTTCAAATAGCCTCATTAAACAAAATTATTTGTAATAATATCACATATATAAAATATGCAATATATATACTATATCAAACATATAAATAAAGTATGCAACCGATGCACTCATAATCAAATTATAAGCATAAAATATCAAGTTTCGTTTGATTCTAGTTATTGAACTTCATAATCTAAATAATATTTCCAACTCTTTGGAAAAATTAGATTAAACTCATTGATTCTTATATGTGCTAAATTCTTAATATAAATAGAAATTTAATTTGATCTGAAAATAATTTTCAAATTCAATTGAAAACTATTTCCAATTATGTTAACTCTTTTAATAAAATTTAATTGAAAAATTTCAATAAATTATACTTTTACTTATTATATTTAGAAAACTCCTTTTCAAAATTTAAGAAGTAAGATATTCTAATCAATTAGAAAACTATTTCTAAATAATTATAAATCACTTTTCCTTAATTAGAAACTTTTCTAATATTAAAAGGAAACTACTTGCAAAATTAAAAAAATAATCTTAGTTCTAGCAGACGTAGAATTTTTTATTATGCTGTACTAATTGATAAAATGACAACTAGGGTTTGTTGATTTAGATCAATAAATCTCATGATTTCATAAGCATACAAGATCATACGCGTGTCACTAAGAATGGTAGGATGATATACTAACTTGAAATGCAACAAAATAACTCCTTGTATGCTTCATGTTTTGCCTCCCTTGTGGGGATCCACTATGGCTTCTCCTTCTTCTTCAACTCATCGTGGTTGGAATGGATGGAGTAGACCAATCTTGTCACAATGCATTAAGGTCGGAAGAATTGCTAACTTGGGAAAGTAGTAATCCTTATGGTTCACCCACAATGCTCTTAAAAAGTTTAACAACTATTTTAGGGGAGAGTGCTTAAACGCATGAATACTTGAAAGAAGTGACTGTTCTCGACTCAAATATGGGGAGAAGAGTATAGTATTCAGCCAAAGAAAAAAACTCGCTTAAAGGAACTACAAAATTCCCTTTTATATGCCACCAAAAGGTGCCTTTGAAGAGTCATGACTCTTCCAAAAGTTATGTCTCTTGGCGAAACATCATAACTCTTAGCCAAGAAACACATCCTTTGGCAAAGAGTCATGTATCTTTACTTAAAAGTTATGATGGTACACTTATGACCATTCATTCTTATACATGAACCTCTTTTTTAGCCAAATGGTCACAACTATTGACCGAAACAACACATCCTTTCATCCAAAGTACACATACCTTGGAGAAAGGGTGTCATGTATGTTCATTTTAAGGCAAGGTACATGATGAATCTTCCCCATTGGCCGAATTCAACCTCCTGGCTAAATTCATGTATCTATATTGAGGCAATGAACTTGCACTCTAAGTGCATGCATGGGAATATGTATTATGGCATGTTATAGCTCATGGTACACCCTAATGTCTATTGTGCACTCACTCAAGCACACTAGATTCCTTCATCTAGCACAACCAATTTCGCTCATTAAGCTTTGGATTTCAACTCCAACTCATGCTCCTTAATAAGCTCTTCTAGCTTAACTAGTGTGAACACATTTATAGCTAGCTTCAATTCCCAAGAACCAAAGATGAGCTGGTGTAATTTCAATTGAGTCCAATTGAGCTTATCCCTAGCTTTTTAGCTATTAACTAGTTTTAATGAGCTTCCACGAGCTCACCTTAAGCTAGTTTTTGACACTTGAGTTAAGGGAAAGTCATGTCAAGCCACTTATAGTTTACATGAGCTTCATTGAGCTCCCTTGAGTTGAGGGTTAGCTCCTTACATGAAACCCAAACACTTTCAAATATATCTTAGTGCGTCAAATGGAATTTGTAAAACTTAACCTATAAAATTCCAAAAGAGTTAGGGTTGGGGTGCTCGTTCCTTATCTTGTGATGATAGAATAGAATTGATAAGATATGTGCTTTATAGTATTAAGAATTTTAAGTGTTATATCTTTCCCATTCCTAAGTTTATGATTGCCAAGATTCAATCTATTTGTAGATCTTACTTATGGAGCGGTGTTGATGTTAGTAGGAAAAGTCTTGTAAGTTTGCAAATTGTTACTCTTCCGAGAGAGGAAGGTGAGCTTGGTTTCAAGGAATTACTTGCTTGGAATAAAGGTGCAATGATTCAATATTTAGTTGAGCTTTTGTCATATTATGATTCAATTTGACATAAATGGGCTCATACAAATATTCTCGAAAAGTTTACTAAAAGTCAAAGATGAATTATTGCAATTATATTCTCAGATTTATGCAAATTTATTTTATAATATGAGGGAAAAATGGTAGACTGAATGTTGGTGTTGCTTATGATATGTTTCAAAAGAAGAGTTTAATTTTCCCAATCACCCAGAATATATGGCATGGTTTTCATATCCTAAGATGCTCTTTTCTTTTGTGGCTTACTAAAAAAGATAGGTTGTATACATATGCTAGAATGCAAAGGTTAGGCATAGCTCATGATTTTCCTTTGGATTGCAGATTTTGTGGGCACCATATGGAAAAAGTGAATCAGCTGTTCTGCCAATGTATTTTCTCCTAGTCTATTCCACAAAGAGTAATGAACTGGCTTAGAGTTTCTCGTATTGATGATAACCCAATGTCTTGGTTGAAATGACTTAATATAGGAACTAACAAGAGTATGATGAGAGCACTTGGTTTTTCTGCTATTGTTTATTATATTTGGTAGTTTAGAAATCAAATTAGTTTTCACCAGAAAGAGTCTTTTGTTGATAGATGTGTTAAGGTTATTATTAACCGGCTGAAGCTTAGATGTAGTGTGTTCATTTACCATGTAATAGGAAACTTAGAAGCTTGTGTAAATGTTTAAATATCTCTCCCAGAATGATTGCTAGTTTATTTTTATGGTTATGTCTATATGTAATTGTTTTGCAACTTTTTGGTGCAATTTAATTCACTTTGTTCCAAAAAAATTGTAAAAATACTTTTAAATTTAATTTAAAAATTCTTTACATTATTTATTCATAGATTAATTTCTTAATTAATTAAAAATTTATTTAATAAATTATAAAACTATTTTAAAAATATTAAGAAAGCATATTTTTATTAATTAATTAATTGAAACACTTTTAAAATTAAACCAAGAAAATACCTTGGCTAATAAATTAAGAAATTTATTATTCATAAATAAATTGAATAATATTTTCTAAACAAATAAGTCATAAATTTAATTTATTTAAATCACGTTGAATTAAATAAATTTTAATTAATAAACATTTTAAATATTTATGAAAATAATTTTTAATTTTAAAAATATAATTAATTTTAATTTTATAAACAACTTTTCAAAATTTAAATTAGAATCAATATATTGAAAATAATTAAATTTTATTTTATAAACAACTTTTCAAAATTTAAATTAGAATCAATAAAGTTATTAATATTAATCAAATTAAAAAATTAATTACTTTCATTTTATTTTAGAATTGACCTTAAATTTAAAACTCTTTTTGATAAAGATGAACCCTAGTTTCCGAAATGAATAAGTTTTCGCCAACCAAAAACTACCAGTCGTTGCCATCGTTGCTAATACCGCTTCTGCAGGAGAACCTCATCGTCAACCACCAGCCCCCAGCTGCAGGTGACACCACTAGCGAGTTTCTCCCGCCATCGACAGTTGTAGTGTTTTGTTGTGGTTATTTTGTTGATAGTCAATTAGAGTGCAAAGTTATGTTACCGGAAATGAGAAGGGAACCAAAAGAGAGAGAAAAGAAGAGAGATAGGGAAAGAAAGCAAGAGAGATACACAGAGAATTCTAGAAGAAGACAATATCCAATCTATTATACATATCCCTACTATCTGTTACTATAACGTCTTAAATAGACATAAGGGGTGACTAATATAAAGACTAGTGTTTGATAACAATGGTGGACATTATTTAAAAATGATGGGTTTCGTACTAACTTCTAATGGCTAGTGATGTCATCTTCGTTACCGTCTCTTTCTTCGTCTTCTTCTCTTTCTTCATCTTCTTCATTTGTGATATTTTTATACGTAACATTTCCTTCTCCTTTAGAAAACTTTGACCACAAGGTTTAATAAAAATTATCATCAAGGAGGTTCACAGAGTGGGCAAAAAATAAACAACCATATGCGAGTAAAAAGAAAGACGGACTTCATGATTAAGAAGCCTCCAGACTCAACAACTTCTATTGTACCTTTATAAAAGACACTCTGGTAGGGATGCTGGTCTATCTCATAGATAATGGTTCCCACGAGGTCAAACGTTCCAGGTTGCAAGTACTTGCTTACAGCGAAGTAATGTGGAAAAGTGGATTGAGCATGACCTAGAACTATTGCATTATTGAAGGCTTGAATGGTGAGATTCTGAACCAGCATCCTATGATCAAAAGGGAGATGAATACTGGCCTTAATTGCAATAACGTTAATTTCTTCTACTCCAGGATTCATTATTCCAACAAGTAACAAAGTTTCTTCTCCAATAGGCACCAATCGGGCACTATTTTTGTGGAAAACAACGACAGTTTCAACACCTGGTGCTGGAGTGAAACTGGCATCACCAAAATCCTGAGCATCCTCTCCAACAATCCCCAGATCAGTTGCTTCATTGGCACTCTTTGAAACATAGACATTTGAATTCGACTGATCTCCTCCTATTTTCTGTAGCGTTTGTATCATCATGTTTCTCAATGCCGTCATTTCTTTTTCTACCTTTTCCATTATGTTATTCATTTCTGAAAACATTCTTTCCATCAATCCTTTCAAATTATTCTCCATCTTACCTAGTTTTGCATTTCTTGTATCTTCAACCATGACTATCTCCCAGATTCGCATGCTCTAATATCAATTGTTGTGGTTATTTTGTTGGTAGTGAATTAGAGTGCAAAATTATGTTACCAGAAATGAGAAGGGAACCAGAAGAGAGATAGGAAAAGAAAGGAAGAGAGTTACACAGAAAGAATGTAACATCCTGTCACCAATGGGGAGGATAAAATAGTAAATTTGGATTGGGTTGTGATTTTGTACACAAGATGATGTATGCACTCGTGACAATTCCCGATTTTTGGTATTTTTGTGAAAAATGTGAAATTGTGTAGTGGATAGATAGAATTGGAGTGATTTATGTGAATTCTGTGGAATATTGTAAAGTGGGTATCGATGAGATTTCCGGTACTGAAAATGACTATTCATTTGACACTCCAATTAGAGACATGATTTAGGAATTTTGTTTTAGCTTGAGCTATCAAAATTTGGAAAGTTTTATGAGAGTCAAAAAAATAGATTGAATGTATTGAAAATTGATAGGCATGAAAACGAGTGACCCGGAAAAATGTTGAATTTCAATTCTGTCCCTAAGAGTCGGAATATTCGAATTGGAATAGTAAAGTTATAAGAATTGGTATGAGGGCAATTTGGGCAAGATACTTAAGAGAATAAGGGTTAAGGTTAAATGAAGAGGGTAAAATGGACAGTTCATAATTAGAAATGGTATAAAAAGGAAATTAGGTTTTGAAAATGGGGAAAGAAATGAAGATGCCGTGAAGAAGAAGAGGAGGAGAAGAGGAAAGGAATTTTCGATGGAGTTATGAAGAGTTTAAAGAATTTGTGGGCTAAATCAAGTAAGTTTAACCCTCCTTCTTCTTAAAGAGTTGATTGATTCCCGTTTTAAGTGTTAAAAGGTATAGATTTGGGTGTTTTTATGTTGGGTTTTAGGGTTATCGAATATGGATGGTTTTGGTTGATTTGGTAAACAATATTGGGTTAAAGTGGGTTGGAAATGGATTATTGATGAGATTTAAGTGTTTAGAATGATTTATGTGTTGAATAGATTGGAAGAGTTGGTTTGAAAATGGTGAAAAACTGGATTCGGGGAAGGAGATGGCTCGCACGTCGCGACGTGCTCATGCGCACGTCGCGACGAGTGCAGGGCTGCACTTCGCGACGTGAATGAGGGAGCACGCCGCAGCGAGGACCCCAATTCCTGATTGAATATGTTTTGATTTTTAAGCCATAACTTTTTATATCGTTACTCAAATGAGATAATTTCTGATTTGTTATGAGATAGAGACAAAGGTCTTCATGCCTTATGAAGAGGAGAATTGTTAAATCAGCCTGTAAAGGCTTGAAATCTGGAATAGTGGTTTAGTGAAAGATATGGTTATATGTTGGAGAATAACTTTGGGAATTCTGAAACGAATTGACTGATTTGGGTATCAACTGAATTCTGATTTTTAAGGAAGATTTTTTAGGGCAAAATATTGGGTTAGTGCCGGGAATGTCACTAAAGTACGTGATACGTTTATTTTTGTAAACTACTACATGAGTTTTATTCTGAAAGGGCAATGTGTAAACTTAGGGTGTTTGAATTGTGATAGGGGCATTTGGAAGGTCAGCCTGAGACAGTTCTGAGACTTCCAGGCATTAGCGTAGAAGCCAGGTGAGTGACCTAGACGGTTCCCAAAGTATTAAATGTTATAATTCAGTGATTTAAATTCTCTGAAGTAAAATGATGAGACAGTATTGAATATGAACTCCGGATCGAAGGTTCGGAGTATTGAAGTGATAGTATACAGAAATGTTATGAGAATGTGATAGTGTAATTGTGTTTGTGATGTGAAAATCTGGAATAGATTAGAAATGATTGTGATATATGAATAAGATAATAAAGTGATTGAATTGTGACACATGTCGTTCATTTATGAACGTAAAATTAGTTAATGAAAGCTGCGACCAAAGCAGCCACTGATCAGAGCTTTCAGCTCAATGTTATAACTGGGCTTCGAGCCATATAGTGATGCAGAGCTACAAGCTTGACTACTGGAAAAGAGCCTTATGCTCGAAAAGGGAATAGTGCATACCCAGAGGGCTCTCCTATCCCTAAGACGTGTGGGAAGTAGTGCATACCCAGAGGGCTCTCCTATTCCTAAGACGGGTTTAACGATTAATGAGCCCTAAATGGGACAGTTCAGAGCTACAAGCTCAACGATTAATGAACCCTAAATGGGACAGCTCAGAGCTACAAGTTCAACGATTAATGAGCCATAAATGGGACAGTTTAGAGCTACAAGCTCAACGATTAATGAGCCCTAAATGGGACAGTTTCAGATCGAAAAGCTCAATGATTGATGAGTTAGTGCATACCTAGAGGGCTCTCCTACCTCTAAGATGTGTGAGAAGTAATGCATACTCAGAGGGCTCTCCTACTCCTAAGACGCGTTCAACGATTAATGAGCCCTAAATGGGACAGTTCAGAGCTACAAGCTCAATGATTAATGAGCCCTAAATGGGACAGTTTCAGAGCGAAAAGCTCAACAATTGATGAGTTAGTGCATACCCAGAGGGCTCTCCTATCTCTAAGACGCGTGGAAAATAGTGTATACCCAGAGGGCTCTCCTACCCCTAAGACGCGTTCAACGATTAATGAGCCCTTGACCGGACAATTTCAGAGCCTATGGTTCAACGATTAATGTGCCCTTATAGGGACAGTATAGATGCTTGGTCATAAAACTGACATGAATTGATAATGGGTTACAGACTGCATTTATTCTGATATGTTTGATTGAATGATAGGCGAAATGTCATACACTGGTGTGAAAACAATTATGGGGTACTCCCAATTATAGAATGTATAACTGATTGTGATATGCTTAGTGTTGTATGGAATATTAGAGCTGTTGACCAGAGTTGCCAGCGATTAGAGCTTTTAGCTTGACGTGTGAAAATGAACTTCGAGTTCATGAGTGACTCAGAGCCTTAGGCTCAACGTATAATGAATCTGGTATCCAGTATTGGATAAGGGTCAACTATTATTGAGCCCATCGATGGGACAGTTTAGGCACTAGGTCACAGCCATATGATAATTAAATAGTAAGCAAGTGAAATACTTTGTATCGAAAAAATGAGATGTATGAATATAGATTTCTGTAAATATGTAAATGGGGAATTCTTGACAAAATGTATTACGAGATAGAGATAGACCTATGGGAATTGAAAAATGAGATCAAATAGAAAGAATGAAAACATAAGTTATTATTTGATTCTGTACTTGAGTGAGCGGACTATCGATGATGGTCACTCATTGAGTTTGCAAAAACTCAACCTCAATCTGCAATTGTTTTGCAGGACTCAGAAGAATACCCCATTAGGCAACGGGTGTATTGTGATCGCGGAGTGATAGAAGGGGACAGGATCAGTTGCGTCTGCATTAGTGTCTGAACAGTTTTGTATGAGTTTGTATTCCTAAATTTCTATATAAATGTTTCATATTTGTCTTAAATAACTGTGTATGATTCAAAGAAACAAAATTTTTATACTGTGATTTGACTAAGTGATGTATCATGTCACCCTCGTAGGGCACGGACTCGGATGTCACCATCGATGTCGGGTCCGGGTCTTACGGGAGTTGGGGTGTTACAAAGAATTCTAGAAGAAGACAATATCCAATCTGTTATACATATCCCTACTATCTGTTACTACAACGTCTTAAATAGACGTAAGGGGTGACTAATATAAAGGTTGGTGTTTGATAACAATGATGAACATTATTTAAAAACGATGTGTTTCGTACTAACTTCTAATGGCTAGTGATGTCATCTTCACTACCGTCTCTTTCTTCGTGCCTGTTTGGTTCGGCTTTTGGAAGCTCCAAAAGTACTTTTGTTCACCGCAAAATTCATTTTAAGAAAAAAATGATTGTTTGGCTGAAAACTTCAAAAGTGCTTTTACAGTAGAAATAGCTTTTTGAAAAGCTAAAATACAACTTTTTCAAAAGCTAAAATTTGGAGCTTTTCATAAAAGCTCAAAATTTTAGCTTTTTCGGGTAGACAATTCACGTCACTTCCGTAAATAACAAGTTAGAACGTCTCTGTTTCAATTCTTTCTCTTTCTTCTGTTCCTCACACACTCCTGACTCATCTTCTTCTCTAATCACTCACAACTTCGAAGAAACCCACAATACTTACAGGTTAGTTCCTCTTTAATATTTGCTGTTGGGTTGCTCTTTAATACACAGACGTCGACGTCTGCGTGTTGGGTCTGCGTATACGCAGACGTCGACGTCTGCGTTAAGGTCTGCATAACGAACGCAGGCCTATGTCGATGACTTGTTGGGCCCCGAACCTTTCTTGAAAATGAGGACTATTAAATGAGAAGTTGTTCATGATTATTCATGTATAAAGAAAGGAGAATTCATGAATTTGAAATGAAATGAAAAATATGGTTTAGATATAAGATGGATTTTATGTGATATGTTGAAGTTAAAAAGCAGGAAATTTCAAGTGAAATATGTTCATGGAGTATGCTTCGGTGTTTTAGCCATAACTTGATCCCTAGTTATCCAAATGAGATGGTTCTTAATTTGGATTAAACTAGAGAAATAAGGCTACAATTGTTATGAAGAAATCGAGTTTCAATTTTGTCCTTAAGAATGTCAATTTTTGGATGGACATAAAGTGTTGGAAAATATTTTAGCAAAATGACAGTCTGAAATGTTTTAAGCATAACTTTTGATGTAGTGCTCCAAATTGAGTGATGTTGGTGTTATTATGAAATTAAGACAATGAGGAACATTTCTCTAGAAGGAAGTTCTAGCAAATTCCTTCAATTTGGTGATTAGAAAAATGTTCTAAGTTAAGCATGATTTTATGATATTTTGAGACTTTGTCATATTTGATGACTTTGAGGAATTAATTAGCATGTTAATGTGAATAATTAGCATGTTAATGGGAGTTAATTAACATGTTAATTTGACTAAGACCATATGACATGAATTAAATTGAATTAGTGTGGTAAGTTGCAAGAGGGGCAAAATTGGAAGACAACTTAAGTTTGTAAGGTTACAAGGCTTATTAGTAAGGGCAAGGTGGTCATTAAGCATGTGGGTTGGTATAAGAAGAAGAGTGGGGCACGAAAATTAGAAGAAAAAGACAAGAAGAGGGAGAAATGAGAGAGAGGGTCGGTAGAGAGGAAGGAGAAAGGAGAAAGAAGAGCTAGGGTTCGATTTTCCAAGGTCTTCAAGAGTGATTCTAAGGTGGGTTTCATGTTTATAGTTTAATAATGAGCCAATAAAGTTTTTCCAAAGAAAGAAATAAAATGGTTTCAAATATTTCATAATTGTACAAATACTATTTTCAAATGGTTTGAAGAAATCGTTTTTATGATTGAATTTGAATTGTGGTGAATATGCAAAAGAATTGCATTTTGATTATGTCATGTTATGCATTGACCAATGTTTGACATGTTGACATGATTGTTATGCCATTGAGTTGAATTGTGGCATTTTGGTATAAGAAAAGCATGAGAAATTGAGATTTCGATATGATTGGTTTGAGCATGAAATTGATTGTGTTTGGGCGAGAGAGGAACCATTTCGTAGTCACGTGCAAGTAGACAAAGCCTTCTCCCGGCTGCCCGCTTGTGGCCCACGAGATCCGAAAGTGGACTTATTTCGTTCACGATGTAATCTTCGGTTTCGCCGTTTTGTTTCACGAAACCCTTGTTGGAACCCCTCCCTGGTGCGACATGTGTCCGACGTCTTGCGTGACATCTGGACGCGTATCTCACGAGGAAGCGATTCCTCACCACAAAAGAATCCTCAAACTGGACTTAATTTCGCTTTATCCGAATAAAGTTGGATAGCTTGACCCTAAGTCTCTTCCAATAGCTTTGATCTGTTTAGGGCCCATCATTGCTCCTATACCTAAGCTACTACGTAATCCCAGACCTCTAGGTCAAATGAAATAAAAAAAACGCCCCAATCGGACCTTTGTAGGTCACAAAACGACCTTTCGGGCAAAATCGACACTCATCGGCCCTAAAATCCAACTAAAACCCGACACTCTCATTTTACCGAAAAAGGATAGAAAATTGAGCTAGTTAACTAACGTTTCAAATCTCATGTGAATTGAAGGTCAAAAGACAAAGATGCAAAGAAAATAGGAAAACGATTATTATAGGTTTACTTAAAATCCAACTTGATTTATTTATAACCTTTTTACCTGAAATCTGAATTTTCCAAAATAAATTAAACGTATAAAATCTTACTTATAAACATAGGAAAGAATCATTCATGAGTTGTTTCCAAGGTTTACCAAGCTTACCTTTTTATACCTTTGCAAAAGTTGAAAATGTATGACATTTTAACCAAAAGGAAATCAAGTATGACCTATATAACTATACCAGAAAGATATAAGGTTCTCAATTTCTTCAATTACTAATTATTGCTCTAAAAATCCCAAATTATTCTAATCAATCGGAAATCTAAAAAAAAAACCTAATTACTTCAATTAATACTAGCCAAAAGATAATAAACTTACCAATAATTTAAACAAACCTATTTAATAAAGAAAAAGGAAACGGGGTCTAACAACCCTCGAGCCATTTGGTTGTGCATTTGCATTTGATGAGAATTGCATTTATGAATTGTGAATTTGATGTATACATTGTTGGCATTATTGTGCATTGGTTGAGAATTTGAAGAAATAAGAGTTTTGTGATTTTAACGGGGATTGACTATGTTTATGAAAATGTTCAATGAGAATAAACTTTTGAAAAGTTTTGCTTGTTATTTTGTTATAAGCATGTTACCCACGGGCTTTTAAAGCTCACCCCCACTCTCTTTCCCCAATTCAGGTGTTGAGCAAGAAACAAAGTGAAAGTCAAGACATTTCTCCGGATTGGCATGTTTTATTATGTTTTGGGTTAATTGATGTAAAACAAGACTCTACATGTATTTTGAGAATTATTGAGTTTTGCATGTTTTGTATATTCGATATTGTTATTGGTAATGTATTGTGGCATGAGTTATCATTGAAGATTGTAAATTCTCAAGTTATGATGTAAATGAAGTTTGGGATTGTGTATGGTTTTAAGATGTAAATTTGTATATGGATGACTATGATGAATGTGGAGCATGAATGGGTGATGTATATGTATATATATATGTACAAATTAGTGAGTTATTATGGAAAATGGCACATAGGAAGTATGGATGATTGGGAAATTGGAAAGTGAAATAGTATATAATGATGTTCAGTTGGAATTAGATATAATTGAAGAAGCAATCCATAAGAGTTGATGAACTTTTCATATAAATCGATATATATATATATATATAAGTGAGGCAATATGGACAAGAAAGATAGGAAAGTTATGATGATAATCATGAGATGTTTTTGCATAAATTGAAGTTGAGGATTCATGAACTCCAATTGGTAACTGAATGGATAAGAATAATGGTGTATTAGCTAAGGAAGTGAAATTGGGACAAAGTTCAGGTTCTCATAAGGGTAAGATTTGTGTTCAGGATTTAAGGGAAATTATGGAAAATTCTGAGTAGAATCAGTGAAAATGGTCTTCTTTGAAGTTGTAGATAATCTTCTTATCTTTCCGACGCTATAAATTTTGTAATTTTTGGATGTCGGAGTTAAGAGATATGATTGATACAAGTTATGATGTTGTATATAGTGTATGAACATGACAGCTTTGATGTATGATGAGAATTTGTGGTTTTGATGAATTAATTGAGACAAGATTTGAGAGATTGATGAGATTAAATTGATGTTTGAATTGTTATGAAGTGATTTTGCATGATAAGAAGTGAAATTATGAAGTTTATAAGTGTATATGTTGTTAGGAAGGAGGTAGGAAGCATGAAAGAGGGTTTGGAGGGGTTTTGGGAAGCCCCATGTCCATTTAACGGACTTAGAGTCCGTTTAACGGACCTTCTCAAGTCAAAAAGGACCCCTTGCTTCGTCCATGTCCGTAAAAGGACATGGAAGTCCGTTTAACGGACCTTCTCGGGTGAAATGGTGCAGATTACTCGATACATGTCCGTTAAACAGACATGGATGTCCGTTTAACAGACATTCTTGGGAAATATGGCGATTTTTGACACTTTTAGAGGCCGAATCAGACTTTATGGTCTTCTTAAAAGTTGTAGGTATGGATGTCTACTTTCACAGGGTCCAAGAATGAAAGCAATCCGACTTCTATGTTGAAAGTTATGGTGATCGAGCCAAGAGAGGTTCAAATTGATTTATGATGTGAACATGTTGAATTCTTTTGATCATAACTCCCTCATCCGACCTCCAATTGAAGTTATTCTTGAAGCAATGGATTCCTAAGACATGTATGTAACCCTCCATAAAAATTTGTATCAGTTGGAGTCAATTTGAGAGAGTTTGAATTAGAACAATTGAGAGGTCGGTTAGGAGGGCTTGTTTAGGGTATGAACACATTCTGGTATTTTAATGATATCTTGAGTTATAGAACTCTGATTGAGGTGATTCTTACTTAAAAAGAAACAAGAGACGTAGAGCTATGATTTATATGAAGAAGTCAATTTGAAATTCTGATTTGAAAATTCCAATTTCTATTCGTAAATAGGAGACATGAGTTCAAGCATAGTGATTGTTTTGTGTGGGCACACCATGGAACACTTGTGAGTAAGTTTTGGGAAGTTTTATGAAAAAAAACTTGATGGCTATTAGGGTTTAAATGCAATAAACCTTCAAGATGATGTGCACGCTCAAGTTAATTTGGATGGTTTTGTAAGAGTTGGATTTCGGAAACGGGATCCAACATTTGTGGTATCAGAGCCTAGTATTAGGGTCTTACATGGGCGACTTTCAGGACATGTGTTAAATGCAAGAACGATTATTAAGAATTTAAGTTGATCGAATTAGTGCGCAAATTGATACTGTTTCATGATATGAGAAAATGAAAGCTATGGATACATGGAAATGAGAAATAGTACATGGTCAAAGGTGATAGGTAATGATTCAATGTATTTGTAGTGGGGGATGCAGTGTGTGGCATTATGGTGATATACCTTCGAATGTGATTTAGATGTAAATGTATGATCATGGCTTTTTTGGGGGAAGACGAGGATGTGAGTGGTAATGTTGAGCTTAAAGTGAACAAGCGGAATGTTTTGAAAACAGAAATTTTTATGGTCTTAAGAAGATGAAATCGGAACCTAAGTGGGTACATGTTTATAATAGATTAAATAAGCCATTTCCGTTTATTTTAAATCAAGGAAATTAATGTTTTAAATTGCATCATAATTGCTGCATCAATTTTGCTTTGAGTGCATTGCGAAATTGCTAATGTTTGATATGTGAATTGTGGGATGATTTTCCATCTATAAGTTTGAATTAATGGCAAATAACATACGTGTAAGATGTATTGTGAGGGATAATGGAAAGAGGAGATGAATGATATTGATATTTGTACAAGTCCAGGAAGGTTAAATTGATAGTTATTGTGAGTAGCTATATGATGATCTATCATCATACACCTGTGAGTATATTAAGCACTCATGTAATATTTGTGTGAAGATGATAGAGGAAGAAACCTATAACTCATTGAATATTTGTTAGTCATAGTTCCCATAGTTTAGAGTCTAAGGGAAACTAGAGTGACACATGAAAGTTCTTACAATGCTCAAGCGGGGATAGATTGAATTTTGTTGATGATGTTGCAATGAGAAATAAAGTCAAAGATCAAGAAAAGAATATTGTCTAGGATTAATGAAGATCAAAGTATCAATCATGTAAGAGATCGATTTGTAAATTGATGGAGATAAATATGTGGATAAAATGGGATGAATTTCATGATGCCCATCCAAGCATATGCGACAGCAAGTATGTTCATTATTCCATTGAGTTTTGAGTGACTTGAACATTATGACCTTATAAGGACGATAGAAACTGGTCTTCCCAAGGTATTAAGAATAGTTGATAATGTGATGATGATAATAGGTTTTTGATCAAGATTGCATGAATAGCATAGATGATGGTAGCAAGAAACCCTCTTTCAAGAGAATTTTATTAAGTTAGAATAAGCAGATTAGATAGTTTATGTTAAGAGTGATCGATGAAAGAACTGAGCGGAAAAGAATATGTAATGATTCGAAAGTGAGTACACTCCCTAGCAGAGATTCAAGCAAAGAGGTAGAATGAATGAGCAAACATGAGAATAAGTTCAAGTGAGATATGAGAAAATGCAAGGAATAGAGAAAATCATTTGAGGAAGGAAGTTAATAGGGGAAATTGAAAAGAAAGTGAGACAATGTACCTCATTAAGGAATCAGTTATTTAAAGAATCACGAGGGCTAATCATGAGGCACATGAAATTTGATAAAAATTGCTGGAGTTAACAAATGCCCAATAGCACTATGGTATTGAAGACTAAAATGATTCAAGATTGATGATGTATTAAAGGTATTCGAAGAATTGAGAAGAATAGTTTGAATACATGAAGAAAAATGTGTAAAGCGTATGAGTAATGTAAGTAAATAGAATTTTGAAAGAAATTATGCTGATGTAGACTATATTATATAGATTTGGAGATTTTATGGTATGCACTGATGTTGTGTAAGACATTTGGCTAAAATCCAATGCAGCGTAACAAAGTGATTTCATATGTATGGAGACAACTAAAGTCCTATGAGTTGATTTTTTATACATGATTTAGAACTGCTTCATTAATGATTATTTTGAAAGTTTGGAGACAGTATATGCACAGGAACATCTTAGATATACATACGCAAGTACAGATCGTACAAGTATGAGACAATCACTGAATTGGGAGAATTAAATATGAGACTCAGGAGATTGACATAAATACCAACAGACTATGATTGTACAAGTGAGATATTCCAAGTAAGGCTAAGTGTTATATCAAATACATTAAGCATAAATTCGATATTATGATTATCAGAACTAGAGCAAAAAGAAGCATAGCATGTGGGGCTAAGTATATCCCAAATTGAAGAGTAAAAGATTGTGAATCTGATTACAAGATTGAAACCAGATCAGAATTTCGAGTTTGAATAAGAAGAATGATATATGGTGAATGAAATAAGAAGTATGTGAAATCAATATAGATGATTGAGTAAAGAGATTGCTAGTAAAGTAAATTGGTGGCATAAGTTATGCATCCTAGTAGGGATACATCGAAAGACCTTTTTAGTGACTAAGAATGTCAAAGTAAGAAAGTGAATGTTTGAATTGATGGTCGTAACTAGCAAGAATATGTTTAAAGCATATCGTTTGAAGTTTAATAGGACTATGATATCCAAGTATAATCTATTTTGACCTTAAGCATAAAAATCACAGTCCTAGTGAGTTCAGTTGAATGCTGTATGAGGAGTTAGATGATAGAATGAGTCATCGTTTTTGTATTATGATGAGTAAGGCCTACACGTCGTTGAAGGTTAGAATTGGAGATGTTATGGACAAGTGAAATAGATGAATGATAAGAATCAAGTGAATTAAGAAAGATGAATGAATCAGAAAGATCAACGTCAAGGGTATGAAATTTAACAAGAATAGGCATGAGAGTTAAGTGGATTAGCACACAGTCACCTAGCATGATCCTGATGTGAATCATCAAGCGCAAGACAAGTTACCTCTGGGATACTCTCACATGAGCACATGTTTATGAGAACAATCATGCCAAGGTGTGCTCAAGATCAAACAAGCAGGGTCAAGATGGTGCGATATCTGAACAAGTTAGGGAGGGATTGTTCGAATCCGTTAACTAAGGTCATTGACAAGAAAGCATTTGAGTGATGGAGTAAAATGGAAAAAACAAAGGAGTACAAGAAGAAGCAAACCCTGGCCACTAGATCAGTAAGATATAAATTTCGAGGACGAAATTCTTTAAGGGGGGGGGGGGAGAATTGTTGGGCCCCGAACCTTTCTTAGAAGTGAGGACTATTAAATGAGAAGTTGTTCATGATTATTCATGTATAAAGAAAGGAGAATTCATGAATTTGAAATGAAATGAAAAATATGGTTTAGATATAAGATGGATTTTATGTGATATGTTGAAGTTAAAAAGCAGGAAATTTCAAGTGAAATATGTTCATGGAGTATGCTTCGGTGTTTTAGCCATAATTTGATCCCTAGTTATCCAAATGAGATGATTCTTAATTTAGATTAAACTAGAGAAATAAGGCTACAATTGTTATGAAGAAATCGAGTTTCAATTTTGTCCTTAAGAATGTCAATTTTTGGATGGACATAAAGTGTTGGAAAATATTTTAACAAAATGACAGTCTGAAATGTTTTGAGCATAAATTTTGATGTAGTAGTCCAAATTGAATGATTTTGGTGTTATTATGAAATTAAGACAATGAGGAACATTTCTCTAGAAGGAAGTTCTAGCAAATTCCTTCAATTTGATGATTAGAAAAATGTTCTAAGTTAAGCATGATTTTATGATATTTTGAGACTTTGTCATATTTGATGACTTTGAGGAATTAATTAGCATGTTAATGTGAATAATTAGCATGTTAATGGGAGTTAATTAACATGTTAATTTGACTAAGACCATATGACATGAATTAAATTGAATTAGTGTGGTAAGTTGCAAGAGGGGCAAAATTGGAAGACAACTTAAGTTTGTAAGGTTACAAGGCTTATTAGTAAGGGCAAGGTGGTCATTAAGCATGTGGGTTGGTATAAGAAGAAGAGTGGGGCACGAAAATTAGAAGAAAAAGACAAGAAGAGGGAGAAATGAGAGAGAGGGTCGGTAGAGAGGAAGGAGAAAGGAGAAAGAAGAGCTAGGGTTCGATTTTCCAAGGTCTTCAAGAGTGATTTTCAAGTTGTTCAAGAAGGAAAAAACGTGGAAAATGATGAGAGCTTCATTTCAAGCCAAGAAATTCTTTATTTGGTGGAGATTCAAGGTAAGAGTGTTTTTGAGTTGTTGGATTTTTGGGAGGGTTTTGGTTTAGATAGCCTAAGAATGGTATGGGTTTGTGTTTTCTAAGACCAATTTCATGATTATGTTGCTATGGGTTTGTCAATTTGGATGTCTTTTGATTTGGAGATTTTGTGACTATTGTTAATGGAGATTAAGAGAGGATTCAAGAGGAGTAAGAGTGGAAGCAATTTGAGGAAGATCTACAAGCAAGGATTCTAAGGTGGGTTTCATGTTTATAGTTTAATAATGAGCCAATAAAGTTTTTCCAAAGCAAGAAATAAAATGGTTTCAAGTATTTCATAATTGTACAAATACTGTTTTCAAATGGTTTGAAGAAATCGTTTTTATGATTGAATTTGAATTGTGGTGAATATGCAAAAGAATTGCATTTTGATTATGTCATGTTATGCATTGACCAATGTTTGACATGTTGACATGATTGTTATGCCATTGAGTTGAATTGTGGCATTTTGGTATAAGAAAAGCATGAGAAATTGAGATTTCGATATGATTGGTTTGAGCATGAAATTGATTGTGTTTGGGCGAGAGAGGAATCGTTTCGTAGTCACGTGCACGTAGACAAAGCCTTCTCCCGGCTGCTCGCTTGTGGCCCACGAGATCCGAAAGTGGACTCGTTTCGTTCACGGTGTAAACTTCGATTTCGCCGTTTTGTTTCACGAAACCCTCGAGCCATTTAGTTGTGCATTTACATTTGATGAGCATTGCATTTATAAATTGTGAATTTGATGCATACATTGTTGGCATTATTGTGCATTGGTTGAGAATTTGAAGAAATAAGAGTTTTGTGATTTTAACGGGGATTGACTATGTTTATGAAAATGTTCAATAAGAATAAACTTTTGAAAGGTTTTGCTTGTTATTTTGTTATAAGCATGTTACCCACGGGCTTTTAAAGCTCACCCCCACTCTATTTCCCCAATTCAGGTGTTAAGCAAGAAACAGAGTGAAAGTCAAGACATTTCTCCGGATTGGCATGTTTTGTTGTGTTTTGGGTTAATTGATGTAAAACAAGGCTCTACATATATTTTGAGAATTATTGAGTTTTGCATGTTTTGTATATTCGATATTGATATTGGTAATGTATTGTGGCATGAGTTATCATTGAAGATTGTAAATTCTCAAGTTATGATGTAAATGAAGTATGGGATTGTGTATGGTTTTGAGATGTAAATTTGTATATGGATGACTATAATGAATGTGGAGCATGAATGGGTGATGTATATGTATATATATGTGTACACATTAGTGAGTTATTATGGAAAATGGCATATAGGAAGTATGGATGATTGGGAAATTGGAAAGTGAAATAGTGTATAATGATGTTCAGTTGGAATTAGATATAATTGAAGAAGCAATCTATAAGAGTTTATGAACTTTTCATATAAATCGATATATATATATAAGTGATGCAATATGGACAAGAAAGATAGGAAAGTTATGATGATAATCATGAGATGTTTTTGCATAAATTGAAGTTGAGGATTCATGAACTCCAATTGGTAACTGAATGGATAAGAATAATGGTGTATTAGCTAAAGAAGTGAAATTGGGACAAAGTTTAGGTTCTCATAAGGGTAAGATTTGTGTTCAGGATTTAAGGAAAATTATGGAAAATTTTGGGTAGAATCAGTGAAAATGGTCTTCTTTGAAGTTGTAGATAATCTTCTTATCTTTTCGACGCTATAAAGTTTGTAATTTTTGGATGTCGGAGTTAAGAGATATGATTGATACAAGTTATGATGTTGTATAGAGTGCATGAACATGACAGCTTTGATGTATGATGAGAATTTGTGGTTTTGATGAATTAATTAAGACAAGATTTGAGAGATTGATGAGATTAAATTGATGTTTGAATTGTTATGAAGTGATTTTGCATGATAAGAAGTGAAATTATGAAGTTTATAAGTGTATATGTTGTTAGGAAGGAGGTAGGAAGCATGAAAGAGGGTTTGAAGGGATTTTGGGAAGCCCCATGTCCGTTTAACAGACTTAGAGTCCGTTTAACGGACCTTCTCGGGTCAAAAAGGACCCCTTGCTTCGTCCATGTCCGTTAAACGGACATGCCGTTTAACAGACCTTCTCAGGTCAAATGGTGCAGATTACCCGATACATGTCCGTTAAACGGACATGGATGTCCGTTTAACGGACATTCTTGGGAAAGATGGCGATTTTTGACAATGTTAGAGGCTGAATCAGACTTTGTGGTCTTCTTAAAAGTTGTATGTGTGGATGTCTACTTTCAAATGGTCTAAGAACGAAAGCAATATGAATTCTAGATTGAAAGTTATGGTGATCGCTCCAAGAGAGGTTCAAATTGATTTATGTTGTGAACATGTTGAATTCTTTTAATCATAACTCCCTCATCCGACCTCCAATTGAAGTGATTCTTGAAGCAATGGATTCCTAAGACATTTATGTAACCCTCCATAACAATTTGTATCATTTGGAGTCGATTTGAGAGAGTTTTAATTAGAACAAGTGAGAGGTCGGTTAGGAGGGCTTGTTTAGGGTATGAACACATTCTGGTATTTTGATGATATCTTGAGTTATAGAACTCCGATTGAGGTGATTCTTACTTCAAAATAAACAAGAGACATAGAGCTATGATTTATATGAAGAAGTCAATTTGAAATTCTGATTTGAAGTTTTCCAATTTCTGTTCGTAATTAGGAGACATGAGTTCAAGCATAGTGATTGTTTTGTGTGGGCACACCATGGAACACTTGTGAGTAAGTTTTGGGAAGTTTTATGAAAAAAAAACTTGATGGCTATTAGGGTTTAAATGCAATAACCCTTCAAGATGATGTGCACGCTCAAGTTAATTTGGATGGTTTTCGTAAGAGTTGGATTTCGGAAACGGGATCCAACACGACTACTTATTTAATAGCTGCTAAATTTCTGCGGCTCAATCTACTTTTTGACTTTGTTCACAGAATCATCAACGAAGCGACTAAACTTGTGGGCACGTTATTGGCATTTTTTCTCTTTCCGCTCAAGCAAGTTACTAAAAATCTGCGAATTGATACAGCTGCTGGTGCTTTAAGTCGTAAATTGGGCCATGTGAAAGATTGGCTGATCGATCAAGTTGGCCTCAAGGATGTTGTAGATGAGATAATATATTCGCCCAAGGAGTCGTTCACTAGAGAGATATTATTAAGGAAAATATATGTAATTTGTTTGTAATTATCTTTGCCATATTTAGATGATTTGTTTTACATGTAAATAGGCAGTAGTTAGCCTTTATTTTAGGAACTGATAAGATTTGTAATTTGTATTTATACGTGACTTTAACACAGAAGAAGGTCATGCCTTTATCACCAAATTCTTTCTCTTCTTTACTTTAGATGGTATCAGAGAACCGATCAAAGGTCTCTGCCACGGACCCATCACATCCATATTACTTACATCACTCTGAGCAACCGGGTCATATGATTATTCCTGTAAAATTGAATGGTCCTAACTATCCATTCTGGAGCAAATCAATGATCCATGTCTTGACAGCAAAAAGAAAAATTGGCTTCATAGACGGATCCTTCCAAATGTCGTCGCCAACATAACCAAATTTCGAGCTATGGAATCAGTGCAACAGCATGATCCTTTCATGGCTTACACATTCCATTGAGCCAGATATCGCCTTTGGGATTGTTCATACAAAAACGGCCCAACAAGTGTGGGAGGATTTGAGAGATCAATACTCACAAAAGAACGCACCAGCTATCTTCCAGATCCAGAAATCGATAGCGACAATGTCTCAAGGTACCATGACTATACCCGTTTATTACAACAAAATCAAGGCCCTGTGGGAAGAGTTGGACACTTACCAAACTCCTCCAACATGTAATCAAGCCAGTGAACATACTCTCCAACGAGAAGAAGATAAATTAATGCAGTTTTTTATGGGGCTTCATGAGTCTTATAAGGCTGTCCGATCTAATATTTTAATGATGGTTCCCTTGCCCAATGTTCGCCATGCCTACTGACTACTTGTGCAGGAAGAGACTCAACGACAAGTTTCTGCCGAACCAGTTGAGAACTTTTCCATAGCAGCTGCTATACAGGGTCGTTCTAAACCTCCCAAAGATAAGATTTGTGAACACTGCAATTGTTTGGGACACTTGATCGACGAATGTAGAACACTCAAGTATCACTGCAAATTTTGTGACAAAAAAGATCACACAGAGGACCGATGCCGACTTAAAAATGGTGGCCAGATTTCTCGTTCTTCATCAAATTGCAGCAAGAAAAATGGCAAATCCAATGGACCCGCAGCGCATGCAGCTGATTCCTCCTCCACAGTAGGCGCAGAAAATTCCCAGTTTTTGCATAATTTCTCTGCTAAACAATTACAGCAATTGGGACAGGCGATATCTGCAATAGGTCAGAATCGTGCATCTTCCGGTAATGGTGATGTATTTGCTAATACAACAGGTCTGTTTTCTATGCCTCATGTTTACTCTAATTCGTCTGTTGCCAGACCGTGGATCCTTGACAGTGGTGCAAAAGATCATATAGCATCCGATCTAGCGCTCTTCTCACACACTACTCCACCTTCATTACCACTTGTTAACTTACCCACTGGTGCAACCACAACCATCACCCACTCCGACACTGTTTCATTAAACACTCATCTTACTTTAAATCACGTACTTTGTGTACCATCGTTCAATCTGAATCTTATGTCTATCAGTAAATTAACCTCAGCCCTTAAATGTTGTGTAATGTTCTTTCCTGATTTCTGTCTTGTGTAGGACTTAGCTACGAGGAGGATGATTGGCTCGGGTAAACAACACGGAGGTCTCTACTACATGATGCCTTCGAATCCCTCTTCCCTTCATGTCTCTCAACCTTCACAACTCTGGCATCAAAGACTCGGTCACCCCTCTCCAACTCGTCTCAAATTTGCCCTTCACTCTCTAAATATTAATAATGATGCTCATGTACCCAATAATTGCACTGTCTGCCCCATGGCGAAACAGACACGTCTCCTTTTTCCTCTTAGTTCCATTCCACTAAATTCCCTTTTGATCTATTGCATTGCGATGTGTGGGGTCCACATAAGGTCCCAACGTATTCGGGAGCTAGGTATTTTCTAAGCATAGTCGACGATTACAGTCGTTGTACTTGGCTCTTTCTCATGAACAATAAATTTGAAGCATCTTCCTTACTTGAGCGATTCGTGCAATTTGTTGACACACAATTTCATGCTATTGTTAAAATAATTCGGGCGGATAATGGTACCGAGTTTTTCCCAGTTAAAAATTTTCTCCACACTCGTGGCATTGAATTTCAACATTCCTGTATCTACACCCTGCAACAAAACGGGGTTGTTGAGCGCAAACACAGACATATACTTAATGTTGCACGCTCACTACTATTCCAGTCCCATGCACCGCTTCGCTTCTGGGGTGAGTGTGTCCTTACAACTGCATATATCATAAACCGCCTTCCCTCTCCCTTACTTTCTGGCAAATCACCATTTGAATTTTTTTACCAAAAACCTCCCTCACTTACACACCTTCACGTATTTGGGTGTCAATGTTATGTCACTAATGTTCAACCTAAACAAAAATTTGATGCAAGGGTAGACAAGTGTGTCTTCATGGGGTATCCTCACGGTCAAAAAGGTTACAAGTTATATAATCTCACCTCCAACAAATTCATTGTCAGTAGAGATGTGGTGTTCCACGAATCCATCTTTCCTTTCTCTTCTTCCCATATTACTGATACACCAGCCTCTCCTACCACCTTTCTTCCTTCTATCAACCTCGACACTCCTGTTCTACCATCATCAACATTGCTCGTTCCTTATACTCCTATTCCACTGCATCATTCTGGCGATCTAGACTCTCATTTGCCTTCTCCCTACTCCTCCTCGAGCCCTTCATCATCGACTCCAGTTTCTCCGTCCTCTCATCCATTTGTAGAAGACACTTCCCATAAAGCTTCACCTCAATCTGACACTAACCAACCTCCAACCGAATCTTCTTCACTTGCCCCATCATCAACGCCCGAACCAGACTTACATCGTTCCTTCTGGACTAAGCACCCTCCATCCTGGCACCATGATTATGACATGTCCACACGAACCAATCATTCGACCAGTGGTTCAAGTCTACGCCCCGGCACAAGGTATCCTTTATCTTCTTATATGTCATTTTCCCATTTTTCATCATCTTACCGCTCTTTTCTAGCCTCTGTGTCTGCCCATACAGAACCCACTACATATGACCACGCTGCCTCTGATCCACACTGGCAACAGGCAATGCAGGATGAACTTGCGGCCCTCGAACGAAACAAAACCTGGTCCATGATCCCTCTTCCTCCGAGGCACAAGGTGATTGGTTATCAATGGGTATGCAAAATTAAATATAATTCTGATGGTTCAATTGAGCGCTACAAAGCGCGATTGGTTGCTAAAGGTTTTACACAGGTGAAAGGTATTGATTATAAGGAGACATTTTCTCCCACTGCCAAACTTACCACTCTTCACTGTTTATTGACAGTTGTAGCTGCCAGAAATTGGTATACTTATCAGCTTGACGTTCACAATGCTTTTCTTCATGGTGAATTACATGAAGAAGTGTACATGTCTCCGCCTCCTGAGTTACGTCGACAGGGGGAGAACACTGTTTGTCGACTTCACAAATCCCTTTATGGGTTAAAACAGGCCAGTCGCAATTGGGTTTCTACATTTGCTAATGTTGTTCGAAAAGCAGGTTATGATCAATCTCGAGCAGATTATTCTCTATTTACTAAAGTCAGAGGTACATCATTTACAGCTCTTCTCATATATGTTGATGATATTTTATTGACTAGGAATGATATTGTCGAAATAAAAAGGCTTAAAGAATTTATGCTCGAGCACTTTAACATTAAAGACCTTGGTGATCTTAAATACTTTCTCGGCATTGAGTTTTCACGTTCTGACATTGGTATATTTATGTCTCAAAGAAAGTATGCTCTTGATATTTTGCAAGATTCTAGTCTCACAGGTACAAAGCCTGAGAAGTTCCCAATGGAACAAAATCTAAAGCTCACACTCACAGATGGTGAGCCGTTGAATGATCCTACTAAGTATCGTAGGTTGGTTGGCTGGTTGATTTACTTGACTGTCACGCGACCAAACATTGTTTATTCTGTCCTAGTCTTAAGCAAATTTATTAATTCGCCGTGCAAATCTCACTGGCACGTGGCGATGAGAGTTCTCAGGTATATTAAAGGGACTCCCGGCCAAGGCCTCCTGTTACCCTCAAACAACAATCTCCAATTACGAGCCTTTTGCGATTCTGATTGGGGCGGATGTCGCATTACTAGGCGATCAGTGTCTGGTTTCTGCATATTTCTGGGTACTTCACTTGTCTCTTGGAAATCAAAAAAGCAAACAAATGTTTCCCGGTCATCAACTGAAGCGAAATATAGGGCAATGGCAAATACATGTTTGGAATTAACATGGCTGAGGTATATTCTCCAATACTTGAGGGTGACACAGGATGGGCCTTCATCATTATATTGTGACAATCAAGCTGCGTTACACATAGCAGCGAATATCATGTTTTTCACGAGCGTACCAAGCATATAGAGATCGACTGTCACATTGTTCGTGAAAAGTTACAAGCAGGATTGATCAAGCCTTCATATGTTCCTACACAATTACAGTTGGCAGACATTTTCACCAAAGCTTTGGGGAAAGATTAGTTCGAAGGACTGCGCAGCAAGTTGGGAGTTTTCGATCCCTACTCTCCAACTTGAGGGGGAGTATTAAGGAAAATATATGTAATTAGTTTGTAATTATCTTTGCCATATTTAGATGATTTGTTTTACATGTAAATAGGTAGTAGTTAGCCTTTATTTTAGGAACTGATAAGATTTGTAATTTGTATTTATACGTGACTTTAACACAGAAGAAGGCCATGCCTTTATCACCAAATTCTTTCTCTTCTTTACTTTAGAGATATGGACGTTCATTTCAACGAGTTGCAAAGGAAATCTCAGTTCGCAGACGATTTGGAAACAGCGAAGAGGATATGCTCTGGAAGAGGTGAATGGATCATCCAGGAAAATGATTCAAAAGATAAAAACCGTGTTGAACAAGAGCCTGAGGATAAGGATTCAGAGAAAGACCACCCTGATTTGATGCCATATGTCGTTGATGTTTCGTATGATGAGAGACTTCTGCTATGGCACATAGCTACAGAGCTCCTCTACAACATCGAAACTTCCGATCATGTCAACAAGGAGAGGTTGTTCAGTAAGATACTGTCAGATTACATGTTGTATCTTTTGATTGTACAGCCTGGTATGATGACCTATGTGGCAGGCATTGGTAAGATCAGGTATCGTGATACCTGTGCGGAGGCTGAGAGATTTATCAAAAGGAGGAGTCTTGGATCGAAAGATTTGAAGGCTGCTTGTGAAAAGATTCTTGATGTGAACACAGAGGTTAAGCCCATTAAAATGAAAGGGGACAGAAGCAAATCTATGTTGTTAGATAAGTTGCTTTATCTATTAGTTGTCAAAGAAAGATCCAAACTTTGTTTATTTTCTACAACCCATGTTGGTATTTGTTATGTATCAGTGAGTACTTGCTTTGAGAGATTACAGGTTCAATTGATGAAATTGGTCATTATAATTTACATTTTCTTAAAGGCTTACACTATGCACATAACAATTTCTTGTTATATGCATCTACACATGTTGTTCTTTTGATAAAACTTGAAATTGCTTTAACGAATAACTAAGCAGATGAAGCATGGACAAGTTTTATTGTTTTCAACAAGTTTTATAGTCTTCAAGTCAACAAGTTTTATTTTTCATATTAATTTTATTTTTTACAAAAAATGAGACATCTCTTTAAATTATTTCCTACAAGATGGTTATCTAAAATTTCTTACTTGTTAGTTCTCTAAGAATTAAGTAACCGTAAATATAATATATTGTACTTTATATATTGTTTAGTATACTTTAAATATTATTTAGCATAAATAATTTTATTATAAAATAAAATATAGTTAAAAGTAATAAAAGTGCTTTTTATTTTTATGTTGTCAAACAGTCTACTGTATGAAGCTCTTTTAAAAAAGCTATTTTTTTAATTGACAGCCAAACAGTTAACTGACTTTTTGAAAAAGCTCTTCTCAGAAAAGTTCTACCGACAAAAGCTCTACCGTCTTCTTCATTTAAGATATTTTTATACGTAACATGTTTGTAGCTCACCACCATTCTTTAGCTGCAGCTCCACAATCGGACCTCACAGAAGCGTCTTCTTGTCTGCCCGCATGCTGCCGTCAATTGCCAAGCCACCACCGTAATAACCTCTGTCTTCTCCAAGTTTAAACTATTCTAGCGTGTGCAATAGCCCATCTCATTGAGCTGTTAGTCACTAATCACCAACCGTAGAAATCCATACCAATGAACTATCTCCAGCATGTTTCCGATAGCAATAGTGTCAGAACACAAAAGTTTCGTAACCAAACAGTCCATAATTTCTAGATTCAACATCAATTTACTGCCATTGTCTTGTCCAACGCAAGTTTCGGCTTATGGGCTTTTACAAATCCTAGATAATACTAAGGTTGAACTAAGTTTTATAAACCAATAAGTAGCTGAAGGTTTCTAAGGTTTCAACTTATTGAAATTTCTAAAATTCTCAATCCTGGATTTTTTATTTCGTAACTCAGGATTCATAGGAAACTAATCTGAAACTATTTCAGATTTAAGTTGAATCTAATTCAATTTCAAATTGTGAGTTTTAATTTTCAATTCCAAAATTATAATCAATAACAATCAAACAATTTAATCAAATCGATAATTAAAGTTGACTTTAATATTACTATTAATAAATCATGGTAAGATTTGGTCTCATGTATAATAGAATAATTACTTAATTTTTTATATTTAATGTAGAATCATTTAATGGATTGAATTATTGTTTACGTACCCGTATTCATGATTATTTATTGTGATGTTGATTTTCTTAAACGAATTTTATTTCTTCTCGTCTTCTTCCGTTAGAGAATTCTTCAATGGTTCAGAATGTTATGATTCAATAAGTTTTTTCAACTTATATAGCATCTTCAATGGACATGTCCTTTGGTAAGTGGAAGAGAGAGGAAAAAGGTCTTTGACCCATTTGATATCCATTCTATAATATCCAATAATCATTATCTTGGGTGTTTTTTATTGGACTCAAATCTATAAGTGACATGGGACATAAAATAGTCTAAAAATCTCCCACTTGGCCCATGTTATGACTTGGTGATCCAACAACTTTAAGTGTACACAATACATGGAATCGATCAAATCATCCTTAATTGAATTAAGCTAATGGGATCATGGCGATCATAAGTTATATAACCTGATTCATTCCATGTATCACATAATCAACTTAACTCAAGAAACTTTAAGTGAGTAATTTGGTAATTGTTATCTCACAAAAAATAATTATTGTATACAACATAATATGGATAACCAGTAAGTGAGCAAAAACATAAGACTGTAATTAAATTCAACAAGTGTCATAACAATTCGAGCAAGAAAATGATATGTATATATACATGTCTGAAAACCATACTAACAAGGACTTATCTATAAGGTCCATACGTTCAACATGATCAATAAATATTTTGGGCAGTAAACCTTTCGTTAACGGATCTGCTATCTTGAGATCAGTACTAATATACTCGATTGACACTTTATGTTTTTGCATTTCTTTTTTCACAAACAAATACTTCAAATTCATATGTTTCACACCCTTTGAATATTTGTCACTCTTAAAGAAGAATACGGCTGCGAAATTATCACAATAAATTCTTAACGATTTGGTAATACTGTCGATAAGACCAAGACTTAAGATAAAATTATGCAACCACAATCCATGAACCATGGCCTTAAAGCACACCACAAATTCCGCCTTCATAGTGGAAGTAGCAATGACGGACTGCTTTCCACTTTTTCATAAAACTGCTCCTCCAGCTAATAGGAACATGTAACCGAATGTAGATTTCCGTGAGTCTATACAATCGACATAATCTGAATCCGAGTAACCTATCACTTCAAGATGAGTTGATTTTCTGTATATGAGCATATAGTCCTTGGTGCCTTATAAGTATCTAAAGATTTTCTTTACAGCTTTCCAGTGATCCAATCTAGGATTACTTTGATATCGTCCTAGCATTCCAACAGCAAAACTAATATCTGACCTAGTGTATGTTTGAGCATACATTAAGCTCCCAACTATTGACGCATAAGAAATAGACTCCATGTCCTTACGTTCCAAATCGTTTCATGGACATTGTAGTAGACTAAATTTGTCCCCTTTCTGAATTGGAACTATAGTAGACTAAATTTGTCCCCTTTCTGAATTGGAACTATCCCTGCGGAGCATTTTTCTATTTGAATTATTTATAATACTTTCTTGATATAACCTTTCTGAGACAATTCTAACAATCCTTGTGATCTATCCCGGAATATTTCTATTCCTATCACATAAGATGCCTCACCCATATCTTTTATTTCGAAATTATTAGAAAGAAAAATCTTTACATCATATAACAAAACAACATTATTCGTAGCAAAAAGGATATTGTCAACATATAGGACTAATATAATGAACTTGCTCCCACTAACCTTCATATAGATACACCAATCAACGGTATTTTCTACAAAATCATAAGACGTAATGATATCATTAAACTTAAGATACCATTGTCGGGAAGCTTGCTTCAGTCCATATATTGAATTCTTTAATTTACACACTAATTGTTCCTTTCCTGTGATCACGAAACCTTCCGGTTGATCCATTTATACTTCTTCTTCCAAGTCACCATTTAGAAAGGCAGTCTTTACGTCTATTTGGTGAAGCTCTAAATCATAATGAGTCATCATTGCCATAACAATTCTTAAATAGTCCTTCTTTAAAACTAGAGAGAAGGTCTCTTTATAGTCAATACCATCCTTTTGAGTGTAACCTTTGGCAACAAGTCTGGCTTTATACCTTTCAATGTTGCCTTGTGAGTCACGTTTGGTCTTAAAGACCCATTTTCAGCCCACTTGTTTTACACATTCCGGCAACTTAACTAATTCCCAGACATTGTTGTCATCCATTGATTTTAACTCTTCTTTCATAACATTAAACCATCTTTCAGAATTGTTACAGTCCATGGCTTGTTTGAACGAGTCTGGATCTTTATCAATGCTCAAGTCACATTCATGTTTAAGTGAATAAATTTCATAGTCACTTGAGATAGTTAGTCTTCTTTTCCTTACAGATCTTCGTAATGTTATATCTTGTGGCATTACTTGATCATTTGTAACTTGATCATTATTAGCTGGTTCGTTATTAATATGTTCAATTTGTGGAATTGGAACATTAATTTGTTGTTTCGGTATTTTATGTATCCTTGATGCAACAAGAGGAATAACAACCGGTGGAATCACGTCTGATGTAGTAATGTCTACTCGTCTTGGAGTAGTTTCTACTCGATTCTCGTAAATATCCACTTTTTGTGGTTCTCCACTCCCACTGATTTGACCATTCTCAATGAACCTAGTATTACCAGACTCAACTATTCTTGTATTATGGTTAGGATAATAAAATCTATACCTCTTTGACTTTTCAGGATAGCCGATGAAATAACTACTAACGGTTCTCACATCAAACTTCTTTTCATATGGATTATATAGCCTTACTTCTGCCGGACAACCCCAAATGTGAAGGTGTCGTATACTAGGTTTCCTTCCTGTCCACAGTTCATAAGGTGTCTTAGGAAGTGCCTTATTAAGAATTCTATTTAGCAGATACGCAGTGGTCTTTAATGTATGCATCCACAATGATAAAGGTATAGTACTATTACTTAACATGCTCCTAACCATTTTCATAAGACTACGATTCTGCCTTTCAGCTACACCATTTTGTTGTGGTGTACCAGGCATTGTGTATTGCGCACATATGCCTCGACTAGCAAGAAACTTTACAAATGGACCTGGACATTGCCCACTTTCATCAAATTTTTCGTAATATTCACCACCTCTATCAGACCTTACTATCTTTACTTTTCTATCTAACTGCCTTTCTATCTCATTAATGAACATCTCTAAGATGTCCACAGACTGAGACTTCTCATGTAGCAGATAAATATATCCATATCGTGAGAAATAATCAATAAAGGTAATGAAATATTTTTTTCCGCCCCAAGAATGAACTTCGAAAAGACCACAGATGTCAGTGTGTATTAATTCAAGTAATGCGTTACTTCTTGTGGCTGGATACTTTGATATATGTTTGGTTTGCTTGCCTTTAATGCAATCCACACATATATCACAGACAACAAAATCCAATGGAGGTCAGATTTCATTTTTCACTAACCTTTTTACCCTTTCTTTGGATATGTGACGTAATCTTTTATGTCACAAAAAATTAGAACATTCATTATGTGCACTACGTTTATTTCCTATAATATGATCAACATGAAACAAAGATTCAGCAAAATCAATATCAAGATTGAAACGATATAAACAATCAATTAATGTACCAGAACCATAATAGTACTTATGTTTATACAATGAAAAAACATTGTTTCCAATCTTAAATTGAAATCCTACATCATCCAATTTTGCAACAGAAATTAAATTTCTAGCACATTCATGAACATAAAGACGCTTTTCTAGATCTAGGTAACACCCAGTGTTTAAGAGTAATCTGTACGTCCCAATGCCCTCTATTCGTGCCTTCATTTTGTTCCCCATATACAAGAACTTTTCAGTATGGTCTGGATTGAAAGGAATCCTTATTTAACATGTGACACATGAGTAGTTGCACCAGAATCTAACCATCAGGTATTTTTAGGCACGTCAATAAGATTTGATTCAAAACATACTAAGACATAGTATGTACCTTTCTTTTCGAACCAAGTCGTTCTTTTCAAACAATTTTTCTGAAAGTGACCAGGCTTCTTACAGAAGTGACATCTCTTATCTTTCTTGATTCAACCCTCATTAACTTTATTAAGAGCTTTATCCTTATTTTTGTCTTTCTGTCATGGTTTATTCTTGCTGCTACTATCACCTTGATGAAACGTGAGATGAACGGAGTGGTCCTTTATTTTCTTCAATCTCCTTACTTCCTGTACTAACATGGCCTTAATTTCTTGAAGGTTATATTTTTCTTTAATAGTGTTATAATTCACTTGGAACTAGCCAAACTCTAAAGGAAATGAGTTGATTATAAACTGTACTAGAAAGGACTCACTCACATCCATACCCATAGATTTCAACTTTGCAGCTAGGTTTGACATATGAGTTATATGATCATGAATGGGCTGTGATCATTAAAACTTCTTAGTCGTTAGCTCACTCATTAAAGTCCCTACTATGGACTTGTCAGCTATATCTGATTGGGACTATTCCTTAAGCTTTAACATGAACTCCTTTGCATTATCCATCTTAGGCATTGATGACTTCATATTTTATGCGATTATCATTCGCATCAAATTCAAACTTAGTTTGTTAGATCGTTCCCAAGCCTCATAATAAGACTTGTCAGCTTCAGAACTAATCTCAATTATGGCTACGAGTCTTACATCTGAAACTATGAGTAAGTCCAAATCCATTACACCCAGTTGGAACTGGATTTGTTCAGATCAGTCTCCATAGTTCAGATCATTGAACTTGATTAAGTCATTTCCTAAGGTAAACAAACTAGTAGATGTTGCACATACAACACATAATTCATACATTAATACTTTGAGTAAACCTAAATGGATTCAAACTATCTAATAAACATTAATTATGCATTTAAATTCTCCTTTTGGTGAAATTTAAATACACAGAAGTAACCTATTATGATGCATATATAATATTATAATGGACAATCAAGCATGTTAGGCCTAAAATCAGTCCAGGAGCTGAGGTTTGGGCTTGGAAGCCCATCTAGCTCGTGCGTTGCACGCACCAGCGTCTGGAGGCGCAAAAGCAGTATCTGACGCGCGCGCGCACCAGCGCCTGCGTCTGATCAAGCTTTGTTGGGCGCATGCAGAGCACGCGCCAGACGTTGCAGAACGATGCAGCGTATGGCGTGTGCATTGCACGCGCCAGATGCTACTCATCATCTTCTTCGACGTTTCTGGAATTTAAAAAAAAAAACTATTCTATCATGTCGTTGCTCTTCATGCCATAATCCATCCTTTCCTAGTGTTATAGCCCTCAGAACATGTCAAGTAAGAAGTGAACTTTTCATCTATTTAAAACAACCGTAAAACATGTATGTAGCATTAGAATCACAGGAACCTTTCCAAGAATGACCATATAATAACAAAGGATGGTTTCTTTCGTTTTATGTGTATATGACTCTTAATCTAAACCATCCATCCATAACCATTATATTTCAGTGGTTAACTGATGACACTTTCTCACTCTAACCCATAATAGTATAATTTTATTTCATTTCTTTATATGTTCTCTTTATACCATAAATCATTCCACAGTACTAGAGCATTTCTGGTTAACATGATAATCACAGAGGATATGAAAACCATTTGAACCATTATTAAGAGTATATTTTGTTTTCGGTTTCTTTTTCACTGTTTATTTTCTGTATTGCTTTCATGAATGTCATTACAAATATAGAACAAGGAAAACAACACCGCACAGACAACACAATCATGCAATATGATAATCACAAATAGAACAACCATGATGTACGACAGAAATCAATAAAGCAACATCCATGGCTCTAATACCAATTGTAAAATCATTTAATGGATTGAATTATTGTTTGCGTACCCATATCCATGATTGTTTGTCGTGATGTTGATTTGCTTGAACGAATTTTATTTCCTCTTGTCTTCTTCCGTTAGAGAATTCTTCAATGGTTCAGAATGTTATGATTCAATAAGTTTTTTCAACTTATATAGCATCACCAATGGACTTGTTCTTTGGTAAGTATAAGAGAGAGGAAAAGAGTCTTTGACCCATTTGAGATCCATTCTATAATACCCAATAACCATTATCTTAGGTGTTTTTCATTGGAATCAAATCTATAAGTGACATGGGACATAAAATAGTCTAACATTTAATTATTAAAAATTAATTATGAAATTTTTCATATTTAATTAATTGTAATTTATACCTTATTTTAAAATTTGATTATTTTCTTATTATATCTTTCAAACTATTTATAAAATTGGTTCATCGAAACTACAATATTTACACAAATGTTAGGCCTCTAATGATATCTATAAAATGTGTTGAAAGATCCCTTTAAATATTGATCGAGGTTTAAATAAGAAGTTAAGTTTTTAACAACATAGCAATATAATTGAAATAAATTTTAATTAAAATTAAAATTTAATTAGAATTACAAATAGTTATATAACTAAATATCAATTATGCTCAAATAAGATCCAATACCTTATATTGGTTTTATTTATTAAATATCTTATATTTAATCATAAAGTTATCAAGTCTAACTGAGATTAAAACATCTTTTCTCTTTTCAACGTGTTCTTTGTATGTGACTCATTAAATTCCTAATTATATTAACAAGAAATATAAATTATAACCCTAAATCATATTTAAGATTATATATTAAACTCTTTTAATTTATCTTTATTTCTCTAATTAGAAAATTTGGATTCATTAATCAAGATTGATGTCTACATCATAATTACCCAAATATTTAAAATGTCAAAGTAGATTTGACGAACCTTTCCGTATATAACTTTACCTTATAATTCAATCATTTCATCATACAATATTCGATTAAACATAGAGTATATATGAAATTAATGTCTACTCTATTTAAATTCAGTCATGTTATTTTTCTATCATTGTTAATTAATTTACTTAATGACATTTGAAAACTATTTTGAAATGTCATTCCACTTTGACTAACGATTTTTTGAATCAATATTAATTAAGAACAACGAACATTCTCCCAAATTACTTTAGAGTGATGAATCAATATTGTTCACTCAACTACTTTCATATAATTCATATTACATTCGATAACTATCGATTGAACTATTCTTGACTAGAATAATTCATAAGTAGTATCAAAATATAACAATCCATATAGAAGATACTTGTGAAGATCTCAATTTAAATGATCACTTATACAATCGTTACAATGAGAATTTCCATAGACAAACAAGTAATATTCCAAATGGGTTTCTCTAAAAATTAGCACATGTTATATATATCTAACAAATATTCATAAGTTTATTTAAGTATCTCTATACTTTAGTATATAAAAGCAACTACCCTTTCATAAAAAATATATAATATGTGCTAATTTTTTACGTTTATTTATATCCAATCTTAATAAAATATTATGAACAATTTAAGGATAATACATAAATACAATATAAATATTATATAATTATAATTTTTAATAATTTTCTTTGCAATGTATATTTTTCTTATAGAATTTATCATGTATATTTAAATTTGTACGAGATAACGTATAACTTTAAATGCTATATCGTGATCTCATACTGAAATCATATATCCCCGGCAGACAGGACTTATATCCATTCACGGTGCAAAATACTTTCCACAATCCTATGACAATTTTCAATATGGTCTCTGTAATAGATACAATGTAACAAATAACTCTTTTAAGATTTACGTGTATTATGGTCTCATTTATTCAGAGGATTAAGTAGAAGTAAAATTTGCTACATCATGAGTTGGCACTAGTAGAATCATCAACAGGGTGCCAGTATCTGTTGAAGAACCACATTGAATCAGCCTCCACAGCATAGCCATCCTGGTTGCGGTGCCAACTGTAGCGAGCATGAGTTCGGTTCTTGATGTCGAAAATGGCTTGACCAAAACTGGCCTCGCGGTAGGCCGAGTAAGATGGCTGTGGCTCAGTCATGCTGCACCAGAAAAGAAAGATCAAAACCCTGCTTAAAAAGAATCCAGAATAGGAGCATATACTAGGAAAGGGTATTTAACGGCCTTACTTGTTTGCCAAACCTTCAATATTCCCTCCGTCACCGATCGTGATGTAAACTGGAGCAGATTGATCTTTCTTGGGAGTGCATTTTCCATTGATAATGTTGTATTCAACATTAGATATTCGTTCCTGAAGAGACGAAAAATGAAAATTATGAGCAAATATAAAGGAGCCCTGGATGATTGACGAAGAGATCTCTGAAATTCAAGAGTATCGAGTTTGCGTGGCATACAAAATGAATAGACATCTGAAATTTGCTCTGAGAGAGGCTCTCCTTGAACTAACTAAAGGTTCTTTAAGTAACCAAAATCAAACTTCTGTTCGGAACCCGTGTCGTTGTGGGAGAAATTCCACGAAATCACCACGAGAATTGATAAAAGACGTGAAAAAGTACGTAGGAACTAATCACAAAAGGTAAACTTACCGATCGCTCATAGGCATGAACATGGCCAGCAAACACCACATCCACCTTGTACTGTACAAACCATGGCTCGAACATTACTCTCATGGTTTCTCCTTCCATATAATGGTAGTTATAGCTATTATACCATGGGGAATGCAAAAGGACAATCAACCATGGTGTCTCGCTTCTATTAACTTTTGGCAGCTCTGCTCCAAGCCAGTCATACTGTGGAGTGTATTTACCTAAGAAATGATAGAAATGGACAAGAATGAAATCTACAATGTATAGAAGTCAGCAGTAAAGTCACTGATGATATCGGATACATCTGGACATTGTCAGGGAATTAGATTCTAAAGCTTAGATTCCATTATTTAGGAACCCTGGCATGACAGGCACCATTGCACGTCATTTCGTAAGCAATAGCTTAGAGGAATTTAAATGCCTAAGATGGATTCAACTGCTATAAGACATGCAATTTAATAATATTTGTTGCTTAGTGTGTTAATCTATGAACTATTAACTCTTACCGCATGCGGAGTATGAAGACAAGACAATTATGTATGCAGAAGCTCTCTTAATTGAGTACCAAAATGGAGCCGAACTGCCTGATGCCTTGTAAGGAGTACGATACCGGTGAGAAAAAGGCTTGAATGGTTTTGTCTCACCCTGCAACAATAACACATGGAGTTGACAAGCATAGATTAGATCCAAAAGCTTCAGCTGTCATGTTTTTTCCTTCGCCCATACACATTGTAAGAATTAGTAATGATAGAAGATGAGGGATGTAACTTGGGGAGTGCTTACAATTTCAGGGGCAAAATCAATTTCATGATTTCCCACAGTCCATATCCAAGGTTGATAAGCAGCACTTCTCTCTACAAACCTTCCCCATGTATCCCATCTCACGTTGTCATGGTTTGGATAATTATCTGCATACGAGAGGTCTCCAACAAACAAGACTGTTTGGCCTTTTTGTGGGCTATTTTCATAGTGAGTGAGTGTTCTATTCGAATCAAAAGTCTGACCAAGGTCACCTGCAAGTACAGTCCAATAGTGAGCCTATAAGTACAAGCTCTTACGTAAGAATCCTTACATATAGAAAGATCAACCTGCCATATTCTCATAATCAAAGAAACTCCAAAAAAAAAAAAAAAAGTTGGTTAGACCGTATTGTGGCATGAAACTTTTAGAATTCATATTGGGAATAAACTAGTCTTCTCATAACCACGAAGCCGGTAATCTAAGCAAATCAGACATTAGCAAGATCATAACCTATAAGACCAAAGGTGTAGGGGACATCAGGGCCAACAGCAGCGGGTGTTGTGAACCAGAATTGCCGCTTAGTGTGAGAAATACCAACTTCATAGTAGTATTTGGTGTCGTGCTGTTTTAAAAAAAAAAAATTAAAGATGAACCAAATCAACCGAAAGTAAGCGCCTAAGTATGGTCCATATCAGAAAGCAACAGAGATCAACAAAAGGCTAAGGCCTAATTAAAAAGAAGAAACAACAGAAAAGCAGGAGATGAAACAACTTTCTTAAAACTTTACCTTCAGATTTTTTATGGTGGCATGATGAATATAACCAGAAGTGTAATTGAAGAATTTATAGGTATAATGTTTGCCTTTGGCCGTTTTCTTATGGTTGCTACCTTCACTCCAGTAATGCACTTTACTTGAACCTGGTTTGTCCTGAGTCACCCATGACACTATCACTGCTTTCCCTTCGTGATCACCTTGTGTTATATGGACCTTAATTCAAAAGCACCGAATGCCAATAAACCAAGTAAGCATTAAAACACACCTAGACATTAGACACAGTTCTCAACACCAAAATGAGAGGTATCAGCAGAGAATCTGAAAAAAGATAGAATCTTTACTACTGGTAGTAACTTGATTCACAAGATCCATCCTCAAAAATCACAGAGAAATGTACGCAAGTACACCAGAAACTTCAGTACTGAAAGAGGCTAAAAGAGGAGATAACAATAAGAAAACATTGGAAAAGAGACATATATACACACCTGTTGAGGAGCATTGTAGCCAGCAGGGACCCTGAAAACATCACTATCAAGTGGCATATCCACTGTTTTCCCCACTTTCCTAATATAACTGCCGGTTGTGCCTCCGTTGCACAACACTGCCACCTTCAATACAAAGCCTAGGACAACAACGAAAGATAACAAATAAGAAGCGCCCGCCTGCACCATCTTCAAGCCGTATCCACCTGTGTGCTCCACAGGCTCTTAAGCCTTCAGTTAATAGGCTATTATGGTAGCTTTCTATATATTTTATTGCTTCTTAAACCATTAAATATGGTGATTATTCAGGGATTAATTATGCCAATATATAGATGGGATTTCGACAGAGCTTAAAGTCTTGGAAAGTATACTACCTTGGTTGGAAACATATGGCAGTCTAAGAAAATTAATGATGTGATCGTGTAAGATATTCAAAGCTATCGATGAACATTGACAATAAAATGAAGTTGACTCGCTTTCTTTTACTTCAATCCAAAGTGTCAACATGTTCAAACAGTAGGAGGGATCTATAGGACATACAAATAAAATTACTACATAGGTTTTATCGCATGTTATCCGAAATCTCTCAAGATGCAAAAAAGTGAGTTGTCCTCCTTACTTTTGCAATAATCGAAATCCACACAAGATTATCAAAATCACACAGAGATTACGTCTTCTTATCAACGATCTCCTTACTTGAACCATATCTTTTTGGTTTCTTTTCTGGCCCTTTTTGTCTTGTAAATTACGTGGGTTGCTACCCTTCCCTGACTTGCCTGTTCTAAACAAGGCACAACGGGTGAGCAATTACTCTTTTCTTTCTTTTTTCACATCTATAATGAATTGATGATACTATGTTTTGGCTAATATTTTTCTAATAAAGTCACGTCAAGTTGGTAATCTAAAATCTTGCTGAGTGTGAGCATAACAAGCAATTTATTTTCTTCTGCAGAGCAATTTCTTATCGGTGAATAGTAAGCCTAAAGTTGAGAAACTGAGAGAGAATTTTGAAAGTTAAATCAGTAATCACGTTACAGCAAAAGTGTTGCTGTCCTACCTTGAACCTGTCGACACTCTAAGTGCGTTACGACCTATTCTGCAAAGGTCGAAACTTCTAAGAGAGCTGTGATACATAGACGTCAACATCTAATCTCCCGCCTGCCTGGATCAATCTTCCAAATTTCTGTTTTTATTCGAACTGATGAATTAGTCATCCACAAGGTTGGCTCCTACCCACATTTTATTTTATAATAGGAAAATTTACAATCTTTAATGAATACTGGAGAGTAGATTACATGCCTTAGGCAAACCATTTGATAAGTTAAGTTAGAAATCCTTAACAGGAATTAATTTCATAACCACATTGCAGATAATATATTAATGCTATTCCAATCACTTGGCTATGCCAATTGCGTGGACTCCCACCTGTGACCTTCCTTTTACTTGTGTATGGCCTCACTGCACGTGCAATACCCTTCGTTCTACGAGAACTTACGGCTAAAAGAAAAGAAGAAACCACGAAAAGGACGGTATGTGAACTGTAAAATGAGATAGAACCAAAGCACTGGATTAGATTCTCCCCATTGTCCAGTTATACTACATGTCTTAGGATAGAAGCCAAACTTTGGGGACTTTCTTTTGTTGGCTAAAAACCCAAATTGAGGCTTAACTTTTTTGAAATTGATTAGTTTAAGACTTAAATTTGTAACTTACTCATAAAAAGTTTAAAATTTCACGAGTTTGTTCAATTTAAGACTTAGTTAGTCTAATTTCTTGCATGGATAAAGAATAATCTCTCTAAACACAAGATTTCTTCTCTTTTTTTTGAAAAGAGAGAAATAGCCAACGACGAAGCTACATAGGATCCAGTGGTGTACTGAGCTCCTCAAAGTTTTTTAAAAAAATTATTTTTAATATATATATATATATATATGGAGTTATTTAAGGGTCAGTGGTGTACTGGGTCCTCCAAAATTTAAAAAAATTAATATTCGAGCCCTCCTATATTAAATTTCTGACTCCGTCACTGAAAATAGCTATTATCTCGAGGAATAATGATCCAAAATACAGGCAAGTATATCAACCCACACCTGAAAACGGCTATGGAGAACAGATATGCCCGAGCAAGAGAATGAGCGCCCCCATTCTCCGAACGCCTAATCCAAGAAACAGAGATATTGTTTCTAGTGCATAAAATAGCCTTACAGTCCGAAATGATAAGACCAAACTAAGAAAAATCCAAAGACCTGGAGTTCAAAGCATGGATAAGGAGTTGATTATCAGTAAAAATAGAGCCTGCTTGTAACATCTCATCACGAGCAAATAACAAACACTGTCGAAGAGCAAGCGCCTCTGCCATTGCAAGACTGTCATTGTCGTCCTCGTAGCCCGAAAGAGCTAGTGAAAATGATCCTTCACCGTCTTCAAATAAAATGCCAAACCCAAGAAGGCCAGCCTCGGCAAAGATTGAACCATCAATGAAAGCCAACCAATGAGAAGACAACGTCATGGCGGCAGCCGCCCGAAAACACAATGGTAGCGGGAAAGCGACAGTCCGGGTAGTACCGCCCGACATGATTGCCTGTAAGTCCGAATAGTAAGAATTAGCTTGTATATGAATCTGGTGTGGCGTGACTCGTTTATCATGCCAGAACTTGTCATTTCGCGCCAACCAAAGCTTCCATGCCTAAATCCCGATTCTAGCGGCACGATCATTTCCTGCTATCTCAAAGACATAGGTAAAAAAATCCAGAAAAGATGATAAAGAGGAAGGTAGAACTAAGCCGGCTAACCTCCATAACTCTTTTGCTATAGGACAGTCAAGGAACACATGCTGCATGGATTCATGTTCATGACAAAATAAGTAATGTAAGTCAACGTTCACCCCTCGGAGTTGCAGATTATCTTTAGTAGGTAACACGTCACGGCAACATCGCCATAGGAAATCGCGTACTTTTGGAGGAACATCAAGGGACCAGATTCGCTTCCAGACAAAGCCTTGTACCCGTTGCCTACGATCTCCCAAATCCTCATGGGCCTCATAATAAGCAGTTTTAACCGAGTAAATCCCGCGACGGTCACAAATGCAAATGAGCTTATCCGGTATGGGGCGAATGCTCAAAGGAATACCTAGGATAGCATGCACATCATCAATACTAAAATAGGATAGCAATTTCGCAGGGTCCCACTGCCGCTCTCCAGGGAAGAATAAATCACAGACACGCATAGCAGTAGGAATGGCCATAGGGCCATCATCTGGATGGAAGCCACCAACCTTGAGGATCCAAGGATCCCTATTAACAAGGATATGTTGACCATCCCTGACCCTCCACCTGACCCCCCTTAACAATACTCTTTGAGCAAACAATACACTCCTCCAAACGAAGCTATAGTTGGTACCCAACCGAGCTGTCAAAAAGTCCCCCCGAGGGAAATATTTAGCTTTGAGAACCTGGTACGAAAGGGTGGTAGTGTCAACAATAAGTCTCCACCCTTGTTTCCCCAAAAGAGCAGTATTAAAACATCGGAGGTCTCGAAAACCCATGCCGCCCATAGACTTCGCATAACACATACGATCCCATGACAGCCAATTAATACCCCTACTACCTTCTCGACATCCACCCCACCAAAATTTATTCATCAGAACTTGGAGCTCAAAACAAGTAGTAGCAAGGATAAGAAAGACATTCATGCAATAAGTAGGGATAGCTTGAATGATAGCCTTGATTAAGATCTCCCTACCTGCCCAGGACAAAAAACGATTGTTCCAATTGTTGATACGCTTCCAAATTCGGTCCTTGAGGAAAGAGAAAATCTGCTTCTTGCTACGACCAAGAAGGGAAGGTAAGCCCAAATAATGACTCTGACCTAAAGGTAAGTGCACCCCAAGTAAAGTAGAGATGGCCTGTTTGACATCCAGGGCAATACATAGGCTAAAAAGAATGCCGGACTTACCATAATTGATGGACTGACCCGAAGCTGCTTCATAAATGCCCAAAATGTGCTTAACTTGGGTAGCTTCAGAGACCGTACCATTAAAGAAGAGGAGTGAGTGATCAGCAAAAAAGAGATGCGAGATCCTAAGACAACCCAACCTTGCCCGGCAGCCATGAATCACCCCACGCCTTTCACCATCTTTCAACAAAAGGGATAGGCCCTCTGCGACAATCAGAAACAAATAGGGGGAGAGAGGATCCCCTTGTCGTAGCCCTCGACTCGAGATAATAGGGCCCACCTCTGTTCCATTCACTGAAATCATATAGCTAATGTTAGAGATACATATTCTCATCCATTTGATCCAAACAGCAGAAAAGCCAAGAGCTGTCAACATAGCAAGCAAATAGTCCCAACTGACTCTGTCATAAGCTTTGGCTATATCAATCTTTAGTGCACAAGACCCCGAATTACCCCTGGAACGTTGCTTTAAACCATGTAATGTCTCAGAAGCCACAATAAAATTATCCGTAATTAATCTTCCAGGAACAAAAGCAGATTGATTTAAAGAGATAATCGTGGGCAAAAGGCTCTTCAATCGAGTGGCTAAAGCTTTTGATAATATCTTATAGATCACATTGCATAACGCAATCGATCGAAATTCAGTAACATGTAGAGGATTATCACATTTTGGAATTAAGACAATAAGAGTAGTAGCCAAAGATGGTGGAAGGGCACCTAGTTGAAGCCACTCACGGCAAGCCTGACATATGTCACCACCAATAATGCTCCAGAATTTTTGGAAAAAAGCAGGGTTTAAACCATCTGGGCCTGACGCTTTATTGGGTTCCATCTGAAAGAGAGCATTTCGGAATTCCTCATCCGAAAATGGAGCAATAAGTGCATTGTTAGCTGATTCATCAACCAAAGGTTTAACAAGTCGAAGCACCTCGCCAGTGGAAGACTCGGCGGCCTGAAAAAGATTAGAGAAATAAGTGTGAATCATCCCACAAATAGCAGGTTCATCCGACGTAACGTTCCCAGCATCATCAGTTAGTTTGGTGATCCGATTCCTCTTCCTGCGGGCTTTGATACTGTTATGGAAATATTTGGTGTTTTTTTCACCATGTCGAAACCAAAACGCTTTAGCTTGTTGTTTTAATCTCACATCCTCTGCCTCTAAGATTGCATTCCATTGGCCTTTTAAACGTCGAATCTCTGCTGGGTCGATGGTATGTTGGTCCTCTCCTAACCGTCTTTTAATTGTTTCCTTTTGGGCCCACCTTAACCGATTCCGCTGCTTACCCCATAACCGTATGTGATCCACAACCAAAGATATACGGTCGGAGAAAGATAAAGTAGCCCCTGCTGCCCAAGCCCTATCAACCGTTTCTCCAAGATCAGGCTCAGAAAGCCAAGAGTTGTCAAAACAAAATCGTCGATTAACCCCTTCCGAACTGGTGCTAGCAGTGCCAATCAATAAAGGAGAGTGATATGAAACTGGGGCAACAAGGACCGAACAAATAGCATCACGAAACAAAGAGCTCCACTCGACGGTAGAACATGCTCTATCAAGCTTTTCCTTAACACAAGCTGCAGAACCTTCCCGGTAGGTGTAGGTGAAAGACGAGCCGATCTGTAGAATATCTGAAAGATGAGCATCACTCAAGGCTTCACGGAAACCCGACATTAAATGAGAAGGCCGACGGGGACCACCCAATTTTTCATACAAAGCCGCAATGTCGTTAAAATCTCCACAACACAACCAAGGAAGCTAACTCCTAGCTGCCAAAGCCCGCAAGAGGTTCCAAGAAGCCCGTCTCCGAGTTCTGTCCGGGAAGCCATAAAATCCAGTCAGGCGCCACTGTGTACCATCAGATCTGATCTCACAATCAATAAAGTTGGAAGAGTAACTGGAAACATGAAGCTGAATATCCGTGGACCAGAAAATAGATAGACCCCCACCAATGCCAATACTGTCTACAGAGAAACAATGTGCAAAACTGAGTTGACTGCGTAACACTTCCATTCGACGACCATGAACTTTAGTTTCCATTAAAAACAAAATTACTGGGCGATAGCTTCGGACAAGCTCCCGAAGAGCCCGAATCGCAGAGGGATTCCCCGCCTCTCTATAGTTCCAACTGAGGATACTCATGATGGTCGGTCGACCCGCTGAACGGGTTCAACCGTTAGTTTAGAAGTGGTATCGATTACCGAATCTGTGGAGTTAGAAACGGAAATCGATATAGACCTGACCCGTGCTCTTTTTTCCCCTCATCATCGTTGTCAAAGGGATCATCTTCACTAGGCCCATTGGAAAGTAACCGAGTCCCGTCCATCTGGTCCATAACCATACTACTTTACATTTGACCCATGTGATCCCCATACGTGTGTGCCCCTAAGAAAGAGTGGAGAAAAGTTTGGGATGGTAACGGAACGTTCAAGCTGGTGCCAATAATGGAAGGTCCGGATGGCAAACTTGTGCCAGCCAAGTCGGGTCGCAGCCAAGAGCTAGAGGGGCGAGTAATGCGGCGAGGGATAGCCCTAAGATTTTCACTCCATAGAGGCTTCAGGTCGTCCTTCTTGTGATGGAGCAGAAGATCACAAAAGGAATCAGTGTGGCCGAGCTCACTGCAGAAATAACAGTAAACCTGAATCCGTTGATAACGAAATGTGACATAGAAAGGGTGGCCATCAAAAGCAATTAACTTCTTCTTCCTCTTTAAGGGTTGCCGAATGTCGATCCGTACCCGAATTTTCATGAAAAATCAAGCCCGTCAGTAGTAGAATGATTAGTATCATACTCTAGAAAAGAACCAATAAAATTTCCCAATGAGGACGCCACTGTAGCAGTCATAAAGCCCGGCTTCAAGTCCCAAACTTCAACCCAAATATCCACATAGATCAACGGAATAAGAAGGGGATCTTCCCCAGGTTTAATCTAGCTAAAAACAAGTAGGTGTTTATTAAACAACCATGGAGCTCCTGTGAGTACACTTTCCAGATCAACATAATGGAAAAAGCGGAAGAGGCATCGTTTGGCTCCCAACTCAGAAATTGCGATTCCCCCCAGGGGGTGCCAGAGATCTGCAAACACTTCCCGCATAGAGAGAAAATTAATTCGATTGTAAGTCAGAAACATACCGACTAGACAAAGCTCATAAGACACTGAGGACTGCGGAATTGAATGTGGGATTACTAATTCCTAGTCCTCCTCAGCCGAAATAGAGAGATGGGTGAAGTCAGCTTCCATAGCCAAAACCAGCAAAAGATCAAGTAGGTAGAGCGTTGGAAGCCAAGGTAAAGGGTAAGATCACTACGGAGAGCCAGAGTAGAAAGCACGTTTCAGGCGATGGAGAGCCAAAAGCCAGACGAAGGACGTGCTGTGAACAGATCCTAGGCGCCCCATGCGATCTGCTTTGCCAATCGTGAGTAAGGACAAAACAGAAGAGGAGAAAGCATCATTGCAGGCAATGGAGAACCAGAGAAGAAAGCACATTGCAGGCGATAGAGCCAAAAGCCAGGCGAGCAGATCGTCGAAGGATGTGTGGTGAGCAGATCTGGGAAGTTACGGTGATTTAGGGAAGAAAAAACGAGAAGATGCATAAAGCATACGAAGATACGAAGCCTAAAGGTGGAAATGTGTCTTTTCTTCTCTATACTTATATTTAGTCCAAGCTTCAATTAAAACAATTCTTTTGATCATTTACAATGCAAGTAATTCATCCTTTCTCTATGTTACTTGCTGAGAAAGAGCTGTTGATCATCATTTTTCATATTTTTCTGTTAATAAATTTTTTTAGTAAAAAAAGAAACACTGAGAACTTTTGTTATTTATTTGGTTCCTTAATGATAATCTATAAAAATGAATACATGGCTAAAGAATTTACGACCAAGATTCTTGAAAAGTTAGTCTAGATAGTGCAATAGTTCAACATGTTTTCTGGTTTCTATAAATTCTTACAAGGTTCTATGTTATACTACTACGTCCCATTATCTATGGTGGGATTAAGATGGATTTTTGTTTGCTCGGCTTTCTTTCTTTGCTACCTAAGTTTAAAAAAGACTAGCTAACAGCTCGTCAAAGAGAAACCTACAATCTCGAAAAACCAAATTCTTGATGAATAACTTCTCCCCTTCCGCTTCATTGCTCTTAAAACACTCCATTAGGTACACATTTCAAGGCGATAATTGCCTATGTTAAGAGAAAACATGATCTACATAGACAACAAACGTTATAACTGACACATGGACTAACAAATAGAAGAGAAAATAATGTCCTAAATCTACTGCTAGGATTGTGGTTTAAAATGGATGGATGGATGAAAGAAAAAAAAATAAACTAGTCGATAAGGAGGGGAGTGCCCCTTCCTTATCAATAGAGTTTGATTCCTCCACGTAGGCCAATTGGAGTAAAAGCCTGAAAGTTCTAGGTTGTGGGGTAATGCACCTTCATCTGCAAAGCCATTTACAAGAAAAAGAAAAAGAGAGAGATGAAATCTCTTCATATAAATGATGAAAATCTAACAGTTGATGCCTCTGCATAACCTAAAAGATTTATACGCATGACCCAAGAATGGGGATTTTGGAAGTGTTTACTCAACATAATTAGCATTTTAAGGTGAATAACGTTGATATGAGTAGTAGTGTAGAACTATTGGCGGCTTATTGATTTGGATTCACTTGTAGGTGTACGTGGATATATTTGCTACAGTAACGTTGTTGTTCGTCATTAGTTATGGTGAGCATCTATCATTTTGTTTATCTATGTTTCTATTTCATCTACCGTCAACTCTTCACCTTCTTTTTTCCTTTATAATATCTATTACTTTCTAGCATCTGATGCTATTACTACTTGGTGTAATGAGTTTTGCATTTTAGTTAGCATTAGACTACAACATTATTATGATAAATAGTAATTTGTTTGTTGGAATTTTCTGTGTTGGATTCTTTTTTTATTAGGCATGGCATGTTATTCATCTTCTTTCCACTTTTATCATATTTACATTTTCATATATATTTATTGAGAGGTTGTTTGCATTTATGTATACATTTTCATTTTTGGATTTGTGTTTTCAGGACTCATATTATGGTTGAAAATGCGAAGAGGCATTTACATTTTTCTATACTTCCTCATAGATCTAACATGGTGTCAAATAAATGCTTACATATTTATTTCAAGTATTTGGAAGATTCTCTTGGTGGTGCAATAATCAGGTCTAGAGGTGAGAAAAAATCACCGATCCAGTTCACCCGACATATAATTAGAAGAAATGAAATTGATAGTTTTTGTAGAATAAAAAATTTAATTGATTTTTTAAATTAAAAAATCAAAGATTTACTTCAGTTTTTGGTTTTAATCTAACTCAAACTAAACTAAACTAAACCAATATTCTTAAGTTTACTTTATTCTTTTTTGGTATTTTTAATTTATTTTTGTTTTGCTTTTCTAAAATAAGTTATTTTGCATAAGTGTAATGGGTATTGTTTTCAAGAGTATACCACCTATCAAACAATTTATTTAATTTCTTTCTTTTTCTTCTATTATTAAACTTTCTTTCTTTGATGAAAATAAAAATTTTAAATATGACATTCTTATTTACTTAAATCTTTTAGTAATGATGCTAAACCCATTCTTTTTAAAGAATATTAAACCTTAATTTGTTTTTATTTAATACTACAATCTTATACATTTTAATGGTATTAGATAATTGTTTTGATTTTTAAAAATAAAATCAACTAAATAATTGCCCTTGATATAATATAAAGCGCTCTCCTATTTTTATATATCAAACCTTTTGTTTTTAACTTTTTTTACTGTTAGAGTTAAAATTTGTTGGCCCAAGGAGTGTTTTTTCCCCTTTTTTTGAAAGGTAAAGAATAAATTGACTAGAAAAAAATAGAACAAGGCTAGTTTAGGACAATAGAAGAAATTAGACTAACTAACCTGCTTGTAGCGGCGTGTATAAAACATGCCCTAATTTTTGTTCAAAAAAGTCTTAAATTGAGTAGACTCGTGAAATTTTTGACCTTCCATGAATAAGTTACAAGTTTAAGTCACAAACTGATCAAACTCAAAAAGGTTAAGCCCCATTACAAGTTTAAGTCCCAAATTGATCAAACTTTAAAAGGTTAAGCCTCAATTTGGGTTTTTAGTCTTTTTTGTTATTCATAAATGCAGTGATCAATAACCACAATACCAAGATCCACATTCTATTTAGAGCAATAACTAGACAATAAATGAACATACCTCCAATGTTGGGCATAACATCTTGATTCATTTTCTCCATTTAAGAGACCACAATCCTATAAATACTCAACAAGCATGTGCAAGAGAGAGCTTATAGTAGAAAACCATTTCCAACTATCACCACACACATCCACCGAAAAACACATTCTCACGTATATGTTATATTTATAACATGCTTTACCCTAAGGGGTAGAATGAGGCTAATTGTGTCATTTCAAAATTCTGACAAACTATGGTTTAATGGGTCAACCTATAGTTATTAGGATACTACTATGTGTCTCAAATGCAATTAGTAAATTATTAACCATCCTATTATGGCTATTAAACATACATTAGGATGGTTATTAAACATACATTAGGCAATTCATTCTCCCACTTGGTTGTGAATATGGAATTAATGTTGTGATTATATTAGTCCATATACTTTTAACATTCTCCCACTTGGACAATATAATCAAGCCACCATACCAATCTCCATCATCCAAAGGCAGTCAAATAAATTATATGCAATATCATATTGACAGGATATAAACTATGTATGATTAGGCCCTAGAGATATTCAAATCCAACAATAACCATTAAAACATGTATGCAATACAACAACTGAGACTATGCATTTGTCTTATTTTATACCTGTCATTTCGTCAAACCATATATATATACATCAACATATATATGTCAACAATAATAAAAAGTGGCTGCAAATATCATTATGCATGTTTCATACATACAAGTCATAATCAATCTGTACAAAGTACTAATATGTTCAATACAAAATAACAAACTCCCACTAATCTTATCAAGCTAGGCTCCCAACAATCCCATGCAAGAGACGTGTTCTACAAACACACATATAGGTAGGTCTTTTGTAAGTGAATCTACTAATATGCTAGCCGTAGGCATATACTTAATAGTAATGAGGGATTCATCAACTTTATCTTCAACAAAATAGTACTTTATATCAATATGCTTTGAGTGAAAAGTACTTCTAGTGTTCTTAGAGAAAGCAACAGCTGCTAATTTATCACTATAGAACTCTAGCAAACTCGAAATAGAGTCTACCATATCCTATGCTGAAATGAAATTCCGCAACCATATTGCTTGACAAGCTGTCTCATAACACATCATATACTCTGCTTCTATTATAGAGGACGTTGTGAGTGTCTGTTTTACAATTTTTCATGATACAACTCCTCCAGCAATCATATAGATGTAGCATAAAGTGTAATTTTATCATCCATTCATTTTGCATAATCAACATCACCGAACCTAACTATATCAAGAGTATCAGTTCGCCAATAAGTCAATATATGACCTTTGCTACCCTTAAGATACGTAAAGACTTTCTTAGCTGTTTTTCAGTGGCTAAATCTAGTATCACTTAAGTATCTTCCCAACACACCTACAACAAAAGCAATATCAGGGTATATGTATACTTGACCATACATCAGACTGCCTATAAGTGACGTATAAGGACTTTTATTTCATCTCTTTCTTTATCATTTTATGTACATTAAGTCTTTGAGATATTGTCGCCCTTCAATATTAGTGCCTTTACAGGAAGACAAGAATGCAAATTGAATCTTTTTAAGATCCGATCAATGTAAGTCTTTTGAGACAATTGAAGAATCCCATTAGCTTTATCTCGGAGAATCTGAATTTCAAGTACATAAAAAGCCTCACTAAGATCTTTCATATCAAAATGGATAAATAATAGTTGTCTTGTCTCAAATAATATATCAGTATCATTAGAAGCAAGTAGAATGTCGTCAATATACAATATCAAAAAAATGAAATTGCTCCTACTGAACTTCATCTATATACATTAATCAACTACAATCTCCTTGAAGTCATTTGTAGTGAAAACCATGTCAAACTTGAGATACCATTGCCTTGATGCTTGTTTTAACCCATAGATAGACTTCTTGAGCTTGCAAAACCATGTGTTCTTTACCAATCATCTCAAAACTAACTAGTTGAGTCATATAAAAAAGAAAGCGGTCCTTACATCCATTTGATTACATTCTAATTCTAAATGAGCAATTATAGCCATGATGATTCGTAGTGAATCTTTGGTAGAAACTGGTGATTTTTTGAAATCAATCCCTTCTCTGGCTATAAACTTTAGCCACAAGTCTAGCCTTATACCTTTCTACTTGTCCACTTGAGTCATATTTGATTTTGTAAACCCATTTGCACCCAATGGGTTTGTAACCTTTAGGTTGTTCAACCAACTCCCAAACTCCATTTTGTGACATGGAACTCTACTCATCTTCCATTGCATTCATCCATAACACAGATTAAGGACTATTCATGGCTTCTTGATAACTAATTGGTTTAATAGTATCTCCCGCATCAAACTCATGTTCCTACAAATAGATAATATGGTCATCAGGAATGGCAGATCTGTATGTTCTTTGTGATCCCCTCACAACAACTTAATCATCCCTAGTATCAATGATTTCATCTTGTGCTTGATTTTGAGGTTCATTATGAGATTCTACTAGAATCTAGTCAATCATAAGGTCATCAGTAGGAGCGGAAGTGACGGGTACAGGGATTAGAATACATTATTCCCTTAATACAATTTCTCTTCACTCTTAACTTGAACCAAATTCATCCTAAAATAGACAATTGTATCTGATTCTATGACTCTAGTCATGTGAGATGGGCAATAGAATCTTGAACCCCTTGATCCGACGGTGTAGCCTACAAAGAAGCTACTAATAGTTTTCAGATCAAGCTCCTTAGTTTGTAGATTATAGGGCCTTAATTCTACTTTGCATCCCCAAACACGAAAATGGCACAAGCTTGGTTTTTTACTTGACCATAACTAATATGGAGTCATTGGGATTGACTTACTAGGTACTTGATTCATGATATAAGTGGTTGTCTTTAGCACCTCACCTCACAAAAATTCTGGTAAACTAGAATGAATCAACATACACCTCAACATATCAAAAAGTGTGCGGTTTCTTCTTTCAACGATTGTATTCTACTGAGGAGTTCCTGGCATTGTATATTTTGTTTCATTAACACATTCTTGCAAGTATCTAGAAAATGCCATAGATTCCTTCCACTCTCATCATAATGTCTATAATACTCTCCACCTTTGTCAAAATTAACTACCTTATTTTTCTTCCCCTTTTGAAGCTTAACATTTGTCATGAAAATCTTAAACGCATCCAAAGAATTAGATTTTCATGAATGAGCTCCACATGATTGTACTAGAAAAATTATCAATAAAAGTGATGAAGTATTTATAACCACCTATATCAAGTGAAATAAATGGTCTAAAGATATCAATATAAATCAACTCTAATTTTGAGCACCTGTCTGTTTTGTTTTTTCTAACTTTGACGATCAACTTTTCTTTAAAACAATCAACACAGGCAGTGAAATCTAAGAAATCAAGATCCTAAAGTGCACCTTCTTATATCAACCTCTCCATTATGTCTCTAAAAATATGGCATAAACGTTTGGGTCATAATATAGAAGATCCCAAATTCAACCTCATACGTTTGGAACCAACAACAGTATTAAGAGAAAAGGAAGAAGCAATAGTAACAACATCATTCAACTCAAGTTCGTATAAATTTTCACATAAAATTCTATTTCCCACTAAAAGAGAGTCATGATACAAAGTCAGTTTTTCAGTTCCAAAAAGAAGACTATAACCTAGTCTATCTAAAATAGATACATAAATCAAATTCCTCCTAGTAGAGGGTAAATAAGTAACATCATGTAACTCTAAAAGATTTCATGTATTCAATTGTAGTCTAATTCTCCCAATAAGTTCAACTTGGACTTTGGTATCGTCTCCTATGAACACATGTTGCTCAAAACTAGTCAGCCTTTTTTGACTTGTCAATTTCTGCAAGAAATTCATACTTTAGTATCTAACCAACAAGTATTTGAGGGCATATCAATAATATTGGACTCTAAATAAACCATCACTAGGCTTGGCAATTTTGGCCCGGCCTGACCCGATTTTAGCCAGGTTGACTTGATCATGGGTCGGCCATGAGCCAAAATAGTTCAACCCGACTGGGCCATAGTCGAGCACGAAGCCCGTAGCTAGATTAGAATAACAAAATCGACATCGTTTTGTAAATTTTTTAAAGAAAAGTAAGGAATGGCCAGGTTGGCCCATTGACATCCCTAACCATCATAAGACAATTACCTTTCTTCTCTATATAAGCTTTGAGCTTTCGACAATTAGCTTTCTTATGCCCAAAGTTCTAACAAAAGTTGCACTTCCCTTTAAAAAATTTATTCTTTTGAATAATAGAAGATGAGCTTGCCTGTCCATTTCCTTTAGGATTAATTGCTTTCTTCTTGAAAGGCTTTTGGTCACTTTAGCTATTAGAAGTGAACTTTCTCTTTTGAGAATTATTGTGGTTTGTTATCATGGAGATACTTCTTGCCCTTCCTTTTTTCATATCATCATCTTCCTTGTCAAGAATAATAGTCATCTCCTCGATATTCCATTACTCTTTCTGAGCATTATAGCTTAATCTGATCGAATCAAATTTGGAAGGAAGAGTCTCTATCATAAACCATACCATGTAATAATTACCAAGATCCATATCCATAGCCTTAAGCTTATGGTAACAACCCATAAGCTTGTCGATGTAAGACCTATTATCTTAAATGGTGTGATGAAGCATGTTCAAGTGCTCATTCTTTGAGAACTTCTTGTACTTCTTCTTAATGGCAGCAAGAAAATCCTTTGCACTATCAGCCTCGAGAATACTATCACGAACATATTCGTCCGCGTGATATCTCATAATCATAAAGCAGCATCAGTTAAAGTATTCCTACTCCTTATAGGATTTCTTATCCTTCTCTGTAGCATCATAAGCAAGTTTAGCTGGTGCATTAATTCTAAAGACCGAGTCCATTCACATGATAGTCAAATTCATCATAAGAGATTCAACCTACTGCTTGTGGTTCGTTCCATTCAGCGTTAAGATGGCAAAGACTCTCGGATTGCTTAAAGCTTAATGAAAACCAAGAGCAATAACCATGATATGCATGTTAAAATAGAATCATGAAATTTGTGCTCTTTTTATCAAAATTAATTAAATCATTCATACTAGAGTTCCTTAAACAAATATTGAACTCATTCACAGGTAAGAACAATATATTAAATATTATAACCAAATCATCAATGTATTATTGAAAGGATAGAAAATTTATGTAGTTTATAATATTTCAATAAAATTTCTTCACCATGTTAAGCATCCTACTAAGTCGTAATTATCGACAGGACAATTAATTACTTGTATGGATCTTAATGTTATTTTAGATGAAAAACAAAATTTAAACACATATTAATATGTAGAAGTTCCTCATAACAATTAGTTTCACATGCTCAATTTTACAACAGTAAAAATAAAATTTACTATTGTCAAAAAATAATCATGTTTATGCCTAAATAAGATTTAAAACAATTAGAATTATAAAATAAAAAATCACTGATTAATCTTGTGCATAAACATATGAAAAGATAAAACTAAAAAATAGAGCAAAATGATGAAAAAAATGGTCGGAAAAAACTTTTCACGCGCCACTGTACAAAAATTTTATTTGTTATTATTTTTTAATTTATTATTATTATTATATTCGAGCACACAGGTCAACCCTTAGATGTGCGAGTACGACCTGCCTGAAACTCAGCCTCTAACCATCCATTTCCGACGAGGCTTGAGGAGTTTTCTTCCATTTTTCATGCTCTATAGATTTCCAGTACTTGTTTCAACCAAAAATACTCCAAAATTGGAAAGCTTCAAACCCATTTCAGCCATTAACAACCCCCAAAAACTTCAAAAAATATCACCCAAAAAAGGTGATTCATTCACCCAAAACAAAGTTAAAAGCTAATAACAATAACCAAAAACAATTTCTACACCTTCAATGCATCATTTCGAAATTATTAGTGCCAAAAATAGATTTGGGAAAAAACGAGTTTATACCTAAATATAAGCCTTAAAATCAAATAATCATGAATCACTGATACCAATTGTTATTCATAAATGCAGTAAGCAACAACCACAATATCAAGACCCACATTCTATTTAGAGCAATAACTAGACAATAAACGAACATACCTCCGATGTTGGGCATAGCATCTTTATTCATTTTCTCCATTAAAGAGACCACAAACCTATCAATACTCAATAAACATATGCAAGAGAGAGCTTATGGTAGAAAACTCTTTTCAACTATCACCACACACATCCACCGAAAAACACATTCTTACCCATATGTTATATATATAACATATTTTGCCCTAAGGGGTAGAATGAGGCTAACTATGTCATTTCAAAATTGTGATGAACTATGGTTTAATGGGAAAACTTATAGTTATTAGGGTATTACCATATGCCTCAAATATAATTAGTAAACTATTAATCATCTTATTATAGCTATTAAACATACATTAGGCAATTCAATTAATGGTTGTGAATATAGAATTGATGTTGTGATTATATTAGTCCATATATTTCTAACATTTTTTTGTCGTCTCTTCTCCGATTTTCCATGTTTATTACATTCGCATTTTGTCACTTCAGTGATCTTTGTGGAAATAATATTATATTTTTAAAAGAAATAAGATAATCTTAATTTATAAAATATGATTAATTTATAAATATAATAAAGTTTGGTTTTCATTTATGAGACTTCTTTGTGAAATTAATTATTAAAATGAATTATGAAAATCATTGTAATATTTGATATTTAAAATGTTTTACTTGAATAAGTTAAGAAAAATATACAAGTATATATCGAAAAGTATGTCAAGAGTATTATCTCTTATAGAGCTTATTATTAATTATAATATGATTGAAATTTTTGGTAACCAATCAAGTTTCAGTAAGATTCAATATCTAATATTAAATAATTAATCCTTATTCATCAAGTATTTTACATTTAATTCTAATTTTTCAAACTTTACAATGACATTTAACTTGTTTAAATTATTTTCTCTATTCAACTTTTTAATATGATTCGTTAGGTTCATAAATATGTTGAGAACAAATATAAATTATAATCCTAATTATATGAACATTTCAAATTTATCTTCAAATTTCTAATTAAATAGTTTATATAAATATATTAAGATTGAAGTGTAACAACTCATCATAACCACTCAAATATTAGAAATATCAAAGTGATTTTGAATTAACCTTTTCAATCCATATTTTGACTAAACATAAAGTATGAAATTAATATATATTTTATTTGATTCCAATCAAATTTTCTCTAACATTAATATTTTATTCTTTTAATAAAATTTAAATTTTATTTTAAAGGTTATTTTATCTTAACAAAGGAATTTTTAAGTTAATATTAATTGAGAATAATGAGTCATTATCTCTAATTACTTTAAACTGGTAAATTATATATTAGTCACTCTACTACTTTTATATAGTAATATAAGAAAATAAAATTCTTACACGTGATAATTTAGAGATTATGTAAGACAAAAAATTTAAGAAAAGGATTCATAGGATGAAATATGCATAAATAAAACTTATCACTTTCTTAGATGAGTTTCTAATTTCTACAAATTAAAGGATCTTTTGTCATCCTTTTGTTTTCTTCCAGAGAACACAAGAATTTTATTTGAATGTTGTATTACTTTATCTTCACACACTAATTGTAATCTTATCTTTAGAAAGTTTAAATGGTAATTTTATATTATGTTTAAATCTTTAACAGCTCTTTAGCAATTAATATTAAATGTTGATTCCTAAATCATCACGTGTGTCTAATAGTTATCATCTCTCGCTTATACACATGATGGGTTTAGATTGCCAATATTATGTAATTTCCCATACTTATCCTATAACCCGTACGGCTAGCATACCACAAGAGCTCATAGTCTTATATTTGTTGGGAATATATGATGTCTTGATTAATAAATCAATTCTTGAATAGATTTGTATTGTATACCCTAGGTCATATCTTTTATTTTAATCTCCTTTGATCTCATTTATTTTATTGTATCATAAATGTATTCAATTCTCTTACTAAGAGTCAGTGGCCACCTTTGAATGCAATTTTTTTTTTTGTGATTTACTAATTAGAATGACCTTTCTCTATTCTAAATTCTCTTGAATTTAATTTAATTTACTTCCTATAATTGTTTTATAAGATTTTGTTTCAAACATGATTTTTAGAACATTTTAAGCTAGCAAGTATTAAATTTAATTCTTAAGAATTACATTAATCCCTTTATGGTCATTTCTATACACATAGTAAGAGTCACATGGTACGATATTAACTCCTATTAATTTGGAGCATATGTATTTTATAAATATAATATGATATAAATGTTGAATCATACATACTTAATATATAACCTGAGTTCACTTATTTACTATTAACTTTATATTTTCTGAACTTTCATTTGGTAACTTAAGACTATCATATGATCACTCCAGATTAATTTTCTTTTGACTTATCATTTAAGTCGATATTCACAGCTTAAGTTTCTTACTTTAGCTCTTAGTTATCACCTTAATAATAAGCTTAAGTCTTGCCTCTTCTCCGGTCATCAAAAATATTAGAGTTGATTGCCCATATGTGAAGACCAATCTTTTGTATATCCGATGTACTCTTTAATTCATATAAAAGTAAGTCAGACAAAGTAAACATATTTCATAACCAAGTAATTCTTATTATTTAATAAACAATGTCAACTTATAAACAATACATTAAATGAACATACATGGAAAAATGTTTGCTAATTATATTTCAATATATACGCAATCTTAATGACTTTACGTGGCTATTGTATGTATCTAAGAAAATTGGTTTTGCCATTAGGTCCTTATGTAAATATATACTTTATGTTTATTTCTCCTTATTCAAGTATATCTTTTACATAATTGTATTTAATATCTATATGTTTGGTTTTACAATAAAATTTGGTGACTTCGGTATAAACTATTGTTGCTTGACTATCACAATTGTGCTAAATGTCTCTTTTGGGTGACCCCTAAATGATATAAATTCAACTTTCATTATGAACAAAGTAACACATGGTTGTTTCTTACGTTTCTAGGTTATAACTTCATTGTTAATTAAACAGTTTATATCAATAGATTATGATATAGCATCATTGTTAATTAACATTTTAAATATTAGAAATGTTAAAGTAATTTGATTTAACATTTAAGATTTATGTTTTGACTAAAGATAAAGTATAAAATTAATATATAGTTTATTTGAGTATAGTTATTGACAGGAATAATTGATTTTTTAATGAAAATTGAAAATTATTTCTAAAGTGGCATTTACCTTGACCAACGATTATTCAAATTAATATTAATTGACAATAATGAAATATTATCTCTAATTACCTTAAAATGATGAATCATATATTAATCATTCTATATATAATAATATGAAAACAACAATTCCTATATGCTATACTTTTGAGATTATATATAGGAATTGTTCATTTCATGTTTAATGATCAACAATAGTTGACTTAGAATGGATTATAAGTAATATTGATATTTTGGGGATCTTAAATAAAAAGTCTCTTATATAATTATCATAATAATTATTTTCATAAATATACCAATAATATTTTACATAAAATTTGTATATTGAAGTTATTTTTAAACAATCCCAAACGTTAAAAGACCTTAGTGTGATTACAAACATTAAAATGCAAAACAAAGAAGATTAAACCTATGGGACAACTCCATTTTTATGTACAAATAAAACAGAAACATGTGTCGCACAGTCCCAAATCCGAATGGACCGTCCACATTCATTCCATTCCCACTCTGCGACAAAACCGCCTACCCAACCCAACTCTTACGTAAGAAACCCCAATCCCGTCCAGTCCAGCTATCATTCAAAACCTCCATTCAACGATCTCGACGTGGCACCGTCCCATTGGCTTCTCCCTTTCCTTTCCTTTAAGTAGTTAGCGTCATCAACACTCGTAGCTTTGAAGAAACCTCCAATGCCTTCACACGCGTATCTATACGGACCTCTTTGGATCATTTATTTTATAACCTTATCTATTTCGATTAATTTTCTCATGCTGTTTCCATCTTTTTATTATATACAATAATTAAATATTTGTGATATTTTTTAGACATTATTTTGATAAAATTTTATATTTACTCTCGCTAGGACGTATGATACTCAGTTTTATCCTTAATTAGGAAGATGTTATTTTAAATAACCCAAAAATTAAAATAAATCAATGAAATATAAATATAAATATAAATATTTAAAATTGATTGTTGTATAATTTTTATACGTATACATTAGTTTATCGCAATGTTTAGTTGTTATATAAGTTTTATACGTACACATTTTTCATAAAAAAATAGGATCCTGCTGCTTTATATATAACTCTGACCTTGGCATATAGGTTCATTCAACTACTGCAGCAATGGCTCCAAGTGTCTCGCTACTCGTGATCTTTTCTCTCCTCTTCGTTTCCGCAATTTCGGGGGAGCCGTTGACCTCTTCGGACGGCGAGGATACGCTTATTAGGCAGGTTGTCGACGGTGGCGAGGAATCTCCTCTCCTTGACGCCGAGCACCAACACTTCGCGCTCTTCAAGAGAAAGTTCGGCAAGTCGTACGCTTCGCAGAAGGAGCACGACTATAGGTTCCATGTCTTCAAGAGGAACCTGCGACGCGCGGCGCGTCACCAGAAGATGGACCCGATGGCGACGCACGGTGTCACACAGTTCTCCGATCTGACACCGAGGGAGTTCAAGCGGCAATTTTTAGGATTGAGGAGGTTGCGGTTTCCTAAGGACGCGAATCAAGCTCCGATTTTGCCGACTAATGATTTGCCTGAGGATTTCGATTGGAGGGAGAAAGGAGCCGTTTCTGCGGTTAAAAATCAGGTTTGCGTTTTCTTTTAAATTTTCTCGCGATGAAATTACGTAAGCGATTAAGTTATTTCTTAAAATAAAAAACTATGTTGTTGATAACTTGATATTAACATGGATTGTGTTTTCTTGGTGATTTAGGGCTCGTGTGGGTCGTGCTGGAGTTTTAGTACGACGGGAGCGTTGGAAGGAGCTCACTTTCTTGCTACTGGTGAACTTCTTAGCCTTAGCGAGCAACAACTTGTGGATTGTGATCATGAGGTTTGGATTGTTTTTTCTGTTAGCTTTGCGTGTGTAGTATATATGAGTTTCTTGTTGGTGATTGGTAATCAATTTATTGCGTGGCGATGTCTTGAGCAGATTATGTTATCCAATAGACTGTAAAGCGGATGGACGGTAAAATCTCATTTTCATATTATCTGAGACACTGCGAACAATCGGTGAAAAATAGTTGAAGTAATGGGCACTTGATGGTGTTGTAAGCTATATACCAGTTGGAATGTATTGGGTAACATATTTGGTAGAAGCTCAGGCTAGGGTCATGCTTCGATATTATTAGGATGATGGGTCATGCTTCGATGTTATCAATCTAAATGAGATTGATGTATTCGATGATGGGTGGATGAGTAATTTGCAATTCTTGATGTGTTCGATGATGGCTAGATGTGTAATGTAAATTGGTGACGTCATAGATGAATCTAAGAAGTTCTCAATGTTAGCTGTCTGATGCTACTGTGCGTTCTAATTTGTTAGTGTTATTTGGCTAACTTAGGGTGTTGCGTATGTCTGCAGTGTGATCCAGAAGAGGCAGGTTCATGCGATTCTGGGTGCAATGGAGGGCTGATGAACAGTGCCTTTGAGTATACTCTAAAAAATGGTGGCCTAATGCGCGAGGAGGACTACCCCTACACTGGTATTAATGGTAAGACTTGCAAATTTGACAAGACTAAGGTGGCGGCTAGAGTAGCCAACTTCAGTGTTGTGTCCCTCGATGAGGATCAAATTGCGGCAAATCTTGTGAAAAATGGGCCTCTTGCAGGTACATGAGTTCGGGACCTGGCATCTGACTAAACAGAGACCATGCCTCTAACCTATAATCGCCATGACATTTGCTTTTGTGGAATTTGCAGTGGCTATCAATGCTGTGTACATGCAGACATATATTGGTGGAGTTTCCTGCCCATACATTTGCTCAAAGAGGCTTGACCATGGTGTGCTGCTTGTGGGATATGGGTCGGCTGCCTATGCTCCTATCAGACTGAAGGACAAGCCATATTGGATTATCAAGAACTCATGGGGAGAAAGCTGGGGCGAGAGTGGATACTACAAGATCTGCAGGGGCCGGAACATATGTGGAGTGGACTCCATGGTGTCTACCGTTGCTGCTGTTTCTACATCATCGACTTAAATCTCAGTGATACGAATCACCTTGGGCCTTTGTATTTGTACATAGATTATGTCATAATTGTAGGCCCTACTGGGTATTGGTCTTAGACTCAGTTACTGCCTCTCAAATTCAACCAAACCATAGGGGATTGGAATTTCTTTAAGATGTCCTATACTGTGCACTTGGGTTGTCCGAACAGTTTAGTTGTGTTATCTATATTGCAATATACTCCAGTTCACGAGTCCTGCAATTATTTTCCTGTTTTAGGACATGCCAAGACAGTGACGTCCTGCCGCATGGACATGGTGCTGAAAATAGAATCTATTTCAGTATGGTATGGTCGATCTTATTGTGACGTAAATATGCCATGAACTATTGCAAATGTGGAAGCAGTTGATACGTCTGAACACAATAGTCCTAATACGATTTCATTTCAGATTGTTAAAAATACTCCTGATTGACAAAAACTCGGTCAGCTTAACTTGTTCTAATCAGGTTCATCTTGTATTCTACGTAAATGATATTTTGTACAGAATCGCTGCTTCTTCCTTTTGCTCTGCTGAGCTGCCACCCGTATTTCTTATCAAGGAATTGCTATTCTTTGGATACAAATTAATGGTTAATTATCAAAAAAAAGTTAAAACTTCTGAAATTTTTTTAACTGTAATTCGAAATTTAAAAATATTAATAAAATGTCAAATTTTTAATTTTTCAATTTTAACATGATCTTAAAAAGAAACAATAAAATCTTTAATTTTTTAATTTTTAATTCTAGCTCTATATTAGTATTTCGGTTAATTTTGTTGACATAACTTTCCACGTATTTAAGAAATCTTAATTATTAATACACGTCAGTTAAAATTAATTAAAAAACAAAGATTAATGAAACGATGTCGTTTAATTACATAATTAAAATGATGTTTAAAAATGACCTAAATAAAATTAAGTAGCTCTAACAATCTTATACTTTGATTTCAATTTTTTCCTTCATTTTCGGTTTGTTCTCTTGACGTCCTCATCGTTCGACTTTCAAATTATGCAACCTTGATGTCCTCATATTAAAAACATCATAAGAACAAACTAAAAAAGAAGAGATTACTGGTACAATACACTATAATGTACGAGTAGTTTGAGACATTAGAAGAATAAATATAAAATAAATTATTGAGAGCACAAAGAGAACAATAAATATCGTCATACTAGAATTGAAGAAAATTGAAAGTTTGAACATTTTAATATCATTTTTTAAAGTTTCGTTTAGAATTGAAAATTTTTAAAATTTTGAACATTTTATTATTACTTTTTAAAATTCAACCATTAATCAAAAGTTTGACAAAATTTTAAACTTTTTTTTAATTAACTCATTCAGTAATTACGAATTCACTCATTTAAGCCAAAGTGGCCGGTAGTCTCTTATCCAATCAACCTATGCCTCTAATACAAACTTGAGGAGTCCTTGTGAAAAAACTCAAATTCAAGACCAATACTTCAAGCCCCGGCCAATTGACCTCACCTACGAACCACATTATTTCTAACGTTGGACAGACCCTATACGGCGGGGAGGATTTACCAGACAAAACTAAGATTATACCCCTTAATTTCCAATTTAGCTCACGAATATACAAACGAACTTTTAAGAATGGGGGGTAAGATGAATTTGAGTAAATGTAACATATAACTGGAAAATGAAATTGACCATTTTTATATTTTCATAAATATGATGAACGTTGAACAAAACAAATGTACCAATTATTACATAGCCCATAACCTGTCACATATAAAACCACCTTGCCCAACTAAAGAACCACTTATTTCTCCCAAGAACAGATGAACAATGGGAAGAGAAAGGAGCAGAGCTCTAATACAGAGGATGCCCCCAGCAACTGTCCCACGAGATAAATACCAATCACGTTCTCATCTTAGTCCTAAAGGAAAAGGATTAACAAAAATCATACATAATGCAAGCCAGATTCAATAAGCTCTCACAGCAGCTAAATTTGACTTGATGCATCATTCGTCTTCATCATCGATTAATGCAAATGAAAATGGAATGAATTTGTAACCATCTCCTTCGTAGAACTTGTTCTGGAATTCCACCCAGTGAAGTCGCAACGCGTGTAGGAAAGCACTGAGAGTTTCCATTACAAGCAATACACCAACGGTTGCAAAAACAAAGATAATAAAGCCAACGATAAGGATGATCACATTGTTGAACCTGTTGCACATGGAAATCGCAAAATTATCATCTCTAAACATGCAAAAGATTTCCAAATTTGTAACTTCTGTCCAAAATCCACGAAAGAAATAGATACGTTCTTTTCTATTCCTCCGTTATCTTTACATAAGCTTAACCAATCACAAAGAGAACCTTGTGTTATCGATATCATAAAAGACATTACATTCTAATAAGAATTTAACGTACCCCCAAGCTAAAAGAAGAACCTTCTCATAGAATACACTGGACAACTCAGAGTGCGCAAGACTGCATAAAGAAACAGATAATATTTACATACTCATTGGTTGAAACATATGAAAATATAACACAAGAAAGAAATTAATGAATCATATACTAGCGACTAATCAGACACTAAGCATGCTCCCTTCCAAGAGCATTGCAATTTGCACAGTTAATAGGAATTTAAAAACAAAGACATCCGTAAAGACAAGCGGGAAGCATATTTATGCCAGGGACAAAACTGTGCAAGGTTCAATATAATATTGAACTGACATTTATCAGGTTCAAAAACAAATCAATTTTTAGTATTGACCAATGAACGCCATCAGTTTTCTGCCGAGTTACCTTAGGGCCCATAATCGAAGGTAAGAAGCTGTGTTTGAGACTGCTCCAAGTACAAACTCAATAGTGTGTATCATCTGGTGAACAAAAACTTCACTGAATTCGAATTCCTCATGATCATGGGAGTCACGATTCACTTCCAGTTGAAGAGACTCGTCAGTGCTCTCAATAGGTCTATAGGACTGACCTTGGTGCCTCTGAATAAACAAGTCTGTCAGATCATGATAAAATCAAAACAAAATGCGTAGTTCTTGAACATGTAACGAAAAGGTCTGGGAACTGGGGATTGCAGCTTACATTTTCATGTTGTTTCTTTAGAAGAAAAGGCTTTGGAAGCAACATCCAGGGTACAGAAACAAGGGCAAGCAATAGTAACACAAGCTGAGAACATGGTACATTAGATTAAATCAGTGAAATGTCAACATCTCAACTAGCAGCAAGATTACGTGCACAAGGCAATGGAAAAGTGGTGCCAACCTGAACAGTCTTTTGCCCAGGAAAAAGTTGGTTTTCCCCCAACTCATCAGTTGGACTCAGGAACATATATATCATTACATGGTATAAGTCAGCTTGTGAACCAGTGCACCACTTCACAATGATGAGGAGCGATAAATAGCCAAATAAGGCATTTAGAAATATCATTTGTGGAATAAATTGGAACCTTCCAAAAATGCAAAAGACAGTAATTTAGGGCATGGACTAGAATACCAGCTTGACAACATATAAGAAAAGTTGAAGCAGCTACCATCTACAAAATGCAACTTACCAGATATTCAAGCTGTTCCCAAAGTATGCTGCATTGAAATAACTTAATATAATTCCAAGATTCATTTGGGCAACTCCAAGAAGAATTGACATCTTCATTTTCAGAGAGTTGAGGAAAGGCAGCTCACTTCGAGTACCATGCCATACAGGATCCACACCAAATGGGTAAGTAGGGCGCACCTTAATCAAGCCATCTGTGGTAGCATCCCTGAGAGGAAGAAAGCAAAAGAGTACCAGCCATTTGGAACTGACAAGTAAAGTTTCTAAAGAAAATTTTCTCAAACTATTTACGCGAAATACCTGCAAGAAAGATCGCGACACGCATATGCTGACAGACCAAATAGTTCAAAGGGTACAGAGAAAAATTCATTATAGATCAAGCCAGTGTAAATGGAGAAGAGTGCCATCATCATGATGACATAACGACCGCCAAAGGTCATTTCAGTTATATCTCCCAGTTTCTGTAGTTCAGAATAAGTGCTGTATTAGGATGTTAGTGATAGACTAAGTAGCAAAAAAGACGAGGATTATGGTGATTATTTCCTACAAGTCCGCACCTATAAAAGAACTTATAGGTGAATATATTCATAGCATCTCTTATCTATTTAGAGAGGAAAAAGGAAAATTGTCACAATCAAGCTAGATATCCAATTGCGGTCAGCCTCAACAAAATAATACATACATTACCTGGCCAGAAAGTTTCTTTTCCCTTATTATAAAGAATAAAGTTGCAAGCAGTAAGCACAATCCATGTCCCCAATCACCAAACATGACAGCAAAAAGAAAAGGAAATGTAATAATTGTGTAAACTCCAGGATTTGCCTCTTGGTACCTGGCCACACTGCACCAATAAGAAATCACAGCAAATTGAATCAACTATCTATTAAATCCAACAGGAATAATTAACATACGAACACATTTAAGCACACGCAAAAATGTAAATGCACAACAAAAAACTGAGCTATTTTTAGCAATGAAAGTACATCGTCCTCCACCTTATGAGATATGTTAAACAGATATCTCATGATTCAAATAGTGCACAATTACAGAAGGACATATCATGATAATTTTTATTACGAGATGCAGAAGCATACAACACTTATACTCGGCAACATGCATCACAAGAATGTATAGAATTATTCCATCCAATGCAAAAAAGATAGAAGAGTTAAAAATGAGGTTTAAATAAGTTCATTTAATGATAAATGATGAAAAAATTGAAATAACTCATCATTCATTAAGAAAGCAAGAACAGTAAGACCAATCTTAAGAGATACTCACCCATAAGCATCAACAATTTCCTGGAAGGCAGAGGTGAATTTGTTTGTACAGAAATATGTAGGTGGAGACTCTCTTGCGTGCAAAACCTGGAAAATGGTTCCGACTTGCGAGTTGGAATCAAATGAAGCTCGCTGCAACGCATCCTGAATCTGCAAAGATCCAGTACTAAGATGCTTGTTTAAATCAAAAAGAATATTCAATACCAATATTCTAGAACCATGGAGATTTAAAATTTTACTATTAGCACAAGCCATTTTTAAAATCAGGCAAATTTACCTGCTTTGTGGCAAAGACAGGACTCCATCCCTCAGCAACAAGACATTTCTTTGTCACATCAAGACTAAGCATGTTCAAAATATGGTAGATGGATTTCTCCTTCCGCACCTTGACATGCCCAAAAAGCATAATTAGACATACTTAAAATAAAGCAATGAATTATATATGAGAAATCAAATTGATCCTGAACTTCATTAGTCATAAGAAGCATAGTGTTTATCTTCACCATATGATCAGACACATAAAATTGGAGAAAAATTCATGAAATAGATATATTCTCAACAAACCAAAGAGTTCCACTGCTCAAATTGATCACTTATTGTTTGTAGCAAATTGTTTCTCTGAAACAATCCTGCATCGATGGTAGTCTTCATCTCTGATAATCTTCCAGAGACCTGAGATTCAAAGTGAAAGACACAAGGGTTATAATTTTAAAAGCCACTATAAAGACCACAAGGGTTATTGCATGCCAATGTATAAATAGAAATGCTTAGACATAAAAGTCCTTGATCTCAAGATTTGGCTAAAAATTTTGGAGATTTCAATAAACCAAGTAATAATAAAGCACAACATATTGTACATAAAAGCAGCAAAAAGGAACATGCAAATGGCATTGTGGGAGGATTTGAAAATAAAGACTATTCTGAGATCGTAAAGCAAATAACAGAATTTGAAAGAATGTATTGCACATACTTCAGTCATCATTTGAGCTTGTTTGCCAAGATCTTCACTGAAAGGATACCGATTTGCCCCAAATGCTTCACATATTTTGAGTATTTTAGTCTTTGCCCTTTCTCCAGAATAGAAAACAACAAAAACATTCTTCTCGGTCTGCATATCAACAAAACTCAGAAACAAACATTCCCTTGGTAGACGAAAACAAGTTCAGAAAAAAAATTCTAAACTGTAAGTACTTTGTATATCAAAGACAAAGTAAACAAGAATCAAACATACAAAATATATCTGCTTGCATGCGAACTGGCTTAACGAATCACGCCACTAGAAAATCAACTTCATTCATTCAGTGTGGAAGAAATACCAAGCAAGAAACAATCCACATTTCTGTTCTCACAAACATTTCTAGAAGATACAGAATACAGTAATAGAGAAGGCATACAAAATGGGAAGTATTCACTTAAACGGAGATCAAAATTCACAAGTCTCAAAAGTATGTGAATGTGAAGCTTTTCCTGATATATATAGCAGGAAAGCTTCAAATCAGAACAACTTCTCTTAAAATTACATATGATACAGTACTATTGCGTGCAATATATTGGGAGAGACTGCACAAGTGCTTGCCTGTGTGGCATAAAGTCAGCTGTTTTCCACATAAAGATTTCATTTATTTATTTTGCATGAAACTCCCGAAACAAAAGAATGTTATTCTTTCACTTTTGTACAAATGTTTGAAATGAAAGGAAAAGAAACAAAACCTTTTCTCCAGAAACAGGATCAATAACAGGTTCATCCACGGCAGCCTGCCTGATAAACACATTACCCCTGGTGGCACGGAATATGATCCTTTCAAATGCCAAAGACTTCTCTTTTGGAACAAGGCCCGTAAGAAATCCCAATTTAACTTGTTTTGATGAATCAGCTTCCTAAACAGCATATCAAATGAAAATTACTACGAGTTAAATGGAAGAGTTAACAATACCATAAATACATGACATGGCATTCATACTTGGTCCTTCATTAACGGAGTGTTTAGTGATTCTTCACCACTGTGCTGGGATTCCATTTCCCTCTGCTGAGCAGTTGCACTGCTTAGAGCTGAACAAAAGAACCCACTAGCCTACAAGGAAGAGTATTTGCATCTGGGTAAATATCATTTCATTTCACAAAAGTATGTACTCATCAATACCCAACATGTATTATATGCAGGAAGAAAGCCCCAATAAACCATTAGACAATCATCACATTACCTTCTCAAGAACAATCTTATATTCTACCAGCTCATTATATGTCCGCTGCAACTTTTCATTATTTACATTCATTTCAACTAGCTCTGCCTCAAGCTCTCCAAGTTTCACCTGGCACATCCAGTAAAATAATAAAAACAAACAATCAATGGGTGAGGGAATCAGAGGATTTCTTTGTTACAACAATTCAGCCATTACTATCATCTTCTTTACATACCTCTAGGTCATCCTTATCTATGTCAGTTCGTGTGACAGACTTCTTTGGAGGTGACACTCCCGCCTTATCCATTTGCTCCCTAAAAAAGCGTAATTTGCGTGCCATCTCTCCAGATTTTTTAATCTTTAAATATGGGCACACGTCAACAGTTGTTTCACTAATTATTCTTTCAAAATAATATTAGATTCACAACCAGTGCTACATGACTCAATGAGACTTACACTACATCAAAAATTTAAAAGTAAGGGACAATGTTTATAATATATTCATAGCGTCTACTACATCCTCCTTTTTAGTGAACTTCGAAAACCCATGTCATCAAAAATTTTCAAACGGAGAACTATTTTGTGTTTCAAATTCCCCCCTCTGCCTCAAAATTTAAAACTCTTTTCAATGTCAAAGAAACGATCACGTGAACGGTGACAAATGGCAAATGGCAACCCATAAAATCATTTTCTTCATCAGTTCCACTCGAGTTCAAAAACACTGAAGTATTGGTTCAGATGCGATCTAAACTTCGGGAAAAAAAAAAAGGACGACAATTTTCGATAAACAAAAAACATCATCTTATTTCATACTATTATCAAACGAAGCCCAAAATTCTAGAAAAAAGCATAATCAACACCCAAACAACACGTGATAGCCTCACCTGAGCGGCATAAGTTCTCTGAAATGGACTCTTCTCCGCATTGAGCTGCAAAGTAACAACACACACACAAAAGTCGGATCAAATCACAAACACCGTACAGAAGCAGTAGGCTACCCTAAGAAAAGAAGAATCTGATAAACTAAACAGCGGACACGTGTGGGTAATTTGGGGAGTGTACGGACGTCTTTGAATTGAATGAGGCCTAGGTCGCCGATATAAGAGACGGTGAGATGAGAGGCCTCAACGGGGATGATGAGCTGGACCAATTGCATAGACTCCGAGCGGAATAGATCCATCGGCGGGCAGCATCCTCCACGCGCCTCCCCCATTTCTTCACGTTACACGCGCCGCTCCCACACGGATACTAGACTCCCAAGACGAATCGATAGAGAAGAACTATTTGATCTCTAAAGCAAATGATTTGTAATTTTGTTTGATTTTATAATTATTAACACATGAGATGATGAGAGAGAGAGAGAGCTGCGAGTCTGAGCCTGAGGACAAAGAGTGAAAGACTTGTCTATCAATCGAGGTTTTCCGATTTTTGCAGTTAATATTTATTATTGGCACGGCATCTGCCCTTCGTAAACGACGTCGTATATATTTTACTATCCCTTTTTGGCATCTCCTGGTAATCAGTTCAAGCAAGCGTCTCGTGACTGATTAATTTAAAGGGGTCATGGATTTAACTACAACTTTTAATTATCTCATTTTCAGTTTTACAATTAAAGTCCTTTTAAAATAAGAAAAACTAGATTTTTATACCTATTATTTTAAAAATTAGATTAAAAGTTAAATACAAGAGATTTAAAATTCAAAATTTTAATCCATATTAAATTATTATAAAATTGATTAAAATAAATAAATTTAAAATTTTGAACTTTATTTTAATTTATAAAATTTTATTAATTTAAAATATTAATTGATTAGTTATTAAATTAATTAATTTTTAACTGTAAATATTATGAAAAAATTAAACTAGGAAAAATGGCAAGTTTAAAACTTACACATTTAAAATGATTTGATTTTTAATTATTAGTTATATTGATTATTATTTCAAAAAAAATTAGTTATATTGATTAGGAAATCCTAATCGTGCATATATTTAAAACACGGTCGTATTAAAGAAAGGTACACGTGTCAAAAACAAAGACTGAAGAACGTAACCTAAAACATGAATCAGCGAACAGAGTACTCGACTGAAACTCTAGGATGCATTACAATTGCGATGAGGCCGTGTTTGGAATTTTGGTCGGCCCTAGAAGCTATTAGTATTGTGTATGGACCTTCACTCTATCTCCTGGTCCGCCTACTGGCCCATGCATTGCCGGTTCATAACTTGCGACATTCGCCTTTCAAAAGTGCACGTAATGCTGAGAATTTATATTCCTAAATTTAACTAATATGTAATGGTTAATTTCTTTCATCATAGAACGATAGATAATGAACAGAAAACAATTCAATCTAGCTATGTCACTTCTTGCATGGCCATAAGCCAACATCAGACCACTAACGAATGGCTTTGTGCAAGAGAAACACATCCACCACCACCGCAACGCACTAGCAAAACCTGGTGTACTCCATTAATCAACTTGTGCAGCGGTGATCTTAATACCTTGTAATTATCAGAAGAAAACAAAAGTGAAGGAACAAATTCTAAATGGCTGGCCAGGAACCTTCATGATATGTAAACTAAATCAAGAAAGCTTATTCAAAGTTCACTACAATTCACGTTCATCTCATTACCTCATGTCTATCTCAGATCATCTACAGCTCAAACGTTGGGGAATGAATTAATGGAAAATTTACCATGGAATACATATGGTAATACCAGTTGCATGGCTGTTTTGAATAGTTAAGAATTTGTTAAGACGCAACTGAGTTTCTCACCTAACCCAGATGAACATACGAGTAAAGCCATACATCACAACTTAAATGAATTCACACAGTATATACGAAACATCAGGTTTCATGGTCATTTAGTAACGTTGTTCTTGGAAAATTATCTCAGGGAGTGGGGGTTAGATTACTTCACAGTTCGGTTAATGAATAATATGAGCTTTTTAATTAACTATTACTCAAACTTTGTAAGCAAGGCATCAACCTTTTTGTTGTATATTAATGATGGAAACTACTTTCTCGATGATTCAATCCAATAAAGAATACAAAGAATAACATCAATAAAGTAAAACTTTTTATGTCTGTTCTCCACAAGTTCGAACGAACAAACAAAGGTTAATATAAGCTTAAACTCCACGAAACACTTGTGACATTTCTGCTTCCTGAAGCTACTCATGCAGTTTACAGCTTTTGATAGTGTGGAAGCCAAATAACAGCGGCTAAATGGTTAACACATTGAGAGCTCTTACCAAAACTAATAAATTGTTTTGTGGCTTTCCACATCCATGTATCAAAATTAAGAATCTGAGCTATTCTAAACTAGAAAGATGCAACTTAGTTTTATCTTGTAATTAAAAAAAGTGATGATTGGATACATATATAAATATATATACGTTGCATGAGTGCATTCAAGTATGCCTGCACGTTCTTCATATCTAAAGGCCACCATAGATTGGCCACGGAAAAGCAGAAGGACGACCTTCTAATCCTACTAAAGTTACAAAAGGGCGTTGCAAAAGATTTTCATAGTGTACATCATGATAAATTGAGCATTAATCTAATCAACAAAGAAGAAAAAAGAAGAAAAGAATAACATTCTCCTTAGTCCTTAGGGGTGATTCCAAGGTTTCTTAATTATGATAGGTGATGCTGTGTCAATATTGTGGTCACTGGTCACCATATATTAGTTTTCTATAATCAATGTCCTTCCACTACACTTGGGGGCTAATGTAAGCTGACCGGTTGAACCATCTCATATTTTCGTGGTTGTTTCCAGGCTGATGCCAAGACTTCTTCAAAGAGAAGCCATTTCTTTAAATGTAAAGGACATTTTTATTTGACTAAAATGGGAAAGCCATCTAGCTAGAAGCTACTCCTGGAAGAGAGAATCCACAGTATTATAGATTTAAGTTCTTGGGGAACTAGAAGGATTCTAGTCTCTAGACGTATATAATAGCTGAATGGAAAGAAATGCAACATACGAGTCTCTGTACTGCATGCTTCACTTTCCAAGTACGAAGGATATATTCGAGTGATTGTGTAATTGAGGGTATCAATCTTTTCCTATAGTGAATGTGATTGTCTTTAAGAGTGATAAATTATTTAAGAATTCCAAGTATATGTCACTATATTTTAAAATCTTAAAAGATGCCCTCTTAATCTTTTTTTGTCTCTACCATAAAGTATCCAACCTAAGGTTTTAGCTTCTGCTTTCTAGTTATATAGGTTGATTCCCCAAGGCTTTATATATATGGACCTTGATTATATTAACCACGAAGTCGGTATTTAACAAGTATAGTACTATGGAATGTTTCAGAGTAGAAATTGTTAATTAACAGCCGGACATGCACCTAGGTTTATGAAGAAAACAAGTACAAGTGCCAAGAACATGCAAGTAATAGTCAGGAGAAAACAAGGATATATATATATATATATATATATGAGGAAACTATTGTATGTATTTTGAAATATGAACAAAAGGGTAATTTGATCTCAATGCAAATTGTATTTGCAATTGAAAAAGACAAAACAAATAGACAATACACATTATATTATTTCATCTTCATACCTTATCTCGCTTGCATGTTTGGGAAATATATTTTCTACTATTCCTAGATATGTTGGGTCTGAGACACCATGCATTGGTGCAGTGAACATGCAAAAAGGTCTCTTTAAATCTTGTTGGCTTGTAAGAAAATACAATAACCAGATATACAGTCCAGATTCAAGCCGGCAGGGGAACGGATAAACGGGAAAAGATGAGCTTCGAAGTTCATAAACAACGAAGGAAAACATAAACACTAATGGACTCGAGGAAGAATAGCATTAAATAAATGAACAAGAAGACAAGCTCATCAAGCACCTATTGACATTATATCAGATTGAGTAAACTATTGTAAAAGACACGATCATATAATCGAGCCATGTCGATTTATTTATTTATCCATCAAAGAACTTGATACGTTCTTCTTGTTAATTCACTTGTAGTTGATTTCCAGAACAACTATGGAGCAGAATTGGTTGAATTTATAATTAAAAAGGGACAGGTGTAGAACAGGTTTCTTTTCAAACTGCTCCTCCATTTCCAAATTAACTAAATGGGATCGTCAGGACTAAGATTTTGGATGCAGGAAAAGTTGCGTACCAGACATAAAAGCACTGAGAGGAAATGGGTATTGAGGAGCATGAGATTGATGACCCGAGGTTGATGCTAATGCGGTATTAACAGTAGTTAGGGCATTAACATTCGTGAGATTGTTAGGCTCTGGAAGCTGAGTAGAGGAGGTCTCGCCAATGCCATAACTAGCTGTTTCCGGGCCTTGATCATAAAGAATACCCTTGAAAATCCTGCCACCAATATTTACGCTTGTCTGGTATGCAAATTGATCGACTGCATCATCAACAGAACTCACCCGAAAACAACGAAAGTTCGCTATTGAGTTCACTTCAGCTGGAAAATGTCCGGCCTGTAAACCTAAAAGGTCCCCAGCCCCATTACAAAGCCTTCATCTCTGGAAATTGTTAACACAAATTTATGCTATAACAAGAAGATATATAAAGTCTAAGCCTTGACTCTCGTATCTACGTTACTGTCAGAATTACACCCTTATTCACAGTAATAGCCACGAAAATGAAGCTGCTAGGGTTACTATGTAGGTCATGTTCATTTCAAAGCAAAGATATGCTGTTGAGCATTTATTTCACACTCCAGTATTACATAATATATAGATCTACAGGCATGACGAGAAAAAATGTACCTGTTGATGTATTTTCTCTGAGCCTTTTAGGGTTGTGTCCTTGAGTTTGCTGTTGATGAATAGCGGCAAGATTGTTCAGCCTCTGTCGCCTTCTGTAAGCAGGAACCCAGGTGCTCTTGACGTGTGTTGGGCACGGAAACCCTTTACTCTTACAACAAGTTCTGCATCTCATGTAAACACAGTCCTTCTTAGCTTGGTTTCCACAGTCCTGACATCTTGCTCCACCAAAACCTTGATGTCTCAACATCGTTGCTATTAGTATTCATCATCATTGAAGACATTCGCAGCTCATTTTCGTTTATTAGCTAGCTGTCCACTTTTGCTAGAACAATTTCTCTGTGTTTCTTCTTCTATTTCTTCCTTCTTGTTGTGTGTAAAAATCACCAGACTTTGACAAGGATTTTCTTCAGGAGAGTGGCTTTTTTTGGTTGTAGTGGATAATATGATGGCGGTGGCAGTATGTTATACGGGTGGTTGGTTTCTAATTCTGAGCTTTGGAATCAACTTTTTGCTTCATATTTTGTTAAAACCATCGTTCAATATTCATGTGACTTATTGGGGGCTCCAGCTTTTGCAGACACACTAGTGGGAATTTTCTTGTTTTAGCAAGACTAATTAATAAAGTAGTGAAAGCATTCTGGGTAAAACAGATGTTGCCGCCATTAAAACATCATCATTTCAAGTTCTCAATATGAATCCGACATGGACTGTTTTGAAGCCTTAAACTATCATAAGAAAGAGAAGCATAATTAAAGATTTAATAAATATCTAATAGCTAGCTTCAAACAGACAAGACAAAACAAAAAACTTTCCCCTTTACTTCAACCATTCCCTCTCACCTGTAATTGATTACATTGGCGAAGATTTTGGGTGCTAAAGATTGCGGTGGGCAACTGCTGTTTACTGATCAAAACCCATATCTCACCGTGACTTCAGCGGGGAAATTTCTCTTCGGAATGCCTGATGCCATGTGACAGATCTAACATGGCACTTTGCCCGTCGATTTACTATTCAAAGATCTCATAATCTAACACAGTAACGGTTGGATGACTTCAATGGAGTATTTCTACGGTGATGTATTGTTTACAAAAAGAAACTGTGAGTCAGACTGACATCTTCCACAGATCTCTCCTTCCCTAGGCCTCTCGTATAGCTCCCAATTCCCAAAACCCCGAGTTATAGTGGTCCCTTTCTTATGTAGATAGGTCTTGCTTGGGGTTTCAGTTGTCTCTTTTCAACGTACTTTTTGGTACTATGTATATGAATGCTTCGAGTGATGGGATTGCATAGGTTTAGGAACTACTCATCAAGTCCTTCCTTTGGCTAATTTCACATCATTGATGTAGAAACATATCAAGAACCGTAATTTGCCATTCTAATACTATTGCATGTTATTTTATATTTCTTCATCTTTCTAACTTTTAAGAGTGTCAAATCTTGATTATTGCATTTATGGATCTTCTGATAATCAAATAGGTTTTTGTATAGAGTTTATCAGATAGGTTTTGTATAAATTAAACTCTTTCTTTCATGAAATATTCAGGAAATCCTACATGTCTTAAGTAGGTTTGGTATATCATATTATTAATTATATTATCATCCACTTTAGAAGCTTAGTCAAGAAAGCTAGGCATGCTTGTAGAACTTGAAATGTTGTAAGATTGTTTATATAGCTTAACAATTTTCCGCTTTAGTTAATTATCCATGTCCTGAAAATAGAAACTTTAAGAATATAGAAATGATGCGATTTTCTTTTCTTGTTTTTTTAGTTAAAGAGACCCATTTCTTAGACCTAAACAAAACGCAAAAGAGATTATTAAATAAATGATCCATTGCCAAAAAGGGGGTTGTAAGAATATTTAATTTGTATATTTAAAAGGTTGTTTTCTTTAATCTTTTCTTTTCACAAATTATTCTCTTTAATAATCATGATTAGCTTGCACCGCCTCCATTATTTTTCCTACTCGAATTCTAGAACAATGTAGGGTACCAGATAGGGTTATGAGTATTGTAGCGCATTGTAACGGTCAAAAAATGATAAAGTATCGGGTAATTTGTATCATTATTTGATATCGATCAGTACCAAAATACTGATCACTTATCAGATTGAATTGCAATTTTTAAAAAACTTGGACTAAATTATAATTTTTTAAAAAATTAACCTGAAACCTACACGACTTACTCTTAGTCCCTTTCCTACTTGAATTCCAGAACAATGTAGGATACTAGACAGGGTTATGAGTATCTTACCATTCCGTACCAGTCAAAAAATGACAGAGTGTAACATCTCGTTATCCCACAATTAGGGTTAAACCCCTAGGATGCTTTATATAAGAATTTATTGAGAATTTAGAAACGCATTTCATGCATTATATAGCATACACATGCACGTGAATAATGTTGTCATTCATGAAATAATTATATATGCATTCATTGACTTTTTTCCAGGTATAAGTGATTTTTAATATGAATAAACTGTGAATTATGGATTAATTATCTTGAAAATTGAATTGGTGTGTATTAGAATTAATTTCGCATTTTTTGAGACATTTTGCATATTTAGGAGATTTATTGAAAATTTGAGATATTTTAGACTAGAAAAATATAGAAATATGAGACAAATAGAAGTGTGACAATTTTATTATAAATTAATTGACAAATGGACTAATTATGGATTGACAATTGGACAAATTACTATGGGATAAGGGGAGTAATTAGTAAGTGACATATAGGCTACTTAAATAGATGACAAATGTAAGACATGCCAAAGGATATGTGTCAATGAGGGATGGAGCCAGCTAGTCACGTTCTTGGGTAAGAAAGTTTTTGCAGTTCCTTTGTTTTGTCTCCACCGAAAACACCATCTTCCTTCTTGCTCATCCATCATTTAACTTCTACATTTTGGTGTTATTGGCTTACCCACGTTACACCTTGCAAGTCTTTTTTCATTTGAGGGTCGTGATTCTTACAAAATCTTTTTATAATCCAACACCAAAATCGATTGGTTGCTTTCCCCATTTCTGGAAATTTTTGTTGAAGCGAGAGAAACTTAAGATAAGTAAGTTTTATACATGTTTTAATGTTTTAAATGGATGCATGCGTGAATGATGTATATTTTCATGCTTGTGGATTGCTGCATGCATAAATGGTGTTGATGCATGTGTGGGTGGTGAAAGAAGAAACAAATTCGGTGATATGATTAACAAGATGTAGGATTATAGTCATTGGAATATGATATATGCAGTATTTTACTAAACATACATCTGTATTTAGGGCATAACTTGAATTGTGAATTTCCAAATTGGATGGAGTTTGATTTAGAGTAAACTAGAGACGTAGAGTTACATTTTTCATGAAAGAATAAAATTTGAAATATGTCCTTAAGAATTTGAAAATTTGGCTTGAAGTTAAAATTAGTGTTCTATCAAGGCATAAAAACAATCTGTGGATTTTTTATTCTAACTTGCAGGATATTGAACTAAAATGCATGATATTGGTGTCATTAGACTTTCAAAAGATTGAAGAACATTTGATTGGTAGAAGATGTTGCCTAAATACCTCATTGTCGAGGTTAAAATGGTCATGCAAATTAGACTCGAAATCTGCTTAAGAAAAATATAAAAACTTGATAGGTTTATGATTGATTTTATGAAGATGAAGAGGTTTAAAAAAATAGATTAGAGTTTGATGATTTTATTTAAAAAAAAATTGGTTTGTGAATGAGTATAGAATGGTGATGTTTTTGTGTTAAAGTGATCTAGAAAAATTGAAATGAATTTGGTGTAAAAATGGAAGTGAGTTTTGGATGAAAGAAGAAAGTTGTGATCACGACGAAGCACGATCGAGACCCGAGAGGCTATTAAAAGGTAATTATTTTTATTGAACATGCTTTGGTATTATGATGATATCTTGATCTGTAGATGTCTCAATGAGGTGATTCGTGGTTCAGATTAAAGTAGAGACATATGTCTACAACTTTCTTGAAGAAGTCAAATTTTAATTATGTCTCTAAGACTTTCAAAATCTGGTTTGAAATTGAGTCTTGATTGAGACTATAGTACTAACTGAGATAGAAATTATGTCCTATTGTTATTGAATAAACTGTATTGATGTAGGTCAAATTAGATTAAGGTGTCTTTACCAAAGTTGTGACTTATTCTCTTAGCTTTAAATTGGTATGAAGTGTGAAATTTTTGGATATTGGAATTGAGAGATACGGGTTATACAACTTGAATGCATGATCATGCTCTAGCCAAAATTTCAAATGTACACAATATGTGGTATTTTGAGCATAACTCATAGAATAATAAACTAAATTGAATGATCTTAGTATCAATAGAGACTTAAAACATAGAGGAATAATTGTCTAGAAGAAAGCGTTACAAAAATACATCATTTTCTTAATCTTATTGATTATACAAAGTTGACCAGAATGGGGTGTTTCCAGCAAAAGCTGTAATAGTAATTGAATGTATGAATTTTGGAACTTTTGAAATACAATTGATGTTTACATTAGTTTAGTAAGGAAATATATCCAAGAATTTGTTATGAACATGCATCATACATATTCAGTATACATAAATAAATTTTTAATCATGCACAATATTGATTTGTATATGTGTTAAATGTTATAGAGGAACGCATAGAGCGACCACTTCGAGATATTACTGGAACTTTGAGGCAATAAGCAATAAGGGAGCTTTTGTGAGTAATCTTAGATGGTCGCACCTTACTTTGTTTTGCTTGTTGAATTTGATTTATGCTGATTGTGTTATAAATTTCGGACAATGATTGTCCAAGGTGTTTGATGTATGTTTATATCATTGGAAGTGCTACTTGCATGTGAATATGATTAACTACTTGCTTTGTATATGAAATGTCTGAAATGACTTTGTTTTGTTTTAAAAATGTTAAGTCCTAATTGTGGGTAAATAGACATGCCTAGAAGAGTCTGCAACTATTCTTGTGACAGAGACTTCGGTATCTCTTGTGACACTTCGGTATCGAGACTTTGGTCTCTCCTGTGACATTTTGGTGTCGAGACTTTGGTCTCTCCTGCATAAGTCTCGTTATTCACTTCTATAAATGGCTTAGCGGTCATTTGATTATGTATTATGATGTATGTGTGATTCTGTCATAAACAAAATTATGTTCTGATTCTAAAGAGTTTATACCCTCTTTTGATATTCAGCTCTGTTAACTATAAAATCTGTTTTGAAATGCATTACGTCTGATTTATTGTTAAGACAATCTGTTAATGCATGCTTATGCTATTACATGATTCAGTATGATGAGTTATCACTTTCTATATAAATTAGTTATTACTCATTAAGCTATATGCTTAACATGGTGGATTTATCTCGTGTAGGTTTAGAGTGAGGATTGTAAAGACTGGGACGAGTCAATCGCAATGGACAATAGAGTCTAAGTTTTGTTTTGATAAAAATGTATTTTGAGTTTATCTTGGCTTGTATATAGAGTGTATGACTCTAAATTGTTATAAGTTTTTGTAATAACTATGTTTCAAACTGGTTTCGATTTTTGGAACAAATTTGTATTATATTCATGAGATATAATGTATGTATGTTTTGAACAAGTTTGGAATGATTTGTAATGTATGTTTGCTTCAATTTCTGAAAATACATGTAATGAATGTTTAGTATATTTTGAAATGCTTCCGCATCAATTTGTTATTTGTTTCTATTTGTGAATTCGATGTGACACTCTTGTATCCTCCCAGGGGGTATTGGAGCGTCACACAGAGTATTGAGTAATTTCATATCATTTTTTTGGTATCGGTTGATATTGGTCAGTTCCAAAATATTGATCACTTATCGGATTGAATTGTAATTTTTAAAAAATTTTGGACTAAATTATAATTTTTGAAAATTAAATCGAAACTTAAACGACCTAGTCTTTCATCTCACCCCTCACTTTTAGCCTCTCTCTCACATAGCAATCATCGTCCCCTCGCCAATCGCCTCACTCACCCTTTTTTTGCCTACGAAGTCCCCTCGCCTCTCCTTCTTTCTCTTGAGCAGTGGCCTCACCTCACCCTCTCTCGCCTATGCCTCACCCCCTCTCGCCGTCTCACCTTTGCTACAGTTTCCTCAGCCTCACTCTCTTGTAGTAAGCAGCTAGCCAACCACTCCTTGCGTCCTCCTTCACAATTGCTCCTCAGTCACTTGACTCGCCTCACCAAGTCACCAATTGTATCCCAGTTAAGCCTCAATAACACTAAGTGGAGCTACAAACTTTAAGCCTTAAGGTTGCAAAATGCAAATTATCCTTGAATAATTGAACTGTGTGCAATGTGCTTGAGCATTGATTAGTTGATTTGTGTTGTGTTAAATGTTGAATGTTGAGTATTGATTTAATTGTTTAAAGTGTAAGTGAATTATAGTTGTGAGTTTAGACTTTGCATTTTGGAAATTGAGGATAACTGGATACTAGAATGGATAGATGTGTTTGTTAATTTTTGTCTAAATTTTGAAAATTGAAAAAATGATATTGAGGATTTTGTCAGAATTACAATATTTGGAATTTTGGAATTTTGAATATGTTTTGTCATTTGTGTTATTTGGATTCTAAAAATTGGGAATTCAATCATTCAATATAAATTTGAAGTTTGTGTTATTGTTTGAAATTTGAGAAATATTAAATTAAATGTGGTCTTTATTATAAATTAGGTTATATATATTATAAATTGAATTTTGTAATATGCAAAATTGGTTAGTTAATTTAGGTTGAATTATGTGATTACGAATTAAGTTAAAGATTTGAGTTTATGACAGTTAGATATAATCATAGATAACTAGTTCTTGTTATGAGTTTATAGTTAAATTATATAATCATACAAAGCGAATTATAGTTACAATTTTATGTAATCATAAAAATAGGATATAGATGTGAGTTTATGTTTGAATCATATAATCGAAAAAAATGAGTTAGGAATTATAGTTGTGAATTATGGTTAAATTACATAGCGAGACAAAATTGTTATAATTGTGACTTTGTGGTAGAATTATGTAATTACACAAAATGAGTTATAGTTGTGAATTGTTACTTTATTTTTAAATTAAGTAATCACACAAAATAGATTATAAATGTAAAACAATTTATTTATTTATTTGAAGTTTAGGTTAAAAGCACGACAATTTCTTAGATAGAATATATTTAATCATCAAATTTTCTTAAGGAATCATTTATATAAATATATGAAGGTCACTTGCATGTATATACCATATGATTATTGAGAAACTGTTGTTAATATATTTCTTCTTGTTATTATACATTAATTGATTTTGATACTGAAGTGATTAAGTTAATTTTAATATATATTATCATTTATTTTTACAGATAAATGGAGAGAATTTCAAGTACACCTAATAATTCAGTCCCTTGAGGTATATAAAGATTTGATGGTCCATCTTAGGCTCATGTTAGATTAATTATTCAAATAAAGAATCATACTATTTGTTTGTATTGTAACAAGCATTTGAAAGGTGAGAGAATCGCTATATTAAAGAAGCATTTAGCTAGAATCAAAGGTGATGTGAAACCTTATAAAAACGTGAATCATGATGTGAAACGGCTAATAAAGACTTTGTTTGAAGATTATTAGTATGAAAAAGATGAAAGACAAATATTGAACTATGAAATTAGTAGTGGAAGTTCTTTTGTTGGTGTTTAAGATGATAATGTAGATGTTAAAGATAGTATTAATACCTAACAAGAAGGAAATATTGCACCCAATGTTAGGAAAAGAAGAAGAATTGTGTCTAATATTTTTGTACCATGAACAACTCGTAGGGCTCAGTTTTCAATCCGCAATGCCTTACAATCTAGAGAATCGGCTCATAATGTAGACGCGATAATGACTAAATGATAGTATGATTCAAATATAGCATCTAATACTACCAATCTTATTATTATTAGCTTATGGTGGAAGCTATTACCTTTTATAGTCTAAGATATAAAGCTTCGTTAATTGATGACTACAGAGGTAAACATCTGAGTAGCTATGTTTATGAAATAAAAAGTTATTTAGATGCAAGAAGAATGACTTAGGCTACTTATAAATTTCAATCATGTGTGATAAATGAACAAATGAAAGACATAAGTCTATTATTATTTTTGATTTATTTTGTAAATTAGACAATATTTTTGAAGTATATTGATGAATTTTGATACTTTTTTTTCAAATCTTTGATACTGACAATCATTCTGCTTATAGAACAGTCGGAAGAAGAATACAAAGCAATTATAATTCTTTTTAATGATCTCCTTGTGTTACAAATTGCTTTGACCTAACGTTGAAAAATATAGGAGACGCTAGGTATTTTTCTATTATTGATGAGACTCTGCAAAAAGTAAAAAAGGTAACCAAGTTCATCTATATAGATCTTGAATTTAAAGATAAAAGATTTCACTAATGGTAGGAATTTATGTTGTCTTACTATTATAAGATTTGCAACTATTTCTTATCACTTTAGTTTTTTATTATGTTGAAAAATGAGTTGAAACAAATGTTTCCAGAGACTATATTTCATCATGCTATGTTTAATATTGGATTGAAGGTTTTTAGAATTATAATTAAAGATAATGAATTTTGGCCCCGATGTCAATTTGCATCATTTGGTGAGGGTACTTTGTCTAGCAGATAGTGATAAGAAGATAAAAATAGGTTATTTTTATGATGTCAATGAGATGACGAAGGAAGCAATCAAGGTAAATCTAAAAAATAGATATTCTTCGTGCATACCTTATCTTGCTATTAATAAGAGATAGAAAAGACATCTTTACTCTCTATTATTTGTAATTGGAATATTTTTGAATCCTTGTATCTATTCCAAACCGAGTTTTACAAAAAAATGAAGTTAATAGGAGAATGTTATTAATTATTACAAAAATTGATGCTCATAAGACAGCGTAAGATCTCCTAAGTTCACAAATGAATATTTATAACGATGCTTATGGTAATTTTAGGATGCCGATTGTTGTTCTTCAAAGAGAGAAACTTAATCCAGATATTTTTCACGTTTTTTATTTTTTGAAAATTAATCTTCACTTTATTTTGTTTGTAATTTTACTTTTGTTATTTTACAGTTGCATGGTGGGGCCAATTTTGAAGTGATGTTTTAGAATTGCAAAGATTTGCTATTCAAATTTTGAGTCAATGTGAATGTAACGTGATTTGAAAAGAATCGGAGCATATTTGAATTCACCAATTCTAAGAAAAAAAATATTAGAGTACAAAAGATTGAACGACTTGATATTTGTTCGATATGATTTAAAGTTTTGAAAAATATATGTTATTATCATTATTAAGTTGGATATAATTTATTGTAATTTCTTAATAATTTAATTTTATTTGTTTCCTATGACTCTTAATTGAACAAGTAGTTATGTAGATCAAATTTGCCTTGACCACGTCAATTTGTTGGCGATTGAGTATATGAAGAATTATGTTTGATAGATGAGAGTGACTTGAAAGATAACATTGAATTAAAAATATAGACATATCACTTGATATAATGAATTTAAATAATAGTGATAATAAAATTTATCTCAATGATGAAAATTTTGTACTAACCGAGAACTTGAGTCAATGCGATTTGAATGGATATTTGATTGAATGAAGTTTTAGGTCTTTAATTTTCTTTTAAATTCAGTTATATTTTATGTATATGTTAAATTCTATATATGTAATATAAATATGACTCAGGTTCACTTCTAATTGATTGTTTCTTGGGTACAAACTCTTGTTGTAAATTATAATAATTAGAGAACCATAAATAGTTATTATTCTTTTTATTTGATGTTTTGAATTATGTATGATATTCATAACATAGATACCAAAGCCTCAATCGATTAAAAGATAATCACAAGACAATGAAAATAAATTAGCACTTGGTGCCCAAGTCAACAAGACTTGATTTTTCTCTATTTTCACAATTTTGTTTGATATTAAACGAGTCACTTTTGCAAGGTTGAGGCTCGACTAGAATACCATATTTAATTAACGTCTAATCCTACTATTTCTCACGAAGTTCTAAGGACGAACTGATCATCCTACTCCTACCAAAGCTTTAGCCACATTTCGTAAGTGGCCAAAGGGCAAGTCGATAGTGACGATGGCAAGCCTTGATTTGCCCTTTCTTTCCATTTTTTGACTTCGTTTCTCGTAATCCATTCTGTATTTTCGCATAGACCTTAGTTTCATGAGTGCGAGGAGCGCTTCTTAAAGAGCCATCAACCTTTTACTTCAGCAACTAAATTTGCGTTCGAGTTATGGAGAGCTTAATCGCTAAATAAAAAACAATGTGTGTGTGTGTGAGAGAGAGAGAGAGAAGGGTAGAGAAAGGAATAGTATACCAAATTGCCAACGGAGCGAAACAAGCGAGTACTTAGTACTACAGAGCATTGTCGCTCCTGGTTGAGTCACGTTTGTTGTTGGACTAAGGCCTAAAGAGGACAAGAAACTGCACAGCTCTGCTGGCTTCGGCCACAATGCACAACTGCCGTATTCACAAAACATCGAACAGCTGTAAATGTGTCCGAAATTGTTCGTGTCCAATAACGAGTTTCCATAGCTACATTCTTTGTTGAAAAAAGGTAACAAAGAGCCCGATAAGAGAAATAAGCTATCAGATAATAATGGGCTCGGTGTAAGCTCATCCTCTAAAAGGCTGAATCATGATTGTACTCGTCAAATGAGCTATTTGAATAAAAGAAGCACAACGGCCAGACTCATGAGCTTAGAAAATGAACTAAACTTCGCATCTTGATAATTAGAGAAGACAACTGGCAAAGCCACGAGAGGTTGATTGACACAGATAATTCCAACCGAAAAATGAATATGATGTACATACATACAAGAAGCGGTGGAATCCATAATTTCGGGGATAGTGCCGAACAATTCTTAGTTTTGCTTGCCAACTAAAAGAATGAATTCACCAAAGAAAGAAGCATGACAAATAAAATCTTCATACATTGAGAAACTGTCCTGCCTATACCGATCACCTACATATAAAAGGGCCCTTCCCTTCATATGAACAGCTAAAAAGAGTAGCCCAAGTCAAAATTCTCAAGTTGTTTATAACATCAAAAATCATATTCAACTAAATAAAAACCACAAAAAAGAGAGTAAGACAGCACAAACATACATTTGGAACTGAACTCAACTCTTCTATAATATCCCTTACCTTACACACTCGGAGGAACTAAGGCAATATGTTTTGCTGCAGCAAAGATGGGATGTAAGTATGTGAAAAGTGCTTCCAGATGAACATTTTAATCATCGCATCTGAGTAGGAGAACAAAGCAGCCCTGATGCATCTGCACCTACCACTGCAAGATCACAGATGGTACACATCTGGCCTTCCTGGCTTGGCACAAACCGAGAAGTACAATATGGGCAAGAGACATCTTTCTGTCCACGATAAATTGGGACATATGTTGCACCACATATTACAAATGGGTTTCTGAAATCATAGTTCAACTCGGAGGCATCTGTCATATTCTTCTCTGCAGCCTGTAACACTTGCCTAGCTGTTTTTGATTGGTTCTCAACCGTGGGGTTAGTCTCCAAAAACCGCCTGGCAAAGTTAGCCGCAGTTGCAAGGTTCTTGTGCTTGTAGCAAACCCTCATTGCACTTAGCAGGGCAAGCCTCAAGTGTGGCTTCTGAAGATTGCAATGGGTGAAGTAGGCAGCAAGCTCCATTTGGCGAACTGGGTCTTGTATTTCCTTTCTATTAAGCTCCATTTGTAAACCCAAAACATACTCCTTAACTATAACTATTAACTCTTTGACCTCATCTACCTCCTTTCTTGAATCTACAACAATCAAAGGAACTGTATGAAGAATGCTGAGAAAGATTCGAAGTGCCTCACTAAATTTCCCAGCAGTAGTGGCTTTGTAACCAGCATTGACCTTCTCGTCCAACTGAGTGAAACTGAACACTAATGCTGGAGGGCCTCTCACATTAGGACTCGCAGACTCATTCCATCCTCTTTCAACAGCTAATGATATCACAGGAAGAGATGCAAAGGTACGTAAATAGGTATGGCTACCTGAATGTAAATCAAGAAACATGGATTTCAATGGTGCAAAATTTCTAATTCCAAGTTGCCTGTTGAGCAACCGCATTGCTGTATCAAAATTGCCAGCTGCAGCGTGTTCAGCAGCAAGTGAAGATCTCTGGGTCCAAATCTGGCTTACAGGCATACCAGGACTTGGTGCCACAAATACAGAAGATCGGGTACTGACAGAAGCTCGTGGCGTGTCTGCCTCAGGAGGAAGCTCCAAGTCTTCAAGGTCCCATCCACCCTCTTCATTTTCTTCAGCCACTTCCTCATCGTCCAAAATTGTTATTACTTCCCCATTTTGTAAGCCCTCTGCATCAACCAAATCAAGTTCCTCACCCCAGTCAGCTTCCTCATCCTCCTCTGCAGCACCTCTGCCCACATTATCCAGCCCACCTTCCAATATGCCTTTCATAACTCTCAGAAGTGGCCAATCCCCAGCACACAAAATGGGAGCAGGTGGCATAAGAAGAGAAGGCTTTTTACCCTCTGGTACAGATGGGACATTATCTCCCAACTCTTTTGCTAGACGGTCAGCGATATCCTGTAGTCCATGGACTTTAGCCATGATATAAGCAAGTGGTAAATGACCAGCACTTTCCATAATTTTAACACGTTCTTGCACATCACCCAAATATAGGGCATTGTGAAACTGGCCCATGACATCATTCTTAACTTCTGCAATCCTAAGCATCTTGGAAAGCTTTTCCAAATTGCCAGTTATGAGATAAAGGAATGATAACCTCTCAAAATTCTTTGTTCTCTGATAGGCATATTCAACAATGCCTGCATTGCCTTGGCGAAGAGCTTCCACCCCAAGTCTGTACCAATGATCTTTCTCATCAATTTCCTTGGCTGAAGCAACAGCAATTTGAATGTTTCCACTCTCTAAAGCTAAATTAAAACGAGTTCTCTCATCCCTCACAAAATGTAGAGCAACCTCAGGGAACCCCTTCTGCTGCAAATAAGCAATCATTGCCTGCCCACAGAGTTGAGAGTTCCTAATCATGCTCATGACATGGTCATATCTTTTTCTTAAAAGGGACAGTTTGAAGATATACTCAGTTGCATCAATGACAAAAGCCCTACTCTTTCCATCTCGATCCAAGCAAAAGATCGTATCGCTAGATACCTTGGTAATGTATATTGGGACATCAAGGGTTCTAATTATGCCACTATCACCATTTGGGAGGCAGTATTTGATGTGATTAAGTGTGGTATAAATGAAAACACCATTATCATCCCAGGCCCCACTCTTTACACGAATTGTCTCATGAAGAGTACACTGATGCACAAGTTTCTTGCTAGCAATGATGATGGCGTGTTTGCTGAGCAATGCAACAGTTTCCATGTCATTAGACCAAACAACATATTTGACAAAAGGTGTTTGGAGATCTCCAAGAACAATCCTTTGCTGAAGATCAAATATAACCACTCTATCCTCAGCCCTGCAAAGTAAGTTACCTGTTCCAGCATAAAATATTGCATCAGTAGCCATGGGGAGACCACTCTTTTTAACAACCTCATTCTTTAGGTTCCTGACCAAGACCTGATTGCTGCTTTTCTCAAGAACAGCAAACCTATTCCGGGCGACAAAGACGGCGGAGGCTCCAGCACCTCTCTTTGCCTCCTGAAAAGTATCACCCCTACTAATGCTGTCTTTAGGTATTACATACAACTCATATGAGCCTCCATCAACATCTGAGCAAACAAGAACAGCATTTTCAGTAGGACTATATGAGAGAGTTCTAGGGCTTTGATTCAAGCTGGTCATACCAGGACGTCGAATGGGAATCATTTGTGTGTCTTTTTTAGTTGAAAACTCAAAAAATCGCAAGAAGCGATCTTTTGTATAAAAAAGAGAATCACCACTGACCGTAAAGGCAGGCCTTTCTCTCTCTAACTTAAAAACAATCATGCCACTATCATGGCCTGCAGCCAGAAGATTCATCTCAGGGTGAGATGCAAGTATCCAAAACCGGTCATGCTCCCTACGGAAAGTTTGAAGTCCAGTCCGCTTAGTTACATCCCACACACGAATGCTTTTATCCTCTGAATTAGATACAATTATATCCTGTTTGGCATGGAACATAACACATGACACATTATTCATGTGCCCTCTCAATGTGTCCACTTCCCAAGCCTTTGTATCTGAAAGCAAAGCAAGAATAACTTATTCTAAATTTATGCCAATCACAATTGACCAGTGCATAGAAAAATGAGTGTCTCAGGAGCTATTAAGTGCTGGATAATAGGAAAAAAAGGAACTTCAACTCAAAAAACAATATAATAACAAACTACAATATCAGAATTAAAAGTCACTCAAATCACTAACCATTCATGCGCCACAATTTTACTTGGCGATCATCAGCTCCTGAAACAATCAAAGGAAGGGTAGGATGGAAAGCAGCCCAGTTGACTCCTCGATCATGGCCTTCCAAGACATACTTAACAACTGCATCCACACCACCAAAAAGATCTGTGTTCATCTGACTCAATCGCAGAATGTCATCAGCAGGGGATACAGTCTTCCTTTTCAGTGACCCAATATCCCATACACGAACAGTTTGATCTAGAGATGCTGACACAACAAGATCTTCTTTAGGGTGGAATGAGGCACACATAACATAATGATTGTGACCTGTCAACACAGAAATGCAAGTCCGAGACTGCCAGTTCCAAATGCGAATGGTCTGGTCATCACTGGCACTAACAATCCATGGGTTTTCATGATGAAATTGGACACTACGAATGTAATCAAGATGCCCAAGAAGAGTGAACAGACATCTATGCAACTTGTAATTCCAAACCTTAATTTTGTAATCATCTCCTGCAAACCACCAAGCCATATGATAAATGAGTATTATACAAGAGAAAATAACTAGCATGCATATAAATTCAGAACTACTTGGTGCAAAAAAGTAAAGCCAATAGGAAACTATCAGCAAACTTATATTTTGGTAACCATCATTTCACACGTGACGAGTAATACTGGACATAAAGGGCAGAAGAGAGGAAGTATTAAATTCAGTCATATGCTGAAATTTCTTCGAAGATGCCACAGCTATTTCAAAAGGTTGGTCATCTAAAATACAAATTTAATTTTATTAGTCTAAAATATCACTAGTTAAGTCAATAATCAGTCATTCCCGATAATAATGAATTGGAAAACACCCTACCTTGATCCAGATGACATGTCAATCTGAAAGCAACTTCTATCCATTCAAATCCATACCTTCAACAACTGTGTAATGTATGCAAACCCATGTACTCAATTTACTCTTATGCATGCATCCATATCTAGACCCATAAACCTGTACTTAGACAAGTTTATACCTCCACCACTAAGAATGTTATTGCTAAAGTATAAGACCATCATGATATTTTTATTTTCAGTGAATCCCAATGCAAAGTGCAAGGAAGTAAATCTGAAAGCAAGAAACAATCATCTCTTTTACGTGAATCTGAATTCCACCTTTCCATCAAAAAGCTAAAAGTTCTCAATCTGTCATATCTGCCTCAATAAATCATCTTGGAGTAACTCCACAATATAGAAGAATATAAGCAAATACCAATATTTTAAAAACTGGACCGAAAATTAAACTAATAAGATAAAAGTTTAAGGTTTAAAAGGTTTCAACTGATATTCGAGCATCATAAAATGGCCAAAGATTAAATAAAATTTTAAATTTTAAAATATAATTGAAAAGGGTTATCTTGTTTATGAAAAATTTTGAAGTTTAATTGAAAAAGAAATTGTTAAATAAAAATTAATTGATTTATTTTGATCTATAAAATTTATTAATTTATGAAAATTAACTGATTAATTAATAAATTGATCAGTTTTTAACAACAAGAGCTATTAAAATAAATCAAATTAAAAAGTTAGATGGCTCAAGATTATTACGGTTGAACTGGCTGAATCGATTAAGTTTTTAATCATTGGCAAATATACAGAGAAACTGAACTAGGTACACATTCCCTAGATATAACCAGTATATAATTTCGGAGACAACCAAAATTCAATTCTCTGTATTCTCCATACCCGTAAGAGTCAGGCAATAAACCTACCAAGCATTTTAAAATGCACAAAAGAGTGATTTAATTGGAAGCAGTACATATAAGATAACCAACTTCCAGCATACCATAAAATTTACGGTCATCTAAACAAGAACGAACACAAACAAGCACAATTGAAACGACAATTCAGAACAGAAACGCAAGCAAAACTCGCAATTACCTCCAGATACAAAAAGAGGTTGAGATTTGTGAAAATGAACGCCGCGAACAGGACCATCGTGTTCGTCGAACCTATCAATCAAAGTCCCCATGCGATAGTCCCATAGCTGGATCACACCACTGTGAAGACTCGCGAGGATCCACGGTCTTTTGCTATGAAAACTCAGTCCTTTCACTCTATTACTCTTGGTCTCGAACTTCGTCAACATCTTCTATTATCCAAACACTAAACACACACAAACAAACAAACAAAACAACGAATACAATAAAAAAGAATACAAAATCACATGTCAAAACCTGAACATTCGCTTAAACGAAACGCTTAATCGAAAAGAAAACAGATCTAAGAGAAACGGCTAATACATAAATGAGAAACAAAAGGAGAAAAGACATGGAATTTACCTTAGATCTGATCCGTAAAGCGCAAATCAGTATATAAGAGATCCTGTATATGAATAGGTTTGCATAGACATAGAGAGAGAAACTGAATGCAAGGGTGTTTAAGAGAGACTGAGTGACATACTAGAGAGAGAGAGTATAGTTTCAATTTCTCATTTTAGATCCAAGGCTGTACGACAAGTTAAGAAGAGGACATAAAGGAGATTTTACAATTTTTACAAGGATAAAAGAGTGATTTAAATATAGGTATATTTTCTGTACAAATGAAGTTCACTTTGTACTTCGCGGGTGGCGGTTACGAGGATTAAAATTTTATAATAATTTTTTATCTAGTAAATGGGTGATAAATAACAAATATGTTAATTTTGCTGATGTTTGAAATTATAAATATTTATCTTCAATTTACAACACAAATTTATGATTTTTTTTCATTTTATTATTATTCTCTACCATCAATTATTATTTTTATGTTATTTGCAAAAGAAACATGCAAATATGATTTCAAACACCTATTTTCATGTCATTTGCGGTATTAAGTAACTATTTCTCACTGTGATTCGAGTAAAGTGCATTGCCAAATTTGTACACATTTACATTTAGGGTGAAAGTTGGCTTAGCAAAGAGAGAAAAAGGGTTTGAAAAGAAGAACAAGGAAGAAAATCTAGTGTCCTTATTCCAACATTGCATTATATTTTAGAGCTTGTCCATTTGGTGTATAATTTGTTTTGATAATTGTGCTTATATCTATTTAATATATATTGGTATCTATTGTATTGTCTAGTAGAATATTTTATATAATACAATGATATTTGTTTAATAATATTGTGGCATTTGTGGTATAATATAACAAAGAGTAATCAATATAAGTAATAAAATAGAGGAGGAGAATAATTTATGGATGCCTCGACCTTACGTAGTGAGGCAGAGGACATTGAGATAGAAATGGTACTTTAAGTGAGAATGAAGTTTGAAAGTTCGAAAGCAACTTTTAATTTGTATCAAAAGTGTACAATATGCCACAAATTTTTTGTTGTTGTTATATGGAAAGGAAAGAAACATGAGAATAAAAACTTCAATAAAAAAATATTAATATAGTATAAAGGTCAATTGCTTAAATAATGAGGGTTGAATACAATTAAATACAGAAGTAGTAGATGAATTGGGTGCAATGCTTTAGTATTTAGAACATAATTAAGTTTGAAGATATGAACAACCATAAACTAATCCCAAGTGATGTAAGGTTTATGAGGCAACATCAGATTATAGATAGTCAAGTTAGATATAGATTGAACATGAATGATGATTGTAGAATTAGGTTGTACACAAATATATGATTTATTCTTACAACTTCAGTGGGTATAAGAACATAACATATTTACGCAAGAACTATCTTAATCGTATAGGCAAATTGAGAAGAGTGAGATTAGAAAAAGGGGATGTGGAAGTGGTTTATAAGGTGCATATTAGAATAAAGAAAAAGGATAGTCAATTCTTTTACATAATTGATTATTATGAAGAAGAAAGGTTAAGGAATAATTTATAGGTCGATGTAGGGAGTTAAGTACCATATGTTAAATTTAGTGATATGGTAACTTTTGATACTATTTATCTCATTAACAAAATCAAATTTAGTTTATACAATACGACAATATAAACTTTCACAGGTAATCTATATTGCTTATTTGTACACTTTTAGTGTTGGACCCCGATCTTTTGATAGAAATTAGAATTATTAAAATGAAATTCAATGAGTGTGTTTGTATAGGTATTGTGTTGTAGATGTTATTGTATTTAAAGGAGATTGATGAGAAATGAAGTGATTGATTTTGATGAATTTGAAAATTTAGTACAGTTGTATGAGTTATGAAAGTCAAAATGAATTAGTTGATTGAAATGGAAGTTGAAAATCAAGAAATAGAAAGTGAAAGTGTAAAATTTTGAAGAAATTAGAAAGTTTGACTTTTTGGAGTAAAGAGTTGACTTTTGATTTAGGCAGATTTTGAGAAAATAATCTACATGAAATTTGTAGCTTATGTTGAGAGCTTTTCGTAGCCATAAAGTATGCTATTTTTCGATATCGGGATTGAAAGTTATGATCTTTGAAAGTTAAGTGTATTTTGCCTTGATTTTGGAAAATGCTCTAAGTGTAGGATTGTATATGTTGTGTTTTGAGGTGATTTCCGTACTGATGTAGTTTGAATTGGAGTAAATCGTTACGTGAAAGTTATAGAGAATTTGAATAGCTTTAAAATGATGTATAATATGCGATTCTTGGTTGTGGAGGTTGAAAGATATGATAATGTGAAATTTGGATATTGCTTAGGTGATGGCTATCAAGGCAGAAACTTCGATTGAAAAATTAACTTAGCTAGAGGTTGAATTTGCTTTGGAGTTCTTCATGAACATTGTAGAGCTTGTTTTTATCTTTCCATTGATATAAGGCACAAAAATATTGGACAAGGGAGTAGAAAGTTATGATTGTTAGAAGTTCTGATGTTGTTTAGTGTGAAGCTGATTGATCCGTCAGTTTGTGTGGAGTTTTTGACTTATTTAGAGGTCGATCTGATTTTTAAGGCCTTAATGGAAGTTGTAGAGGGTTCTTTTACTTTTCTATAGACACTGAGTTTGTCAAATTTGGAGTTCTGGATCAAAAGTTATTATGTTTGCAAGTTTTGGTACTGTTGAGAAATTATCGATCAGTCATCTTTGTGTAAACTTTTGATCCCTTTAGTGTCTGAGCTTTCCTTTGAGTCCTTCTTGAAAATGGTAGAGCTATCTCTTAGCTTTCCAACGAAATAAATCGTGTCTAATTTGGAGCTCGGAGTCAAAAGATATGAATGTTTGAAGTTTGGAGGTCGGATCGCATGGTTGATCACCCACCCGCGCGCGCCCGCGCGAGTGACCGATCTGGTGCGGAAGACCGACCTGGTGCGAGCGACCGACCTAGTGCGGGCGACCGACCTGGTGCGGGAGACCGACTTGGTGCGGGCGACCGACCTGCTGTGCGACCTTTGCGATCGATTTTTAGCCGACCGACCTCTCTTCCTTGTTTTGGCCATAACTTCTTCGTCCGACATCCGATCGACCTGATTTTTAAAGCGTTGGATTCCTAAGACATTTTTATATCTTTCCATACTAGATAGGTAGGTTTTGGAATTAAATGGAGAAAGATAGCTCGGATTATAGTGAGCTGATCGGTTGTAAAAGTTTGAATAGTGTTCGGTATTTTTGAGATATCTCGAGCCATAGAGTTCAGATTGATTTGATTCTTGTTGAAAATTAAACTAGATAGATGGGGCTACAAATGTTATGAAGGAGCCGATTGACAATGTAGCCTCCAATACTTTCAAATATGGGTTGGAAGTTAGGTATAGAGTTCATTCTCAGCTTTGTAATGGTATGAGTACTGTTCAGTGTTTTGGATATATCTCGATCGATAGAGCTCCGATCGATCTGATTCTTTTTGAAAATTAAAATAGAGACATGAGGCTACAAATTTTATGAAGGAGCCGAGCTATGATGTGGCCTCTAAGACTTCCAAATATAGGTCACAAGTTCAGTGTAGTGTTCAGTCCCGGTGTTGTAGTGGCTGAATAGTGTTCAGTATTTTAGATATATCTCGATCGATAGAGCTCTGATCGATCTGATTCTTTTTGGAAATTAAAATAGAGACATGAGACTACAAATGTTATGAAGGAGCCGAGCTATGATGTGGCCTCTAAGACTTCCAAATACAGGTCGGAAGTTCAGTGTAGTGTTCAGTCTCAGTTCTATAATAGCTGAACAATGTTCAGTATTTTGGATATATCTCGATAGCTAGAGCTCGGATTGAGCTGATTCTTTTAGAGAATTAAACTAGAGAGATGAGGCTACAAAATTTATGAAGGAGCCGATCGACAATGGAGTCTCTAAGACTTCCAAATATAGGTCGGAAGTTAGATGTAGTGTTTAATCTCGGTGTTGTAATGGCTGAACAATGTTCAGTATTTTGGAGATATATTGATCGTTAGAGCTCGGATTGAGCTGTTTCTTTTTGAGAATTAAAATAGAGACATGGGGCTACAAATGTTATGAAGGAGCCGATCGACAATGTAGCCTCTAAGACTTCCAAATATGGGTCGGAAGTTAGGTGTAGTGTTCAGCCTCAGGTCTGAAGAACAAACTTCAGTATTTTGGAGATATCTTGAGCTATAGAGCTCCGATCGATCCGATTCTTGAAATGATGGATTCTTAAGACATAGAGGAACATTTCTTTAGAAGAAAGTTTTATCAAATGACTTCATTTACCTGATCGAAATAATCAGACAAGATGTCAGTTTTAAAGACCAATGAAGGGGCAATTTTGGAAGTTTACTTAAAGGGTTAAGTTTATAGGCTTAAATGGAGGGGCTTATGAGTAATTCCTTATTCATTAATTGACCTGGCACTATAAAAGCAAGGGGGCTGTAGTTGTTTGGAGGAGAATCACGATTATTGCCCAAAAGACTTAAAAGAAATAAGAGGAGAGAAGAGAGAAAGCTTGTTTGGTGGAGAAGAACCAAAGAAGAAGAAGAGAGCTTCAAAGGTTCAGTTTTCTCCAAGTTTCTTGAGGGGTTTTTGGTGCTTTTCAAAGGGAAAGGTGAAGAAGAAGATGAAAGCTTCTTATGGAGCCCAAAAATCTGAAAATGGTGTGAGAGAAGGTAAGATGCGAAATTTTGAGATCTGTGAATTTTGATGGATTTCTGGTTTAAAAATATGGAAAATGGTATGGGTTTATGGAGTATGAAGTTAATTTTGTTGATTGCTTAATATTATGCGTTTAGTTTTGGATGAAAATTAATTAGGGTTTATGCCCAATTTTGTAAATTGGGAATTTTGGAAATTTGTGATTTAGATGGCTTGGTTACATGTGGAATTAGTGTGTTGTAAGTTCAATTTGAGGATTATGTTATTTATGAGATTGAATTTGTAAGAAATTGATGTAGGGAATTTTTCTATTGGAAGGAAGAAAGACGCAATGGTCAAATTAAAGATAAGGACAAGCTTCTAGGCAGGAAATCGAGGTGGGTAACCGTTTATAATAGAATTTATAAGCCACTACTGCTTTCTTTAAACAAAAAGATTTTCTGATTTCAATTGCATCATAATTATTGCATCATTGTATGAATGATTTGAAAAATCATTATTGATTCAATACATGAACTTTTGATGAATTGCAAAATACATTGTGTTATGCCTTGAAAGATTTCATGGCATTTTGTGTATTCGAAAAAGAGCATTCGATAAATTGATTTAAGCATGATTATGTGATTGTGATTGGGCAAGAGAGAACCTATTTTGTTAAGTCACGTGCACGTTGACCCCCTTAGCCTTCTCCCGGCCGCCTGCTTGAGGCTTACGAGATCCGAAAAATGGACTCGTCGTGTTTACTGTAAACTTCGGTTTCTGTCGTGTTTATGGAACTCTCAAGCCACTTGTGTGCATCTCATATGTGATTTGCCATTACATTTATGAATTGTCAAGTTGATGCATTCATGTTTTGCAACCTATGGGTTTATGACTGAAAGCCTAAAAATCATACGTTTTGCAATTGTGATTTGACTACAGCAAGAGCGGAACTTTTAGAAAATGTGCTTTACGGATTTCAAAGAAATGTTTTCTAAGACCAGAAAAAAAGAATTTCAAGGATTTTGCTTATTTATTTGTTATAAATTGTTACCCACGAGCTATAAACTCACCCCCTTCATTCCCATCCACAGGTGATGAGAAGAAGATCGGGTGAAAGAAAATGAAGATTTCTATTTGCACGTGTTTATATTGTATTGCTGTTAAGTAAGATAGTGTTAAGAAATTCAAAATTTGTTGTGTATTGCGTACTTTGGATTTTGGTGTTGATATTGTATATGGCCTGAATTGTCACGAGTGTATGAAGAGTAGTCATTCCAGGACATATGTGATTTATGAAATTGTGTATATAGTGAGTATAAGGTGTATGGACTTCTGGAATTATGTATTGATTTAAGTTATGTTTGGGATGTGTGTATGAGTATGAATGTGATAATGTATTTTGGATTGAGTTTGGTTATGAAAGAAATGAAAAGGAAAGGAATAAGAAAGAAAGAAAAGAAAAGAAAAATTTATACCGGATTTAGAATGTCTTAAGGTTTCCAACGCGATAGTGATTTCTAAGATTTTGTTCGCGGATGTCGGTACTTGTGTTTCAGTTCGAATGCTTCAATTCGATTTGATTTGATCTGATGTTTACTTCGTTTCGATTTGCTTCCGCTTTGTGCTATTCGATTTCGCCTTCGGATTCTATTTATCCGATTTGACAATTGATTCGTATATGATTTTACTGTCGCCTTGTGTTCCTTTCGATCGATTTCGATTTTGCTTTCGTTTTCTGTTTCTCCGGTTGGGATCCGGATTTCCGGATCGAGTCCCAACATTTAGGAAGTGAGATTGCCTATAGTTTTTATTGACTGTAACACCATTAAGGTGATATTCCTTATTATAAGGCAAAGACCATGCATGTGGCACATACTAAAGAAGTTACTTAAGAAATTTAAAGCTCATAAAAGATATATTTATCATTCAGATATGTTACTATCACTTAACTAAAATGACTTAGGAGCAAGTGCTACAAATAAATGTGTTTAAGCTAAAAACAAGACAAGAATCAAAGGAAAATGTTCAAAAGACCTATGACAATGAGAAGAACCTCTTTATAAAAGATCCTTTACTCCTATCTTATTTCACTAAAGTTTCTCATTGAGAGCCAAGTCTTCAGTAAGCTTTAACAGAGTTATATCATTCCCGATCACCTTTCTCATTTCTTCTTAGGTCTTTCTCTTTTGCTCTTACAGTTCCTAAGTACAATCTTCTCATTAGGACATCATGATTTCTCCTCTTAACATGTTCGAATCACTTAAGTATTATCTCTCTTAATTTATCATCAATGTTAGTCATCCTCAATTTGTTTTTTATCACTATATTCCTAACTTTATCTCTTCTTTTAAGATTACACATCTAACGGAGTATTCTCATATTTCTCACTATTAACTTGTGACTATGCATCTATTTGATAGGTCAATACTTTGCCACCTAAAGCATGGTTGACCTAATTATTAAACGGTAGAATTTAACTTATAACTTGAGTGATATCTTCTTGTCATCTAAAATTCTTGACATACCTTTTCGTTTAAGCCACCCTAATTTGATATGATAAACTATGTCGTCATCTATCTCACCATTACTTTGGATGATGGATCCAACATACTTAAAACAATCTTTCTGCGGTATAACATGTAAACCCTTTTACTCTAGTATATCTCACCAAAGTTCCAATTTGACATTGACACCCTCCTTTATCTCATCCGTTAAAATAATTTCATCAATAAACAACATACACCAAGGTACATCTCCTTGAATATTTTTGATGAGCTCATCTATCATTACTGTAAACAGAAAGGAGCGTAACGAGGATACTTGGTATATCCTAATATTGATAGAGAAATACTCTAAATCTCTTATGTGGTCCTGACTCTAGTTCTAATACCTTTATACATATTTTTAATAACTCGTATATAGGTCAAAAAATCCTTTAACTTATAAACACTTCCTGATGACTTTCCTAGGTACTAGGTCATAAGCCTTCTCTAAGTTAATGTAAATCATGTGTAGGTCCCACTATCTTTTCAGATAATATCCTATTAATCGTTTAAGGAGATGTATAACTTCTATCGTAGACCTTTCTGGCATAAAACCAAATTAGTTCTTTGAAATAGGTACATCCTTTCTTATACTCTTCTCATTTACACTCTCCTATAACTTCATAGTATGGCTGAGTAATTTTATGCCTCTATAGTGTTATAGTTTTAGATGTCTTTTTTGTTTTTGTATAAAGGAATTGTGAGTACTAAGTCTCTACTCATCATCATTTTGGGAGACTTGAGAATCACATTAAAAACTTAGCTAACCAACTAACACTTTTTTCTTCTAGGCTCTTCCACATCTCTATGAGTAACTCATCAAGTCCTACTATCCTTCCACTCTTCATCTCCATTAAAACTCCTTTAATTTTTCATCTTATGATATATCGGTAGCAAGTAAAGTTACAATATTTATCAGACATGCTTAGATCATCCAAGGAGATATTGTCATCTCCACCTTTATTAGAAAAGGCTATAGAAGTATCTTTACAAGATTGTAAATTGTTTGTTAAGCCCACTCCTAAAGGTAAGTGCTTGAGTAATAGACAATGTCTATAGATGCCATAAGAAGAGGAAGAGATGCATTAAGTTATGTATAAATAAACACACTGGAAAGTGGTAGAAACAATATTTAGGTACACTAAGACCTTAAGTATCATTGCAAAACCACATACATAGATACGAAATATAATTTTGTCAAAGTCATAGTAGTTTAAGGATAAGCAAATATGGATTCTTACGAGATAATTGATTGCAAATCGTATGAATAAATCAATTCCTAAAGATGTGTTCTTAATGCTTATTAATTCATTAAGATTATACAAGAATTGAAGTTTAGTTTTATTTTTATGTAAGTATTCACAACACTTATTATCAATGGTGATGTTTTGTTTTCATTAATTATTTGATGTATCATATATTAAATTGAGTATTAAATGTTAAAAATTATAATAAATTTTAAACAAAATTCAATTCCTAATAATATGGTATTACTTGATTTTGAGTTGAGTCTTTGATGAATGTTTGAGTGGATACTAAATGTTCAATTTTAAATAAAAGAAGTATGTCAAATAGATAAAAGATATCTTCTCATGTAGGTAATTACCTCCATTACTTTGAAGAAATAAAGACCAAGTAAGTTTTATGTGGTTTATTTAAGCGATAAATGTGAGCTTAAGCCTTAATACACTAATATCAATATAAAGTATATTAAAAGGTAAAAGTGTTATTAGTAATAGTATACCTAAGAAAATGATATATCCACCCAATCTGAATTACCATGCCAAATATGAGTTTTGAAAAGTGAATTTACTAGGTAAGCAAGTGGACTCAAGTTAGGAATTATTTAGATCATTTGGTAAATTTCAATCACCGACAACTAATAACAACCTGCAATGCTACCGCTAATGTGTAGTGGCAATCATTATAACAAATGTTCTATTATTTTCGATGATGCATGACAATTCTATAAATAAATGTGTTTTAATGGGATTTTATAACAATTTTGTATTTTTGTTAATTAATTTAATTATTAAAGTCTATTAAAACACTATATAAATATATATAATTGGGCTTAACTTATTTTAATTAAGCTATTTATATTAATGGGTTGAACTAAAATTTTAAACTTTAATTTGTGTAGCAGTTTAATTAATATGATTTAATAAATGATTATCTGGGCTACTTTAAATTGCGCTATTTGGGCCCAACCTATATGGGATCAATTAACCTAATATAAGTAAGTTGCTTGGGCCTAATTGATATGAGTTAAACGAGCCTAGGATTAATAGGACATATGTTTAACCTATATGAAAGGAATCTACAAGCTTATTTGGGCCAATAAAAAATTATTCTTGTTTAAGGTCTACCCATGTTCATCTTAAAATGGTGAAGTATTTAGGGGATTTAAACTTATGACCTCTTAACGTGAAAGTCTTAAGTTTTTTTAGACCTAGATTTTCTTTAATAGAATTCATCCCAGTTCTTTTAAACACTAATAATTAATATGTAGTCCTCGTAAATTTCATATTTCTATATTTGAATAATATATTTATTTATATACTATGTTATTAAATAATTTAGTTTATTTGACTATATTATTTGATGTCACTCTTCTTCAAAAATATATTTATTGTACTAATTTTTATAACAAATAATTAGTTTGTTTGATGGCTATACTACTATTACTACTACTACATACATACATACATACATATATACATACATACATACATTCGTGTAATATTTGTAAACAAATATGTCTAAATAAAAGGGTTAATTATTAATCAATTATTATTAAGGATGGCAATGAGTAGAGCCCTAATTGTACCTTGTTTTTAATGTCCAAGCTTAGCTTAAACAAGCTTAGCCCAAAATTAAAATGACATTGTTATGGTTAATAAGTTGAAGAACATATAGACTCGACTTATGTAGCCCCTCGAAGCTTTAGCTTATTTCAAAGTCTAATCAATTTGATCCTGACTTGATGACTTTAGGTCAGGCTAAACCTATTTTACCAACCTTATTTTTATAGGCAATTGAAAATTTAATTAACGTTTCTATTTACAAAGTTACCTCAAATTGATTAGATAGTAAGATAATATTGTAATATATGTGTCATTATGGAAAATATATATTTTAAGAAAAAACTATTGTTGTTAAGAATATTTTCATAGATCTTAATAAATAATTGAATGGTAGTAATTATGATATTTGGAATATGAAAATCCAATATACATTGAAAGATTAAGAGACTCTTAAACACTTAATGAAGTCATAAAAGTTCCTTAGGAGAACATTATAGTCCAACAAAGAAAAAATTGTCAGGCATATGACTTGTTGAAAAAGAAGAACTACTAGGCTCGTATTATATTACTGAGTAGCATGGATGATCACGTTATATGAGAATTTAGGAGGTATGACCATGTCGTGGATATTTGGGCTGCATTGGTAGCTCTTTAGAGACCAAATTGAGGTCATTCACCGTTAAGTTTGACATATACAAAGTAAAAGAAAAAAAAGAGGTCAACTTATTCAAGAAAGAGGCATTTAAGGTTAATGTCAAACATGGTTAGTGAACCGAGGGATGTCTGTCATATCTTGACATATGAGCAACAACTGTAAGATATCATACAATTTTTTGGCTTAAAGTTAGGAGCCTATTAAAATGCACCTTACCCATATTGAGAACATCAAAACAATTAAGAATGTTATAAGGCATCTATTATTGGAAGAAGAATGTCTTGGTGCTTCTAAGCCACTTTTTTTTATATATATGGATAAGTCAAGTTCATAAGAACTCGAAAGGAAAAAGAGGAAAAACTATGGTGAGTCTAAATAGGCAAAAGGAAATAAATGATTCCACATTTGGTATGATACTAAAAGGGTAAAGCTAATTAAAATAAGAAAGAAAAAGTTCATTGATATACACTGAATAGAGCAATGGATGTTAAACCAGAAAATGAGGCAAGTAAAATGTCGAGCGAAATGACGTTCTTATTTCATTTTCTTGAAAATTCCAAATACAAATTGAAAGGAAATCAGTATTCTCAAGAAGGGGAGCTGAGGAAGAGAGAAGTAGTACAGCAGTAGGAGGAAGAAGACTTAGAATAATCTCTTACCTCACTCCTATGCTCTCCTCTGCTTATAACAGAATTACATAACAAATTACACAACAAAATCAACATATCTCGCAGGTGGTTGTCTGGCACGTGTGGAGCGTTGGTGTGGCTCAGCTGCTATAGAGTGTTCCCTGTTGTAAGTAGAAGTCGAAGGTGGGCCTGGGTCCATGACATTACCCCCACCATCGAAGGAAACCTTGTCCTCAAGGTTAGAGGTGTCGACAGGGGGATCAAGCAGTGGCAATGGAATGGTCTGTGTCGTGGGATCACCCATACACTTTTTCAGGACGGAGACATGAAACACGGGATGAAGGCGAGAAGATGCTGGCAGGTCCAACTTATAGGCGACATTCCCAATTTTCTTAAGTACGCAAAAGGGGCCGAAATACGGTTGTCCCAGCTTCTGATTTCGGTGTAGAAGAAGCGAAACCTGGCGATAGGGCTGTAGTTTAACAAAAACCCAATCACCAACCTGAAACGAGACATCACGCCGATGTTTGTCAGCCTGGTTCTTCATCCGGACTTGAGCCTTGAGCAGATTAGCCTTGAGTTGTTGCAGGAGGAGGTCGCGGCTGGCCAGTTCAGTATCAAGGTGAGACAGTTTAGCAGTACCTGGTACGTAACGGATAAGAGTCGGTGGATCGCGACCGTACAAGGCTTGAAAGGGAGTCATGCCAGCAGAAACGTGATGGGCGGTGTTGTACCAATATTCGGCCCAAGGAAGCAACCTAACCCAAGTGTGTGGAGAGTCCGATTCGTAACAGCGCAAATACATTTCGAGGACCTTATTGACAACCTCGCTCTGGCCATCGGTCTCCGAATGGTAAGCCAAGCTAAGAGCACGAGTAGTGCCCTGCAGACGGTTCAGCTCCTCCCAAAAAGAGCTAAGAAATAATGGATCACGATCGCTAATTATCTTAGAGGGAATGCCATGAAGTTTAACAACACCATGCAAGAACACATCCGCAAGTTTCACAGCAGTAAAATGACTGGGTAAAGCGAAGAAGTGGCCATACTTGGATAAGCGATCAACAACAACCAGAATAATGGTCTTACCGAAGGAGGGAGGCAGCCCAGTGATGAAGTCCATTGTAATTTCCTCAAAGACTTGAGTGGGTAATGGAATAGGTTGTAACAGCCCGGCGGGGGACAACTGAGAGGACTTCATTGTTTGGCAAACCAAACATTCGCGTACGAAACGTTGTATATCCTTGCGCATCGAGACCCAATAGAAATTGGCAGCAACATGGTGATATGTATGGGTCATGCCCACATGGCCTCCAATAACAGAACTATGAAGCTCCGTAAGAATAGAGTGACGAAGTTGGCACAGTTGGGAACTACTAACCGATGTCGATAAAAAAGAAGGCCATCATGGATTGTAAAGGATTGGAAAGCAGGATCTTGTTCAAGTACCTTAGTGTGAATCTTCAGTAGTTCTGGATCAGAAGAATTCAACCTGCGAAATTCAGCGATGCGCTCAAACTGAGGAACGGAAAAGGCTAAAAAGCAATCTGTCGGGACCCGAGAAAGTGCATCAGCGACAGTGTTGTGCTTGCCGGGACGATACAAAACCTCAAAATCATACCCAATCAGTTTATATAGCCAATGTTACTGTTCCGGAGTTTGTATAGTCTGTGCGGTGAGATTTTTTAGGGCCCGTTGGTCAGTGATAATCGAGAAACGTCGACCCAAAAGATATTGTCGCCACTTACCTACTGCCTGAGTAATGGCGAACATTTCTCGGTGATAAGCGGGGGCAGCCTGCATACGAGGAGATAATTTCTGACTATAATAGGCTATCGGTTTACCCCTTTGAGTCAGAACGGCACCGATGCCTGTGCCAGATGCGTCGGTCTCAACGACGAAGGCACTGGAAAAATCGGGTAACGTTAGCACCGGAGCGTTGCTAAGGGCAGTCTTCAACTGGTCAAAGACTAACTGTTCAGCCGTACCCCAAACAAAACTGTCTTTCTTGAGAAGATCCGAAAGGGGTGAAGCTAGATGTGCAAAGCCCTTGATAAACCGTCGATAATAGCCAGCGAGGCCCAAGAACCCATGGAGACCTTTGACTGAAGAAGGGGGCGGCCATGATTGAATTGCCGCAATCTTTGCCTGATCAACCCGCAAGCCATCCTTAGCAATAACATGGCCCAAGTAAGCGAGCTGCTCCTGCCCAAATACACATTTGCTACGCTTAGCGACCAATTGATTGGCGCGCAGGACCTCAAAAACAGTCACAAGGTGAGTCTTATGCTCCTCCATAGATCGGTTGTAGACCAGTATATCGTCAAAGAAAATTAGCACAAATTGCCGCAAGTATGGTTTAAAGATGTTGGTCATGGTGGCCTGAAATGTTGATGGTGTGTTGGTAAGACCGAACGGCATGACGAGGAACTCATAATGACCGTCGTGTGTACGAAATGTCGTCTTGAAGACATCGTCCGATCGGACTAGGATTTGGTGGAATCCGGCAAGGAGGTCCAATTTGAGAACACTTGTGCCCCAAATAATTCATCAAACAGTTCATCAGCCGTCAGAATCAGGAAGCGATCGCGAATTGTGATAGAGTTAAGGGCCCGGTAGTCCACACAAAATCGCCACGAGCCATCTTTTTTTTTAACCAAGAGGACCGGAGAGGAGTAAGGGCTGGTGCTATGGCGAATAAGGCCCTCACGCAACATGGCCGAGACCTGCCTCTCTATTTCTTGCTTCTGAAAATGAGGGTACCGGTAGGGACGCACGTTCACTGGTTTTGCCTCGGCAGGAGTATGAATGGCGTGATCTGTGGGACGTGGAGGAGGGAGCTGCGAGACAGGTTGAAAGACATCCGAGAACTGCTCAAGTAAGGAATTAAGTGTAGAGACAGAAGCAGATGTAGCAAGCTCAGGTGGAAGGTGGAGCTGAAGACTGAAATAGGCGGCCACCGAACCCACATCGATGCAACGCCGCAAAGAATTCAACTGGATCTCAGTTGGACTGGTAGCCGGAATCCCATGCCAGCACACATATTTGCCCTCAGTAGTGAAGCGGAAGGAGCAGGCGGCATAATCAATAACAATCGGCCCCAAAGTAGCCAACCAAGCCACCCCCAAAACAATGTCAGACCCATATAATGGCAATACATAGAAATCAGTTGAAATCCGTGTTCCCTGAACAATCAAAGGAACATCACATATCTTACCCTCACAATGGAGAGCATCGCCGCTGCCGACCAAGACCGGGAAGGTAGCAGTGGAGTCCACCGGAAAACCCAGATATTTAGCTACCCGTTTTTGAATGAAATTGTGGGTACTACCACCATCCAGAAGAATCTGAACCGGATGACCCAAAATATGACCCAAAAAGCGGAGAGTGGCTGGCGATTGACAACCGGAGAGGGCATTGTAGGAGATCATTGTGTGGGATGAGGAGACGGAGGGTGGGAGACAATCGGCATCGTGATATTCTGACGATGTGGGCGACTCCGGCGACGGCAGGGTAGGTGACGCAGGTGGCTGTGGTGGTAGCTCATAATCAGCCAAGGAACCATCGTCATCAAGGAGGAAGAGCTGAGGTCGGACGCACTTGTGTCCTCTAACAAATTTTTCATCACAATAAAAACAGAGCCCAAGTTCCCTTCTCCTTTGGGCTTCAGCCTGAGTTAAACTCCTGGCAGTGGGCTTTGGAGCTTCAGCCGCAGCCATGGGCCGTACAGGAGCGGTGAGAGGGGTTGGAAGTAACCCCGGGCTAAAGCCCCTTCGTTCCGTGAAGCCCGATCCTTTAATCAGCATTTTGCGAGTCTCGGCGAGTTTAGCCTCCTGTAAACAAGCCAAACTAATAGCATGATTAAGAGAAGTAGGTCGAAAGGATAATACCTCGGCCTTAATGTCCGAACGTAGCCCAGAAACGAAACAATCAATAAAAATGAACCCGACAAGCCCACAGTCTGGTTTGCCAAGTTTTCGAAGCGACATTGATACTCTTCAACAGTCGTCGTTTGATGTAACTTGGCCAAGAGCCCTTGAGGGGGTTCGAGATCGGTTTGTTTAAAGCGGTCGATCATGGAACGGGTGAAGTTGGCCCAACAAGACAGTTGTCGATTGCATTTCATCCACTGATACCATCGGCGGGCTTTGCCGTCAAAATGGAAGGCTGCCATGGTGATACGCACCGTATCTTCGGTTTTGTAAAACTCGAAGAACTCCTCGGCGTTAAATATCCATGATTAAGGTCGGTGTCGTCGAACCGTGATAAGTCGACTCGGGCAGGTTGTGGTTTAAAGGGAAACTCCTTACCGTCAGATTCAGACCGTACCCGATGATGGTGGCCACCTGTCCGTGAGGATTCGGGATGATCGGTGGTGAAAGCAGAGTCGCTACTGTTAGCTGGTCCCTGTGGCGTAAATTTCTCCTTCAAAAGCTGACCCAAGTTAACCAATTGATGGGTAATGTCCTCCATTTGTTGTTGCATAGAGCAAACTGTGGATTGAAGGGAGGTCGTTGCTGCGGCCTGATTGGCGACGTCGGAGCTGAGTTTGGAGACAGCTGCATCAAGTTTGGTGAAGCGGGTTCCGTCGGCCATGGGGAGGAAGATCAATGAAAGCACCAGATGATATACACTGAATAGAGCAATGGATGTTAAACCAGAAAATGAGGCAAGTAAAATGTCGAGTGAAATGACGTTCTTATTTCATTTTCTTGAAAATTCCAAATACAAATTGAAAGGAAATCAGTATTCTCAAGAAGGGGAGCTGAGGAAGAGAGAAGTAGTACAACAGTAGGAGGAAGAAGAAGCCCAGAGGACAATTAGAATAATCTCTTACCTCACTCCTATGCTCTCCTCTGCTTATAACAGAATTACATAACAAATTACACAACAAAATCAGCATATCTCGCAGGTGGTTGTCTGGCACGTGTGGAGCGTTGGTGTGGCTCAGCTGCTATAGAGTGTTCCCTGTTGTAAGTAGAAGTCAAAGGTGGGCCTGGGTCCATGACATTCATCTGAAGAAGAAAAATATGAAGAAAGTGAAATGCTACAATTATGGCATAAGAAATCACTTCACTTATAATCTTTGCGACCTTAAGAAGAATTGAGAATCATGAACCATATAACAAAGGAAAGAGAAGTCATTATAGAATTTTGGTAAATTTTAGATGGCATAATGTGGATAAATGTAAAAGATAACTATAGAGTTAAGTCTTAAGGGATATTAGTTAGTTAGTCATATGTAATGGCTGGACCATCTCGTACATAATATACTTTTGCTCCTAAGATTTGTGAGAATGTTATTTTTGTCACGATTTAAGTTAGTCGTAGACCCTGTGTTAATATTCATAGTGGTGGAATGAAAAATTCCTTTGGAATCGATCACTACGATCATAGTTTTATATCAGATGATTTTATAGTATTAGATGTTGTTTATCATATAAGAAAATTTAGTTTTTCTTTAATTATATCATCTAATATTTATGATACTGATTCTAATTTATAACATGTAGGACTTGGTGATATTGAACAAGATCAAATAAACTAATTAAATAAAGAGTATTTTTTTTGTAAAACCTAAATAAAGTAGAATTGTCTATTTGTGAACATTACCTAGCTAATATGTAACACCCCACTCCCGCATGATCCGAACCCGACATCGATGGTGATATTCGAGTCCGTGCCTTGTGAGGGTGACGTACTACATTACTTAGTTTAAACTCAGTATAAATTTCTTTTTTGAAAATACAAACATACACTATGCGGAAATCAATTAACATATACAATCACCAGTAAGTACAATGACCACGGGGGCACTTTTCATAAATACAAATTAATTCAGTCCGTTGATTTTACAAATTGACCTAATCATTTGTACAAAAATTCAGAAAAAAATACAATTTTATACAGAATTTATCATACACTAATGCAGACGCAAACTGATCCTGACCTCTTCTCTCACTCACAAGCAGGTGCTATACACCCATTGCCTAACGGGGTATTCTTCTGAGTCCTGAAAAATAATTTCAAATTTTGGGTGAGTTTTGCGAACTCAGTAAGTGACCATCATCGATGGTTCACCCAGTCACATAACACAATATTCATACATCTCTCTTTATTTCATAGTGCACAATCACAATATTTCACATTCACACGTTTACAGAATTGCACATTCACATTATTCATATTTGATACATGCACATGAGACTCACTTTTTATTTTTTATTTTACTGTGACCGAGTGCCTAAACTGTCTCTTGTAGGGCTCATTAATAACTGTCTCTCATCTGTTGGTGGATACAGAGCTCATTAAACGTTGAGCCTGAGGCTCTGAATTACTCATGAGCTCGAATCTCATTTTCACTCGCTGAGCTTAAAGCTCTGATCGGTGGCAACTTTGGTCACAACAGCCCTTATATTTCATACACTTATGTCATGCAATGCATCAGTCACATCTATTCACTTTCACACGTCATCGGACCGTAGTCCGGCATCAGAACCCATTTATCTCACATAAGCATAAGGCATTTTGCCTTACACTCAATCAAATATATGTAAGCAGATGCATATGAAATACCCATGCGACACTTTCCAATTTATTATAGTGTTGTGACCGAGCGCCTAAACTGTCCCAATATGGGCACATTAATCGCTGAGCTCGAGGCTCTAAATCACTGTAGGACTCGCGGCCCGAATACAATCATTGAGCTTTTAGCTCTCGGTAGCTGCTCCGATTACAACTGTCATTATGTGGTTATGCATTCATGAATGAAATTGATCACATTATTATGCACGCATGCATATGTCACAATTAATCGGCCTATGTATGCCACAATCAATATCTCACAATTAATCGCATATATATCCCAATTAGTCATATCATAGGCACATAGTTCGCAAATTCACATACAAGTAGCACTTCTATAATCAGCTCCCCAGTACACAATCATCGGACCTTTTGTTCGGATTTCACAATCACAGCAAATCTCAAACCCACCATTATTCACCACATTCAGCAATCAATTGATACAAAATAAAACAAAATAGAATAAAGGTGAAATGAAACCATCTCGGTCTACTCACAGTACGCTCAAGATTAGCATTTGCTTCTAAATTCTAAAAATGCCTGGCTGCGAACTCTTAGCCTGCACAACCCATTTATTGAATACGTTGCACACACATTAATAATTTTGCACAATTATAATCATTGATGCACATATATGTACGATGCATGTTCATGACTATCTCGGTATCAATCTATAAATTTATCTCAAAAATCCTTTCGTTATCAAAACTCAGGTATGCCTAGGGTTTAGCCGCACTAAATTCCTTAAACTCGCAATTTATGTTTATTGCAATTTTTCTAAAACCATACTTTCGGGTCTACTACTCCCGATCAATAAATCAGGCCACATAGGGTAACCTAGGCAACCTCTCCTTGATAGAAAAATTCCTCTATACATTAGGAATCCATAAACACTAAAATCACTCAATTCGGATCTCTACAGGTCCAATTATTGCTAAAATATGGATCAGAAAAATAATCGCTCGGTTCTCTCACTTTGACTTAATCAATCAATGTCAATTTCATCTCCAAAAATTCACAATTTCACATAGAACTTCTCAATCATTCAACACACAAAAATGCAACACTTATAACAATTATCAAATCAGTCAATCACAATAAATGCGAAAATCGTAGCAATTTATCAAAATCATTTATAAACAAAGAAGTTTACAAATGTAGCTATTTATCGAATTATTCAAAAACAATGAACTTGCAAATTATTTCTCTTCTTGATTTTTCGAAAACTTATAATTGACTCATAATTCAAATTATAAACATGGTACCCACTTTATTTCCATGCTTGTAACTTGTTCACACTCCTCTTTCCTTGCTCCCACAACTTCTCAATTTCCCTTCATCACTTGCAAAAATCCCTAACTAATCGGAATTTAAATTGAACATCACATAAGGCATAATCACTAAAATTAACTTTAGAAATCACAAACCCATACCATTTTCAAGCTATCTAAACCAAAATCTCTTTAAAAATTCAAAGATCAAAATCTACCCTTACCTTGATCCTTCACCAAATTTGAAATTTCTTAGCTCATATGGGAGCTCTCATCATCCTCCACCTTTTTCCTTCTTGAAATCTACTTCAAATCACTCTTGAAACCCAACAAAAATCGTAACCTAGCTTCTCTTTTCTTCTTTCTCCTTTCTCCATCCGAAGCTCTCACTCTTCTCTCTTCTTTCTTCTTTCTTTTCCTTCTAAATTAACAATTTCGTGCATTGCTTCCTTTCATACGAAGGCTCACTCTTTTTATTTCCAAAAGTGCCATTAATGAATGAGAAAAGATCTTCATGCCCTTCCTTATAAGCTTAGCAACTTAAAACCTTGAGTATTCTTCCAATTTTGCCCCTCATGCATTCTTAACACTTTAGTTCAATTTAATCAAATAGGTAGAGGGCTGTCTTAGGAATCCAACACTTTAAAAATCAGGTCATTCAGATGTCGGACGGAAAAGATATAAGCAAAAGAGAGAGAGGGTTGGATTAGGTCGGGCAGAAGATCGGTCGGCCAAAAAAAGGGTCGGATTGGTCGGCCAAAACAAAGGGTCAGATCAGTCGGCCAAAACAAAGGGTCAGATCTGTCGACCAAAACAAAGACTCGCTCCAAAACGCATACCTGACTTTCAAGAATTCATAACTTTTTACACAGAAGTCCAAAATTCACAAACTTGGTATCAAAAGAAAACTGAAAGGAAGCTTTAAAACTTCCAAGAAGAACTAAGAAATCAATTTAGCCTCCAAAATGATCAAATTTCCAATCAAAGTTACTGTCTCATACTTGTCACCCAGAACAGTGACTCAACTTCTAAAACTTCTATCTTTCAACTTCAAGGTTCAAAAATGTCATACTTTATATCAATGAAAAAATCAAAACACAATCCAAAATTTTCATGAAGCACTTAAAGGCAATATCAACCTCTAACTAGGTCAATTTTTCAATCAAAGCTTCTACCAGAAATTGTCATCCTAGAACAACATCCAAACTTCCAAATTTCACATCTTCCAATTTCCACAACCAAAAATAACATTTTTTATACATCATTGCAAAGCTATGAAATTTCTCTATAACTTTCATGAAGACCACTTAATCCAATTCAAACCACATCAGTCCAGAATTTTCCCTAAAACATAGTACACACAAATCTACTCTATGAGCATTTTCTAAACACAAATAAAAAATACACTTAAATTCGAATGATCATAACTTTCAATCCCGATATCAAAAAATATCATACTTAGTGGCGATAGAAATATAACAAGAAAATCTTCAATTTTCATGAAGACCAATTTAGCAAAAATCTACCTCAATCATCCTGGAAAAATTCTCCCAAGTTTCAGGTCACAAATTTTCAATGTTAGGATCACAAACGTGGCACTATTTTATCTCAAATTTCTAAGCCAATAGTCTCTTAATTTTTAATACCACTTGTCAATAAATCTGAAGGTCATTTATCAAAATTTCCAATGCCCTTGGGTAATCAGTTCTACTATCGGTAACCAGTCAGTCTACCACTTGACATTTTTTCTAGTCCGAAAAAGTACCCCGAAATTTTCAAAAAGATTTCTAAAATTCGTCACAAATTCAAAACTCACAAAGACTCACTCCAATAAACTTTTCAAGCACACAAAAATTAAATTTTTCACAAAAATGATATTTATGACCAAAATACCGGGAAATGTCATGAATGCATGTATAGTCATTTACATGTGCAAAATTCATTATTCAGTTGTATGCGTATGCATGAACATATCAAGGCAAATTTTTAAATGCTCATATCCCATTCCAAAATACTATTCTACCCTTCCCATCGATGATGGGATGTTACATAATAAAATGACACAAAAATTTTTATAAGTGACAAAGAGAAGTTAAACCATTGTAATTAATCCACTCAGACATTTGTGACCTAGATGAATGTGAGCTTAAGGCATAAGGTCACTTATTTCATCATATTTTGTTAATGAATATATTTGGTATTGTCATATTTATATGCTTTCTTATAAATTCAATGCATTATGCTAATTCCAAAAATATACTAATTTAGTTAAAAATTAGTTAGATAAGTAGATAAAGGCTTAAAAATGATCGGAGATAAGAGTACTTGTTCAATTCTAAAGATTGTGTTATGAAAAGAAATAGATAGAAAATTATCTATTCTTTGCACCCCATTAACAAAATAAGGTAAAAAAAGAGAAATAATAATAATAACTCCTCTTAAAATGGTTAGCTTTATGATGGCATACATACATTTGTACCTATCATTTATTAAGTGATGTGTTACTTGCAGCCACATATATACTTAATTAGGTGTCTACCAAATTAGGTACTAAAAATACCATATAAGTTATAAACAAGAGACCTAATTTATCACATCTAAAACGTTAAGGACATGCTACCTATGCTCATGATCCCTTATATAAGTATGAGAAATAAGGTTCTAGAGGGAAGAAAAGTAATTTTATAAGATATTATGGACGTTTCAAAAAGTATATGTTTATAGGTAAACGAGGTAATGAAAAAGTAACTAAAGTTGACTCACGAGATGATATATTCTCAGAGAATGGTTTTCTAAAGAAAATAAATATAAAATAAGACTTACCTATATATGAGATAAAGGTTCAAACCAATCCAATAAATTGAGATCAATTAAATGAAATGCATCCAAGTTAAAGCAATTTAAGAGATGATGAATTAATCTTTGAATAAGGAAATTACAACCTAGGGGGAGTTCTTTACCATTATCTAACCCGATTGAGAGCCATATATAGGTAGAGAGATATACTTCTTAAGATCCTCAACAGTGATGTAGTTGTTGGGACCTGATCTGGAGACCGGCGCCCCAACCCGAAAACGGAAGAAGGAACGAATCACAAAGAGGCGGAACGAATAAACGATTGATCACAAAGCGAAACAAATCATTATCGAATCGAAAGCCAACTTGGAAGCGAAGCATACAAACAAAGTCAAATCGAATTGGCTTGGAGACAACCAAACAAACGATCACGAATCACAAATCGAATCGATGCTTCGAACTGAAATACAAGCACTGACATCCGTGAACAAAATTTTAGAAATCACTGTCGCGTTGGAAACCTTAAGACATTCTAAATCCGGTATAAATTTTTTTCCTTTTTCTTTTCTTTCTTTCTTCTTTCTTTCATTTTCATTCCATCTCTTGCAAGTGACTTCAATATCCTCAATCCAATAACATTCACATACAATCACACTATCCAACATCCAATACCCGTTCATTCACATTTCTCCATATACAAATCATGCTTATATCTCATTGAACATACAAGTTATATAACATACCCCGTATGCAATACCATAACTCAATAGCCTCATCCAAACTTCATAAATACAATTACGATTTATACACCATTTCATAAATCAAAGCTTTATACAAATCATAGTGGCATTTTCAAGCCTTATACATTACCCATAACCCTAAACCAAAGTACACAATACACAACAATTCCAGACTTCTCAGCAACCATCTCATTTAACAATAATACAATAAAACACATGTAAACAGAAATCTTCATTTTCTTTCACCCGATCTTCTTCTCATCACTGTGGATGGGAATGAAGGGGGTGAGCTTCTGACAAGTGGGTAACAGTTTATAACGAATATATATAAGCAAAATCCTTAAAATTCTTTTTCTTTTCGGTCTTAGAAAACATTTCTTTGAAACAAGTGAAGCGCATTTTCAAAAGTACTTTTCTCATCAGAGCTAAAATCGCCATTTGCAAAACATATGATTTTTAGGCTTTCAGCCATAAACTCATAAATTTATAAACATGAATGCATCAACTTGGCAATTCGTAGATGCAATGGCAATTCACATATGGAATGCACAACACATGGCTCGAGAGTTCCATAAACACGACGGAAACCGAAGTTTACCGTAAACACGACGAGTCCATTTTTCGGATCTCGTAAGCCTCAAGCAGCAATGGGAGAAGGCTATAATTTTCCATACGTCGACGTGCACGTGACTATCCATTCGTAACTCTCTCGCCCACACAAAAGCATATAAGCAATGCTCAAGATCATTTATCAAAATGATATGCTTTCGTTTTCTTTTCTTCTTTCCATTCAAATCACAATGCCATTGCACACTCCAATGGCATAACATTATCACATCAATAAACATATTCAATCTCAATTCAACAATGTAATCACATATGGATCAACATCAGAACAATAAATGCAAGTGATTTCTTCAAGACATAAATCAACGTATGCAGGTTCATAAAGCCCATTATTCAATTTTTATTTTATTATTATTATTATTATTATTATTATTATTATTTTATAAATCTTTTATTTTCTTAAAAACATTTCGAAAACATTTTCATAACATATCAAATTCGTCAAAAATAACAAATTTAACAATTTACGAAATTTCTTAAATCCAAATCACGGAAATAAATTTCAAAATCTTTCTTCATTTCTCAATTCATTTTAAAACTCGTAACCCTTTTTCCAAAAATATTCGGGAACAATAAAATTCAATACTTTCTCAAATTTTTTCAATCAATCTCCCAAATCATTTGAAGACAAGAAATTGGGCCTTTGTGTCATTTTTCAAAACTTCAGAAATTTTCTTAATTTATCAAACATTTAAAACTTGTATAAATTCTTAAAACAGTTTCCACAACCATTTCAAACACCTTTCGAAAATCGTACTTTTCAACATTTAAATAAACCTTATTTTCTAAACAATTTCAAATGCATTTGAAATCGACTTTGTCAAACATTTTATAAAAGTTTGGAAATCGTAAACTTTTCAAACACTTTTATAAACAATGTCGAAATCATAATTTTCAAATATTTTTATAAACATTAGACATTGAAATCGAAATCTTCCAACCACTTTTATAAATAACATTTTCTAACTAATTTCAAAGTATTCGAAATCATAAATTTTCAAACATTTGCATAAACCATTTTCTAGACAATTTCAAAGCATTTTTAGGAATCAAAACTTTCAAATATTTCCATAACAATATTTTCTATACACTTAGAATTTATATGAAATCACAAGTTTTCAAACTTTTACATAAAACCATATTTTATAAAAGTTCTTAAAACTAATGAAATCATAATTTTCAAACCTTTATCATATTCAAGCTCAATATCATTTATTGAATGCTCTTTCTTTCGAATATCTGAAATGCCATGGAATCTTTCGAGGCATAACACAAATGTATTTTGCAATTCATCAAAAGCTCATGTATGGAATCAATGAGGATTTTTCAAATCATTCACACAATGATGCAACACTTATGATGCAATTGAAATCAGAAAATCCCTTTATTTAAAGAAAGCAGTAGTGGCTTATAAATTCTATTATAAATAGGTACCCACCTCGATTCGATGCTAGAAAGTTGTTCCTAGCTCCAATTTGTCCATTGGTTCCTTCTTTCTTCCAATATAACTTCACCTAAAGCAATTTCACCCAAATTCAACATCATAAATACCTTAATCCTCAAATTGAACTTAGAAAACATAAATCCCTCATATATTCAAGCTTTCTAAATCACAATTTCCAAAATCCCCAAATTCCAAATTTGGGCATAAACCTAATTAATTTCCATCCAAAATTAAACCCATAATACATAGAAATCAACAAAATTAACTTCATACTCCACAAACCCATTCCATTTTTCATGATTCTAAACCAAAACTTCAAGAGAAACTCAAATCTTAAAACCGCTCTTACCTCATTTCTTCTCCATTTTCGATTTTCTTGGTTCAAGATGAAGCTCTTCATCCTCCACCTTTCTCTCTTGAAATGACATTAAAATCTCTCTTCTAGTGGTAGAAAATCGAGCCCTAGCTTTCTCCCCTTTTCTCCACCAAACTTGCTCTCCTTCTCTCTTCTCTCTTCTTCTCTTATTCCTTCTTTTCTCTTAAGTTTCGTGGGTTGCCTCTTAAAATGACAGCCCACTTGCTTTTATAGTGCCATGGCATTTAATGAATGGGGAATGACCCATAAGCCCCTCCATTTAAGTCTATAAACTTAACCCTTTAAGTAAACTTCCAAAATTGCCCCTCCATTGGTCTTTAAAACTGACATCTTGTCTGATTATTCCGATTCGGTAAATGAAACCATTTGACAAAACTTTCTTCTAGAGAAATGTTTCTCTATGTCTTACGAATCCAAACCTTCAAGAATCGGATCAATCGGAGCTCTATAGCTCAAGATATCTCCAAAATACTGAAGTCTGTTCTTCAGACTCGAGGCTGAACACTACACCTAACTTCCGACCTGAATTTGGAAGTTTTAGAGGCTACATTGCTGATCGGTTCCTTCATAACATTTGTAGCCCCATGTCTCTATTTTCATTTGCAAAAATAACCAAATCGATCGGAGCTCTACCGATCAAGATATCTCTAAAATACTGAACACTATTCAAACTTTTATAACCGATCAGTTCACAAAAATCCGAGCTATCTTTCTCCATTTAATTCCAAAACTGATATATATAGTATGAAAAGATAGAAAAATGTCTTAGGAATCCAACGCTTCAAAAATCGACTCAATCGGAGGTCTACACAAAAGTTATGGCCAAAAGAAGGAAGAGGGTCAAAACACAAAAGCGACGATGATGTCAAGACAGACGTTAAATCGTCGTGATGACGTCAAGATGACGCAAAAATTAAATGCGTGGTGACGCCAAGACAGACGCAAAAATTCGTCTGTGGTGACGCCAAAGACAGAAAAAAATTGCCTGTGGCGACGCCAAGACAGAAACAAAACTTCGTGGTGTGGTGACGCCAAGACAGACAAGAAACTTCGTCGTGGTGACGCCAAGACAGACGCAAAACTTCGCTCGTGATGACGCCAGCACAGACGCAAAAATTCATCTGACCCCCTTCTCCAGAACATCCCCACTTAGAAAGATCATAACTTTCTACTTAGAACTCCAAATTAGACACGGTTTGATTCGTTGAAAAGCTAAGAGAAAAATCTATTACTTTCCAGAAGGAAATTTTGCCAAAATCTATCTTTTTCAATTCCAAAATTGCCCCTAAAGTCAGAAGATATGACTTTCATTCCTGCACCAACACTGCACCCAATTCTTAACTTCATGACAATATTTGAGACTCTTAGGCACATAATTGAAATTCGATGTCTTCTTACAAAAAGTAGCCATATGTCTCTAGTTTAATTCAAATTAAGAATCATCTCGTTTGGATTACTAGAGAAAACGTTATGGTTAAAATACTGAAGCATATTCAGTGAACATTTTTCAGATCACTACCAATCTTGTCTCAAAATCTTTCCTTATCACAACTCATACCGAGATCACTCTTTCTACTCTCTTGTCCAATATTTTCATGCTTTGTATCAATAGAAAGATAAAAACAACCTCTAAAATGTTCATAAAGAATTCCAAAGTAACTTCAACCTCTAGTTAAGTCAATTTTTCAATCAAAGTTTCTGCCCTTTTAGCAATCACCTAAGCAATATCCAAACTTCAATTTATCATAACTTCTTGCCCCGATATCGAAAAATTGCATACTTTATGACGTTAGAAAGCTGGCAACATGAACTACAACTTTTATTAAGACCACTTTGGCCAAATATATCTAGATCAGTACAGATTTGCCATTGAAGTTTCTAACACCATTCCAACACATCAACTTCACATATCAACACATCACCACAAGCTCTTCAACTAATTCCTCTCAAACACAAAACACACAAATCTATACACAATTGATATTCTTACACAATTGATCTTTCATATCCATATATAAATCCATGTCTCATTAACATCATAAGATAAATGTTTATAAAATAAATGGCATTCTAAGCCATGCTACAACATCAGTATTCAAGTCCAAGTACAAAAGATACAAAACTCCATCATTCTCCACATATGACTGAAATCTTATTCTTACAATAATCTAACTTAAAACACCACATGCATAACCAAACAAATTGTCTTTGCTTTAATTTCTTCAAAATTTTACACTTTTACTTTCTATTTCTTAATTTCAACTTCCATTTCAATCCACTTGCACTTTCATAATCCACACAAATCTATTTGAAACCCAAAGTTATCTAATCAAACAAATCTTTTCTCATCAATTTCCTTAAGGCAAAAATATCTATAACTCCATTCATATACAAAACTCTTATCAAATTTTCATTTTCATATTTCTAATTTCCACCGAAAGATCGGGTCCAACAATTCTCCCCTCTTAAAAATTTAGCCCTCGAAATTCCTATCGAAAGAGTCACCAAGTAACTTATTCTCTCAAATAATCTCTTCAAATAATCATATTCAATCACTTTCTGAACTAATTTCTCATCATACATATTTCTCAACTTACTCACGCTTTATCACTTCAGTATCAAATACTACCAAGATCATATCACATCAATAATTCTTAACATATTTACACAAGTCAATGGTCCAATTCTTAATAACCTTAATATGGACCAATACCATTCAATTTAATCCTTTTGAACTTCCATATATATATATATATATATATATATATATATATATATATATATATATATATATATATATATATATATATATATATATATATCTTTATCATTCAAAATCAACCTATTGATCTTCCATACATATATTTTTATTATTAATCTCATCTTTCTAGCATTTCTCATTTCATCTCGCAAATATTCAAAATCAAATCATCCTTCACATTAATCCTTTGACTTTCTATACATATATCTCCATCACCATCTCATTATTCAAGTCATCAATGCCCAAAATCAATTCACAAAATTGTCGAAGCCTAATCATCATGAAATTTCACTCTCATTCATTCACGTATTCCTAAAATCAATCAAATAATCACCTTTGTTCTTCAAAGCAAACTTATCCACATCAATATCACACTCTCACTAATTCAATCATACTTCTTGTCATCAAAAGCAAACGATCACTTAGCATACTCATACACATACGCCCAAGTAAGATCATATTACTGGGCTTTGATACCACAAATGTTGGGACCCGATCCGGAGACCGGCGCCCCAACCCGAAAACGGAAGACGGAACGAATCACAAAGAGGCAGAACGAATAAACGATTGATCACAAAGCGAAACAAATCATTATCGAATCGAAAGCCAACTTGGAAGCGAAACATACAAACAAAGTCAAATCGAATTGGCTTGGAGACAACCAAACAAACGATCACGAATCACAAATCGAATCGATGCATTCGAACTGAAATACAAGCACTGACATCCGTGAACAAAATTTTAGAAATCACTGTCGCGTTGGAAACCTTAAGACATTCTAAATCCGGTATAAATTTTTTTCCTTTTTCTTTTCTTTCTTTCTTCTTTCTTTCATTTTCATTCCATCTCTTGCAAGTGACTTCAATATCCTCAATCCAATAACATTCACATACAATCACACTATCCAACATCCAATACCCGTTCATTCACATTTCTCCATATACAAATCATGCTTATATCTCAGTTGAACATACACAAGTTATATAACATACCCATGTGCAATACCATAACTCAATAGCCTCATCCAAACTTCATAAATACAATTACGATTTATACACCATTTCATAAATCAAAGCTTTATACAAATCATAGTGGCATTTTCAAGCCTTATACATTACCCATAACCCTAAACCAAAGTACACAATACACAACAATTCCGGACTTCTCAAAGAACTATCTCACTTAACAATAATACAATAAAACACATGTAAACAGAAATCTTCATTTTCTTTCACCCGATCTTCTTCTCATCACCTGTGGATGGGAATGAAGGGGGGGTGAGCTTTACAGCCCGTGGGTAATAGTTTATAACGAATATATATAAGCAAAATCCTTAAAATTCTTTTTCTTTTCTGGTCTTAGAAAACATTTCTTTGAAATCCGTGAAGCGCATTTTCAAAAAGTACTTTTCTCATTGTAGCCAAAATCGCCATTTACAAAACATATGATTTTTAGGCTTTCAGCCATAAACTCATAAATTTATAAACATGAATGCATCAACTTAGCAATTCGTAGATGCAATGGCAATTCACATATGGAATGCACAACACATGGCTCGAGAGTTCCATAAATACGTGAGCTGAAGTTTATCAGTAAACACGACGAGTCCATTTTCGGATCTCGTAAGCCTCAAGCAGGCAGCCGGGAGAAGGCTATAATTTTCCATACGTCGACGTGCACGTGACTATCCATCCGTAACTCTCTCGCCCACACAAAAGCATATAAGCAATGCTCAAGATCATTTATCAAAATGATATGCTTCCGTTTTCTTTTCGTCTTTCCATTCAAATCACAATGCCATGGCACACTCCAATGGCAAAACATTATCACATCAATAAACATATTCAATCTCAATTCAACAATGTAATCACATATGGATCAACATCAGAACAATGAATGCAAGTGATTTCTTCAAGACATAAATCAACGTATGCAGGTTCATAAAGCCCATTATTCAATTTTTATTTTATTATTATTATTATTATTATTTTATAAATCTTTTATTTTCTTAAAAACATTCAAAACATTTTCATAACATATCAAATTAAATTAAAATAACGAATTTAACAATTTCTGAAATTTCTTAAATCCAAATCACTAAATAAATTTCAAAATCTTTCTTCATTTCTCAATTCATTTTAAAACTCGTAACCCTTTTTCCAAAAATATTCGGGAACAATAAAATTCAATACTTTCTCAATTTTTTTCAATCAATCTCCCAAATCATTTTAAGACAAGAAATTGGGCCTTTGTGTCATTTTTCGAAACTTCAGAAATTTTCTTAATTTATCAAACATTTAAAACTTGTATAAATTCTTAAAACAGTTTCCACAACCATTTCAAACACCTTTCAAAAATCGTACTTTTCAACATTTAAATAAATCTTATTTTCTAAACAATTTCAAATGCATTTGAATCACACTTTGTCAAACATTTTATAAAAAGTTTGGAAATCGTAAACTTTTCAAACACTTTTATAAACAATGTCGAAATCATAATTTTTAAATACTTTTTATAAACATTAGACATTCGAAATCGAAATCTTCCAACCACTTTTATAAATAACATTTTCTAACTAATTTGAAAGTATTCTAAATCATAAATTGTCAAACATTTGCATAAACCATTTTCTAGACAATTTCAAAGCATTTTAGGAATCAAAACTTTCAAATATTTCCATAACAATATTTTCTATACACTTAGAATTTATGCGAAATCACAAGTTTTCAAACTTTTACATAAAACCATATTTTATAAAAGTTCTTAAAACTAATCGAAATCATAATTTTCAAACCTTTATCATATTCAAGCTCAATATCATTTATTGAATGCTCTTTCTTTCGAATATACGAAATGTCGTGGAATCTTTCGAGGCATAACACAAATGTATTTTGCAATTCATCAAATGCTCATGTATGGAATCAATGATGATTTTCAAATCATTCACACAATGATGCAACACTTATGATGCAATTGAAATCGAAAATCCTTTATTTAAAGAAAGCGATAGTGGCTTATAAATTCTATTATAAAGCAGTACCCACCTCGATTCGATGCTAGAAAGTTGTTCCTAGCTCCAATTTGTCCATTGGTTCCTTCTTTCTTCCAATATAACTTCACCTAAAGCAATTTCACCCAAATTCAACATCATAAATACCTTAATCCTCAAATTGAACTTAGAAAACATAAATCCCTCATATATTCAAGCTTTCTAAATCACAAATTTCCAAAATCCCCAAATTCCAAATTTGGGCATAAACCCTAATTAATTTCCATCCAAAATTAAACACATAATACATAGAAATCAACAAAATTAACTTCATACTCCACAAACCCATTCCATTTTCTATGATTCTAAACCAAAACTTCAAGAGAAACTCAAATCTTAAAAACTGTTCTTACCTCATTTCTTCTCCATTTTCAGATTTTCTTGGTTCAAGATGAAGCTCTCTTCATCCTCCACCTTTCTCTCTCTTGAAATGACATTAAAATCTCTCTTCTAGTGGTAGAAAAATCGAGCCCTAGCTTTCTCCCCTTTTTCTCCACCGAAACTTGCTCTCCCTTCTCTCTTCTTCTCTTATTCCTTCTTTTCTCTTAAGTTTCGTGGGTTGCCTCTTAAAATGACAGCCCACTTGCTTTTATAGTGCCATGACATTTAATGAATGGGGAATGACCCATAAGCCCCTCCATTTAAGCCTATAAACTTAACCCTTTAAGTAAACTTCCAAAATTGTCCCTCCATTGGTCTTTAAAACTGACATCTTGTCTGATTATTCCAATCAGGTAAATGAAACCATTTGACAAAACTTTCTTCTAGAAAAATGTTTCTCTATATCTTACGAATCCAAACCTTCAAGAATCGGATCAATCGGAGCTCTATAGCTCAAGATATCTCCAAAATCTTGAAGTCATTCTTGGACTCGAAATTTGAACACTACACCTAACTTCCGACCTGAATTTGGAAGTTTTAGAGGCTACATTGCTGATCGGTTCCTTCATAACATTTGTAGCCCCATGTCTCTATTTTCATTTGCAAAAAGAATCAAATCGATCGGAGCTCTACCGATCAAGATATCTCTAAAATACTGAACACTGTTTAAACTTTTATAACCGATCAGTTCACAAAAATCCGAGCTATCTTTCTCCATTTAATTCCAAAACTGATATATGTAGTATGAAAAGATAGAAAAATGTCTTAGGAATCCAACGCTTCGAAAATCGACTCAATCGGAGGTCTACACAAAAAGTTATGGCCAAAAGAAGGAAGAGGGGTCAAAAACACAAAAGCAGACGATGATGTCAGCACAGACGCAAAAATTCGTCTGTGGTGACGTCAGCACAGACGCAAAACTTCGTCTGTGGTGACGTCAGCACAGACGCAAAACTTTGTCTGTGGTGACGTCAGCACAGACGCAAAACTTAGTCTGTGATGACGTCAGCGTCTGACCCCCTTCTCCAGAACATCCCCACTTAGAAAGATCATAACTTTCTACTCAGAACTTCAAATTAGACACGGTTTGATTCGTTGGAAAGCTAAGAGAAAACTCTACTACTTTCCAGAAGGAAATTTTGCCAAAATCTATCTTTTTCAATTCCAAAATTGCCCCTAAAGTCAGAAGATAAGACTTTCATTCCTGCACCAACATTGCACCCAATTCTTAACTTCATGACAATATTTGAGACTCTTAGGCACATAATTGAAATTCGATGTCTTCTTACAAAAAGTATCCATATGTCTCTAGTTTAATCCAAATTAAGAATCATCTCGTTTGGATTACTAGAGAAAACGTTATGGTTAAAATACTGAAGCATATTCAGTGAACATTTTTCAGATCACTACCAATCTTGTCTCCAAATCTTTCCTTATCACAACTCATACCAAGATCACTCTTTCTACTCTCTTGTCCAATATTTTCATGCTTTATATCAATGGAAAGATAAAACAACCTCTACAATGTTCATAAAGAATTCCAAAGTAACTTCAACCTCTAGTTAAGTCAATTTTTCAATCAAAGTTCGCTTACTTTTAGCAATCACCTAAGCAATATCCAAACTTCAATTTATCATAACTTCTTGCCCGATATCGAAAAATTGCATACTTTATGACGTTAGAAAGCTGGAAACATGAACTACAACTTTCATTAAGACCACTTTGGCCAAATATATCTAGATCAGTACAGATTTGCCATTGAAGTTTCTAACACCATTCCAACACATCAACTTCACATATCAACACATCACCACAAGCTCTTCAACTAATTCCTCTCAAACACAAAACACACAAATCTATACACAATTGATATTCTTACACAATTGATCTTTCATATCCATATATAAATCCATGTCTCATTAACATCATAAGATAAATGTTTATAAAATAAATGGCATTCTAAGCCATGCTACAACATCAGTATTCAAGTCGAAGTACAAAAGATACAAAACTCCATCATTCTCCACATATGACTGAAATCTTATTCTTACAATAATCTAACTTAAAACACCACATGCATAACCAAACAAATTGTCTTTGCTTTCTAATTTCTTCAAAATTTTACACTTTTACTTTCTATTTCTTAATTTCAACTTCCATTTCAATCCACTTGCACTTTCATAATCCACACAAATCTATTTGAAACCCAAAGTTATCTAATCAAACAAATCTTTTCTCATCAATTTCCTTAAGGCAAAAATATCTATAACTCCATTCATATACAAAAACTCTTATCAAATTTTCATTTTCATATGAAGTGATTCTTGAGGCGAATAAAGATAAGACAAGGGGCTACAAATCTTATGAAGAAATTAAATGTCAATTTTGCCCCTAAGACCTTCGAATTATGAATGGAAGTTCGGATTAGGGTGTAATTTTTGGATTGGGAACACCTGAGAGTATTTTAAGCATAACTTTTGATTTGGGAATCGAAATGAGGCGATTCTTGTTTTGAATTAAACTAGAGACATAAGGCTACAATTGTTATGAAGACATCGAGTTTCAATTCTGGGATTAAGAATGTGAAATTTTGGACGGAAATAATCGTACATGGAAAATGTGTTAGAATATGGATATTCCCGAACTGTTTTGCGCATAACTTTTGGTGTAGTGATCCGAATTGAGTGCAGTCAGTGGCGTTGGATTCGTATGATTGAGAGGAACATGTCTCGAGAAGGAAGTTTTGATAAATTCCTTCAAATTAATAGTGCGAATCAGACCCACAAGTGAACATGACTTAAAGTAACATGACAAGGGCATTTTAGTCTTTTCATCAAAATTTAAATGACATGGCCCTTAAAAATCAGATGATGTCGTGGGAGAAGAGGAGATTCACGATTTTTCTGGAAAGAAGAAGAGAAAATAAGAAGAAAGAGATGAGAAAAAGTTTTCGTATGGAGGAAAAAAGGAAAGAGAAAGTAAGATTTTGATTTTTTTGGTCTTTAAGCATGAGTTTTGCATAGATTTCAAGAGGAAAGGGGAAGAAGAACATGGAAACTTGCTTGGAACTCTCATGGCCGAAACTTAGAGAGAGAAGGTAAGAGAGAGAAAATTTTTATGTTTGAATTTTGATGAGTTATTGGTTGATTTAGCTTAATATGGTTATGAATTGAAGTTTTCTATGATTATTTGAAGAGATTAGACTATGGTTATGTTTAATTTTGGTTATGGAAGATTCTAGAGAGAGAAAGCTTAGTGAAGATGATGATGAATAGTAAAATTTAGGGGTTTTTGAAATTGATGATTTAGATAGCTTGAATTAGTGATGAATTTGAGATATCCTAAGTTAATTTTGATATTTATGCTTTAGGTGAAGTTTAATTTGAAAAATTGTAAATTGGAGGTTTAGGCCAAATTAGAAATTTGGGAATTTTTGTGAATTAATGGTGGAGAATCATCAATACTAGTATGAATTGATTACATATGAAATCAATTTTGAAGAAATTGTATTTTATGATATTGAATTTGAGTGTATTGGTTTAGGTCGAATTTTTGAAATTGGGGATTTTAGAAATTCTGGTTTTAGAAAGTTTGGAAATATGATAATTATGATTTTTCCTATTGTTGATTTCGAGAATTATGCACATTATGATAGTGAATTTGGATGGTTTGCTTTAGGCCAAAGATGGAAATGGAGATTTTTGAAATTGGTGGTTTTAATATCTTGGAATAAATATGAATTGATGAATTATGACCTCAATTTTAAGGATTAAGTAATTTATGATGTGGAATTTGAATGATTATGGCTTAGGCCAATTTTAAATTGAAAGAAGGAAAGAAGCGAGGGTCAATTAGAGCTTGAAATCAAGTTTCGGCATTTAATTCGAGGTGGGTAGCATATTCATATTTTGATTTGTAAGCTTAATACGAATTTTGAAAAATTAAAAGAAAGTAAAAGTTTGGAATTTTGATCACTTATTGTTTTTGGAAATGTTTGAAAATAGGAATTGATTTAAGGTTTGAAATTATGATTCCTAAGTGATTTCTGAAAAATTATTACAAGCTTAAATTCATTGTTTTAAATTATTTGCTAAATCGTTAGGAATTTCTGAAACTGTATTTGTTGTGTACGCATTGATAATTATGCATATTGTTGCAATTATTGATTGATTGAATTAATTGATATGTGTGAATTTGTGAGATTGTTTTAAGTTGATGAAATAATGTTAGAAAAGTAAAATTTTGGAAAGTGCCTTCGGACAATTTGAATTTCCGTTTCGATATATGTTATGTGGGTTTGGTAGGTCCTTTGGTGAGTCGTATTGTCTCTATGTGTATAGCCTTCTCCATTTGCCCTAGTGCACGCGAGACTCGATTCGGACTCCTTCACGGCTTCTTTGGATCGCTATCGAGAAAGTGTAAGACGTTCTGCTCACTTGAATGAATGCGCCTGTTTGGACTAGCAGATCATTCGATATGTTATGTGTTTTCAATTTTGTTTCGTATGTTGCATTCATATTTATGAAAATTCGAGAATTTTGAAAAAAATAAGAAAAAGTAAGATGACTATGAAAAGTTTGAAAATATATATATATATAAAAAGTTTGAGGAAATTGTTTGAAAAATTGTAAAGTTTGAAAAATTAGCCCTTTTGGCGAAAGATTATGAAAATGATTTCGCTTATTTGTCACTTTATAAATGTGTTATCCACGAGCTCGAAGCTCACCCTTTCATCCTCATCTCCGGGTTTGACGGGAGATCGGATGAAAGAATGTGAAACGTCGGTTTCGACATTTGTATAAGTTAGAGTTTGAGTAATCTAAATTTGAGTATGGATATGTATATGGCTTTAGATAAGTTTGGGAAAAAGGTATTTGTGTATAAAGTTGAGAATTGTGGATGATTGTGAAATTTGTATGTGAAATTATGGATAATTTGGGTATATATATGTATGATTGATTTGGGAATTTGATTGAATTATGAGTTTGGTATTGAATTGAGAATTATGGAAGTATTAGATTTAGGTTTGCGTTTTGCTGGTGTTTGGGTTCCGGACGGGAGAGTCCGATGATTCTGAGATCTGTTTAGCTTTTAGAAGTGTATTTCTTTACCCTTGCAGGTTTGGGTTAGGATTAAGGCAGCCGTTATGCTGCCAAAATTTCGATCAAAATTAGTATGAATATGATTTTTGGGATTAATACCAATGTGTAAGAATATGGTTAAGTTTTGAGATTTCGCATGAGAAAGAATTTCCAAGGAAAAAGGATATAAGATTTCTTTGTATGAGTTTGATAAATGAGTATAAGAAGAAAAGAAAAAAATATATATACCGGATTTTGGAACGTCTTAGGGTTTCCAACGCGATTGTGTTTCTCCATTCTTTGTGTTTTCGGATGTCGGATTTGTTTGCTTTAATTCGATATGTTTCGTATCTGTTTTTAATTCGTATTTGATCCGTATTTGTTTCGTATTTCGGCCATTTGATAATACGATTTCGATTGATCAATCCGATTTGTATGATTCGTACTTATTCGATTCACTCCGCTATTTTCGCCTCCGCTTTGTATTTTGTTTCCGCATTCCGTTTTCTGTGCTTCGTTTTCCGGTTGGGATCCGGTTCCCGAATCGGGTCCCAACATTATCCTTAGTGAGCCCCTTTGAGCTTGTATGGAACCTTTTTTTGGTTAAAACCTGAAACATGAACTTTGGCCTTTATTGTTTATCTGTTTTGATTACACCCGTTGTAAGGGCAAGTTGAGCATTTAAAAGGTATATATGTTGTTGTATATTGGGAAAAAAAAAAAAGCAAATCATATCAATTGAAGTAGAAAGAGAAAAAGGGAAAAAAAGAAAAAAAAAGAGAAGGAGAAGATGGCATGCAAAAAAAAAAGAAAAAAGGAAGAGTAAAAGGAAAATGAAGGGAAAGGGATATCGAAAAAGTAAAGGAGATTGGTAGAGTTATGTTTCAAATTGAAAAGAAAAATTCAAAGTTTTATATTTTATTGGTTTGTATCATTTTAAATTCTTAATTAGTCCTTTGGTTTAAAGCCTAATTTTATCTTTTCCCTACCTTTACCCTGGCCTCATTATAACCAAAATAAAGACCTTCATATTAATGTTTGTGTTAGATATTTAGTAGTGAAGATTGGATTAGCTAGCAAGCTTATGGTTAATGTTTAACATGAAATGAAAATTGAATGAATATTTTTGACCTTTGAGTGCTTGAAAGAAGGGAAAAAAGAGTGAGTGTCTATCCCACTTGTTAATGATCTTTCAGTTGATGTACTTGTTAATTATGGTTATGCATGTGAAGAATCCTTTGTTAACAAATTATTATAAGTTTTAAAATCTTAGGTTGTGTTCGTTGAATTGATCTTTTAACATCTTTAATTATTAAATGAGAAAATAATTTGTTGTCATTATTAATTTGTTTTTTTTTGTGTTTATGTTTTTATGGTTTAGTGTTTTAGTTTTGGTTGAGTATAATTTTAGTTTAATTTTTAAGGTATTATTGTGACATTTCATATGTTTTTTTCTTTTCTTAAGTTCACGTTATTGTTTATTGTTTATTGTTGATTATTGAATGTTATTTAATCTCTTTAACAATGTTCTTGCAAAGAAAAAAGAAGAAGACAGAGAAGACAAAATTTGAGGGCCTAGAGACCGTTAAGAAGTCGGATGCTGTAAATGGAACTATTGATAAAGAGGATGCTACGAAGAAGAAGAAGAAGAACAAAGAGAAGGATAGGCATGGTGTGTTAATGTTAAGAAGAAAAAAATACTTAATATAAGTGTTTTTGTGTATGGTGAGTTTAAATTAATTTTTTTGTTATGTGGAAATGTTTAATTTGTAAGTAGAAACTTTTGTTTCTTGAATAGTTTTACTTTATTATACGATTGGAGGTTTTGATGTTTATGTAGTATTTCATGTTTTTGTTGTTAAGGTTTTAGATGAATGTTTATGTTTAATTGATAGCCTTTCGTTGGTGTGTTATATATATATAAGGATTGTTGGTGTGTCACAAATAAATAAATGTTTTTGTTAATAGTTTCCAAATATTTACCTTTTTAATCAGTTATGTGATCCACGTATTTATTTAAGCTAAATATGCTTTTTGTTCTTCTTCTCTTCTGTTGTCTCTATTTCCTTCAGTGTAGTTCACTGATGTTAAGCTTCACTGATGTGTATCTTTGAATGATATGAATTGTCATCTGCAACAGAGGATGTACTTCAAGGAGATTGTAGTTTAGTTACAATGATGTTAGTGAATTGTTTAAGAGCATATATTGTGGATTTAAATGTATTTGCGGATACAGGATTAATTGTTGTCACGCTTTCTGATGGTCTTAAGTTTAGTTATATTAATCTTGTATTTGGAAAGTCTAGTTCTATGATTTCCTTGCTAATCATTTAGGAATGTTGCATTTCATCATAGTATAAAACATAATTGATGGTTGTGATTTAACAACAAAAAACCATCATACGGATATCCAAAATTTTGAAGTTTAAGAAAACAAGAAATTAAAGCAGAAAAGGTACACAAGTTACATGATTATTTGCTTTAAGAGAAAGAGCCTATGACAATTTAGGTTTTTTGTTACTGTCATTAACATCTACATTTGGCTGTGAGTCGCTGAAACTTTTATGAAGGCATTGTCTGACTGTTGAAGAAGATTCAATAATATCTTCTAAAAATATTTAAAAAAAACCAAAGTATATTAGCTATAGAATATATCATTAATTTTTTGATAAAAATGTTAGAAAGATAAATAACAGATGATAATATAATTAACATAAAAAAAAAGAAGTTTACATAGTTTGTAAAGATAAAAATGACAAAATTGAATGAATGAATAATGACAAATACCAAATTGAATGAATAAATAATGACAAATACTTGAAATAGGTGCAGGTGTAATGTCAGCAGTGTTATTTTGATCATCACTTGAAATTTGATAATCTTTTCCAAATGAAGTTGAAGCATTTTTTGATTCATCATCATCAATTTCACGGTAATACATAACAATGAACCGTTGTCTTCCATCTGGTGAGTGAACTTTTGCATGTTTGATATATAAAAAATGTCTTGATTTTCAATTCTGCATAGACCTTTTCTAGAGGAAGTTCCATACTCTTATTATGGGAAGACAAAAATGTTAATTGTCAGCCATATAATAAAGATATCATATTTTTTGTTATATTAAATCACATCTGTAGTAATTAAAAAAAATATAACCTTGTGGTAATATTATATAGCTTCAATTGTAGTAAATTTTAAAAAAAATTCACCGAGTTCGCCAAGAATAAAAGCTGTGATAGTCCCTGTTTCATCAGTCAAATCCACATCATAGTGGCATTTACATTTGCAATAGAAAGTTAATTAGAATATATATGTTAATTAGTTATATTGAAAGCTTGTTATACAAGAAAAAAAAAGGAGATTAAAATCATATGTCAGACGGGTTTGACTGGTTAAGTCACACTCGTGATAAGGTCAAGGGTGTGATTTAACATGTCACACCCATGACGAAGGTCTCACGGGTGTGATTTAACATGTCACACCCATGACATCCAAGTGCAAAAGGCAGTAAATTGAAAAGAGAAAAAGGAAAACATGGGTTAGGCAGGAAGTTTTTCTCTACAAGAATTACAAGTGAATGGAACTCTATAAGTAGCAGCTGTAGAACGAAAGCATTTTTTACATGCAATATACCAGTACTTTTGCGAGATGTGTTAGAAGGAAATATTAGCTTTAATTGATATTGTCTACAAATATATAACATGGATTTTATTAAATAAAATAAATATCAAATAAGCAATGTTTATGAGAATATAAAATGTATTTACCTTACTGGTAGAATTCAAGAAGATGATTTTGGTAATTTTTTGATGTGATTTGAAAGATATATCAAGATTGTATCTCAGATAAGCTTATTGCTTAATAAGGTTTTTAAGCTCCTTATTATTTTGTCATGCCCTAGAACATAATAATTATAAATATAAAAGCATCAAAATATTATCGAATTTCTATATAATTTTATTGATTGCTAGTGTAAAGATAAGGCAGTACCAGTTTTTAAGATCTGCAACTTCTCGTATTGATGGATCAATAAGAATTGCCGAGTCAAACCAAGTAGATAATGCAACAACTAAAAATTTTCAATTGTAAGGTAAAAATAAAATAGAAGGATAACTAATAAAATGTAATAGTGTGATGAAGAAAAAACAAAAATATTGTTACAGAAGTTCACTTTTAGTTTGCGACACATAATTATCGAATAAGAATGTAAGGATTTGGTAATTTGTTGGCCCTAGTTAGTAATAAAATAATTCCACATTGATAGTATAACTGTTGTTGCCTAATAAAAAAAGAAATGTAAAAAAAAGAATTTATTTCAGTTTTTACAAAATATACAGAATAACAAACAATTTAAATTAATGTTCATTGGCAAGAACAAATTTTTACAAAGTTGAATGTTTGCCATCTTTATTGATTTCTTTCTGATCCAAGACTTCAAGAACCACAAAAAAATATCTATGACATGTTAAATATAATTATCATAAGATATAATAGAAAAAAAATCAACATTGTATAAAGAAATAGATAAAAGGTTTAATCGACTGATTTTTCCTTGTCATTTGTACAGTTGATAAGATCAGTGAAAGGTGTATAGTTAAATTTCATGGGGATGATACTGTTATCAGTTGGTACAGGTTCAATGATAGTGTGACTTATAATTATCCATTGTATTTTTAAGTCTTCAGTTTGATATTGAGGCAGAATTGGCTTCACAATGGCATTATAAAATGTTTTTCACGGTTGCAAAATATGGCTCATTCGTTGGATATCATTGTTCAATATAATACCTTCAACTTGTGATCCCTGTTAATAATAAAGAAATTGTTAATAATTTAGTCAAAAAATGAACATTTTGAATGAAGAAAGTGTAATTGTTATACCTCAGAATAAAAAAAAGATAAACTTTTGTCTCTTCGATGGTGTGTCGGATGATGCGACAACATGTTGTTTTTCTTGGACAATAATTTCATATGATCACCATTGAGTACCAGGTAAAATATATTTAATCAATAAATGTTTTTCCATCCTGAAAATTTTGTTTAATAAATTAATAAGGGGAAAAGAATTTTTTAATATGAAATTAAATTATATTAGCTTGAATAAAATAATTAATATACCTTCTGACAAGTTTATCCTTTATACTTAAACTAATTGAAATATTTCATGAACACATTATTTCTTGTCTTTTGATCAAACTTTGAAGATTCAAAAGTCCCTGGAATAGTCAGAACTTTAACTGATTCAGGAGTTTGAGCTCTTAACAAAGCCACATATAGTTGTCCATGCGAGAATACAAGCTGACGGAGATAAATTCCTACATAATCAAGTGTTTAACCTTAGGATTTGTTTATAGTCATTGAAAACCCAAACAAATAGGGAATTGTGTTCTGATACAAGGTATTCCATTTTTTTTTCATTTTCTAAAGATTGCAAGCCAATTTTAGGTATAAAATGTTGAAGTTATGTAAATATAGTGCCCTAGAAAGCAAGTGTATTTACATGTAGCTTAATCTTCTTGAGTTATAGTTTTGTAATGAAAATATTTATTATTAATAAACAAAAGAGTTTGTTTTTATAAGCATTATATATCTAGTCATAAGGTACTGAGATTCTTTTATAATTAATAAACATATACATAGAGATGTATGGGAAACATGTATATTATAAGAATCTAAAGTAATGGATTCACAGTTGAATAATCAAGTTGGTCGCTTGATTATGATTTAGAATGTAGTATTGCGATTTATCTCCATGTAAGTAAAGGAGTTTACTTCAAGGGAATGATGAGTTTCATATCATGATAGTAGTTGACTACCGATAATGGAACTATTAAATGAATATCGAATCAAGTATATTTTCAAGAATAAAGTAGGTTGTTACTTTAATCTTAAAACATACATTTTAGCATTTGCTTATTATGGACCACAATCTTGATGAGTGGTGAACTCATATGTGTTTCATGATAATTCTTAATATGATTGGAATAGATTTTTATAGAGTATTAATCCAGCGTCTGCATGTTGGAATTATTAATTGAAACATGTATCATGAAACATTCACTTAAATAAAGAGTTTAAAGTAATATCCTCACTTATAGATGTTTTATGGAGATTGTGATAAAACTGGCGCCAGGAGTTTGATGGACTAGCTACTCATTAAGTCTTAACACCAAGATGAGATATTGTGTGTTAATCACCATATAGAGTAAAATGGGAGATCTAGAAGGAAAAATTAACATAAGGTTAAAATAGTAATTTTATCTTTTGGTGTGCGGATGGTTATCATAAGGTTCATAATAGGGTTTACAATTGGAAATATTATTTGAGATATGTATTCTCATAATATTTTGTAATTCAAGAGTTCAACTAATTGTCTTTAGTGGAATGACATTTAGTTAATAAGCTATAATTAATTCCAATTAGATTAAATTAATTCTGGGCTTATTGGAGCTTGAATTATCTAAGTTCAATAAGATTCTCCACTTGGCTTCAAGAAAGGTTATCAAGTAAAGTAAGAAATATAAATGGAGGTTTTAAAGCCTATGATTAAATGTTAGGTTTGCACTAATTAATGGTTAATTAAAAGCCCAAATGAACATTTAGAAATGGGCTAGACTTTGGTTTAATTATATTAATTATATTAAAACAAAATTCTTAAAGAAATGAAAGAAAATTTCAATTTTTAATGGTTGAATGTGCAGCTGCACATTTAGCATTGAATTGTTAAATAAAGATGGTATTTATCATGAATTATCATCATTAAATGGAGTAATGATCTTACCATTAAATGGTTTAATGGTTGTCTTTTAATGATGGCATGTAATGTAACCTTTTTTAGCATTCATTTGATTAAAGATGAAAGAGGTGTATTTGATGAATGATCTTCCTTCTTTCATCACTAAAATCGAAATTGACATGTCATTTTAGGTTATTGATCTTTTCATATAGCCATCTTAAAACAAATGAGAAGAGTCTCATTTAAAGACTTCTTTATGTTTGATTAAAGAAAGGTATGATGCATTGAATGCTCCTCTCTTCTTTCTTTTCATGCATAACCGAAATTGAAAAGGTGATAGAGAGGTGCATTTTTGGACTCTCTCTCTTTTCATGCATGTGTTAGCCGAAATTTGTATGAAAAGGTGTCTCATTTTTGGCTTCTTTCTTCTAAGAAAAATCTTCTCCAAAGTTTTCTTCTCCTTTCCCACCAAAGGATCTTGTTAACCAAGTTGTCCAAGAAGAACAAGTGGTAGATCAGATTGGTTAAGGATACAATATCAAGAAGAGGAAACAATAACAAGAAGAAGATGATACATCACCTTGGAGAGGATATATTCCTGAGGATAAGATAGCACAACGAAGAGTTAAAGTTGTAGTGAAGGGGTCGGTAATATAATCTCCATCTTGTTCCAATGATAATTATTATCCATATATCATATTATGTATAGTGGCATGTTGATTTGGTTATCTTGCTTCCGCTGTGTTATGATTTCTAAATTTTTTTTGAAATCTACCGTTTAACCAAATCTTGCATGTTTTCTTTTCCGATTCAACAATTGGTATTTTATTATGCATGATTTCAGTTCCTATATGTGCGATGCTTGGGTTGGCAATTATTTTTTGTATGCTGCATATTTTTATGTGATAGAAATATATATGGTGTATGTTTTGTTATTTTGGTTGTCCATAGAATTTATATTTACCATGTAAGATTTCTTCATTTGGTTTTTTAAAAAAAGGGTGGTCTATCATCGCAATGTTTCCTCCTTGGCTTTATTTTTCTAATTTCTTTGATTTTGTAATGTACAAATTGATGTAATGATGAAGTTGAATCAGCCATGGATTGAAGAAATGAAGAGGTAATAATTTCGATGTATCCTTTTATGTATTGGCATAGTTTCGGTTTTGTGAAAACCAAAAATGCTGGATTTTTGTTTCTATGAATTAAGTTTCAGTTTTTATGTCAAAACAAGTGTTGGATTTTTGTTTCAATGAATCAAATTTTGGTTTTGATAAAAAACATAGTGTTGGTTTTTTTGTTGTAATGGAATAAGTTTCAGTTTTAATGATAACAAGAGTTGGAATTTTTTGTTAGGACAAAGATTCGGTTTTATGAAAATATAGTGCTGGATTTTTTGTTTTCAAGGTAATAAAATTTGGTTTTATAAAATGTCATTACTTGTTTTTACCGAATAGGTCGGGTCATGTGAGTGAAGAGTTCGAAGCGAAAGATCCAAGTCCAAGAAGAATATTTTGGGCCTAAAAGGCTTGTAATTATTTTTGTGTTCTAGGATGGACAATCAAAAGTGGCTTTATTAGTTCACATTATGAATGGATAAATGAATACAAATAATATGTGATATTATGTGATTGCATGTCATTTAGAAAATTGCCAACCCTAGGCCTTGTCATGTATTCATTATGTATGAGATACATAATGAAACAATATACGATGGATAATAAATTGCATCTAGACAAGATGGTATTTAATAAAATTTAATGCCCAAAAAGATTGAGTGGGAGAGGATGCTCATGTGAAAGTTCACAGTCTCCAATTGATGGCCCATTTGCATGTGATGCAGTGTTACTCCCCATCGGAGGACATGAATCGTAGGTCTTGCATGGTTTGGTTCTCTTTAAGGATAAGTCTACTCATTGGTAACAAATGTGACCTCCCATCGAGGCATGGTTTGCAAGTACCTTTAGTGAATCAATCAAATTGTTAAACACTCAACATTTTTTATCAATAACCTATCCACCGTAGCTCTATTGATAAAAAAATATGAACCAAATTATGATGCTTCTCAAAAAGTTAGGCATGAAGATGCTTGGTAGTTTTTTGAGTGGAAGGGTCCTAGTTTTTCTTTTAATGGATAAGATGGCCCACCATCACTTTGTCTATTATAGATAAGAAAAATAATCATCGTATAAAGTTTTAAATTTTTTAAGTTTGGTTAAATATATCACCATCCATATATGCATCATGATTTTATACAAAGTTCCAATATTGTTGACTAGTATGCTCATGTTTTAATATTTTATATTTTCAGACATAATCAACCAGAAAATGAATCCACTCACTTTGTTCTTGATAAATAACAAATTGAAAAACGGAGAGAATTTTAATGAATAGAGATGTAACCTTGACATTGTTCTTCAATATGAACGTATTTTATGAGTATTAACTGAAAATGAGCTTGTACCCTACACCTCCGAGTGGAGATTCAACTCCTAAGTTAGTCCAATAACATGAGCATTGGTAGAATGTTGACAAGACTACAAAGTGTTATATTCTAGCTTCTGTCAACGGTATGTTGCAAAAGCAAATTACTTATATGAAAATTGTTAATGCAATGGTCTATCACCTACATGAGATGTTTGGTGTGAGGACTAGGTCTGCAAGAGTGAAAGCTATTCAAACCTTTCATAATCTCAGACAAAAACTTGATGAACTGATACGAGATTACATGTTTAAGGTAATCTCTGCAATTACTGAGGCTGAGATGCTTGGGACGGATATTGATGCGGACACACAGATGATTATGATCATTAATAGCTTAAACTCTTCTTTTCAACAGTTTAAGTTGGACTATAAGCTCAATAGCAAGGATTACACCTTGAGTGAGTTGATGAATACCCTCCAGAGTATGGAGGAGATATTGAATATCAAGGCTCGTGGGCTATAAGCTAATGTAGTAACTTTTTCTAAGCTCAAGGGTAAGGGCAAGCAAAATAAGAAGGTTTCAATGAAAAAGAAGGCCCAAACAGGGATCAAGGCCCAATCCATGAAAAAAAGACCAAAGAGAACACCAAAGGAAAGTGTTTCCACTGTGATGAGATGGGCCACTGGAAAAGAAACTGTCCAGTCTACCTTGTGCTCAAAAGCAAACAAGGTATGGGCTTCCTAAGTTTGTTAGGAATTAGAAATGTGACAGATTTATTTGATTCTTAGATATTAGATTCAGGAGCCACTAAACATGTTTGTAATTCTTTGTAGGGGTTCTAACAAAGGAAAAGACTACCTAAAGGCCAGTTTCAAGTCAAGATAGCAGATGGATCTTATGTTTCAGTAGAATCGGTGGGAGTAGTTATCTTGGACTTTCCTAGTAGTCATAGGTTATATTTGAAGGATGTTTATTACATGTTAATAATTGTAAGGAACATGATTTCTGTTTTTTATCTAATAAAATAGGGTTATTCCTTATATTTTGAAAATGTTATTTCAATATATGAGAATAAAAATTTTATTTGTGATGCGATAATTAAACAGGGATTGTTCTTTATAGAACCTATGGCAGGCTCACTAAACACCACATATTTGATAAAACCAAGACATTCCAACGTCTCTAGCATTAATTCAAAATATTTGTGGCACTTAAGAATGAGTCATATCAATCAGAAAATACTTGACAAGTTAGTAAAGGATGGGATCCTTATGGGCTTGGATAATGATCCATTACTTATATGTGAATCTTGTATTGAAGGAAAAATGATCAATGCCTCATTTCCTTCCAAAGGAAACAGATTTGAATGCACGTTGGACCTAGTACATACTGATGTGTGTGGGCCTATAAACGTACCGTACAAGTTAGAGGAGGTTATGAATATTTCATAACCTTTATATGTGATTACTCTAGACATGGCTATTTGTATTTGATGCATAAAAAGAGTGAATCCTTTTAAAAGTTCAAAGAATTCAAAGCTGAAGCTGAGAAGCAGCTAGACAAGCCATTAAAACAACTTTGATCGGATCAAGGTGGCGAGTACTTATCTAGAGAGTTCCAACAATATTTAATTGACAATGGAATTGTTTTCAACTTGTCAACTCATCGAACACCTCAACAGAGTGGTGTAGCTGAGAGGAGGAATATGACTCTATTGGAATTAGTAAGATCGATGATGTCCTATGCTAGCCTTCCATAATCATTTTGGAGATATGTCACACAAACGAAAAATATCTTTTTAACTTTGTTCCATCCAAATCGGTGCCTAAAACACCTAGGAAATTATGGACTAGCCCAGTGCCTTCATTGCGGCACTTAAGGACTTGGGACTGCCCAATCCATATTCTAAAGCCTGAATCCACAAAGATAGAATCAAGGTTAGAAGTATGTTTATTTTTAGGATATCCTACAGAAACTCGAGGGTATTATTTTTACAGTCCTCAAGACAGGAAGGTATTTATGTCGACAAATGCAACCTTCCTAGATGAAGAGTTTGTAAGAAATCACAAAGGAAGAAGTGAAGTAGTACTAAAGAAGTTAGGTATTTCATCCAAACCAAGAGTTGATTTGGATATGATAGAACAAGATGTTGAAATGGATTTAAGAGTTAAATCAGAAGAGCAACCTGAACATCAAATAGTGCCTAGACGTAGTGGGAGGGCTGTAAGACAGCCAGATAGGTATTTAGGTATAGGAAAAGGCTTAATTGTCATCTCAGATCAAGAAGAAGCGGATCTCATTATGTATACACAAGCTATTAATAATGTTGATGGAAAAAATGGGTCAGGGTGTTAAAATCTAAAATAGATTCTATGTACACTAATAAAGTCTAGATCCTTGTAGATCTACCACCAAGTATAAAAGTCGTAGGATGTAAATGTATCTACAAAAGGAAAAGAGGATCAAATGGACCTTTAAAGCGAGATTAGTAGCTAAGGGTTATATTCAAAAGGAGGGTATAGACTATGAGGAGACTTTTTCTCCGATTGTCATGCTTAAGTCCATCAGGATCTTTTAGCCATAACAACCTATTTCGATTATAAAATATGAAAAATGGATGTCAAGACCACATTTCTTAATGAAAATCTTAAGGAGACTATTTATATGGCCCAACCAGAAGGTTTTGTTGAGCCAAGTAATGAGCATAACGTGTGCAAGTTGCAAAGGTCCATTTATAGACTTAAGTAAGCATCTAGGTCTTGGAATATTAGGTTTGATAAGTCTATCAAAACCAATGGCTTCATACAAAACCTAGATGAACCTTGTGTTTATAAAAGAATACAAGAAGGTAAGGTTACTTTCCTAATCCTGTATATTGATGACATTTGGCTCATTGGGAATGTTATCTACGGTTAAGGGATGGCTAAATGAATAGCTTTCAATAAAGGATTTGAGAGACGCTAATTATGTTCTAGGGATCAAACTTATAAGAGGTCGTAAGAACAAACAAATATCCTTATCTCAATTAACCTACATTGAGAATATGCTTAATAAGTTCGCCATGCAAGATTCCAATAGGGGTTTCACACCTACTATACATAGAATCAAGCTTTCAAAGGAAAAAACACCTAAAACCCAAGAGGAGGTTGAATGCATGCACAACATTCCATATTCTTCAAAAGTTGGAAGTTTAATATATGCAATGGTTTGCACCAGACTGGATATATATTACGTAGTGGGAATAGTAAGTAGCTTTCAGTCCAATCCAGGCATGGAGCATTGGACTGTAGTTAAGTGTATATTTAAGTATCTTTGTAGGATGAAGAACTTAATACTTGTTTACTCAAGAAGTAACCTTATTCCGACAGGATATATAGATTCTGATTTCCAATCAGATGTTGATTCAAGGAAATCAACTTTTGGTTTTATATTTTTTTAGGAGGTGGAGCTATAGTCTGGAGGAGTGTCAAGCAATCTTGTATTGCTGATTTGACTATGGAGGCTGAGTATGTTTTTGTTTGTGAAGCAACAAAGGAAACAGTCTGGATCCGCAAGTTCTTAAATGATTTAGAGGTAATCCTAGAGGTAGAAAAAAGCCATTACACTTTATTGTGATAATAGTGGGGTAGTGACTAATTCTAAAGAACCTCGAAAACATAAAGCTATCAAACACGTTAAGAGAAAGTATCATTTCATAAGGGAGATAATACAACGTGGTGAGGTGGATGCGGTAAAGATTCCCACAAAACAAAACCTTGTTGATCCGTTTATGAAGACGATGTCTCAAAAGAGTTTTGAGAGTCACCTAGCAGGGATGGGAATGAGAGATGTTGAATTTGCTTTAGGGCAAGTAGGAGATTATTTTAATTACGTAAATATGGTGCCCTAAAAAGTAAGTGTGTATTTACAGGTAACTTAATCTTCTTCAGTTACATTTTGTAAGGAAAATATTTATTATTAATAAAACAAAAGAGTTTGGTTTTTATAAGCATTATATATCTAGTCATAAGATACCGAGATTCTTTTGTGAGTAATATACATATAAACAAAGATGTATGGGAAATACGTATATTATAAGAATTTAAAATAATGGATTCACAGTTGAATAATCAAGTTAGTCGTTTGATTATGATTTAGACTATAGTGTTACGATTTATCTCCATGTAAGTAAATGAGTTTACTTCAAGGGAATGATGAGTTTCATATCATAATAGTAGTCAACTATCGATAATGACACTATTAAATGAATTTAGAATCAAGTAGGTTTTCAAGAATAAAGTACGCCATTAATTTAGTCTTAAAACATACATTTTAACATTTGTTTATTATGGACCACAATCTTGATGAGTGGTGAACTCATATGTGTTTCATTATAATTCTTGATATGATCGGAATGAATTTTTACAGAGTATTAATCTAGTGTCTGCATGTTGAAATTATTAATTGAAACATGTATCAGGGAACATTCACTCAAATAAAGAGTTTATAGTAATATCACTACTTCTAGATATTTTATGGAGATTGTGATTAAACTGACGTTAGAAGTTTGATGGACTAGCTACCCATCAAATCTTAATACCAAGATGAGATCTTGTGTATCAATCACCCTATAGAATAAAATGGGAGATTTAGAAGAAAAAACCAACATAAGGACAAAACGATAATTTTACCCTTTGTTGTGCAGATGGCTATAATAAGGTTCATAATAAGGTTTGCAATTGGAGATATTATTTGAGATATGTGTTCTCATAATATTTAGTAATTCAAGAGTTCAACTAATTGTCTTTAGTGAAATGACATTTAGTTAATAAGATAGAATTAATTCCAATGAGATTAAATTAATTATGGGCTTATTGGAACTTGAATTATCTATGTCCAATAAGATTCTCCACTTGGCTTCAAGAAAGGTTATCAAGCAAATTAAGAAATATAAATGGAGGTCTTAAAGCCCATGATTGAATGTTGGGCTTGCACTAATTAATAGTTAATTAAAAGCCCAAATGAACATTTAAAATGGGCTAGAATTTGGTTAATTTAATTAATTAGATTAATTATATTAAAACAGATTTCTTAAAGAACTGAAAGGGAATTTCGGTTTTTAATGATTGAATGTGCAACTGCACATTTAACATTGAATTGCTAAATAAAGATGATATTTATCATATATTATCATCATTAAATGGAATAATGATCTTACCATTAAATGGTTTAATGGTTGTCTGTAACATCCCCTCTCCTATAGGAAGGACATTTTAGTAATTGGGACGGGTTCGGGATATTTAATTATCTCTCGGCATGCATATACAGCATATAGCCTCTATAATTACTGATTGGTTGCACATGCTCATAGTATACATGCATTCATGTCATTTTCCGGCTTAGGGTTGAAATTGAACTTCTGTATAAAATTAATGGGATAATTGAGTTTGAAAAATTATTTGGATTGCACCATAAATTGTTTTACATTTTTAGGAATTTTTAGGAATTTTTCTGGATTTTTTCCGGAGACAATTCCCGGACCGGAAAAATCGTCAATCGGCGAACCGGTCGATTTTTGGTAGCGAAAATTTCTACCCAATGGCACTGTAATATTGGGTATATTATTTTGGGATTGAAATTGGGGGTCAATTGAGTTGATTGGGTTAGTTTTTGATCTGGATTAAAGAATTATTATTTGACTTTTCAACTTTGGCTAAACAAATCCTATAATGCCACCTAGCCTCTCATTAATTCCTCCTTATCATCACTCACCCACTCACCCACGGTTATAACCTTTGGGAAGATGGAAAACTAGCTTAATTGTTTAGAAACTACTCTCCACCGAAATCATTCAACTCTTTCCCACCATCATCTATTTTCTTCTTCTTTCATCAAACCTTCCTCCAAACATTCAAGGATTCTCCTACTTCCAACTAACTTAGTGTCTTACCCTCTTCATGAAGAGTCACGAGCTTGTTGGATGTTAGTAGAAGTAGGTAGAAAGCATAGGAAAGAATTGAAGGGAAGAGAATGGAGGAAAAGCTAATAGGTAAGTTCTTTAATTCTTATGTTTAATGATGTTGTTAGCATGACTTGCATGTCATGGTTGGTAGAAGCTTTGAATGAGAGGTTGGGAGCATCTAGTATGCTTAGGGATGCATGATATTGATGTCTTTTATTGCTTGGATTAATGGGTGTAAGGTTAGGGTTATGGATGAATGAAAAGTAGTATGATAGAAGTGATTATGGCTTAATTTTAAATGGAATATGGATAATTATTTGAGTATTTGAATTGAGGAATTTAGTGCTGCCAATTTTTCAGTATTAGCCCTAGTATATGTATGACTGTAGAAATATTTAATTTGTATTTATTTGGATGTCTAGTGATGTGAAAAAGGCATTAGAAGTGGTTGAACTAAGGTTAACCTTAAATCTGGAAAATTGGAATTATAATTGATGTTACTGTTTTGTTCATAATTTATTGTGTAGTAATGCAAATGAGGTAAGGTCAGTGGCCACTGAAACTTTGGGATGTTGGCTTCAATTTAGTGTGAAATAGGTGTTGTTAAATTTCAATGATAGAAGGGTGAATTTTTGAATGTAAAGTTACTGTTCCATTGCCTATGAACAGTAACCGCAACCATGACATCTGAGTTTTGTTGATTTTTATGAATTAATTGAGATGGAATTAGGGAAAATGGTCTTCATGGAAGTTGTAGCATATTGAATTATATTTCCATTTATACTAATCTTGCTATTTTTAGAATTGTATATTGGGAGATATGAATTGATTACTAATGACTGGTTTTGAGCATTTTGGATGAAACCTAGCTTAAGTGTGATTTTGTGAGTTTACTGATTGGAGGCAATTTTAACATTTTATGTGGACTGAATTGGTGTGAGTGAGCTTCTGAAAAGTTGTAGAGGAAGAGATTACCTTGAAAATGAGATATGGTGTGTAATTTTTAGAAGTCAGAATTGGGAGTTATGATTTTTCAAAAATGAACCCTATATTAGGTTATGAATGGCTGATCATAACAGTAGTTTCCATAACAGTTTTGAAATTGATAGAGATCGAATTGGATGATTAGTGCTTCATGAAAAATGAAGCTTATGATGTTATCTTTACAGGGATATAAAGTTCTGATTTTATTGACTTGTATAATGGAAGTTATGCTTCTTGTAAGGTTACTGCCCAAATTGAAGTATTTCAGGGAAAGTAACATTAGATGAATTAATTGACTTGTTTAGCAATATAATTTGATGTTGGATTGTTCATGAAAGTTGTTGAGGACATTGTGAACTTATTGACCATATTTTTGTGGTAATTTATTACTGAAGAATCAGTGAGTTATGAAATTGCCAATGTACTGCCCTGTGTTAATGGGAATGGAGTAGGCAGAAGGTTTGATGGGATATTTGACACCCTTAGGGTTGGAATTGATTTTTATGGTCTTCTTGAGAATTGTAGAGCTTTTCATAAGCTTTCCAACAAGGTATAGTTTGCATTTTTCAGAAATGTGTAGAAAGAGTTATGGGTGTTGGAAGTTTGGTTGGAAATCAGAAAATAAAAGGGGGAAATAAGGGTTTATATAAAAATATAAATTGTTGAGTTTTGGGTTCTTTCGTGAATAACTTTTCCGTCCGTCGTCCGATTGACCTGATTCTTGAGGCATCGGATTCGTTGAATATTTAATTTCATTTTATGAGAAAACGGGAATTTTTAGACTGGAATTTGACGTAGCCCCTATTGACGGAACATGTGAACCACTGTTTTATTTAATTGGGGACCTATAGAGGTCCGATTGGCGCACCGTCAGCGCCTATAGATTTCTAAATTTTTTATAGAATTTTATTATGGGAAAATATTGGATTAGGGCCGGGATTGCCATGAACATGCATTATACACATTTTATTGATTTCATGTGCATTATTTAGTCATTTCAAGTATACCGATGGTAATGGCTATTCATTTAATGTGCTATAGAGGCTCAAGTGGACCGTCATTCCACGGACTTGGCAGAGACTTCCCGGCACTAGCGTGGAAGTTATTAGGTGAGTAACCTAGTTGGTTATTCCAATCTATGTGTTAACTGTGGTTTGATTGCCCTACGGGGAATACATGAATTATTGTTGTAAATTGATTGCCCTACGGGGATTACGTGGATTAAGACTGTGAATTGACTGCCCTACGGGGATTATGTGGTTATATATGGCCCAATTGACTGTGAAATAAGCATTAGGCAACTGTTAATTGGATTGTATGATTATATTGTGTATTTGGACTGTGTATTACCATGTTTACTGATATGGGACATGTGCATTCATGCACAACTGCATCACACTGTTAAAAGGAAAATTGTGAACCGAGACGCCACTGTACTGAACCGAGCCTAGAGCTCGATATACTGAACCGAGCCTCGAGCTCGACGGGAGATAATTCTCCCCAGACGCGTCTATCTTGATCTTTATTATGCTTTCGGTCCACAATCTTGAAATGAATGGAAAAGAGTCACATGTGCATTGCATCTTGAATCGAACATTTGACAATGTTATTATTTCTGTATATTTCTTGTCTCGTGACTGAATTACTATTGTGTTTTGTATAACATCTGAGTGTATCTTGTTACATGCTTATATGATGCATGAATTGGGAGAACCATCGATGATGGTTTCTCATTGAGTTATAAACTCATCCAAAATTGCAATTATTTTTCAGGCATAAGCATGGCAGATAGCTCCTCGGGACCGTAGTAAATAGTATCTTGTGGATTGGCGATAGAAGTAATGGCTCAAAGGTCGGTCAGCTGGGCTTTCTTTTGGAGACTTATAGTTAGATCTGTTTCTTGTAAATTACTGAGTTTTAAGTGAATGAAACGGAATCCAATTTTGGTTTTAAAAAGTAGTCAATTTCTTATTACTGTCTTATGATTGTGATGCCATGAGGAGTGTAGCGGTTGTTGTCAGTAGTGGTCTCTTGTCATGGGATATTTATCGAAATGACCTACGAGCGTTCTGGTGGATACCCTATGGTAAGGGGGCGCTACATTATCTTTTAATGATGACATGTAATGTAACCTTTTTTTAGCATTCATTTGATTAAAGATAAAAGAGGTGTATTTGGTGAATGATCTTCCTTCTTTTATCGCTAAAATCGAAATTGACATGTCATTTTAGGTTATTGATGTAACATCCCGTTACTGATGTGATGGGCATATCGGTAGATTGGGACGGGTTAGGATTTCATACTGCATTCTATTGATTGAGCATTCATTGACCTCTAATTATAGAGGAATGAGTTATTGGCACATGCATTTATAGGTACATGCATTCATGGCTTTTTCCGGCATTTAATTGTGAACATGAATTGGTTGGATTGTGATTTGATTGAGAAATTAGGAATAATTGGGTTTGAATAATTGATTTAGAATGGTTTAAGAGTAATTGGCAGTTGATAGTGACCCATAGGAAATTTTAGGACAATTTGGGAGAAAATGCCCGGACCGAAAATTTTTGAGTGACAGACCGATTGACCGTATGGTACCGAAATAATTGTCCAATGGCAATGGAAAATTAGATTTATGCTGTTAGGAATAAAAATGTTGAGCCATTGGAATTTAGAGGCTAAAATTTAAAGAATTTGGGGGCTTATATCTTATGAGCTTTAGGTTAAAAATCAACCTTTATATATCTTAGGTTTTAAATTTTGGCATTTATTCACCTCCTTCAACCTAGGGCAAATTTCCCCTTTTTCCTTCCTTGGTGATTTCCGATTCTCTCCTTTTGGTGTGATCCTTCGATCGTTGTTTGTTGCTCCCTCTCTTTGTGCAAGCCTAGCTTGATCCCTGAGAGAATGAAGATTGGTGAGAGTTTAAAGGTTAACCGTGGGTGTTAGAGGAAGGAAATAAGATTGCGGAAGTTTTGAAGATTTGAGTTTCGATTGGGAAGTTTAACGGCTTTAATGTTGTTATTTATTGAGTTTGATGCATTTATGGTATTTATTGTGAAAGATGGAGTAGTTAAGAATGAGTTATTACTGGTTTTAGAGAGAAATGGGAAAAAGTCAATCGGAGAAGATGAAGGAGACCCGCACGTCGCGACATCTGAAAGAGGCCTCGCCGCGACGAGTAAATGAGTACTCGCCGCGACGAGCAGGGCAAGACGTCGCGGCGAGCTTGAAGGAAGGTGTTAGCATGGCGGCGTCCTTCTACGTCATGATGACAACCACTTTTTCTGTGTGGCGAGGATTTCAGTGGCGAGGATCAAATTTTTGAATGGATGTGTTTTAATTTATGGAGCATAACTGATGGTGTAGACCTCCAATTGAGGTGATTCTTGATTTGTTGTGAACTAGAGAGAGAGGTCTACAATTTAGGAAATGAATGAAAGTTAGAATTTAATTTAGTATGGTCTCACTCATAGAGAAAAGGTCGATTATAGTTCCTATTGCAACCTAAGAATGGTATTATGATAATTGGAGTATAAATTGGGGTCTTTAATTGATGATTTTGACCCAATGAATAGGTTTTCTTGGGAATTTCTATAAGGTGTATGATATGATGGATTAAACTAAATTTTAGGAATGAAATAAATCATTATTGATCAATTGAGTGAAGAGTTAGATTTGGGCATAAGATAGCGAAATAGGGTTTTGGCGCCGGAAAATCATGAACATGCATTGTACATATTTTCATTAAGACATATGCATCATTGAATTGTTTTGACTGAGCATCTAGTAATGGAAAATTATTTAACTGTTATAGAGACACCGTTGGATCGTCATTCCACGGATATTCTTTGGGACTTCGAGCAATAGCTCGAGAGATTCTGGTGAGTAACCTAGTTGGTTCCTCAATTTCTGATTTTTAAATGCTCTGTGTGAACTGTTTGCAAATGTGAATTGTATGATTACGGGAATGGTTAGGATCGAAATGCATGCTTTTGATAAATTGGGTTTGACTGCTATGTGATTCTGAGAAATTGTGATAAATGGGCTTTTATAGCCATATGACTGTGAATTATTGAGCATTTGCATTTCATGCATAAATGCATGAAAAGATAATGAACGTTGTGACCAGAGTCACCACTAATACTGAAAGGAGCCTTGAGCTGGAACACTGTCACTGAACCGGGCCTCGAGCTCGAAGGGAGTTAGTGCATCCTGCATGAGGGCTCTCCTACTCCATAGACGCGTCCACTGAACACTGATTACTGATTTAGCGCTCGGTCACAACACTGAAATAAACTGGAAAAGAGTCACATATGCATTGCATACAAATGAGTTAACTGATTTGTGATAATTACTGAGTTCTGTGATGGCATGAGAAATTGCAAATTGCTATATGATATTCTGAATGTTACTGTGATTTGCTATACGCAATTTGCGTAATGCATGAATTGAGTGAACAATCGATGATGGTTTCTCATTGAGTTCGCAAACTCACCCAAAATTGCATCTACTTTTCAGGACTGATAGATTAGACTCCTAGCTCCAGAGATAGACTTTTCCTGCCGTGTGAGCGTGTTGGCAAGAGAAGTGATGGCACACAGGTCGGTCAGCTGGGTTTGATTTTGAGGATGACATAGTATAGACTTTTGTATCAGTTTCCTTTCTGGGAATATTGTATTTAGACCATAGGGAACTGATAGACTTGTCTATATTTCTGTTTGATGCTATGAAATGAGAAAAGCATTATGGTTTTTAAATTTAGTGATTTTGATATTGCGGTTTTATTGTATTGATGCAATATGGATTATAGAAATTATGGAACGTAGTGCACCCTTATTGTGGGATACGCGTAGGACGACCCACGGGCGACCCGGTGCGTACCCTGCGGTAAGGAGGTGCTACAATTGATCTTTTCATATATAGCCATCTTAAAATTAATGAGAAGAGTCTCATTTAATGGCTTCTTTATATTTGATTAAAGAAAGGTGTGATGCATTGGATGCTCATCTTTTCTTTCTTTTCATGCATAACCGAAATTGAAAAGGTGATGGAGAGATGTTCTTGCATTTTTGGACTCTCTCTCCTTTCATGCATGTGTAAGCCAAAATTTGTATGAGAAGGTGTCTCATTTTTGGCTTCTTTCTTCTAAACAAAATCTCCTCCAAAGTTTTCTTCTCCTTTCCCACCAAAGGATCTTGTTAAGTAAGTTGTCCGAAAAGAACAAGTGGTAGATCAGATTGGTTGAGGATACAATATCGAGAAGAGAAAACAATAATAAGAAGAAGAGGATATATCACCTTAGAGAGGATATATTGCCGAGGATAAGATAGCACAGTGAGGAGTTAAAGCTGTAGCGAAGGAGTCGGTAATATAATCTTTATCTTGTTCTTATGATAATTATTTTCCATGTACCGTATCATATATGGTGGCATGTTGATTTGGTTATCTTTTTTTCGTTGTGTTATAATTTCTAAAAGAAATTTGAAGTCTACCGTTTAACCAAATCTTGCATGTTTTCTTTTTCGATCTAACATAAAAATCAATTTTCCTTTGTGAGGTCCAAAGACAATTTCTGCAAAAATTGTATGGTCTTTTAATTGTTTGCATATCAACCTTGTCCTATTGCATACTCCCTCAGTTGGATTCAAAATTCTTAAGAGCAAAATTAGGGAGCCTTCTTTGAGTAAGAGTTTGTGTGGGGGTAGGCCTTTAGGATTTAAAGAATTGAGAAAATCCTCATAATCTACTTGATGTCTGCGGTCAATCGTTTTGTCAAAAATCATATATGAATGCATATTTCCTGACAATTTGTTAATCATCATGTCATTAATTTCATCAACACAGCTGTTTGTTAGACACAGTACACATCTATTTATCATCTGATATGGATTAGATGAATACAAGCTTAGGTCAGGGAAAATGTTTTCAAGTAACCTGGTGAAGGCAATGGTACATTAGAAAGATGTAATTTTAATTCTAAAAAAAAAGAATAGAAAAATATATAACAAAAAATTTGTTAACCTATTAAGAAACTCATCCTTGCTATGATAAGGAATAACTAGTTGTTTTGGCAAGAACATTTGATATTGCTCATCAACTAGCTCGATGCCTTCTCCTACACTTAATAAAAATTTACAAAAAACTAAATTTGATATAGCTCTCATATTTATCGTCAAAGAGAATTTACGCATCTGTCGCTAGAGGTGTGAATATAAAAGACTCAAATCAATTAGTTGTTGTTTTGCAGCTTGGTTAACAATTGGCAAGGTTTGATGAAAATCACCACCAAATACAACAATTTTTCCTCCAAAAGGTTTATTAGAGTCCATGATATCTTGAAGCAAATTATGAAATGTTTCAATGGCTTCTCGTTTTGCCATGAAAGCCTCATCCCATAAGATAAGACTATATTCAAATATCAATTTTGCGATAATACTTTGCTTACTTAATTGACAAACTTTTTTCTTTAACAAATGAAGCAGGATTTTAAATCTTGAGTGAGCTATCCTACCCCTAGGAAGGACTGATGCTACAACACCTGATGTAGCAACAGCAACTACAATATATCCCTATGACCATAAATTTGCAAGGAGAGCTCGATAGAAGGAAGTCTTCCCAGTTCTACCAGGACCATCAATAAAAAAACTTCCACCACTTGAAAAAAAATTGAATCCAAAACCAAATCAATTATGTATTTCTGCTTGTTATTCAACCTTGACTATAATAATAGGTCTTTTGGATCAACCTGTATATTCTTGTCACTTTGTATGTCTTTACTTTGATGTTGATGATAATCAACATGAAACTGATGATTAGCAAAATGGTAATTAGCTAAGCTTTTCCCCATTTGCTCCAGAGATTTATTAATATCTTGAAGGGCTATTTTTGTAATGTCATCAGATGTATTGGCACTATAGGAAGAAGCATATTGGTAGTTAGAATAAAGGTCGTCTTTGAATGTTTCCCATAGTTGCTTAGGGTTTGTTGGTGAACAATAAAACAGGAGTGTAGTAAATAAAAGTCTGAGTGACACTGACATTGAAACATAGCAGCTTCCTCAAGATTTTGTTGTATATAAAAGTCAGATGCTAGCAATCCTAACTACAGTGCAGCTTCCCTGAAACATCTTCTTTTCTGACCATCAACAGTCAATAAGTCATCAAATGATATTGGTCATTTAACATCTGTGAGTAATAACCTTTAGTAATACCTTTCTCCTTCTCTAGGGTCAATAGCAACTAATCTTCCTATTCATTTTTTTCGACTTCTTTCTAACCATGTTTTTATTTTTTGATTCCAAAAAAAATGTTCTAGAAAATATTTATACAAACATTTCATCTCTTCTACCCTTTTATCTGTCAAATTCATCTTGAAAAATTCAATCAGCATTGTTTTCAAGAAGTCAGTTATTCTCATCAAATAAAACAAATATTCATATATGTTAAAGAAAACAAACTGCTAATCTGGGAGATGAACCTGGAGTATATAAACTGATGGATTAATCTTTACTAGATGAAACTCATATATACGTTATAAAGCTTCAGGAGGTGAAATCCAATGACCTTCTTGAAAATTACTCATTTCATCAATATCAGTTGTGGTCTCTTGATCATGGCCCTTAAAAAACATATTTGTATAAGTACTTAACAAGCTTCATAGCGGAACATATTCCAACATTTATGTGACAATCAATTAGCATCATGAGGTATGGATTGTGAGGAACCACCCACTCGTTAGCAATCTCATGTCTGCAAAATTTGGCTTTCTTGCCATCATCTCTTCGTCTATAACATGGATAACTATGTTCACCATGAATAGTAGAAGGAGCAAAATTCTTGGGATAATGGTTTTTGCATACACCATTTATCATGCAAGGGTAATGTTTATTAATAAAACCATAAGGACCATGAATCATATTCTTAATGACAAGAGAATATAATCATAAATTTCGATCAAGATCCAGTATTTCAGCAGATATGATCTGATCGTAAGAATCTGGATTTAGCAATTTAGAATACAGCTTAAGTATCAATAATAAATGAGCATGAGGGAATCCACGCTTCTAAAATTCAATAGCATAAACAAATGCGGCCATATCTCCAAAGATTTGTTTTTGATCAACTCATTTTTTAGAATTTCAAATTTATCTTTGAATACTCTATCCAATAAATCCAGTTTATCTTATGGCTTTTTATGAAATTTAAGATTGTCTTGTATCTCTTTCCAAATATACCATACTTTTCTACAAGAGTCATTACTTCAAAATAACATCGTTTTATGTCCCTTGGACCACCGATAAATGAAACTGGGAGCATAACTCGATGACCAATTCTAGAACCTTCTGTTTAACCAACGGTAATACTATCTAAAACACCTTGTAGTATTTTTGTCCGTATCCCTTTTTGTCTTTTTCTATGGAAATCAAGTCGAGATGTTTTAATCTTTATATAAGTGCCCACAACAAATTGTTGAAGCAGTCTTAAACTATGGAGCAGCATAGATTTATCATTTTCTCTCATTTGGAGCCGATAACAATAATATTCTCTAGGAGAAATAAAACCATCTTCATAGTATTCTTCATTAGCAACTAGTAATAAAGAAGATGAATTTGATAAATAAAATGGTGAAATTAAATAATATTTTAAAAATGACAAAAGGAGAAGACAATCTTGCCTTTGTTTTCCACAATGAACAATTTAGATGGATCAGTAAAGGAGTTGAAATGAACATCACTTCCTTCATCCAAAGCATTGCTCCTGTTTCCCTTTAAAATCAACCGCTTAATTTCACGATGCCATCCAGATTCACCATGAGGAAATAAAAGAGGATATTAAAGGGGGTCATAACATGCATAATAAGACCGAACTCTATAACTTGTACCTAAGTGAGTATAGACTTGGATGTGAGGACATTTATTAATTTTTTCATCATCAATATCAGTCCATATAACAACCATTTATGATGAAGTAGGAAGTTTATAAACCCGTTGATCAAGGCCAGGATAACACCTCGGAACTATTGCATTAATCTTAAGTGATGGAATATCTTTAAGAATTCGAAAGAACTTGGCATAAGGATTATCTTGTAGAATTGCCATAATCAGTTTTAATGTATTCTCACAAAGTTTATCAAAATTGTTGGTCCTTCTTTCTAATTCCTCATTAGTATCAAAGAAATAGAATTAGATTCTAGATACCTTATTAGTTGTTGAAACTAAAATGTCAGGGGAAATGATAAACTTGCCCTTGAACATGACTTATTTTTTGTTAGTTCTCGATCATACCTAGCTCCATAGGAAGTAAAAGCTACATTATTATTTTGTACGAACGTTCTTCCTAAATTGTTCTGATTCTTCATCATTACCAATAAATAATCGTTTCAAAACATATGGCATTTAAGTAGAAACAATGGAAACCTATCCTAATGAACAACATAATGATGGAGGTTCAAGATAAATCTCTTTGCATGACAATGTTCACAATTTGGAACAAAACGGAGTTGTTAAGGCTCACATGTCATATTTGATGCTTCAAATGTTGATGTTGTATAAACAATTTCTTCTAGTTAGAAAGAAGAATAAGTTGCATCAACGTGATTCACATTAAAATTGAAAGATCTATTTTGTAGTAGATGATCACTAAATTGACGGATGAAAAGTTGATCGTCGGAAGGTTTACTATTAATGAAAGAATAGGAATATTGATCATTAACAATTTGACAAAGTGTAGGCATAGTAGCGTTTCTTTTTTTTGTAGGACGAGTTTCTCTAAGTCGTCGCAAGAATTCGTGCTTTTTATTTTTTGACATTTTGCATACTTTTGACGTCTTTTGGCATTTCTATCCATATCTAAATGCAGACAACATTTACGTTCTTCATATATCAATTAATAATATTAAAACATCTTGACACAGTTAGCTGTATATAGTTTGCAATTCTATTTTTAACATGTCTGGAGCACTGGGATAAGGAATATGAAATAAACCACATAAAGAAACATGAGTCTTAAACAATGATATGAGTTAGTTCGTTTAAGTGATGATCGCCGAACGTTCGTTCATCAATGGGAAAGCAGTGCAGGAGCGGACATAAAGGTACGGGGATGAATTCTATTCGATGCCGGTCAATTCAGCGATAACCGGTCGACTTAAGCCGGTATTCAAAATCTAGGTCAAATCTTAGGCGATCTGGAAATTTTAAAAAATTAGAGGTTTTTTTGCAAAATTTTTCAAACTTTTAAATTTTCCCTTCCTCTCTCCTACCTCTCCTTCCCCTTTTTTTTAGTTTTAAAATAATAATAAATATTTTATTACTAATAATAATTATAAATTAAATAAAACTTTAAAGTAAATTATTTTTAGTTTTATTACCAATAAATTATTTTTATTTTATTACTAATAAATTATTTTTTAAATTTATTTTAACATTTTATATAATATTTATTAATAAATACTAATAAATTAGTTTATAAATAATAATTTTAAAATTATTACTTATAAACTAATATTTATTTTATATATTTTCAATTATTAAATTAAAATTTATATATTTTGAAATTAATTATATTTATTAATAATTATTAAATAATCTACAATATGACAATGGACTATTTTATAATTTAAAAAAAATAGAGACAATTTTATAAATTTTAAAAATATTTTTGTATTATTGTAATATTTTAAATACTTTGTATTATTCTTAATTTTATAATTGTATGATGATAATTGTTTTATTTATATTAATTGTGGTTATTATTTATATGTAAAATATTTAAAATTATTGTTATTTCATAATAATTGTCATTATTATTTATTATTAAGATTTTGAAAGCATGATTGATGTAAGCAATAAACTAGTAAAATATCTGATCTGTTGTATAATATAACAATATGGACTATTTTGCAATTCTTAAAAATTTTAGGGACTATTTCATAAATTTAAAAAATTTTCCGAAACGGTATCCGGTACCAACCCAGAATCTGCAGATGCTGATTCAGTTCAGAGCTCAATCCGATCAAAACTAGATGCGGTATTCATAACATTGGTCTTAAACCACTATCGAGCTGCCAACATAAATGAGTTAAAGTCATGATACTGATAAATAACAAGCATCAAACATACATATCCTCAAAAAGACCTAATCCAAATAATCAATACATATTTTTAATTAAAAAAGAATATGAAGAAAAGACCAATCTTTGATTAAATTCCAAAATGTAAGCATCCCTGATCTAACAAGAGAAAATGAGAATAAACCTATATAGTTAACAATGACAAAATTTTATGTCAACTACTTACAAGTTACAACATATATATGGATGCCTTCTCCCAAACAAATGCAACGTTATTAAGACTAAAAGTGTAACACTAGAACAAATGTAGATATATGGGAGAAAAATTATTTCCAAATTTAAACCTAGTTTGAATTGATTTAGTCTATTAAAGTATAACCCAAAATATTTGTGATTAATTGAATTTGAAAAAATATTTACATCAAAATTCAATTGAAATGAAGTATAAGTTTAAACCTAATTAATCCAAAATGTAATATATTAATTTCAAATCTAATTAGCGAAATCTACATCTCTATTCGTATATTTTGAAATCATAGACTATTTACAACAGTGATATGAAGTAGGCAAGCAAAAGGATCGAAAATCTCATAGCAGATACAAGATTATGGAAATAAATGGTAGACATTAAGATTAGGCAAAAAAAACCTACATTTAACTAAAAGTTATTTAATCCCATTACTTAAATTAAACTAGGATACCTTTGCTAATTTTGTGAAAAAGTTTATCAAGCCTTCACATTAATTGCTTTCATCAGTAACTTCATTCAGCTAGTATATCTGCCTTTCTCAACTAGTATATCTGCCTTTCTCATTATAGGTATCAGCTGCTAAATAAACAACCAATCAAAAAGAAGCATCGTGCCGGTCCCATATTATCCTTCAAGTGTGGGCACTTCACATAGTTTCGATCAATCAAACCATCATAATAACAGTAATCCAATACTATAAAACAGTAGTATCAAAATGATCCAAGATAAGATAAAAAGAAGAAATACTAGTTGAAACTTACCTTTGAATTTAATTACTATGAACAAAATAAAACACATTAAAACAAAGAAAAAAATGTGACTAATAGCAAAAGAACATTGATATGGTCCCTCTCTTGAATTGTAGTTCATTTGTAATAATGATTCTTTTTTGTTCCCATGACTTCACATATCTTAGTTTTACTTAAATGAAATTATTTTGTTGATTTTGTCGCAAAAGTTGAGAACCTTTTGAGGTAAAATATTCAAGCTAGCAGCAGAAACGATATCTTTCCTTTACCTCTATATCCAATTATTTGAAGAAAAATTATTAGCTAATATATGAAAAAGTGAAAACTTAACACATTAAGAAGTTTAAAATGTTCTTTAATAAGGTAAAAGAGAAAGCAGGTAGTTATTTAGTGTAACATCTCATCACCGATGGAAAGGATAAAATAATAAATTTTGGATCGGGCTGTGATTTTGTACATATATTTCGGCATACATGCATAAAATGGCCTCTATATAGATATGAAAAGTAATTTTTGTAAATGCATATGATTGTACATGCACTCGTCACAATTCCCGGCCTATGTGTCTTTGTGAAAAATGTGAACTTTGTATTTGAAAAATTGAATTAGAGTGATTTATGTGTATTTTGCATAAAATTGCAAAGTGGGTACCGATGAGATTTCCAGTACTGAAAATGACTGTCCAATTGGCACTCCAATTAAAGACTTAATTTAGGAATTTTGTTTTAGTAAAAGCCATTAAAATTTGGAGAGATTTATGAAAATCAAAGAGAATGAATTGATTGACTTGGAAATTGATAAGCATGAAAGTAAGTAATTCTGGAAAAAAATTTGAATCTCAATTCAGCCCCTAAGAATTTGAATTTTTGAATTGAAATAGTGAACTTATCAGATTTTGTATAAAGGCAATTTGGGCAAGATACTTAAGATTATAAGGCTTAAGGTTAAAGGAAGGGGCAAAATGGACATTTCATAATTAGTAAGGGTATAAAAAGGGAAATTAAGGTTTGTGAATGGGAAAAAGGAGGAGGAACCGTGGAAGAAGAAGAAGAAGAGAAGAAGAAGAAGAGAAGAAGAGAAGAAGAGAATGGTTTTTATGGAAATCATGAAGAGTCTAAAGATTTTGAAAGCCAAATCAAGTAAGTTTAAGCCTCTTTCCTCTTGATTAGTTAAATGATTCATGTGTTAAGTGTTAAAAGTGATAGAATGGGTTATGTATATGTTGGTTTAGGGTTTCTGATCATGGGATGAATCTTAATGCTTTGTGAATGAATGATATTGGTTTAAAATGAGTTGAAAAAGAAGTATAAGTGATGTTTAAGTGTTTAGATGAATTATGTTTTGAAAAATGGGAGAAATTGGATTGAAATTGTTGAGAAATCAGGTTTCGAGAGGCTTACGGGACTTCTTGCGTCATGACGTGCTCATCATGACGCTTGTGGCGTAAGCGAGAATACTGCACGCCGTGGCCTTGCACTTGTGCCCGCGATGAGCTCTTTGCTCAAGTTATGTTTTGGTTTTACCGATATTCAAATGAGATAATTTCGGATTTGTTATGAACTAGAGACAAGGGTCTATACGTTTATGAAAAAGGGAAGTGTTAAATCAGTCTTTTAAAGTTCTCAATTTTGGATGGAAGTGTAGTGTAAAATGTGGTTTCGACCAAAGGATAGTCCGTATCTAACTGGAAAGTAATTTTTGGATTTTTCTGAAACAAATTGAATATTTTTAGTGTCTATTGAGTTCCGATATTGAGAAAGGTTAGTGACAGGAAAATTGTTGGGATGTGCCGGGAATGTCACGAAAGTGCATAGTATATGTCTTTAAAATTGCTACATGTGCATTATTTATGAATTGGACGATGTGTAAAATAAATGTGTTTTGACTTGTGATATAGGCACATTTGGAACGTCAGCCCACCGACGTTGCCGGGACTTCCAGGCGTTAGCGCGGAAGTCAGGTGAGTGACCTAGACGATTCTCAAATTATTAAGTGTTATAATTCAGTGATTAAAATTCTCTGGAGTATAATGGTGGGACAGTAATGATTGTGAACTCCGGACAAAAGGTCCGGAGTATTAGAGTGATATGATATAGAAGTGTTATGGGTATGTGAACTTATGATTGTGTTTTTAATGTGACAAATTGTGAGTAAATTGTTCGATTGTGATAATTTGGAAATGATTGTGATATGTGAATACGTGAATAAAGTGATTAAATCGTAATGACAGTTGTGACCAGAGCTGCCACTGATCAGAGCTTCTAGCTCAACGTTATATTTGGGCCTCGAGCCCCACAGTGATTCAGAGCCTATGGCTCAACGATTAATGAGCCCTTAATGGGACAGTTTCAGAGCCTATGGTTCAACGATTAATGAGCCCTTAATTGGACAGTTTCAGAGCCTATGGCTCAACGATTAATGAGCCCTTAATGGGACAGTTTCAGAGCCTATGGCTCAACGATTTATGAGCCCTTAATGGGACAATTTCAGAGCCTATGGCTCAACGATTAATGAGCCCTTAATGAGACAGTTTTAGAGCCTATGGCTCAACGATTAATGAGCCCTTAATGGGACAGTTTCAGAGCCTACGGCTCAATGATTAATGTGCCCTTATAGGGACAGTTCAAGTGCTCGGTCATAACACTGTAATAAATTGAAAAAGTGTTACATGTTGTATTTTTTTTTATATATTTGATTGAATGAAAGGCAAAATGTCATATACTGTTGTGATAGCAGTCATGGGGTATTTATAACTGTGAAATTATGACAAATTGTAATGTGTCTGATTGCAGCTTGAAATATAATGGCTATTGACCAGAGTTGCCACCGATCAGAGCTTTGAGCTCATAAGTGATTCAGAGCCTCAGGCTCAACGTATAATAAGTCCTGTATCCACCATCGGATAAGGTCAGATATTAATGAGCCCTTCAATAGGACAGTCTAGGCACTCGGTCACAGCAAAATTATAATAAATAGAAAGTGAGTGTCATATGTGTGTATCAACCATGATAATATGAATGTGGATTTTCGTAAAAGTGTGAATGTGCAATTTCGTGAAAAATGTGTTATGAAAGTGAGTTAGATGTATGTAAATTGTGAAATGTGATTGAATATTTAATGCTACTTTATGTTATTCAAATTGAGATTGTTGCATGGGTTGAGTGGACCATCGATGATAGTCACTTATTGAGTTCGCAAAACTTACCTAAAATTTACAATTATTTTTCAGGACTCAGAAGAATACCCCGTTGGGCAATGGGCGTATAGTGATCACTCGAGAGTGATAGAAGAGGTCGGGATTAGTTGCGTCTGCATTAGTGTAATAACTTTTGTACCATATTATTGTGTATTTATAAGAGGACCCTCGTGGTCATTGTATTTACCGGATATGTTATAAATGCTTTCCGCATATTATGTAAGTGTATGTAGTTTTAAAAAAAATTATACTGTGATTTGACTGAGTGATGTAGAACGTCACCTCGCAGGGCACGGACTCGGATATCACCATCGATGTCGGGTTCGGGTCTTACAGGAATGGGGTGTTACATTTAGTGTTCCCCAGTTTAACTTGTTATGTTTTATTTGTAAAGCATTCGATCATAACACATTGCATGGCATATTCCACTGTAAGTAATTACATGCCATTCTGTTATATTTAAGTCCATAATATACTAACCTCATCTTCCTTATGAGTTGACACCCCTATTTCTAGATTTGTGCTCCTCTGAGACTTGTTGTCTGTATCATCAAAGAATAAGGTAGATTAGATTCAAGCATATAAATTTAGGAAAATTAGATTTAAGTATGAGAAACTAGTTTAGAAAAGTACCCCAATAGGAGCATTTTAGTAACCAATGACCTCAGATAACATTATCGGCTCCAATTCTCATTCCAAAAATGAGTATACTTTATGTCAAAATAGTGTAGTTGCTATATCCTTATGAAACAAAAGAGAAAGCTACAAATTGGAAAGAGTTTCAAATATAAGGTCCTACAGCCACTAAGGCAGAAACTAAAGGCACTAAATTCCATAACAAAAAAGGATGAAATACAAATAAACACGAGTCTATTAGGCATAAACTAAAGGCGTTGAAATCCATAGCAGAATAAAGGCGAAACACAAATGACCACGAATCTATTAGGGTCATTTATTCCAAATCTTTTAGGAGCCTGAATAGACCAACTGCTTCCATAATTTGTGGAAATTCGATGCAAAAAGCTTGCACTTCAATGAACAAATCCTTCACTATAAAACCACGAGCAATTGGTCAAAATGAAGCAAAATATGAATGTTGCATTTGAATATAGAAGAAAGAGAAAAGGTAAGTGATTTAGACAAACAACTAGGTGAGTTCAGAGACATGCAACATATTTCTTACTTATGGGAAAGCAAGGACTTACAAAGTTCTGATAACTAGGCTTTCCTTAACATGTTTAATTTGTAAATTTTCTATATAGATATTTGACGTATTGCATCCATCATCAATTATCATGTTTACATCATCAATTATCATGTTTTTCTCCCAATATCAATCCAAAGTAAAAAATATGTTTTCATGTTCCTAACAATCCCCTAATTCACTTTGTAACACTCTGTTTTATTTTCTAATTCTGTCAAGCCCCAAAGAACATATGTACATATGCATTATATAGATCTGCCAAATGATAAAAAGGTTAATAATGTTGGACCCCGATTTTTAAGTAGAATTTAGAAATAAGAAATGATATAAAATAAGTGTTTTATATTTTTATATATATATATATATATATATATATATATATATATATATATATATATATATATATATATATATATATATATATATATATATATATATATATATATATTGTATGTATGCTTTAAGGAAACTTATGAGAAAAGCATTATTGGATGTTGATGTATTTGATAATTGTGGAGATTGGTATGGTTTATAAAAGTTCAAGTGGATGAGTTGATTGAAATGAAGTGAAATAGCAAGAATTAAAAAGAAAAAGTGTGAAAATTTGAAGAATTTAGAAAGTTTGACTTTTGGAGATAAAATGTTTGACTTGAGAGTTGACTTTTTGATTTTCGGATAATTTGAGAAAATGATCTTCTGAAAACTTGTAGTTTATGTCAAGAGCTTTCTGTAGCCATAAAGTTTGTAATTTTTCGATATCGGGAGTTAGAGTTATGATAAGTCAAAGTTAGTTTGGAAGTTCGACTTTTTGAGGAAAAAGTTGACTTTTTGATTTAGGTCAAATTCGAGAAAATGATCAACATAAAAATTGTAGCCCCTGTCGAGAGCTTTTTGTGGACATAAAGTTTGCTATTTTTCGATGTCGGGATTGAAAGATATGAATTTCTGAAGATATGCTTTGTTTTGAAAATGCTATTAAGTATAGATTTGTGTGTTCTATGCTTCGAGGCCACTCGTCGTACGGATTTAGTTTGAATTAGAGCAAGTGGTCTTCAGGAAAGTTTTAGATGATGTTTTTATCTTTCCATTGATATAAAGTTTGCAATTTTTCGATATCGGGGCTAGGAGTTATGAGCGATTAAAATTGGAAGTCGTTTAGGAAAAGCTATTTTGGACAGAATCTTTGATTGAGTTTTCAACCTCTTTCGAGACCTAATTTAATTTTGAGTTCTTCAGGGAAGTTGTAGAGCTTCCTTTGATCTTTTTATTGACACTAAATTTGTTAAATTCCAAGTTCGGGATCAAGAGATATGATTTTTGAAAATTTCGGTTTTGAAGTTCCGATACTTTGTTTTTAATCCGATCCCTTTCGTAATCTTTTGCTTATAATTCCTTCGTCCGACATCCGATTGATTTGATTCTCAAAGCGTTGGATTCCTAAGACGATTAATTTCATTTTCTTAAAGAATTATGATTTTTAGGAGATTAAATGGAAAGAGATTGATTGAACCAAAGTAAGAAATTTGGTTATAGGTTATAAGTTGGATAATTTTGTGAACATAGTTTAGTATTTTGAGAATTTCGGGAGCTGTACAACTCCGATTGAATTGATTCTTGAGGAAAAATAAAGTTAAGATATAGGGCTACAACTCTTGTGAAGGGATCAAATTTTAATTTCATCTCTAAGATTGTTAATTTCTGGACTGAAGTTATGTTAATGCTCAGTCTCGAATTTTGTGAAGGTTCGATAGTATTTTGGCTATAACTTCTTCGTTTCTGATCCGAATTGAGCACCGTTAGTTGCGTTGGATTCGTATGATCGATAGGAACAATTTTCAAGAAGAAAGTTTGTCCAAATTATTTCTTTTAGATGCTTGAAAACAGGACGCAAGTAGTCAATTTTTCAAGTTCCTGCAGGGGCAATTTTGGAAATAAGCAAATAAGTGAGGGGTAACTTGGTCATTTGTGCCCCATTTTAATGACATGGCATGACACACAAGAGGGCTGTCATTTTTTTCACTCCAAACCAGCAGAAGTCACGAAAATAAGAAGAAGGGAGAAGAAGAAATGAAGAAGAAGAGAAAGAAGCAATCGGTTATGGAGGAAGATGATGAAAGGTATGTAAAGTTTGGGGTTTTTAAGCTAGATTTCGTGGGTTTGCAAGGTAAAGACATGGAAGAAGAAGGAAGCTTGTCTTGGAGCTCTCTAAATTCGAAAATGGTGGAGAAAAATGGTAAGTGAGAGAAAGTTGAGTTTTGAAATTTTTTATGAGTTTATGGTGTTAGATGGCTTGGAATAGTTATGGATCTAGTTTATCTATGATTAATTGAAGAGATTAGGCTATGATTGTGTTTAATTTTGGAAAATTTTGAATTGGGAATTTTGCCCAATTTTGAAAATTGGGGATTTTTGAAATTGATGCTTTAGATAGCTTGAATTAGTGATGAATTTGAGATATCCTAAGTTAATTTTGATGTTTATGCTTTAGGTGAAGTTTAATTTGAAAAATTGTAAATTGGGAGTTTAGATCAAATTAGAAATTTGAGAATTTTGTGAATTAATGGAGTAGAATCATCAATACTAGTATGAATTGGTGAAATATGAAATCAATTGTGAAGAAATTGTGATTTATGATATGGAATTTGTGTAAATTGGTTTAGGCCAATTTTGAAAATTTGGGGATTTTCAAAATTGGAGATTTAAATAGTTTGAATATGTGAGGAATTTATGTTTTCTAAGCTCAATTTGAGAAATTAAGTTAATTATGATATTGAATTTGAGTGGATTGGTTTAGGTGCATTTTGGAATTTGGGGATTTTGAAGGATTTTAGAAATTAATGATGTACATATCTTGGAATTAGTATGAATTGATGACTTATGCATCAAATTGAAGGATTAAGTTATTTATGAGATTGAATTTTGATGAAATTGCTTTAGGGAATGTTAAATTGGAAGAAAGAAGGAGGCTTTGGAGCAATTGAGGCCCAAAGCAAGTTGTTAGCATGGATATGAGGTGGGTAGTATATTTATTTATTGAATTGTAAGCTAAGAATGTGATTTTGAAAATTTAAGGAAGTAAAATTTGATTTTGATAAATTATTGTTGATAAAATGGGTTGAAAAAGGTTGTAAATGTTTGATATTATGATTTCAAAGGGTTGAATGAGTTTTAGAAAATGCAAGAATTATGAAATTCATGGTTTTCAAATTATTAGATTTATGATTTAAATGATTTAAAGAATTAGTGCATATATTGTGATGAATTTGATGAATATGTGATTTAAGTGAATTACATTCGATTTGTTATATGAATTCATGGGGATATATGTTGGTGTCATTTATGACACATTATGATTATATGATATGAAAATTTTAAAGAAAATGTGAAATTTCGAAAAGTGCCTTCGGGCAATCTGCTTTTTTTAAGCATGAATATGTGAATTGTATGGGTTTGGTCAGGTCCCCTCCGTAGAGTCGGTCTGCTTGTCTCCCTCGATAGCCTTCTCCATTTGCCCATGAGTGGCTTAGGAGTTCGATTTGGACTCCCCTCATTCCTGTTTGCATATGACCGCTATCTTGAGAATGTGCGATATCTATTAGGACCGAAACCAAACCATTTTGTTATGTTATGTGATTTTGATTTTGTTTATCGCGTGAAATTTCTCGATGTGATTGCATTCATATTTATGAGAAATTTTGAAAAATGAGAAAAGGGTTTTCAACCATGAAATTATAGAAATTTGATATGAAAAGTTTGGAAATTTGAAAGGGTTTGAGAAAATATTTGAAAGTTGAAAAGTTTGAAAACTAAGCCTTTTGGCAAAAGTTTATGAAAATTGATTTGATTATTATTCAGGTTTATAAATATATTACCCACGGGCTTCCGAGCTCACCCCTTTCATCCCCATCTCCGGTATTCGAGCCGGAGATTGGATGAAAGATGGTCAAGACGTCAGTTTCGATATTTATATGTTTTGTAATCTGTATAAGTTATATTTTGAGTAACTTGAATTTTAGTATGGATATGTATATGAATTTGTGTATGGAAATGAGTTATGGGATTGTAAGTGATTTCTGAACTTGTATATGGGTTGGAGATATGAGAATTGGTGTGATTATGGAATGTGACTTGTGACTATATATAGATATGATTAGATGCGTTTGGATTGAATGAGGAATTTGAATAAGGATGTTTTGATCTAAATTGAGAATTGTGGAAGTGTTAGGTAATAGATTTGTGTTTTGCTGGTGTTTGGATTAGGACGGAGAGTCCGATGATTCGGATTTTGTGATATTAGAAGTGTATTTTGGCTTTGCGGAATTTTGGGATAGGATAAATCGGCCGTTATGTTGCGAAATTTCGATAAAATTGGGATAAAATGTAATTTAAGATTTGTATGGATCAATAAGAATATGATCGATTTAGAGATTTGCATGAGAATGATTTTCCAAAAGTGGAATTTGCTTGTGTGATTTTGAATGAGATTGACTAATGAGGTAAGAAATGAGAATAAGAAAGAAAAAAAATTATACCGGATTTGGATAGTCTAGGTTTCCAACGCGAATGTGTTTCTGTGTTCTTGATTTTTCTCGGATGTCGGCTCCGTTTCGTAAGTATCGATTCCGCTTTGCTACTTTTGGTTTGCTGTAATTCGATCCGCTTTGTTTTCATCTTCGGATTCCAATTATCCGATGTGCATTCGCTTTGTTTCGACCTCTTTCGTTTCGTTGCTTTATTTGTCGTTATCGAATTCAAGTTATCCAATTTGAATTCGCCTTGTTCTTCGTATCCGATTCCTGATTTTCGGTTGGGATCCGGTTTTTGGATCGGGTCCCAACAAATAAACCCTGGATCGGTAAAAAATCAAAGGGTAATGAAGCAATAAGAAAGGGAGTTTACTTACCATCGATGATTCTATTTAGAATCAGACTCTATAGGAAAACACAAACAACTCTGACTAGTCTGTTTTTCATGTGCTTGTCATGGAAAAACAAAGTTAACAGCTAGGATTCTAATAATAATGCACAGTTGTGACTTGACTTGTTAGTCACAACCATGCATGTTAAGGTCATTCATTTGCATATGTAATGAATGACAAAATAGCCCAATGTAGATTGACTAATTGTCATCAGTTAAGAAAAAAAAACAAGAATCGAATAATAATAACAATTAAAAGAAAACAAATAAGATCTTTAAATTGAGAATTGTCACATGAGGAAGCTTCGTGAGTTTAGGAGCAAGAAATGAAGTTATAACCCAAGTTCTTTTCTATTCTTCCAAAGGTTTAACTATGTGTTGAATCAACAAGAGGATAATGAATGCGGTAACGCTAACATCAATCAATATTCTAAGATTAATGTCGAAGATTCTAACGGCACTGTGATGCTTACTCCTTGCGTCGTTGCCATCTTTTTGGGATGTTTATTGGAATGCTGGAACTTTAAGAGAGGGAGGGAAAGAAAGGGTTTAGTGAGTATACGCTAATAAGATATACGCTGAGTATATACTTAAGAATAGTAAATAATTAATAATAACATAAGTGATAATTAATTGTTAATAATTAATAATTATTTAATCAATTAATCATATTTTAATAAATCAATTAATTAATAATTTTAATTAACGATCATATTTTAATTATAAGCAATTATATTTTAATTAACTAAGAAGTTATATTTTAAGTATATTTAATTAAAAATGAAAAAAATTGTCACAAGCATTAATAATAACATAAGTAATAATTAATTGTTAATAAATAATAATTAATTAATCAATCAATTATATTTTGATACATAAATTAAATAATTATATATTAACTATTATTAATTATAACTGAATAAACTTAACAGTTAATGATTAATAATTTATTTATAAATAATATATATTTTAATAAATTAGTTAATTTATTATATTTTAATTAGTACTAATTATATGAAAATTAATTAATTAACTATATTTTAAGTATATTTAATTAAGAGTGACTATGAGATTTAACTTTATTAGGCCCATTGACATTAAGGTATTATTAAAAAGAGCTCTGTGACACCTATATATATAATATGAGAGTATAACAGTGTGACTTATAATTAATTAATAAGGACATCGAAGATTTTATTTATATTTAATAAAAATTTAATCAATTAATAATATTTAAATTAATTAGATTGTAATCAATTAATTAATTTTAATTGATTAAGTAATCACTTATCATTTGGTTAATTAATTAATTATATTTTATTTAATTAATTATATTTTTATATGTGTTAAATATATTAAAATTAATTAATCAATCAATTATGTTATAATTGATCAACTAATTAATAATATTTTAATTATTTATTTAATCATTTAATAAAATGTTACAAAATTATATAGGTGTTAATTACTTAGTAACAAGAAAAACAAGTCATAATCGTGCATGGGAGTCATTTGAAGAGTTATATATATCTTGAATATTAGTATATAATAATTAATAATTAATAATGCGAGTCATGACTAACATATACACAAAATATTAATACGTATTATTTAATCAATTAATTATATTTTAACACATCAATTAATTATAACTTAACAAACTTAACAGTTAATGATTAATAATTAATTCATAAATAAATTATATTTTAATAAATCAATTAATTTATTATATTTTAATTATTATTAATTATATCAATTTTAATTAATAAACTATACTTTAAGTATATTTAATTAAGAAATGAAAAACATATCTTTTTAGCAGGCATGTCACTCTATATTTAATTAACTTAACAATAATAAATAATCAATCTATTAATTATATTTTAATTAGTTAATTAATTATATATAAATTATATTTAATTAAAAATCACAAAATTATATGGGCTAATTAGTTTCATGTATAATTGCTCTCTTTTTCATAATCAACTTTCTTGTTTAATTAGTAAATTAATTATATTTAATTAAAATGACAAAATATATGAACTAATTAGTTCCATGTATAAGTGCTGCGTTCTTTCATAATTAGCTTTCTTATTTTATGCAAATTTGCTTTCTTCAAAACTTCGAGTGGATCCACAATCGATAATTAATTATAATGTTGAAATATATTTGTCGCAGGTATGACAATTAAGTCACGTATGTGTAATTAATAAGGATAAGTCACGAAGTCCCTGTATAATTAATAAGTATAAGTCACAAAAAGAAATAATGACGAAAAAAATTGAACCATGGAATCATTTAAACGATGGGATGGAATTTCATATTCGTCCATCCTGTTTATCCTTAGTATTATATACTTAATGAGATGTTTATATCCAAGCAAGCATCAAGGGCGTTTACAAGAACCCTAGTTCAAGTTGCTGAAATATACTTTATAATGGTTCGAATTAAACAGGTTTAAGCTCCTGGCTTGACCCCTCATTGGAAGACCGTGAGCCGATTCGTGGCCCAACAAGTCGGAGTTAGCCGATTTGACCTATCTTTATTTTTTAATAAAAAAGTTTATAAAATAACATCATTTTTGGTACTCCGATTGAGTTAAACTATTTTGATTTGTGACTCAATCAACTCGAGTCAAGTTCGGGATGGATCAAAATTATGAAGCCTAAATATGTAATACTAATTACTCAAATTATTTATTAAAATTTAAATTGTTTAATTTTGTAACTTAACTCGTAGGGGTTAAACATTTGGATTGAATCGGAAATATAAATCCTTATTGGAATGCGTATTAATTAAAGAGATTTAATTCACGTTCTATCCAACTTTGTATGGCAGAGTCAGCGAATGAGGCAGATACCACGTGGTATACTGTACAGATCTTAGAATCTTTGTGTACGATAGACACGAGGCGGCAGTTTCATCAGACTTTTACGGTAAACTTGCCGTCCATTTTTCTAGGGTTAAGAATTTGAGACCAAGTTTTTAGCTGGCTTTGTCACCCAAGTCCATTCATATCATGTCGGCTTGTTAGAATTATATTTCTATAAAAATTTCAACTCAAATCAAACCACCAATGGCAGGAGGTTTTCGAAAGTCTGCATTCATAATTTGACACTTTTAAGATGAATGCAGCTATTTGTAATTTTAATGAAACTCAAAATAATGAATCCTTTTTTTTTTTTCACTGTTGTATTAATTCCAACTCACAACTTACAGAAACGTATAGTACAAAGAATTAAGAATGGCGTACCACATGTAATTTAATACACCGCCACCCAACCAACCCCTGTTTTTTAATATCACCAAGGTCTCTCCACGTGAAAATGTACTGTGTTGGAAAGTACAAAATAATTGAACAGAGAATTGTTCGTTTCCTTGTCTCTTGGCTGCTCGCAACTTGCAGCAAGTATCTCTATAACATATGTTATCTATTCTTTTTTTTACAGTGTTTTTAGATGCCCAAGAGATCATGCATATCCGGGCCCTGAAAAAGTATTTTTTGTCATTTAGTGTTAGTTCCCGCTTTCCCAATCCCATTTTAAGTAGAACGTGTATATCAGTCAAAGAAAGACGCGCGGTAAGGATTGAACGCCTGGTAATAATTGTTTCTTGTCAATCCTTCAGAGATAGATTAGAGCCCCATTGAAGTGAAAAGAGAAGTATACAATTAGACGAACAAGATCACTAGCATTTACTACTATGTTTGCACTGAAAGTGTCCAATATCACGTGCAGTTACGACTCATCACACTAAGCAAGTCTGGCTTCAACAAGCATATGAATTATGAAATGAACTTAAGCCTTTGTTTGAATGGAGGGAAACCAAGAGAAGAGAAAGGAAAAGAAATTGTATATCTCTTCTTTTTCATTGTTTGGACAAGAATAAGAGAGAGGAATGGAAAGAAAATTTGGGCCATTTTTATTCTTATATTGTAATTTCCCTCCCTTTTCTATCAAATTGATGAGAAAAGGAGGAAAATGCAAGATTTCATTTTCTTTCCTTTCCCTTGTGTAATTAAGCATCCAAGCAAAAGCTAAAGGTTTGGCTTAAAAAATCATAACTACTTGGATGGTATTTGATGTAAATGTAATTTGGCCAACAATAGTTTGAAAATATTTCTGACTCCAGGGCAGTCATTTTCGGTAACTTTTTCTCAGTCCTGCCTCGTCCCAGAAGGTACGTCATTACGCTTGATCATTTTAACCAAAAGTATTGGAGCTAATAATTGCTGTCTTCAACATTACTAAGTTTATAAAAGTCGTTCCCAGACAAATCAAGAGGCAAGAATTCTGCCCACACGGGTAGTCCAGTTGATCATTGAGATGAAAAATGAGTCTAAAGTTTTGAGTTCGAGTTTTGACAGCGGTAATGTGGGAACTCATCCAATGTGGTGATTAACATGCGCATCGAATCTTGGTAGCGCTTACGAGAAAGTTAATTTGGGATCAAACCATAATTTACCTCCCTCACACAATATCGAGTCGGAGTATGATAGCGCCTAAAGTGGGCGTTTTACCTTTTAAGTCCAAGAGGCAAGAATTCTTTTCCATTATTTTACAACAGTTTCAGTGGCTTACAGAGTTGCATTGCCATTTGCCTAAAGCAGCTTACTACTTTTCTGGAGTATCACATAAGAACAAAACATTCCAAACTACAGTGATTCGATACGAGTGCCTTGAATCCATGAATAGGCATGCAACCCAGGACGTTGACACGATGGCACTTCAATCCTGACAACAATTAGTAAAAAGGTTACCAAGATTGCTCCTAAGACTATTGATGAACCAAGCTAGTCTCTCCAACATTTTAAATTGCCAACTCAAACGAATAACAAATGAGAAAAGAACAAGTAAAATATATATTGAAACATCCAAATTGCTGTTCTCCCACTTAAGTTTGACATCTGAAATTGTCGTAAGACTAAAAGTCTAAAAGGGTAAGGGTAAAAGGTTAGGTAAGAAACTTGTATGGATTATTAATTGCCCCTTGAAATGGCAGTGTTATGATCGATTCAAAAGTTGTTCCTTATTTTTATGAGGCAGAAGGGTTCTGAGATCAATCGATGGGCAGATTCTGTATCAAGTACTACATAGCTCTGGCCTCCCACACGCTGACATGAGGTTCATCACCTCTTTCTCAAAGTCCCATTCTTAAGCCTGTCTTTCTCATGATACATGTTAATATACAGTAATCAAAAGTTAAAGAAAGAACTAAGAAGCTTGGCCCCTATAAATAGGTGGGTGACTGGGTGAAAATGGCTATCTTCTTCCAACTTTTGAGGCACCACTGAGAACAAGGGGGAGATGAAAGCTGTCAACTTTTACCTTAAGCTTTTCAATATATTTTAATAATAGCCCGAAAGCCAACTTGCTCTTCCCTTCCTTAATGGAGAGAGAGAGAGAGAGACTGAGATATGGTATCCATCCAGAGGTCTCTCTAGAGTCAGATACAATCAAGAACCCTGAGCTTAGTTGTTTATCCATAGCCCCCCGTTGCCCATACGTGATACGCCCATAACAACTTTGTCACTGTCCTTTTATTCACTCACATTCATTACATCAGAAGACATTTCAGTTTCAGAGAGAGGAAAGAGAGTTACAGAGAAAAGAACTATGAAGATCGGGTGTGACCTGTGTGACAACGCAGAAGCCTCAGTGTTTTGTTCTGCTGATGAAGCTGCTCTCTGTGAGGATTGTGATTATCGTGTTCATTATGCAAACAAGCTTGCAAGAAAACATTTGCGCTTTTCTTTACTCCATCCTTCTTTCAAAGAATCCCCTCTTTGTGATATATGTCAGGTGCTAAGATCCTTCATTCCCTTGTTTTATCTCCTTCATTATTTTCTGGATCTGTCTATAATAGCTTCAACAATCAATGGATTCAAGATGGTATCAGAAAAACCTAACATCTTGGAATCACCCTTCATCTTAATGTGTCAGATTCATAGAGTGGTAGTATCTAATCTTGGTGGTGCGTTTTTTTTAACTCAGGAAAAAAGGGCTATTCTTTTCTGTCAAGAAGATCGAGCAATTCTATGCAGAGAATGTGACCTTCCCATTCACAAAGCAAATGAACATACCCAGAAACACAATAGGTTTCTTCTGACAGGAGTCAAACTCTCAGCTTCTTCTTCTTCATACCCAACATCATCTTCCTGCAATGACTTGGATGCTAATGTTAAAAGCAACAGTAAAAGCTCGCAGCCATCTTCAAACAAGCAAGGGTCAGTTTCTAACGAGTTTTTCAGTTCTCCATCCATTGACAGATCATCATCACCTTCAGTAGGATACAAAGTTGACTATAACAGTACTTGTGACAATGCTTCAATCTCCACAAGTGGCATATCAGAGTATTTGGAAACACTACCTGGTTGGATCGTGGATGATTTTCTTGACCCTTTGTTGCCTACTGTTGGCTTCCCAAAGGTTGGGAGCAATCCCTATATCTAAAGACACAAAACTCTGTTTTTGAGAGTGTTCATTTTTTGGACATCCGTCAAGATTCGAACATCCATTTCCCTGACGATGTTTGTGCGGTTTTGATGCAGACTTTGGATAGCTTCTTGCCGTTGGCGGATCAAGATCTGGATAGCTACGTGAGTTGTATTTCGGCAGAACCTACCACATTCTGTGCCCCTTTCCCCAGACCTCTCCACAATGGCTTACTTGGTGATGAATGCAGAGAATCAAAAGTAGCATACAATAAGAACCGGTGTGATGATTGTTTTACAGTTCCAGAAATCACACCACGTAGCAAGAACACCAAACACTGCCCGTGAAGGAAATGTTTTGACGTTCTGATCAATCGCATTTTATATGGCATGGTCCATTCTTCTTCATATTCGGTGATCGATTTCTGCTTTGTCGTTTCACATTTCGGCTTGATATTTTCTAAACACTGCACGGTCACGGTACACACCCGACTCAAATAGGAGCACAAAGCACGGTAAAACTCACGTTTTAAAATTCAAAATCTTTAAGCGATCCATCAGAATCACCATAATCTACTTTAAATACGTACTTTATAGATCAATAGAAGAATTCGTTACTGTTAAAAGATAAAGAATTTGAGAGCAGATGAAAGATTCCAATACAATTACAACCTCTACACTTTGAGCCTTTGAGGTCTGGCCCCAAGGCAGGAAAGATGAAATCCAGAACCCAATAATCGCTTGAATATATGGCAGCAACTTTGAAGAGGTTCTCAAGTCTAGCAGAGCCCAATAGTTTCATTATTAAGTAGTTATTTTAAGACCGATGGCTAATTTAGTGTCTCTTTGTTTTAAATTTTTAAAAGGGTAAATAAACACTTTTTTTTACCGTAAAAGTCATTTTTAAAAAAATAAGTATTTGACTGTAAAATTTAAAAGTACTTTTCACATAAAAATGGTTATTTTAGAAATTGAAATATAGCTTTGTGAGAAGTTTAAATTTGTAGCTTTTCAAAAAACACTTTTTAGGTAGATTTTTAGATCAATTAATAACCCTATTTTTAGTCATTTTATCCTTATGTTTTATACATAATTCTTACAATATCTACAAACACATCTTCACATTTATTTTGAGATTTATATAATATTATTTGACTTTTTATATGTTTTAATATTTATTTTTATATTAGTTTTAATTATATTATAATCCATATAAAAATTTGGTTAGATACATTTTCATTTATGTTTCATATATTTTAAAATTATATAATAATTAATATATTTTAAGTAATATTTATATGCATAAATAATTTTATTACAAAATAAAATATAGTTAAAATTAAAAGTGTTTTTTATTTTTATGTTATCAAACAGTATATTATATGAAGCTCTTTAAAAAAACTCTTTTTTAAAATGACAACCAAACCGTTAACTAACTTCTTAGAAAAACTTTTTTTTAAGCTTTACTAATAAAAGCTCTATTGATATAAACTCATCTAAACAGACACTCAATACAGACACACGAACCAAGTAAATGGTAGAGATTGAAGTCGTTATGAAATTAAAGCCTAAGACAAGTAGTACAATTGAATCTCTTTAAATTGATACTCAGTAAATTAATAAACTCTCTAAGATAATATTTTTCTCCGATCCCGACTTGGGTCAATTAAAATTTTAACAAATTTCGATAAGATAATAAGATAATATGTCATCAAAATACCTCTATGTAAATATAGGGTCTCATTAATATCATAAATTAATAATTATATAAACTTACATAAATATAACTAAGACAATTTAGTGAAATATAATTCTAATGTTGTTTGTTTTTCTTAAAATTTAAGTCTAGTTGGAGCTCATCTTTAACTTTTCTTTTTGCATCTAAAATTTCTAATGTTGTGTTCTCGAACTGCACTAAAAAATTGTGAAGAGTTATAGGCGCAATAAGTGCTTCTTTACACGTAATTGGTTCCAAATGTACTGTATCGTCTTCAACATTATTTTCAAGGATAATAACCACAATTTCTTCTAAGCTCTGAACCTTTGAACATATATCATTTTCATCCAGATAATCCAATAAGTTATTGACAACCATTTTATTGCGATAGCTGAAATCATTAATCATGAATTCAAGTTCATGAATGTCGTTTTCACAAGTGAGTTCATCTAAATTTCTTGAGGCTTTATCCCCAGAACTAATTTTGTAGTATCGGAAAAAAAAATTGCTATTGTTTCTTGCTGAACATTAACAATCCAAGCCAAGATTGCAAGATTGATAGCATCCAAAACATTAATCTTATCTGGATCAGATTGTCCAACTCATAGCTTTATAAAATCATACGATAAAATCTCTTACGATAGTGAATCTTGAAAGCTCTTATTATTTCAACATCACAAGATTGAATTTTTGATTTCATATTAGATGGCAAGAAGAACAACTCAACATTATGTAACTCTTCAATACATCTTGGATGTACTGGACAATTATCTACCACAAACAAAATTTTTCTACTATGCATTTTTTTATCAAACCAACGGATATATTCATCAAAAAGTATACTTGTCATCCAAACTCTTTTGTTGACACAGTAGTGATAATTCAAGCTATTCATGTTGACATTCTTGAAGCAACTTGACTTTGCCTATTTTCTAATAATTTATAAAGAAATTTTCTCAAAACCATTATCATATGTACATTAAACGTTTTAGTAAAATACAATAAATAATACTTAATTATTAAAAATAATAAACATTTATTAATTTTATTAATATTATATACAATAAATTTATGTTTTAAATTCATTTGATTAATATAAAACATAAATTTTTCTAAAATACTATAATAATTTTTGACGTAATCAAAATTTAACTGTAATTAATTGCAAAACAAAATTTAAATTAATAAATATTAATTTATCAATTAATTAATATCTCTATAAAATAATAAATATCATAATCTTAATAATATTAATTTATAAAAGTTTTACTGTAATTGCTAAAGATGAGAGCAAAGTAAGGCGGCAAGAAACCGATGAACCCGTGTAACATTACCAAAGATCGTAGGAAGGACATGAGTTTCAACTTTCTATACATGTATTAAAAACGGATCGCACAATTGTGCCACATGCTCGAGAAAAGAGCCAAATTTTATATCTGAATCTAGAGGTCTTTTGTTCCTCATAATGTCTTATTTTACAGCCCGCAAGGGAGACGAGAAAGGAAAAATATAGAGGTATACCTTTTAGACAATTACATACAGCAAACCAATAAAAGAATTGCATTCGGTATTGCATTGAAAGTGCAAACAATTTAGTGACAAGCCCTGCAGATAAGAGGGGGAAAAGAATCACAAACGTGTAAAATGTTAGTTTCCCAGATTGGAACATCAGAAAATGTCAACTTCCTCTCCAAATTTTATGTCAATGGCACAAAATTTAACAGATATCTCCCTTGCTCACTTGTCTATCAATGCAAAAGATATATACAGATAAACGGATTTGGTCCATTAAAAAGCAATTAAAAAACAAAAATGCCATGAATGACCTTCATTTTGGAGCGTATCCGTTGCAGTGTCAAGATGCAAATGCAAAAACCCTATCTGCAATCTTTGTGCGACAAATTGGACATTCGGAACAAGCAAGCGAACAAGATTTACACACTGCAAAGATACATGAAAGAAAGTTATAACAGTGAAAATAATAGCTCTGTTCACAAAAAAGAGAAACCGCAGTGACTTACAACAAAAATGTCGACAAGGTAGAAGAATAGCTGCTGTTGGTGATTCAAAACAAACTTTACACATATGGAAATTGGCATCTCCACTTCCTTGGCTCTTTAGTTCTTTTTCCTTTATTTCTTGCATTCGTGCCTGAAAGAACAAAAATTAGAATCTATATGGGCACTTCAAAAAATAAACTAAAATCATTCAAATCACTTCAATTTAAAGTTCGCAATCCTTGGGCATCTACTTCTACAAGAAATTTACGAGCCTCGAGAAAGATGGACATAATTAAATGTAATAGGAAGACGAAAGGATCAACTTAAGCTATTAGCTATAATGAAAATACAGATCAGCAGTCATCCACATAAGAAACTTTCCAAAGATTGGAGATCTGGACAACTAGAAAACTTAGTCTAGTATCAATACCATTTGAAGCCCAAAGAACATATGCATTTTATACAAGTTAGCTTTCAAACAAATTAAAAAAAAACATGCCTTGTACAGATATGTCTTAGACAGACCGTTTGAACATGGCAAAAACATCAGACACAAGTAACTACAGATGCCTCTGCAACAATATTTACCTTCAAGCGCATGACTAGAGGCTCTTCTCTTGGAGTTTCATCAGCTGGTTTCGATGTATCCAATGCTTGTGCCTCTCTCAGATCAACACTATGGTCAATGCCATTTGTTTTCTTATCACAAGTGTGATCAATCCCATCAGCACTCAAGTCATGGGTAGTTCCCCCTTCTTTCTTTAACCTAGCAACAAGCACCCACATGTTGGCTAAATCATTTTCTAAAGCCTGTTCCCTTTTCTTCGCCTCTTCAGCTTTTTTCCTATACTCCTCTTCAATGAATGCCTTTTCAGTTAAGGCTGCCTCAAGAACTGCCTCCCGCTGTTTCCGTGCCTGTAGTTCCATCTTAAGGTCATCAGGACCAAGATCCCGTGATTCAAAGTCAGCAGAATGCATTCCGAAAGTATCATTTCCTCTGCCAGAAAACCTTCCTTTCCTCCCCAGTCTTGTACCATCACTGTACTTTCGGTTCACGCCATTCACAGATTGCATGCCTCCATTTCTGGAATGTGCTGAATCCCGAGTAGCAACCAGTTCTTTTTCTAACTTTGCATTCTGTATAGATAGCTTGGTGACTTCACTCGCCAAATTCTTCAGTTCAACTGCAGCGGCAGAGGCAAGTTCCTTTGCGTAGGAGGCCTCTTCTGCTAGTTTCTGATTTTGAACATGTAACCCACTATTTTCCTCGGAAAGGTGAACCTGTTCTAGCTTCAACTTTTCATTCTGTATCTCCTGTTCAAGTAAGAAATTCATACTCAATACATTGTTCACGATGTAACCATTGGAAAAATCTTAAATATGGATGGCATGTGGCCTATCACAAGAATCTCAATCTAAATATTCCCCAGTAATGTCATTTTCAGGATTTCTTTCCAATCTAAGCAGTTTCAGATCATAGTGGAAATTCAGACCAAGAGGTGCAGTTTTTAAATTTATCAACCAGAAAGTTGCTCAGTCCTGTACTCATAAATTCACAGCAAGATTTACCTGTAACTGAACTTTCTTTTTCAATTCATCAACAAAGTCATCAGGAACAGATTGGTCAGAAGTAAATGACAATTTATTGCCAGAAAATGTTGCCAATTGCTGTTCCAGGACACTAACTTTTTCTTCTAATTCCTTGTTCTCAGAGCACTGTCAATAATAAATAATATTTAACGGTAAGAACAGGATCCACCATCAGTGAAATGGCCAGCAGCATCCTTAACCAAGGGGACAGAAACCACGTAATGTTTGTCAAACCTTATTTTGCAGTTGTTCCTGAAGGATACGGTTGTCTGCTGATTTTATCTGCAGAACAAATAAACAGAATTACATAAGCCAGAACTTCACCATCCACCACCACAAACAGAATAAGGTAAGCAATATCAGTCATAAGATTCTCACAAGAGACATGCTGTAAGTCAGTAAGACAAAGTAAATAGCTTCTACTAAATTCCAAAGTATATAGAGTTGTTCCTAACAAGGATATTCGATTATTTAAATTCATTTATGGTTGTTAGCAAGAGAATAATTGAGTAAAAGAGAAAACAACAGTAATCAGCTAAATGATATGGAGTTCTTTTATTTTCCAGTATTCATGCAAAAGTACTTTTCCATCCTAATCCACCACTATGACAGTCATCTGTTGTAAATGCAATTCATGTTAACCATCCAAGACACAGAGTTTGCAATGCAATTTCAGACAGTCAAATGCCAAGAGACAAGATGCTCACCTCCAGTTCAAAAGCCTTTTCATTACATTGGGTCATCAGTCTCATAACTGTCTGTTGCACACAAATTAAATTGGCAGACTAAGCATCCACTATAAGAAAGTCATAAATGAGTATGGCAAGATTTAAACGAATCTACCTGCTGCATATCCACCAATGATGCATTGGCAATCGAAGCCTCCCCATTCTCAATGATTCGTTGTTCTAGTGCTCCCATTTGCCTTCTCTTTTCTTGAATCTCACGTTCCAAGTTCTGGATCTGTATTTAAGACATGTATCTCTTAATCAAGGGAATAATAAGCAAAAAGCAAAGCATTTGAGTTGTTGAGAGCTAAACTCAATGCATTTTACTGTTCACTGAAAACCAAACCAGAGAATGTGTAAATGTCAGAGAAAAGGATCATGTAAAGTTGTGTAATTCATCATCACTTGAACCATAAAAACTAAAATCCCATAAATTGGCTGGCAACCATAGCAAATATATTGACAAAATTCGGATGGTACAAAAGATTGAAGATAAACTCAGAGGATTCCCCTTGTTACTGAAAATGAAGCTCCTACCCTTTAGGATAAGAAGACAGAAGGAAAGAGATGATAACCAACTCTTTTGACATCATGATATTGACAACCAATTCCCCAAATTTTTCTTTAAATTTCAAACTAACTTTATGATTCCAATAAAGATGCTTCTTTATGGGAAGGAGAGGATTACTTGAGCTTTTGAACCATCTGGATCATTTACCGACTGCTCCACCTGGCGCTTCAAGGTACTGGTGCTAAATGCTATCTCTCCAGCAAGCATCTTAACCTGCTCAACAAGAAGGTCCATCTGGTCCTGCGTCATTACCCCCTGCATCAAAGCACTAAGCAATCATTCACACATTACTTTAAAAGACCAATAATACGCACATGTAGTGAAAACCAAAACAAAAGCAAGATAAAACTTTTAGTGCTCAAAAACAAAAAATTCCAATTCTTCCAATAAGTAACACTTAATAAGAAACAATAGCAAAAATGAAATGATGAATCATACTCATGATGGTTTGAATTAAATATCATCACTACTTTTCAAAGACAAAACTGAGTGTTCATGCTCTTTGACATGAAGATTCAGAGGAATATTGAATAATCCACCATGAAGATTCAGAGAAGCACACATGGAACCTTAAAAATATTATTGCTTCGGTACTTCTCATCCCATAAAATTGACATTTTTTTTACAAGGTTGACCAAAGCAATCTATTCAGTGTTAAGATAATCACATCAAATTACAGTTAGATGAAACTGATAACAACTAAATTATCAGCGTGAGCCAAATGAAAAGCAATCAATGCAAAGAAAGACATTTGGAACATTATAAGGCTTGAGTTCACAAGCTACTAGCAAGCAAGACTAGAGGAGAAAAATTTGCCTTTAGCAATGAAAAAATGTAGCCAAACATGAGCATTTCTTGGATTTATGACTAGGTAGCCAATTAAAAACATAAAGTAGCAGAAATTGGTAGAACGTACAGCTGTCAGTTTAGAAGCAGTTATAAGTTCACCAGCTTGAGTTGATTCAGTAATTGTACTGCTACCCGGTGAGAGTTCATCATTCCACTCACTAGAAGATCTTTTGTGTTTAAATTCATGAGATCTATTTGATGGTTCTGCAGATGGGGATGTAGAGTCTCTGGCACTCTCGCTTGTACCCTCTTTCACAACATCAAGCTTCAGAAAAAAGCGATAACAAAATATGAACATCAACCAACATCTGAACAAATACGAATCAAATTTAAATGTAAAGAGTAGTTCAAATGTAATAAATGCTTGTGCAAATAAAGGATAATCGGCAGTCAACAGAAAACAAAAGTAATTACTGGATAATCGGCCACATTGGAGACTACTGAAAAGAGAAAAAGATCAAAACTACTCAAGTTAATAAAATTGAGCAACCAAAAATTTCAAAAGGATGGGGGTGGGACAACAAACAATTACAACTTCATAACACACAATTTGATACACCAGAACAACGTTGTTGCACCCATGACTCGGTTATAAAGGATATGTCTTGGTATCTTAGATATCACCAGCCATACCCCAATGGCAATAACAACTTGTATGAGAAGCATAAATGAAAAAAGAAAAAGAAACGTCAACAAAAGCAAGCCCTAGTCCTCAAGACACAATCATTAACTTCCTCAGACTGAGGCTTACCACTCAAAGAAGAAAAAGAATTGATCAATTCATATTATTCAACATTTTATCCTATATAAAGATGGAAACAGAACTCACATCATCCTCAGCAGAGTGACTCCGGTGATGACCTGCAGTACCACTCAAACCAGGAATGGTATCCTTTGTAGAAACAAGTATAAGCTTAGTTAGCCTCTGGATTCTACTCATGAGAGCAGCTTTGGCTTCCTCTTCTTCCTCCAATCTTGATTGCATCTTGACTTGACCCTCTTCCAACTGTTCAATAGAAGAAAAGGTTTAACTTCAAAGGCATGACAAAATGCAATAAGAGCACCGACGCATGTAACCATACAATGGACTTGAGAGAAAGATACACAAAAACAAAAACAAAATCAATTGACCTGTTGTCGTAAGCTAATAATCTCTTCATGACTGACACCAACAACCATCCCTTGCTTTAGCTGATCAAGTTCCTGTTTGAGGGTTGATATTTCTTTCTGGTACTTCTTAATCAAAGATTTCTCATCAATAATCTGTAAGTATTTTTCAAAGCCAGCATTAGAATAGGCTTCAAGCAGTAATTTCTATTAATTACCATTGGCAAATTGTATCAAGTGGTGAGATCATGCCCTACCTTGTTACGTGAAGCATAAATCTCAACTCGCTTCGCCCTGCTAGCAAACTTCAGTGTATTATGAGTTTCCTCCAAATTACTAGATGCAGGAGTAACCGTGCAAATAAGCTGTACACCAACATGACTTTAAGTAGAACATACAAAACTTTTGCTTCCTGTTAAAAAATAGCAAATCATTGACAGTCCAAAAACTCACTGAAACATGTCCATGTCCACCCAGTGAGGACTGCAGCAACCGAGTGAGTTTGGAGTCTCGATATGGAACATGAGATGCCCTCCCTTCACTCAACTTTCCAATTACCTTTCAATGAGAATCACAGTGTCAATAGATTTTCCAAGTTTCCAATTACAAACAAGCCAATAAACTCATTTTAAGGGCTTCACATCAAGCAAGTAAAATGCATAATCCGACTAATGTTATATTTAAAACATCCATTAGTTATATGAAACATTAGCAGCTATTATCAGGTTTCTCTTAAAAATCCATCATCCAACCAAGAAAAGAATGTCCAGACTAAAACATATCAAACTGTCCCCATAACACACTCTCAGCATATGTTCCGCTTTTTTAAATGAACAAATAATGACTGGACAAGAAAATGTAAACAACAGAAATTAGAGATGCTTACAGTTCCAAGAGTTAGAAGACTTTTGTTTATGTAAGATCCTTCCTTTCTCCTTAGTCCAGTTGTCTCAGTTTTAGAACTCTCAGACCCGGCTAGATCAATCAGATTCTAAAACATAAGACAAAAAAAGGCAATAAATGAGCCATAAAGCTATAAAAATGTTCAAATTTACACAATGCCAGCAGCTTATAACTTACAAGTTGAGAGAAAACCACTCCATCATATTCGTCACCATGTGCACTACTCTCAATCATCTACAAACAAAGAAGCAGATAAATGAAAAATAAAATTGAAATAACAATAATTGTTTCATATAATTGAGTAATCCACAAAGCCCACAGTAAGTACAAATGGTTAGATGACAGGATGAGAAAATAATAGCATGCATCAAACGTAAATGTGGCAGGAATCAGCTTGATTTGAACCCAGTTCCAAAAAGTGTATCCAGGTCAGTAATGGAGAGTCCAACCAAAGACAAAGGTTTTAGTTTAAACACACTGATTTATTTAAAGCATTGGGAAAATGAAATGGTAATTGTCTGAAATCATTACCTCATATCATTAGCAGAGAAACATCAGATCACTTGCATACAGATAGGGAGAAAGAACATTGGATTTTAGGGTTCAACAAGTGCGCCTACATCCATAGACAGCCACTTTGTATTGATGGAGAAGGTTATTTTAACTTTATTTATACATAGGGTTATTCCTTTCACAACATGAACTAAGGAAGTTGGGCAACAAAGTTAAGATGTTAAGAAAAATATGACCAAATCGATAGTTGGCCACTCAGCTAGAAGCTACATGTGTCAAAGCATTAAGTGGACTTATAGACAGCTCACATTTATGCCCAGGAATGATGTATATGGTACAGGTTATATCTTCTATAACATAAACGGGCAAGAAAGCAAAGAAAAATGCTGCAGTCGCTGTATTGGTTAATGCATTCAAAATTGTGTACATAAACGTACTAGATTGGGTTATCAAAATGGCCAACTATATACCAGGATTAAATTGGTTATTAATGTAATAACTGATAGCAACAGCAGAAAAAACACTTGTAAACTTTGGGTAATAAATTGTCGACTCAAGTGTGAGTTTAGACAATTAGTTATTACACAGCACAGCACCAATAGCTTACCAGTGTGAATATTGTGTGGCTTCGGCTACTGAGCAGATTAAAATTATTTGAACCAACATGACGATGTTCTGCCAATATCAAGCATCAATTGACAACTTTGTGGTCAAAGCCACTTCCAGATATAGAAAACATACAAGGAGAGAGGCAAACAGAGTTCCCTAGATAACTACCTTCTCCTGCAGCAATAAAAGAAAGTGCATGCCCAGGAGACAAAACCACTTCTTCCTTTATACCCTCCACGTAAGTGCCCTGGAAAAGTGGCACAATAGTAAGCATGAGATCAATGTACAAGATACACAAGTTTATATCAAAAGAAATTAACACTTGTCAGTATTATGCATAGGAAATAAATAGTTAGGATTTTATGGGATAAGATTATTAGTTAGTTGTATATTTATGAATATCCTATAATTAGTTGTATGATTATGATTGAGTATATCCGTAATGTATAGGATATATTTTAGGGATATTTCCTTTATATATTCTTGTAAACTATTCTAAGTAAAACAAAATAGAATTATTCTACTTTTCATGGTATCAAAGCCACCAACTTTTATTTTTTAGAAACTTCTGCCCAAAATTTTGTTTTTTGCAAGGCACAAGGAGCCATGTCAGAAGTCACTGCTACCAGTGGGGTCTCTCCATTAGACAGTGCTGGGAAGGAGAAATCAGCAGCAGCAGAATCAAGGGGCTGCTAATTAGGAGGAAATCTGTTCCTAACAGATTGGTAGAGAAATTAGGGGAGATTTAGTCAAAGTAAATAAATTAGGATATTTAATTTGTATAGAATTTTTTCCTAGTATAGATACTATTGTACTCCTATTTATATGTAACCTAAACAAAGGAAACACATATGGCAGTAACACTTTTTCTCACATGATATTAGAGCTCTAGGCAGAAATTAAACCCTAGTTGTATCCTATAACCCGACCAGAAATTAAAACTCTAGCCGTATGTCAACCCTAACTGTCCATAATCATGTCTGATTATGTATCAGAATCCACCCCCATCCCTACCAATCAACCAAGCTCTTCTAAAATTCACAACCCCACCAAAAAAACAATACATCCCATCCTAATTACAACTATACAGTTGATTGGAGAGAATTTTCTGCACTGGTCTCAATTAGTGTCGATGTATATTCCAGGGAGGAAATTTTGGCTACTTCATAGGAGAAAAGAAGAAACCTGCCCCTGAGCATCTAGTTACTCCACTTGGGATTCTAGAAATGCCATGGTGATGACTTGGTTGGTAAATTCTAAGGAGGAGAAAATCAGCTCCAATTATATGTGTTACCACACAGCCAAGGAGCTGTGGGACAACATCAATCTCAGGTATTCAAACTTAGGCAATCAATCTCAAGTGTTTGAGTTGACAATTAAACCTGGAGAAATCTGTCAAGTTGAGGAAAGTATTACCAAATACTCTAATACTTTGAAACGTTTGTCGCAAGATTTAGACTTATTCAGTGATGACTATGAGTGAAATCATCAAAAGATTGCCACCACTATAAGAAAAAGGTGGAGGATAATCATATATTTAAATTTCTTATTGGAGTAAATGTTAATTTTGATGAAATTAGAGTAAAATTATTGGCAGACAGCCCCTTCCCTCCATTGGAGAAGAGTTTTCTGAAATCCGGAGGTAAAAAAGCCGCATGATTGTTATGTTAAGGGAAAAAAAAAACAGACAAAACAATGGAGAATTCTACCCTTGCTACAAAGGTTTGTGCTAGCAGAAAGGTCCAAGGGAAATTGGAGCAAAAGGCCCGTGTTTGGAGTGACTACTGCAATAAGCCAAAGCACACAAGTGAAACCTGCTAATAGTTGCATGGAAAACCTGCAAATTGGAAGGGGAAAATGAGAGCAAGGGTTGGCCAATCTTTACTCAAAACTGCCCCTTTCAGCAAAGAGCACATCCTAAAGCTGCTAAAATCTAATTCTGCATTGTTGGGTGCACCTAATGCTTCTTCGGCACATTCGGGTAGTAATCCTAATGCCCTAGTATGTCATTCTTTTTCTACTCCTAGGATCATTGATTCAGGAGCCTCTGATCATATGACAAGTCTTTCAAATTTGTTTTATAACCCATGCTTTGGTTATGAAAAAGTCCGTATAGTAGATAGGTCATATTCTCCTATTGTTGGTAAAGGTTTGATAACCTTATCTAATACCTTGTCCCTTAAATTTGTTCACCATATACCTAAACTTGTAATCTCCTATCTGTTAGTAAATTGTCTAAAGATTCTGTTGACAGATTAGGAATGACAGATTAGGAATGTGTATAATTAGGATTCTTCCGTTATTATTCTTCCTTAATTAGTTCCTTAATTAGTTCTTCCTTAATTAGGATAGTTTTTCCTATATATTCATGTGTATATACCTTGTAAATATATCAATATAGAATGGAAAAATCCTTCATGGTATCAGAGCTGGATGCCATACCGGAGATTGAGTTTTTTCTCTCCTACATCTACGATTTTTCATTTATGTCCTACAAAGGGGTTGAGTTTTCTCCTCCTCTCTCAACATCACCCACACCAGAAGATCGGCAGGGTCAAGACCGGCCAGCCACAAAAATTTCACGGCCATCTGACGTCGCGCGTGGCGTCACGCGCCGCCTGAAGTTCCGGTGACACTGTTCACGCATCAGCGCGTGCGGCCATCTCTGACCACCGTCCGACTCGATTTTTCACCCAGATCTGATCTCCGACCTTTTGCGACTCTAATCAGCCCATCTCTGGTCACTTCCAACGACTTGTTTTTTTTTCTGGTTTTTCCGAACAGGTTCTAAATTTATCCCTACCTATTCTTCAGTCATTCTATCATCATGTCAGACGTTAAGAAAGGAACTGAAGTAGATAAATCTCACGCTTTTAGTGACAGTCCCTATATTCATATTAGCCCTATTAAATTGGATGGCTGTGGTACTTATTTGGCTTGGTCTAGATCATGTTTATTGTTTATTAAGGCTAGAAGGATGCAAGGATACATTAATGGAGATAAGAGGCCACCAACTGTTAATGATCCGTTTTTTAGTCAATGGGATTCTGATAATTCTTTGGTTATATCTTAGCTTATTAATTCTATAGATCCTAAAATCTCTAGACAGTATTTACTGCTTGATACTGCGGAGAAAATATGGAAAGCTGCAAAAAATACCTATTCTCGAGTGGGAAATGATGCTCGGATTTTTGAACTCCGTAATAAGATTCATGACACAAAACAAGGTGAGTTTTATGTTTCAGAATATTTCTCTGAGTTGAGTAGCTTGTGGCAAGAGCTAGATTATTATCAGGATTTTCAGGTTAAATGTGCTGACGATGCAGTACTAATACAAAATATGATTGAAAAGGAGAGAGTGTATGATTTTTTGGCTGGTTTGAATCCTGAATTTGATCAATTGAGAGTTCAAGTTATTGGCAGATCTCCTTTTCCCTCTCTTAAGGAGACACATTCTTATATTCAGCAGGAAGAGACTAGAAGAAGTGTCATGCTTTACATTGCACTAGTTGAGAAATCAGGTTTAACTGCACATATTACTCATGAGCAAACAAAGAGTATTGCTTCTGATAAAGATCAGTTAATATGTGATTATTGTGGAAAGCCAACACATTCAAAGGAAACTTGCTGGAAATTGCATGGGAGACCTGCTAGCGGTCGTGGAAAACGAGCTAATTCAACAAAAGCTCAGGCCAATGTGGTACAAACAGTAGAATCTTCCAAGGAGACACTTTCATTTGCAAGTCTCTCTTCTGATGAAATCCATCATTTCCGACAACTTTTCCTTCAATTCAATTCCTCCTCAGGTGCTACATCCAATTTTGTTAAATCAGATAATCCGTGTGCTCATCTTAATTCATGGATTATTGATTCTGGTACGAATAGACATATGACAGACACTTCTAAAGGCTTTCTTAACTACTCTCCTTGTCTAAAAAAGGATTGCGTCAAGATAGCTAATGGGTCAATAGCTCCTATTTCTGGGACAGGTTCCATTGTCTGTACTCCAAACCTTAAACTGTTTTCGGTTCTTCATGTTCCTCAATTTCCTGTCAATCTTTTATCTGTCAGCGCTATCACTAAAGCTCTAAACTGTAAGGTTGAATTTTTTCCTGATTACTGTATTTTTCAGGACCTTCAAACCGGGAAGAGGATTGGCAGTGGTAGAGAGCATGATGGCTTATACATGAAGGAAGATGGTCAAGGTGTAGCCCTTTTTGGAGATTGTAAGGATGTCAATCAGGAAATAATACAATTGCATAGACGGTTAGGACATCCTTCTTTTTTGTCTTAGAAAGATTATATCCCCAGTTGTTTTCGAGGACTCGATTTGATTCTTGATCTTGTGATGCTTGTGAGTATGCTAAACATACTCGGAACTCTTATCCTTTGAGTGATAATAAAACTACTGTTCCTTTTATGCTTATTCATTCTGATTTTTGGGGACCTACTCAGACTGTCTCTCTGTCTAGAAATCGTTGGTTTGTTACGTTTATTGATTGTTGCACTTGGATGACTTGGGTGTCTTTGATTAAAGCAAAAAGTGATGTTTTCTTATGCTTTCAATCGTTTCATCGAATGGTGCAAACTCAATTTGATGCTAAAATAAAAGTCTTGAGAACTGATAATGGGACAGAATACATGGATAGTAGATTTGGTACGTATTTGGAGTCTCAAGGGATTATTCATCAAACTAGTTGTCCTTATACTAGTGCTCAGAATGGGGTAGCTGAAAGAAAAAATAGGCATTTATTGGAGGTTGGTAGATCCCTTATGTTTATTATGAATGTTCCAAAATCGTACTGGGGCGATTCTGTTATGGTTGCAGCCTATTTTATTAATAAAATGCCTCTTAAAACACTCAATTTTAGGACCCCTTTGGAAGTTTTAACTAGGAAGAATGGCTATACTATTCCACCAAGGGTTTTTGGCTCTGTATGCTTTGTCCATACCAGGAATGTTGGCAAACTTGATCCAAGGGCTCTAAAATGTGTGTTCATTGGGTATTCTCCAACCCAAAAGGGCTATAAATGTTATCACCCTCCATCTAGGAAGTTTTATGTCAGTATGGATGTTACCTTTCGGGAGTCTGAACCTTACTTTAGCACTACCCAATCACCTCTTCAGGGGGAGAGTAGTAAAGAAGAGGTGATACTTGTGGTTCTTGGTGATCGTGTTCCAAATGTTGTTCAGGAGGAGAATGAGAAGACTGTTGTTCCAAATGTTGTTGGGCGGTTAGATAGACCCGATTTATTGAGATATTCGAGGAAAAATAGGTCTGAAGAAGCCATCATGCCTTCTACATTGCAGGAATCCTCTGGTGAGTTATCTTCTGGTTCGGATTTAAACTTACCTATTGCTCAAAGAAAAGGGGTCAGGGCATGTACCAAATACTCTATATCTAACTTTGTCTCCTATGATTCCTTATCTCCTTCCTATAGAGCCTTTGCCTTGTCTCTGTCTTCTATGTCTATTCCACAGAATTGGAGGGAAGCTATTACAGATCCAAAGTGGAAAGAAGCTATGGTAGAAGAAATGTAAGCTCTCGTCAAAAATGAAACTTGGGGACTAGTTGATGCCCCAGATAAGAAGCTAGTTGGCTGTAAGTGGGTGTTCACAATAAAACACAAAGATGATGGTGATAGAATTCAAGAAATAGGTAAGTAAAATGGGTATGTTGCTATTGACTTTTCTGTAAACGAATACAAAATAATCTGGATTTCGAGGATCCAGAACCTCCCGCCTATGGCTCACACTCACAATATACTCCAAAAAATAATCCCCCTTCCCCTCATGTCTATGGCTTATTTATACTACGAATCTGTTAAGAATAACAGATTCGGTTAGCTGACAACCAATCATAAGGTTGTCAGCCCACCCGCAACTAACAACACATATGCATATATATATATATATTTACTATATTTATTTCTGAGTTGTCCCGGTTCTAACAATACTCCCCCCTTCAGTGTCACCTTGTCCTCAAGGTGAAAGTTGTAAAATCTAGCTTTTATGTCTTCATATGTGGGTCTCCTCCTCTTCCAACTCCTTCTTCTGTTCTGTTTCGTCATCCATGACTGCCAGCACTTGTAGCTCTACCTTTTTGCATTGGTGGCCTGGGCTAAATTTCTCGTCACATTTGAAACAAAGTCCACGTCTCCTCTTATCTTGCAGTTCACTAAAAGTGAGGCGTTTATAGTTTCCATCCCCTTTGTCGGTGGCAGTGGCCTTTCCAGGTGTAGTCCCCATGTTCTTATGATCACCAACTGTATCCCACGATTGGTACCCATCATAGCCGAGTATCTTATTACCTCCCATGACTTTGTTTTGGCCCAGTATTTTATTCTTTTCCTCAATCTGTTGTGCTAACGACATCATCCGACCCAAATTCCCAGGATTAGCAATTAAAAGCTCCACTCTGATCTCCTTCGATAGCCCATTCAAGAACGAACTCTCCAACACCTCATCGGGCAAGTCTGGTAATGGAGCAGCTAACTCCTCAAATTTGCAAATATAGTCACCCACGGTGCCCGTCTGTTTAATGGCCAACAGACGTTGGCACAAGCTTCCCTTCTGTATGGGTCGGAATTTTTCCACCAGCAGCCCCTTACATTCTTCCCATGATCTGATCGGCCGTCGACCCTCCACCCACCTAAACCACGACAAGGCCTTCTTCTCCATGCTCAACGATACCAGCTCCATTTTCTCCCTCTCGTTGAAGCGTCCCACTGAGAAGAAACGTTCTACCCGATAAATCCACCCATCGGGATCTTCTCCATCAAACAGCGGCATCTCCACCCTCCTCGTCGCGGCATCCACGTCGAAGTTCCCCGGTCGTATGCGAACCCGTGGAGGCGATCGTCGAACCCGTCCCTCCATCCTCGCCCCGGTGGCTCACGCGTTCAGCTTCTCCTCCTCCGATGGCCCACGTCGACTCCTTTCCTGCGCGCCCACCCTTGATCGCTCTGGGTGGGTCGAGGCATTCCACCCGCACTCCGGTGGATACTCCGCCCGACCCCACAGTGCGGAGAACGTCGCGGAACTCCCCTTGGTTCGACCATCGACGTTGGCCCACGACTTCCGTCCGGTTCCATCGGCCCTTTTTCCTTGTCCCCGCCTGGGTTCACTTCATTGCTCCTGTTTCCCGCATTCTCCCCGCTCTTCTCAACCTCCCTGTAACTCACAAGTTGCTTCAGTAACTCGCGCAACTCTTTCATCTCGAGCTGGGATTGCTCCCAACTCTGTTGCATTGCTTCCTTCTCTAACCTTCTTTCTTCCCTCAAGAGCTCCAAGTGCTTCTGAACTTCCTCCCGTAAGTTCTCCATATCCTTCTCGATGCTATCCATTCTGTTTTCCCCCTTCTTACTAGCCATTGTGATGATCGGTGCTCTGATACCAGTGATAGAATTCAAGAAATAGGTAAGTAAAATGGGTATGTTGCTATTGACTTTTCTGTAAACGAATACAAAATAATCTGGATTTCGAGGATCCAGAACCTCCCGCCTATGGCTCACACTCACAATATACTCCAAAAATAATCCCCCTTCCCCTCATGTCTATGGCTTATTTATACTACGAATCTGTTAAGAATAACAGATTCGGTTAGCTGACAACCAATCATAAGGTTGTCAGCCCACCCGCAACTAACAACACATATGCATATATATATATATATATTTACTATATTTATTTCTGAGTTGTCCCGGTTCTAACAGATGGCTCGGTAGAAAGGTTCAAAGCTAGATTGGTGGCTAAAGGATTCACTCAAACTTATGGAGTTGATTATCAGGAGACTTTTGCACCTATTGCTAAAATGAATACCATCAAGATTTTGTTATCTTGTGCAGCTAATTTGGATTGGGATTTGCAATAATTTGATGTAAAAAATGCATTCCTACATAGAAACCTGGAAGAAGAAGTCTATATGGAGATTCCTCCTGGTTTTGACAATGAAAGAACTCAAGGAAAGGTGTGCAGACTGAAAAAGGCTTTGTAATTTGTATGGATTGAAACAATCTCCGAGAGCTTGGTTTGATAGATTCAGTAAAGCCATGACTTCCTTTGGATATCAACAGAGCAATGCTGATCATACCCTCTTTATGAGACACTATAAGGGTAAGATCACTCTTCTCATTGTTTATGTTGATGATATAGTGATGACAGGAGATGATAAAGAAGAAATGGCTTGTTTGAAGGAACTTTTGGCTCGGGAGTTTGAGATCAAGGAGCTTGGAAGATTACAATATTTCTTGGGAATTGAGGTTGCCAGATCAAAGAAGGGAATCTTCATTTCTCAAAGGAAGTACATTTTGATCTTTTGGGTGAAACTGGTATGCTGGGATGTAAACCAACAGAATCACCCATTGAAAGCAATCATAAGTTACAAGTTGGAACTGAAGCTCTAGTGGATAAAGGCAGATATCAAAGATTGGTTGGAAGGCTTATTTATCTCTCTCACACCAAACCAGACATTGCTTATGCAGTCAGTGTGGTGAGTCAATTTATGCATGACCCTAGAGAGTCTCATATGGAGACTGTCTTTCACATTTGGCGCTATCTAAAATCAGCTCCAGGGAAAGGTCTTCTTTTCTCTAAACATGATCATCTTCGGATTGAAGCCTTTACAGATGCCGATTAAGCTAGGTCTCTAGATGACAGAAGATCAACTACTGGTTATTGCACCCTCGTAGGAGGTAACCTAGTCACTTGGAGGAACAAGAAGCAGAGTGTGGTTGCTAGATCAAGTGCAGAAGCAGAATACAGAGCTATGGCCCAAGGTGTCTGTGAACTTTTATGGTTACAAAAATTGGTGGAAGAGCTGAGGTTGGCTGGGAGAGACAAGTTATCCTTGTTTTGTGATAACAAGGCTGCAATCAGTATTGCTCATAATCCTGTTCAACGTGATAGGACAAAGTACATTGAAATTGATCGACACTTTATCAAAAAAAAATTAACTGATGGTGTCTTGAGCTTGTTTCATGTGATTTCTGAAAGGCAGCTAGCTGATGTGTTTACAAAAGGGCTCAACAGTCGGACCTTTCATACTTTGATTTGCAAGTTAGGCATGTGTAACATCCTTGCACCAACTTGAGGGGGAGTGTTGACAGATTAGGAATGTGTATAATTAGGATTCTTCCGTTATTATTCTTCCTTAATTAGTTCCTTAATTAGTTCTTCCTTAATTATGATAGTTTTTCCTATATATTCATGTGTATATACCTTGTAAATATATCAATATAGAATGGAAAAATCCTTCAGATTCTTACTGTCAAGTTACTTTCTTTGACTCTCATTGTGTGTTTCAGGACCAAAATTCAAGGAGGAGGATTGGTAGTGCTAGGATGATAGATGGCCTCTACTATTTTGATGATGAAGATTCCAAGGGTAAAAAATCTCAAAGTTTGAGTCGTATCAATTCTCTTTCTATCAAGGACCAAATTATGCTTTGGCACTATAGGTTAAGACATCCTAGTTTTCTATTCTTGAAAAGACTTTTTCCAATGTTATTTCGAGGATTGGATTGTTCAACATTTCATTGAGAAAGTTGCATTTTGCCAAAAAGTCATAAGTCCTTTTATCCCTTACCACCTTATAAACCTTTGAAACCATTTTATCTTATCCATAACGATGTTTAGGGTCCTTCGCAAATCAACATGATTTCAAGAAGAAAATGGTTTGTGACATTTATTGATGATCATACTCATCTGTGTTGGTTTACTTAAAGAATGAAAAATCAGAAGGTAAAACCATATTTAAAAGCTTTATGCAATGATTAAAACCAATTTCAACAAAAACTTGGCATTCTCCACATTGATAAGGTCACTGAATATTTTAATGAGATTCTTGGCAATTTTTTATAACAAAAAGTTATTCAGCATCAATCTACTTATGTCGATACTCCTCAACAGAACAAGATTAATAAAAAGAAAAACAAATTTGCTAGAAGTGTTTCAAGTCATTATGTTTTCTAAAAATGTTCCAAATTTTCTTCGAGTGTAAGTTGTTTTAACGACTTAACTATAGTACACCCCTTGAGTGTTTTTTAAAAAAAAATCCTGAAGCTTGAATTCATTCCAATTTACCACTAAGAGTTTTAGGGTGTACTACTTACGTCCATTTACCTACTAGGTGAAATTCAAAACTAGATCCCAGGGCAGAAAAAAGTGTCTATATAGGCTTTGCCCCAAACAAACAAGGGTATAAATGTTTTAATCCCAGAACCTGAAAAGTTTTTGTCACTATGGAAGTCTACTTCCTTGAAAATCAACCTTTTTTAAGGAACATTTTCCTCGAGGGAAGAAATAAAGCGAACAAAATTTCTGAGAAGTTAATCCCACTCTCTTGCCTAAAATTGTAGACTCCCCTAAAATCCACAAAATCTAGTTGTTCCTAATATTATAAACCTAAAAAATGTTGAAAATCCGACAAGAGTAGAAATACTACTAGATGATCCTAAAGGACAAGAACCTAAGTTTAGAGTTTACACGATGAGGAAGAATCATCAAAAACGTAGAGAACCTACTGTTTCCAAGGTAAAGCATTAATCAAAGACATCCCGAAAGATGAGCCTATAGACATGAAAAGTACTGTAAACCCTCGACTATCCAATATTGTTCCTATTCTTGATACTTGCTATGATCTTGACATTCTCATAGCACTCAAAAAAGGTACCTAGTCTTGTACTAGCCATCCTATTGCAAAATATCTCTCATATAATAAACTATCTAAGAGTCGTAGGGCATTTACATCAAAAATCTCTAATTTGTTTGTTCCGAGAAACATTCAGGAAGCACTTGATGATCCAAAATGGAAATCAACAACAATGGAGGAGACGCGCGCTCTAGTGAAAAATGAGACATGGGAAGTTGTAGAGTTACCCAGAGACCAAAAAACAGTTGGTTGTAAATGCTTGTTTATGGTGAAGTGCAAGGCTAATCGAAAGTGTAGAAAAATACAAAGCGAGACTTGTTGCCAAGGGGTTTACTCAAACCTATGGCATTGATTACCAAGAGACTTTTGCCCCAGTAGCTAAAATTAACTCTATTCAAGTTTTATTGTTTCTTGCAGTTAACTTCAACTGGATCTTACATTTATTGGATGTAAAGAATGTTTTTTTGAATGGTGATTTGGAAGAATAAGTGTTTATGTTTCCACCACCAAGTTTTGAAAAAATTGTTGGCCAAAATAGAGTGTTTAGACTCAAGAAGTCTTTATATGGCCTAAAACAATCTCCACAAGCATGGTCTGGAAGGTTTGGGAAGGCAATGAAAAGTTTTTTCTTTCATCAAAGCCAAGCACATCACATTCTATTTTATAAGCATTCTAAGATGAGAAAATTTGCAATTTTAATTGTCTATGTGGATGATATAATCTTAGTAGGAGATGACTATAAAGAACTTGCAAGGTTAAAAAGGAAGCTAGCAAAGGAGTTTGAAATTAAAGACTTGGGAGCATTGAAATATTTTATTGAAATGGAATTTGCAAGATCAAAAGAAGAAACAGTTGTAAATCAGAGGAACTATATCCCTGATTTACTTGGAAAAACCAGGCTATTGGGATGCAAGGTGGCCGAAACTACAATTGAGGCTAACCTAAAACTCAGTCTAGCTAAGGATGAAGTTGTGATTAATAGGGAAAAATTTTAGCAACTGGTGGGAAGATTGATATATATATCACACAGTCGGCCTAACATAGCATTTGTTCTAAGCATGATAAGTCAGTTAATGCACTCACCAGGTCAAGAGTGCCTTGAAGATGCCTACAGGATACTAAGGTATCTAAAAGGGACACCTAGAAGAGGCTTGATGTTTAAAAATGTGATAATATACAAGTTGAAATCTATATAAATGTTAATTGGGCATGTAAGATTTATGATAGAAGATCAACAATAGGATACTTTACTTATGTTGGGGCAAATGTAGTCACCTAGTGGAGTAAGAAACAAAATGTAGTAGCACTAAGTAATGTTGAAGCTAAGTTTAGGTCTCTCACACATGGGATTTGTGAAAGAATGTAGATCAAAAGGTTATTAGAAGATCTGAAGATTCTTGTATCACTTCTTATGAAAGTCTATTGTGACAACATGACTGTCATTTCAATTGCATACAACCCAGTTCAACATGACAAAACCAAGCACATCGAAGTGGGCAAACATGTTATCAAAGAGAAATTTGAGAGTGTTTTAATCTATGTTCCTTATATACCAACCACTAAACAGACAGCTTATATGCTCACTAAGGGACTACAAAAGAAACAGTTTGATCTCCTAGTAAGCAAGCTAGCTATGGAAGACATTTACAAGTGATCTTGAGGGGGAGTGATGAGAAGGAGAAATTAGTGGCAGTAGAATTAAGGGGCTACTAATTAGGAGGAAAGATGTTCCTAACAAATTAAGAGAGAAATTTGCAGAGATTTAGTCAAAGTAAATAAATTAGGAGATAATAAGAATATTTGATTTATATAGAATTCTTTCCTAGTATGGATACTATTGTACTCCTATTTATATGTAACTTAAACATAGGAAAAACATATGGCAGTCACTTTTTTCCATAGACAGCACTACTATAACCCACGCAAGGGACTTATCGAACATTCAAGCAGCCTACCATCTAAACGGAAAGAATTATCTAAAGTGGTCTTAAGTTCGAACATTCATAAAGGAAAAGGCAAGCTGAGTCATTTGTTAGAGATTGGACTAACCAATACTGATTTTAAATTTGACGCATGGGATGAGCAAGATTCGATGGCTATGTCAAGGTCGTTAAACTTCACGAATCTTGAGATAAGTGACACTTGCATTTTCTCAACATAGGTGAGGAGATTGGGAGACAATTCAACAAACTTACTCTAAGATTAATGATGTTGTTTGAGTTTATGAGATCAAAACTCAAATATCAACAACTAAGCAAAGGACTCGCTCAATAACCAAGTATGCAAATCTCTTGCAAAGTCTATCACAAGAATTAGAACATTATCAATGTATCAAAATGCAATGTGCAGAAGATGCTGGAATGTTGAAACAATTTATAGAAAAAGATTGAATATATTAGTTCCTTGCTAGTCTTAACACAAAATTTGATGCTGTGGGAGTTCAAAATTTGGGAAGAGATGATCTTCCATCCTTGAATGAGGTCATTGCTATGATTAGAACTGAGGAAGGGAGATCAAGTTGGAAATACATCTAGCAACAACTAAAGGATCTACCCTAGTAAATAGATCCACAAATTTGAAGGAGGTAAAGGTTGCATAAGCTATAGAAGACAATAGGCAATCTCCTCCAACCAAGTCATTCAATAAAGATACACTTTATTGCACATAGTGTAAAAAGCACCATCATACAAGGGAGTAGTGCTACAAACCAAATGGCAAGACCAATATTTAGAGAAAAGGTGGAGGGAAACAAGCACATATTTTGAGCTCACATATGGATAATACGGAAATAACTCAAGATGAAGCCCAAGAGTTTAAAAAAGCATATTTTGAAAAATTAAGACTCCTCTTGAATACACTTGAGAAACCGTCATCTACAAGTACAGGTTCATATTCATTAACTTTTTCAGGTATTTCCTTCATCTCTTGCATTTATAGTGCCTTACAAAATAAATCTTCAACTATGTAGATAATTGACATACGAGCCACTAATCACATGACATATTGCTTTATACTTTTTATCTCATATACACCTACCTCTAGTCATAAAAAGATCACTATAGTAGATGGATCAATTGTCGCCCTAACTGGATAAGGAGATGTTCAATTAAATACTCTCTTATCATAAATGGCATCCTCCATGATCCTAAATTATCTGCCACCATAATTTCAACACATAAACTCACCAAAGACTCTAAATGCCAGGCTTTTTTCCTCCTTCCTCTTGCATGTTTCAGGACTAGGGCCACGAAGGGGATGATTGGACATGCTAGTTAGAAGAATGGCCTTTACTACCTAAAGAAAGAAAAAGGCATGGAAAATTCTAGGTTTTTCTTCCAAAGTTGGTCATGTCTAGTAAAGAAAAAGCATGGCTTTATCATCAACATTTAGGACATCCTTCTTCTCATGTAATAAAGTCCATGTTTTCATCATTCTTTGATAAAATAGATGTTAAATCTTTCTATTGTGATGAATGAGATTTTGCAAAGCACAAATGTGCATCTTTTCCAATAAGTGATAAAGAAGTCATACCCCCTTTTCTTTCATTCATAGTGACACTTGGGGTCCCTCACTAATTCATAATGTTACTAGGACAAAATGGTTCATGTGCACACGTTCAAGTGCACACGAATTAGTTGGATCTATTTATTGAAACATAAGTTAAATGTTAGTACTCTTATTCCCAAATTTTTATAATATGATCAAAAGTCAATTTCTTTTTATTCTGACGATGCCAAAGATTATTCCAATCAAACTCTATCAAATTTCCTTCATGAAAAAGGGATCATCCTTGAATCCTCATGTGTTAATACTCCTCAAAAAAATGGAGTTACAAAACAAAAAAATGGTCATTTGTTGAACATCACAAAGGCACTACTCTTATATAAAAACGTTCCCAAAAATTTTTGGGGTGAAGTTGTCCTAACTTCTGCCTACTTACACAACAAATTGTTAGCTAGAGTTCTTAATTTTCAACACAAGATGTTCTTACAAATTCTATCTAAATCTAAGCTTCTCCGGTATTCTTGCTCTTAGAATTTTGAAAGGATAACCTATGTTCATATTCACTCTCAAAATAAAGGAAAACTTAATCCTCATGCTCTTAAATGTGTTTTTGTCAGTTACTCTTCCTCCCAAAAGGGATACAAGTGTTTCCATTGCAAAAATCACAAATGTTTTGTGTCCACTAATGTTAAATTTGATGAAACTAGATCTTTCTTTACTCAACCCTATCTTCAAAGGGAGAATTTGAATGAAGATAGGTCAACCGACTTATTTTTCTTTGATTTTTCCACTCAAATAGTGTCTAAACTACATTTTTCAAACAAGTTTGTTGAACTAAGAAGCTCTAAGGAAAGAAAATAAAGGACAAACCACTTGAAAATTGCAGGTTTACACTAGGAAGAGATTTGCCTCCCACCAATAGCATGTCCAAGCCCCTTCACAACCTACTGTTCCAACATTCCAAACAAATTTGGAACCAAATAAACCAACCACAAGCTTATCCAACCCCGATCCACAGATTCATAACAAGCTTAACTTCAACCCACATGTTGAACTTAGTGATTCAGACCTACTTACTGCCCTAAAAAAAGATATTAGAACATGCACCCAACATCCACTATATTTGTTCATGACATATCAAAACCTGTTCAAAAACCACCAAACCTTTCTCAAAAATCTCCATAACATTCCCATTCCAAAATATCTGACCATGGCACTAGGAGATGAGAAGTTGAGAAGTGTTATGAAAAGTGAGATGGATGCACTCAAAAAAAAAAAACTTGGAACGTAGTGGAACTGACTAAGGATAAAAATTGGTTAGATGCAAATGAGTGTTCACATTAAAGAATAAATCTCGGGAGACTGTTGAAAGGTACAAGGCTAGGTTGATTGCTAAAGGTTTTACCCCAACCTATGGCATAAATTACTTAGAAACATTTGCAACACTAGCAAAGATGAATACTAGCAAGATTTTATTGTCACTAACTACCAACTATGGCTGGAAATGTTAAAAACGCCTTCCTTTATGGAGAACTAGAAGAAGAAATATACATGGAAGTTTCACCCAATTTTAAATCTCAAAAGGGATTGGTGTGCAAATTAAAAAGGCCCTTTATGGACTAAAACAGTCATCAAGAGCATGGTTTGGGAGATTAATGAAGGTCATGACAGGATTCAGGTATAAGCAAGTCATGAAGACCATACCTTGTTTATCAGACATTAAAAAATTGGGAAAGTAACAGCACTTTTTGTATATGTGGATGACATCAGTCACTAGAAATGATAAATGTTGGTGTTAAAGGGAAAGTTATTACAAGAATTTGATATTAGGGAGGTGGGAAAGTTGAAACATCTTCTAGGAATTAAGGTTGCACATTCCAAGCAAGGTATGTTCATTTCACAACAAAAATGTGCTGCATTTATTGAAAGAAACGGGAAAATTAGGGTGCAATCCAACAACCACTCCAATTGAGTTCAATCACAAATTAAGTGATGCACCTCATGATCTAGCAGTAGATAAAGGAGCTTATCAAAGATTGGTTGAAATTTTAATTTAATTAACAAATGCAATAAGTGTTATGAGCCAATTTATGCATAACCCCAAAGAAGTACACTTCAAGGTTGTACAAAATTTTGCCATATCTAAAAGGTATTCCAAGAAGAGGAATTTTATTTAAAAGAGGAGGAAAGATTATGCTAGATGCCTACACAAATGCAGATTATGCAAGTTCCTTATTGGACAGAAGATCAACCTCAAGATATTGAGTTTTATGGGAGGAAATCTACTTTCATGGAAGAGCAAAAAACAAAGTGATGTGACAAGATCAAATGCATAATCAGAATTCAAATCCATGGCTTTAAGGATTTGTGAGTTGCTATGGTTGAAGATAGATCTTGATGACAAAAAATTTAAATGGGAAGGTCCAATAATATTATATTGTGATAATAAGTCTGCAATCAACATCACACAAAATCATGGTTAGCATGACAAAACTAAGCATGTGAAAGTTGACAAACATTTTACAAAAAAGAAGTTGACTGGTGGCCTAGTGTGCATGCCCTTCAACTCATTAAAGGAGCAAATAGCTAATGTTTTGAAAGGACTATCCAAGACAACCTTTGAAGACTTTATGCATAGGAAATGAATAGTTAGAGGATTTTATGGGATAAGATTATTAGTTAGTTGTATATATACGTATATCCAATAATTAGTTTTATGATTGTGTATATTCCTAATTTTGAAGATATCTTTTAGGAATAATTCCTATATATATTCGTGTAAACTATTCAAGTAAAAACATAATAGAATTATTATACTTTTCAACACTTAACAACCATTTTATTTTATTGACAAAACCTCCATTAAGCATACAAGTGAGGCATGTTAGCAAGTCTCTCAGTTAGCAAAAACTTGGTAGTCCACTATGAGAAAACTTTAATATTATTTTGCTCATAAAATGATAATTGTTATGGTTCAAGTGAAAAGAAAGTGAAATGAGAAAACAAATAAAAAACAAGAAGCAAACTTGTAAAGATTCATAATAGCACCTGTGCATCCTCTCTAACACGTAGATTTTGTCCTGTTGGATCAAGTAAGTCATTTATCACCTGATATAAAAAATGTACATGGAACCATAAGTTATATCACGCCCACTTTTAGAAAGATCAATTACTGGTTGACAATTAAAGTAGAATATATGGAAAAATGAAAAAGAAATCACATGAACCTTGCAAATACATATACAACATAACTAAATCCAAATTGAACCAAATTTCATGCACAACATAGATGTGAACACATATCAAGTCTAAGAGTCATATTGTAAGTTAGAACTAACTGTCTATGTGGAGCAACTGACCTCATTATAGATTTCAAGATATGAAACACGTAGTAAGAACTCTCTTCCTGGAGTCTGAAGCAAGAATGTAATAGTAATTCAGAATTGGTATAAAATTAAAAAAGGAAACAAATGACTAACTCATTCAAGTTTGTATCATAAACCACACACATTTTCTGTATGTTTTCTATTCATGTATGGATAGAAGAACGGGATTACTTTTGTAGAAACCAGCAAAAAATAAAAAATAGAAAATCTAGTATTGATGCTTTGAACACACTGAGGACATTAAATTTTGAGTGGGCACGATGCGAAAAACACTTACATCTTGTATCATGCTGAAAACATCCTTTATAGCCAATGGTATAATACCAGGTGAGGTTTGATCTCCCTGTACATACATAATATATACAGCTTAAAAAACAGAAGCCAATACAAGGAAATTCTAATTCTCATATTTAAGAACTAAATTTCAATAACCATAAAGAAACAACGTGTGTGTATTACAAGTAAATATAAGCTCAACGCTAAGAGCAAACTGCTACATAAATTACAGTATATTTAACAAAGATTTAGTGAAACAGTATACTCAGGGCTGACAGCCCTCCTCGTAAATCAAGCAGATCCTAACAGTAGTATGTGATTATCAGTAGCTACTACAGATAGAGAGTGACTTGTGGGAAAATAAACCTTAGAAAATCATCTCTACGTGAATTGGAGGACTAACACAATTAACTCTTCACTTCAAACTGCTACATAAATTACAGTATATTTAACAAATATTTAGTGAAACAGTATACTCAGGGCTGACAACCCTCCTCGTAAATCAAGCAGATCCTAACAGTAGTATGTGATTATCAGTAGCTACTACAGATAGAGAGTGACTTGTGGGAAAATAAACCTTAGAAAATCATCTCTACGTGAATTGGAGGACTAACACAATTAACTCTTCACTTCAAACTGCTACATAAATTACAGTATATTTAACAAATATTTAGTGAAACAGTATACTCAGGGCTGACAACCCTCCTCGTAAATCAAGCAGATCCTAACAGTAGTATGTGATTATCAGTAGCTACTACAGATAGAGAGTGACTTGTGAGAAAATAAACCTTAGAAAATCATCTCTACGTGAATTGGAGGACTAACACAATTAACTCTTCACTTCATCACATTCCACAGCGAAAACTACCTCTATTTCTATGTCTCCTTATAAGGAGTACATTTTAGCATCTCATATCGAAATACAATAGCAAACAACTGCTAACAATAAACTGAACTTACATGCATAGTGTGTGTCTTCCCACTGCTAGTAACTCCGTAGGCAAAAACAGTCCCTGCATTTTCAAGAAGAAAAAGAAAGAGCAAGTTCAATTAAGGTCTCTAAAAAATTCAATATATCGAGTCACTTACAATCGGGACATCTCCACGTTACCATTTATGCCTTCCATTGCAGCTTTAACTACTGGTCTCGCAGCTACTTCATATACATCTTGAGTTGAAGTATGCGGTCCAAATACTCTATCTGCCAATGTACAACAATCACCATTCCCATGTTGACAGCATTAATTGGCTAGAAACGGAAAACCAAATTAAAAAATCAGTGACCATTACCAAATGCATAAGCCGTCGCAGGGTTATACTCATTCCGGACAATTTTGTCGCCATCCGCGTACCAAGCGATCTCGTCCCCTCTCTGGAACTCCCTATCACTGTAAACCAAACAGGTAACAGATCACATTACCTCCAATAAAACGAATCTATCCGTTTTCAACCAAAAAGATCCGCTCCACTGCAGTCAGATCTAAACAAATACCTCAAGGGCCTAAACCGAATCGTCACCGATATACTATCTCCATTCCTCGGCGCATCAATCGGTTCAGCAGCAACCAGCTCCTCCGCGCCGAACGCGATGGGCGAGCGACCGCCGTAACTCCGCTGTCCGGAGTACATTGAATCAGAGCAGCCGCGGCTAGGAGTCATGGATCGGGAACCGAATCCGCCTCCGCCAGAGTTGAAGTGGGACGAAGCAGAGGAAGAGCAGGAGCGAGGCATGAGCCTGTTGTTAATGAAAGAAGAAGCTGACGACGTCGCGGACGAGTAAGGACTCGATGGTTTCCTGTACGAGAACGGCGAGTTGCTCCGGGCTCGGGACGACGAAGCCATAAAATCTGAGCTGTGTCTACTTCACTTTTACTACAGTTGACTCGACGAATCAGATACTGATTCGGGCAGAGAAGACACAAGAACAAAGGAGAAATGGAGAAAGAAGAAGCAGAAGAGAAGAATATGTCAGTGAGGTCACATGGCCAGTGAGACAAAAGTGAAACACATTACAGTTTTAAATTTCAATTGCTTCGACACTTTTAAGCTATCGAAGCTCTCTAAAGAAAGAAGAAACAGAGAGAGAATTGTTTCTTCTTCTTGAAGACAAAGAAGTTGCAGAGAGGAAGTTTTGGTTCCAAAAATTTTCTTATGAAGAAACAACCAGAGCCAGGTAGAGAGGGAGACCGACAAGGACTTGAGTGTTGATTTTTGAAAAAAGATTAAAAAGTTCAAATATTGTTAGTTTTTAAAAGCGAATTTTTTAAAAGACAGGACAAAATAAAAAAGAGATATCATTTTTACTGGTGATGACGTGGCTAAACGGTTTTGAAAAAGGCTATGGACCCGCGAAGCAGGCAAGTTTTGAAAATAATTAAAAGGCCATAAAACGAGCGGGAATAAGTGAGGATTTGGACAAACGGCGAGACAGGACGAACGCGAAAATGAATAATCAACACTAACTCTCCACGCGCCATAGTTAGAAAACTTCGTCCACTCGCTGAGATACGGGTGATTGTTGGCATGTGATTTTACGGAAATACCCTGTTTTTGGTCTTAAAGTTAGGAAGAGCGCCATGGCTGGCTGTATGTGAAACGTGTCCATCTTAAACTGTCCTTTTAAACAGAGAATGACTCTCGTTTACAAAGAGAAATGGAGGCGATCGGCATGTCCTGAGCTCCTGTTTGGAAATGGGCTGGTCATTGACGTATTCGGACTTTCTTTTAGTTTTAGCTCAAGCAGAAGTTTTTGACCAATTACTAGCCGGTGGTCAGACATCTTACGATTGACAGCTAGTGTTTTTCTTGTAGCCTTAAAGGGCCTATGCCTTTTTGGTGTATATTTTCTCCGGTGCTCCATAACCCGGACTTCTTTAGTCAGGCAGTGGGTCAGTAGGTGACTCACAACTTGTGCAAGAGCGACCACTTTCAACAGCTTCAATGGCCTTCTATTTTCAAGGTCGCTTGTTGATTCCTTTGAAAATGACGCAACAATACTGTCTTTGAGAAGGACTTCATTTGGCCTACCGATGATAGTCTTGGCCTATGTCAAAGGGATAGTCCGATCTAGTATCATGAAGGGGTGTGTACACGGAGATCAGGGGTTAGCAGTGGGCCAATTGGTGGGTAGGACTAAACCCATAGCAGGCTGAGTCAAGCTCAATACCGATAGCCGTCAAGAGTTGGGCCAACATTGTCACGATTGGTGAGCTGATCAGGGATTGGAGCGGCCAGTGGTGCGGGAGCTTTTTGCATCATATTGGTCGAAGTTCACTCCTTGTTGCAAAATTTTGGGGAGTCCATTCGGGTCTTACCTTGACCTGAAATTTGAGCTTTCGGCGAGTGATTCTCGAAATGGATTCCTTAAACATCATAAATATCCTCTCCTCCTTCGGTTTACCGTTGACTAACTTTTCTTTTTTGGTGATAGGTATCTAGGAGTTGTTGAATCGAGATTGGGACTTGAAGGTCCAACATGTGCATCGAGAAGGCGATCAGAGTGCGGACAGTCTTGTCGCTCTTGCTGCTTACTCTAGCCCTGAAGTCCACACCCTTCAGGAGACACCGTCGCTTGTTATCGCCCCTATGTCTCGTAATTCTCGCGGTGTCTTGTATCGCAGATCTCTACCCTAATTTTTTAGTTTTCTTTTCCCTTGTATTCAAAAAAAAAGAAATGGAGTAATGTTCAAAAATTAGAAATATAAATATAAATCATCCAATTATAACTTTTTACCAAGTTTTATGTTTTATTCAATATTTATTTCTCTCTTCTTATACCTACCAAACAAGCACACTCTTATAGTTAAAAGTTTTATATTTATATTATAATATATATATATAATATATAATATATATAATTTAATAAATATATCAAATACAAGTCAAATTAAAAGAAAAGAGAAAATTTAAAAACTAAAAATTTATCTAATGGCATAATTACGCTAATCATGTTAACCTCAATTTTCATTTGATACAAAGTTTCGACATCACTCTCATTCAAACATATACCAAATGCATGTCAATACTTTATTATCTAAGATTATCATCTAAATAACTCTATTGTGTAAAACTTGGTTTCTTATAAACTTAATCGCCATAAGATTGATATGATCATAAAAATTAGATATATATAACTACTTATTCTATTTAAAGTCCTAGTAAGCAAATTAAATTAAATTATTAAGAAATTATATTAAACTTAATAATGATAGTAGCATAATTTTTCAAAACTTTGAATTGTATCGAACAAAAACTAAATATTTTAATCTTTTATTTTCAACTATTTCTTCTTTTGAAGTGAATTAACTCAAATGTGCTCAAATACCTTTTATGCTCAAATACACTTACACATTGATGCAAAATTTAAATTGTAAATCTTTTCACTTTTAGAATACTACTTTCAAGTTTGTCTCACTGAGCAATTATAAGACAACAAAAGTAATCTTATAAAGAAAATAAAATGATTATTAATTTAAGTAACAAAAGTATAGAAATAATATACCTATATTAAGTTTGTCCTTACGACGAATTATAATTGACATCCCAAAATCATGGCATACATCGGTACATGCCTCTGTTTATAAGCTAATAAAATTTTGCATTTTCTCGTGTGAATAATTGTTAGGAAAGTTAATAATATTCCCTTGTTAACTTCAATTTTTTGGTAAAACTTAGTTTAAAATGGATATTAAGATTCAGAAATACCCCAACAACAAATATCGAAGAGTAAAGTTATCTTCCCTATATTTTTTTATGCATACAAGATAAAATGTATACAAAGAATGCATATTTTTCATTTTAGCGTTAATTGCTTCATTTGCTCTCTCTATGACATAATAAAAGTAACATATTATTATCTTCTTATCACTATCAGTCAAACAAAGTATTCTCACTAAAGACTAACAAACTCAAGTAACAAATTAACTTGGGTACCGAAATTCATGATATTCAAGTATAGTTTTGAAAACCTCTATTATAACATTAAACTTGACGTATTAAGATATAACTCACTTATCAGTTATAAGCATTTGTCTCGATTTCTTATTCATTTTAACAAAGCATTAAACTGATAAGAAATTAGTTATACAATTTTGTAATGACACGATGACATAAATTTTTACTGTCAGTGAAATCCTTTCTCATCAAATTTAGAACCCAAGCACTATATTATAGATGAACTTAGTCAATTTTCATGTTTAACACATAGTTTCATCAATAATAGGAAAGTATTTGGTATATCATATACTTTTTGACATTAGATTAGTGCAATATACAATACAATAAGTCCAATAAAAGAATAACATTTGCTTTATAACCTTTTCTCGACTACTTTATAAGTAACATCATTGTTAGTGGCTAACTATATAATATTTTCAAACCTAACTTCATTCACAAGTTCATCAAATATCTTAAACAAAGTATCAACATTTATTACAAGGTCAAATGAATTAATAAACTTCAAAATTATTATCTACTTAGCAAAATAAATAAAAATTTGATAATAGGCTTTTGTCTTCCAACAGTATAATGACAACATATGATTTAACATTTATAAGTTGTCCAAATTCTTCTTTCATTCAAATAAATTTTATTTAGAAATAAAACTCAAAATATATCATGGAATATTGACCATATATGAATATGTAAAAAGTTCATAAAACTAATTTATTGAAAAGGTTATTATCACATTTATAACACGTTGTGAGTAATGATTATAACATATCCAAAAAATTATTTACTAATGTAGACAAAATAATTTGAAGGTGGCCATATTAAGAAGTCAAATAAACATTGTAAGGAAACCTTCAAATAATTATCTATAGGTACATTAAAAGCATGCATGAATTTCTTGTATCTTACATCTTTCTTTGCAATGTATAATTACACCTTACAAAATGACTTTATTGAAAAATTAAAATGAAAAGTTAATATCCTCTAATAATTATAAATTATAATACTAAATGATAGAAACTTGAAAGTTGAATGACTTGTCTACAATTTACATGGAAGCAAATTATCTAAGTGTTATAATTTATTCCAGAATGATCTCAAATGATCAATTCCTAGACAACAATATTTTGAAATGATAAAATTATCTCAAATCTCAACTAACAATGCATTCCATAATTATAAAAATCACTATGTTAAATTGTGAACACTTAAATACTCAACCAATTGTTTTTTTTAAGAGACTAAGATCGTCACTTTAAAGTTTAAATGTGAAAATTAAGTGCTTGCCAAGCCAAAAGTATGCAACATTAGAGATAATATATGAAGATAAAGATGAAGATTGGGCAGTTGATGGCAATGGTGAGGACTAAGGAGAGGAGCTAACTGTGAAGACATAACAGTAACAAGCAACAATATGGCGACTTGTGAGTCGTGATAATGAAGATGCAAGCATGGAGGGGAGTAGGAGACAACAAAGATGTGAGCAACGATCTAATATAGTCATAATGAGGAAGTAAAAGGTCATAAGACAAGAGGCTTGTAAAATAGAAAGGACTGAGGAGTGAGGAGAAAGTAGTAAAGGAAGGGAGATATGGTTAGTATTTAGGAAATTTTGAAAAAAAAATGGAAGTTAAATAAGGATTATATTTAATCAAATAAGGTGGAAAGTACATAGGAGAGGATATACAACTATTATAGTTAGAGTCTATAAAAAATATACAACTATCTACATAACTTTTGTTAACTAAGTACTAGCTCTTACCGAATACTCAACTATTGCCTAGGTAAATCAAAAATATCTTGTAGACAGCACACTGACAGGATAGTCATCTATAGCTTAAGATAAAACTCATTCCAGCTGAATTTCCTTTATTCTTTTGTTGTCCTAGAGATCTTGGTGTTCCTCATTCTCCAAATGAAATGTACTAGTATGGCAAAGCCAATCTTGAATGCTTTATGATCCATTTTACCATTCCAATGTAAATCATTAACCCACTTCAAGCAATCTTGCCAGGCAATATTTCTATCAGGTAGGTCAAAAATTACAGAGAAACTTACCCCATATCAATCTTGTGCAAGAGCAACCAAAGAAGAGATGATATAAAGACCCTTCTTCCCCACTGCATAAGGGGCAAGATATGTGTGGAATCAGAAATATTATCATATCTTTAATTCCCAATTTCTTCCCAACTGCTAACCAGAGTACAAATGAGTGAGCATGTGCAATTTCAGACCCCCATATCAACTTGTGAAGAGGAAATCTAGTGAGTGCACAAAATAGTATTTGTTTACACGATTGCACAATAAATTTATGTAACGAGTGTAACTCCCATCTAACTTCATCTGCCTACTCCCAAATTGGTGTATAAGTTGGCATACGCTCCGCAATTGGCATGGTGCGTCTGCTCATATGGAATGGCCGCACCCAGTTATTACTTTGAATGAGTACCTACACCTTGGTATCTTCTGAAATTTAGCCTTTCAAAATATGAAAAAGATGAGTGTTATATAAAGGTCCCATTGGATGTTAGTTGTCAAGCCAGAAGCTAGTGTTTTGCCCATCTCTGACTTAGTGCTTGATACGAGGATGCATAAATGACCTGGTGAGTAAGGTTTGTTGAAAAGTGTAAGACTAAGAAGTTTTTAGAGAAATCGACCATATGCTGCAGTGTTTGATGCAGAATATAGGAACCCATTTGACCCAAAGACTTTCCTTATCACAACAACAGAGTCTTCAAAGCCGTTTTGCTGACAAAAGCTTGTTCATTCTAAATGCTAAATTGATCCTTAATCTACCATTTACTTTTGGAAGACAAATAGTAGTCCAGTTAACCTTTGAAAGTTTCTTCACATTAGAATTGTATCCACGCCATATGAAGCTCTTATACTCCTGTCTATCTTCTTTAAGACACCTTTGGGGATTGCTAAATATGACAACCAATAAACATGTAGATTATTAAGAATGGAGATGGCCAACTGCAATATACCACAATAAGACAAACATTTGTTGCTCCAATTAGAAATTCTTCTACAAGCCTTGTCAATGAGCAATTTGCATTCAGCTTCTTAATAGAGGTAGGGACACCCAAATTGTTGAGAGGAAATTGATGAATGGCCCTTATGAGCACATTAGATGAGGCTTCGCTACTCTGTGTAGATAGGTGCACTAAGCTCTTTTGTGGATTAAATGTTAGCCCATATACTTTTTGGAATCTTTGTAAGGAAGTCAAGAGTACTCCAATTGGAGTTGTATCATTAGCACATAGCATGAGTAGATCATCTGCAAAAAAAAGTTGAGTGATATGCAGTTTAATACATCGATGATGATATCTGAAGTTTTTGTTTTCCACACTGTATAGTTGGGTCATTCTTTGAATCGTTTCCATAGCAATTACAAAGAGATAAGGAGATAGTGGATCTCCCTATCGAATTCCTCTAGCTGCTTTATAAAGTTGGGTAGGTTTCTTATTCAATAGGATGGAAAAAGGCAAAGTAGAAATGCAAGCATGGATGTAACACCCCACACCCGTAAGACCCAAACCCGATATCGTTGGTGATATCCGAGTCCGTGTCCCACGAGAGTGGCGTACTACATCAGTCGATTTAAAATTCAGTATACACTTTTTTTTTCTTTTCTTTTTGCAACCATTAACTCCACGTTCACACGGCAAACACAGTAAGTAATTAAAATCCGTATTCAATAGAATCCCGTTTCAGTTATTACAGTCATCCAGTCATAATTACAATCAGTCAATGCAGTAATGTTAGGGTTAATACTGAAAAATTTACAACATTAAATTCCTCAATTCAGAGACTCAAATAATTATCCATAATCAATTCAAAATCAAACCATATCATAAATTTTACTGCATCTTCACCTAGTCTCATACCCTTTTCTTCAAATCACAATAATCATCACTTTAATATCTACATGAACCTTATACATGCTTTAAATCCTTATATTAACTACCCCCATACTATCATGACATTTATTTCCATGTAAAAACACATTTAAAGATCAAAACTTAAGGAAAACTTACCAAATCAAAACCTCCTTCAAACCTTCAACAATCACTCTCCAACTTCTACACCTAAGTACCAACCTCCTTCCTTCTCAAATATGCTCAAAACTCATCTTCGAGGGAATTATAGAGTAGCTTGCAAAGATGAGAAAAGAGAAAAATTCGATGGTCTGCGAAGAAGAGTTGAGCTTGTGTGGTTTGGATGCTAATAACCAAGGCTTAAACAACCCATTTCCTTTCCTTTTAACATAAGCGTCCGAGAGCATTTTGAGAGGAGCATTAAATGTTGCTTTTAAATGGCAACATGAGATTGGTCCACAAATCAAAGAAAAGTCAAGATATATTTGTTTAATCCAGATCAAAAATGTTACTCCATTAAACTCCAATGACCCTACTTTCAGTCTCAAAATAAAATACCCAATATTACGAGATCGGTGGGTAGTGATTTTTGCTCGAGAAAGCAACGGTTCGCCAATTGGCGATTTATCCGATCCGAGAATTTCCCCGAATTATTTTTCTGAGAATTATTGAAATTCCCTAAAATTGTAAAACATGTAACAGTGCACTCCAAATAATTTTTCAATCACGAAAATCACCTTTTCTACCCCAAAACACGTTTAGACCGATTCTGGCGATTTTACGGTCAGGAATTTTCTCCGGAAAATTCCAGAAAATTCTGAAAATCCTTAAAATCTAAAACGCTTCATAGCGACTCGAATAATTTTTCAAATCCCATAACCCCGTTAATCACAATAAAATACCGTTAGGCCCAATTACCGGGAATGTCATGAATGCATATACCGTAATTCCATATACACAATTGATACTGTGTATCAATCCTATTATGCATGAACAGTTCTAATTATTCCTTATCAATCTCATCCAATGACAATTTTACTATTTTACCCTTCCAGGAGGGGGTGGGATGTTACAATTCTCCCCTCCTTATAAGAATTTCGTCCTCGAAATTCTCAGTCAACGATTCCCTATGACAGTAATCATATGATTCTTCATATCCCATATACTTTTCCACTTAATGATTCACTTTTGGAGTGATCGCAGTAATCACTCTCGGTCCGTAACTCAGTTTTTAAATCTATTCACTTATCACATTTTTTTTCCTCTAATACCTTTTTCCCCAATGTTATATAGTCCAACTTATATTCCAATGAGTACGTTTCCATTTCTTTGGTACCTCCCTTAATCACGTCCGGGACGAATTACATTCCCTTGGTACCAATACAGTGACACTTAACTCCACTTCACTATAATCAGTAACAATGTACCTAATGCAGTCATTTATCATATGTCATTCACTTTATATTCAAATTCGATTCTCGTAAGACAATTCACTATTCTATAATGTTCACACACTTTATCCGGATATACACTTTACTCTATCTCATTTGTCCGATCCAATTCCACTTTAGCTAACCATGCAGTCTTCCTAAGTCACTTTCCTTTTTCTCACACATTTTAGTCTCAAACCCATTACGGTCTTTAACTCCCAGTAGGCACTGTGCAATGTAACAGTATATATTTTCCAGTGAATCAAAGCTCTATAACACGACCATAATCAAACCTTTTTCCTATTGGACATTCAACCTATAAACACTTGAGCCAAGAATCACTTCATTCTAAGACTACAATTACTCAATTTAACTTTTCAAATATGCTGACTAGAATGTCTAACTTTGACTGTTCATTTTCTTGTTCTTATACCTTTTTATCGGGTACACTTACTTCTTCTTCAACTTTTGTTCACTATAGTTTTCCAACTGTCAAACTCATCATAAGATTTCTCCCCATTTACTTTCTGCACTCTTAACCTTTCTTATCACTATTCTTACAACTTCTTTTTTTTTTCAGAACACCTCACTATTACCCATAATCTGCTTGATAATCATTGAAAATCCCAATATCTGTAATTGATCTGTTCATTGCGGCATTATCATTCACTAGTTAAGGGTAGCAGCGTAATTGTTTGTTCATTCTAGCATTGTCGTATCTTTCCTCAAATTAACCCAAAGTGTATCCTTATAGAATCTACGGTCTCCAAGGCTTTCAATCGCGAGCATGACACAGTACCATTTATCACGATCAGTTCAATTTATTTCATACTGTTCAACATATTGTCGCAGATTCAATACTCACGCCCACTTTTCCGGTGTATGAATATCATCGATGTCGATTCCTCAATTAGTCCTATCATTCTTTTTACTTTTCACTGTTCCACAATTCCAAACACATTCTATCTCTAATCACAACTACTACCATTTGCTTACTTCGCATAAATCCCTATTAGGGTCTTATTGACTTTACCATATATCTTTTACCCTTTTCATTAAGTCTACAATGAGTGTATCTACAATTTCTTTATGAAGGTGTCACTACATCACCTCATTGTCAGTTTCCCTTTTTGACCCTCTTGTCTCTATTCAGTTACTCTTTTTCATTTTCTCTTCTCATTTGTTTTCATATCATTCCTATCAACATATGTTAATACCTTGTCATCTATATTTAAACCTCCAAAATTTTCCATTTTATTTTAGTATCTCTCTTCTCAGTTCGGGACTCTTTTATTTTTCGTTTCAAATCTAGATTCCTCAACAGTTTTACATCATAACTGGAGATCGATTCACTTCACATTGCAATAGAATCACCTCAAATTAAAATCTCACTCATATGGAATTCTTTGATTCTGTACATCTGAAGCGAGATAATCTCAGCAGTATGAGCTATGACCCAATTTCACTTTTAATTTTGTCCACAAAAGTCTCATCAACAGATCAGAACATTCCTTTCGCGAAGGTTCCTTGTGGCAGTCACTTAAACACTTCCTTTACCACTTATTCAGTAATCTATACCAGAATCACTTTTCAGTTCCTCTCATACAGGTACACTCAGTCCACCTTTGTCTTACTTTAACCTCTTAAGAACTTCACACTTATAATCACTCTAAACATTTACCGCTCATTTCCTCTATGATTTCCATATATCTGTCACATACATTTCATTAGTCACAATCAACATTACTGTCCAATAGATATCCCCAACAGTAAATCGACTTAAATACAATAACTCTCTTCATATACTGCTATAGTGGTTTCATTTTTTTCAAGATCTTTATTTCATTCTCACCATATCATTAAACTGTATGTCTCATTCCCCTATCCATTACGTGCAACTTGACCTTATAAGGTCATATCAATTTGGCTTATCAGCTTATGATCATTATTCCTATTTTTCATTCATTTTCGCTACTTATCTTCTATTTTCCTCAAACGATCTATGATCGGGTGTTCACAGTCCCCAATACCCGACAAAATCGTTGATACCACTCCATTTTATCTCTATCTATATACCTATCCATTTACCATTTTTGTGTCCATATACACCTAATTCAGTATTTCTCGATACACCATCAGTATAAATCATCTGTCTGTCTTTTTCCTTTATGACAAACTCGTAACCCAATAATCACATAACCATTTCAATCTCAAGCTTATGCGGTTCAGATCATAACCATTTCACAAATTCTTCAGTTTATCTGTACACTTTTATCTCACTCTAATAGGCACTGGGCATCTTACTTTTTCAGTTCTCAGTAAACCGTTATAGTACTTTATTGAGCTTCTTTCCATTTCGCTATTATCATCTGCCTATAAAATCTACTAATCTCTAACTTGAATACAGTGAATCAAAATATGCCCGATTAGATCATCTACATTTTCCTCAATTCAAATATTTCCCCATTCATGACATATACAGTCAGAACTGTAATTACCTAACCCTCCCGGGCTTTTAATTTCACTTAGATCTACTATAACCAATATGCTTCCCATATCTCTAATGGACCTCTCCCAGTTCTCAACATCGCATTTTTTCGTCACCATAACATTGTCAATTTAATTGAAATCCTTAATTAGTCTAGGCCAACACGGTCATTCTACTATCACTTATAAGGGTTTCTAACCCAAGACAATTTCAATCTTCTTATCCATTTTCCTTTTCCTTTCCTAATTGATTATCCCTTTTAGGATTTACACTCTAATCAGTCTCACTCTTCTCTCACTTAATCACTTGACACTTATCGCCCTTAGGCTTTATCCTCGTCATGACTCGACTAGGGATCGATTACCACGATCGCAACGACGCGACTCAAATGCATGAAACCTATGTTCCAAATCGTGCCCGGATACATTACGTACTCATGGGCTCGATACCACCTAATTGTAACACCACACCGTAAGACCCGAACCCGATATCGTTGGTGATATCCGAGTCCGTGTCCCACGAGTGGCGCGACTACATCATCGATTTAAAATTGATATACACTTTTTTTTTTTTCTTTTTGCAGCCATTAACTCCACGTTCACACGGCAAACACAGTAAGTAATTAAAATCCGTATTCAATAGAATCCCGTTTCAGTTATTACAGTCATCCAGTCATAATTACAATCAGTCAATGCAGTAAAACATTAATACCACAAGGGCTCAAGAAAATACAATGCCTTGTTATCGTTGATTGCGAATACGGTTTACTAAGACACTAATGCGGAACCTGAGGCGATCCCGATCTCTAACCTTTACTCATCTACAGTAGACATACTCCCGTGTCGACCGGGGTATTCTTCAGGACCTGAAAAATAGATGCAAATTTTGGGTGAGTTTTGCGAACTCAGTGAGAAACCATCATCGATGGTTCACTCAATTCATGCATGTTCAATCAGCTTGCCAAATATCACATACGAACACAGTTCACAAATGTAATCTCAAATAGTACATACCATTACATTTCACAAATGTAAGGCGTATCGCCTTTCATACAATCCAAATTCAATCATACCATATATGCAATGCACATGAGACCCTTTCCATTTTCATTACGTTGTTGTGACTGCATGCTTTGGCTGTCCCGATGCTGGGCACATTGCGTTGAGCCAATGGCTCGAACATTAGGCTTGAAGCCCTAATACATTGAGCACGAGGCTCAATACGTTGGACACGAGGTCACATGCGTTGGTAAAGCTCTCATATCGTTAGGCGTGATATGCCCCGATCCCGGTTGCTCGGTCACAACCGCCTTTATCGATCATGTCCTTATGTATGAATGCATATGTTCCAATTTCCATTTACGATTATTGCTATCACTTACATTCAATGCCATTTCTATTTCTTGGACCTTCGATCCAGTATTTCAATCATATATTTTTCAATTTATTGCATCATACCATATCGCATTTAAAAGTCACATCCAATGTATCAAAACGAATAAGTAACACTTCAGTATCAATTTCCCCATTCCTCGAACCTTTGGTCCGAGATCTCCCATTCACAAACAAGTTACACACAAATAGCACGCCGTTATCTCATTCCCCATATTTGACACCTATGGTCCGAAATCAATCAAAGTCAAATACACATAAACCCTCCATTATCTCCACATGGCATAATAGCAAAATCTTAAACACAATAAGGTTGAGGAACCAACTAGGTTACTCACCTATTACTTCCGAGCTAATGCCGGAAAGCCTCTGTGACGTCGGTCAATCGACGCTCCAATTGGACCTCTATATGAATCAGAAAAAGTACGAGTCACTAAATATGAAATTTGTGCTCATGATGATGAGATATGCATGTTCATGGCAATCCCGGTCCTAATTCAATATTTTCCTAAAATAAAATTCTATCAAAAATTAGAAATCCATAGGCGCTGACGGTACGCAATTCGAACCTCTATAGGTCCCAAATTAAATAAAACAGTGTTTACATGTTCCGTCAATAGGAGCTACGTCAAATTTCCGTCAAAAAAAATTCCCGTTTTCTTATAATATGAAATTAAATATTCAACGAATCCGATGCCTCTGGAATCAGGTCAATCGGACGTCGGACGGGAAAGAAATTGACAAAAGAACAATCGAATCAATTAATACCAAATAAAAATTCAAAAATAAATAAAAAAGAGAACCCACGCTTTGCCTCATGAGGCGAGACGCCCGCCCTCAGGCGAATTCGCCTCACTTAAATCGCGAGGCGAGGCGTCGCCCTCGCGACCAGCCCCTTAATCTCGCCCTCGCGAGGCGAGATGTCGCCCTCGCGAGACGGCTCTTCTCCTTGCCCTCCTTCTTTCCAGATTGAAATTCCAATTTCCAATTACTCTAACTTTTAACACACAAATCAGAAAAATACCCACTATACCTCATTGGAAAGCTTATGAAAAGCTCTACAATTCTCTAGAAGATCATAAAAATCAATTCCAACCCTAAGGGTATCAAATAAGCCATCAAACCTTCTGCCTTCACAATTTCCCTCAACACAGTGCAGTACATTGACAATTTCATAACTCACTGATTCTTCAGTAATAAATTACCACAAAAATATGGTCAATAATTTCACAATGTCCTCTACAACTTTCATGAACAATCCAAAATCAAATTCTATTTCTAAGCCAGTCAATTAATTCATTCAATGTCACTGTCCCTGAAATCCTTCAATATGGGCAGTAACATTACAACAAGCATAACTCCCTATATACAAGTCATTAAATTCAGAACTTTATATCCCTGAAAAGATAACATCTCAAACTTCAATTTTCATGAAGCACTCAACATCCAATTCGATCTCTAACAATTTCAAAACTGTTATGGAAGTTTCTGTTATGATCAGCCATTCGTAACCTAATGTAGGGTCAGTTCTTGAAAAATCATAACTCCCAATTCTGACTTCTACAAATTACAAACCATATGTCATTTTCAAGGTAATCTTTTCCTCTACAACTTTTCAGAAGCTCACTCACACCAGTTCAGTCCACTTAAAATGTTAAAATTGCCTCTAATCAGTAAACTCACAAAATCACACTTAAGCTAGGTTTCATCCAAAATGTTCAAAACCAGACATTAGTAATCAATTCATATCTCCCAATACACAATTCTAAAAATATCAAGATCAGTAGCAATGGAAAGATAATCAAATATGTTACAACTTCCATGAAGACCATTCTCCCTAATTCCATCTCAATTAATTCATAAAAATCAACAAAACTCAGATGTCATGGTTGCGGTTACTGTTCACAGACAATGGAACAGTAACTTTCCATGCAAAATTTCACCCTTCTATCATTGGAATTCAACAACACCTATTTCACACTAAATTGGAGCCAACATCCCAAAGTTTCAGTGGCCACTAACCTCACCTCATTTGCATTTTTACACAATAAGTTATGAATAAAACAGTAACATCACTTATAATTCCAACTTTCCAGATTTAATGTTAACCTTAGTTCAACCACTTCCAATACCTTTTTCACATCACTAGACATCAAAATAAATACAAATTAAATATCACTACAATCATACATATGTTAGGGTTAATACTGAAAAATTTAAAACATTAAATTCCTCAATTCAGAGACTCAAATAATTATCCATAATCAATTCAAAATCAAACCATATCATAAATTTTACTGCATCTTCACCTAGTCTCATACCCTTTTCTTCAAATCACAATAATCATCACTTTAATATCTACATGAACCTTATACATGCTTTAAATCCTTATATTAACTACCCCCATACTATCATAACATTTATTTCCATGTAAAAACACATTTAAAGATCAAAACTTAAGGAAAACTTACCAAATCAAAACCTCCTTCAAACCTTCAACAATCACTCTCCAACTTCTACACCTAAGTACCAACCTCCTTCCCTTCTCAAATATGCTCAAAACTCATCTTCGAGGGAATTATAGAGAGTAGCTTGCAAAGATGAGAAAGAGAAAAATTCGATGGTGCAAAGAAGAGTTGAGTTTGTGTGGTTTGGATGCTAATAACCAAGGCTTAAACAACCCATTTCCTTTCCTTTTAACATAAACGTCCGAGAGCATTTTGAGAGGAGCATTAAATGTTGCTTTTAAATGGCAACATGAGATTGGTCCACAAATCAAAGAAAAGTCAAGATATATTTGTTTAATCCAGATCAAAAATGTTACTCCATTAAACTCCAATGACCTACTTTCGATCCCAAAATAAAATACCCAATATTACAAAGATCGATGGGTAGCGATTTTTGCTCTAGAAAGCGCAACAGGTTATTAATTGGCGATTTATCCTATCGAGAATTTCAATTATTTTTCGAGAATTATTGAAATTCCTAAAATTGTAAAACATGTAACGATTGCACTCCAAATAATTTTTCAATCACGAAAATCACCTTTTCTACCCCAAAACACGTTTAGGCGATTCTGGCGATTTTGCGGTCAGGAATTTTCTCCGGAAAATTCCAGAAAAATTCCTGAAAATTCCTTAAAATCTAAAACGCTTCATAGCGCACTCAGAATAATTTTTCAAATCCCATAACCCCGTTAATCACAATAAAATACCGTTAGGCCCAATTACCGGGAATGTCATGAATGCATATACCGTAATTCCATATACACAATTGATACTGTGTATCAATCCTATTATGCATGAACAGTTCTAATTATTCCTTATCAATCTCATCCAATGACAATTTTACTATTTTACCCTTCCAGGAGGGGGTGGGATGTTACAATGGATCCAATTGACGAACTTGCTAGGATATCCAAATGTGAGGAGTGGCTCAATGATGAAGCTCTATTCCATACTGTCATATGCTTTAGCGAAGTCTATTTTGAGAGCATAACTTCTTAATTATTCTTTAGTGTTGTAGTCTTTAAATAATTCTTGTGCTAACATTATATTATCACCTATACTTCTATCAGGGACTTACGCATCTTGACTTAAGTTGATCAATTACTGTAAAGTTTCTTTAACCTGTTAGTAAGGATTTTGGTATCTTATACACCACATTGCAGCACGATATTGGCTAATAATCATTCAACCTTTTAGGATTTAGGATTTTAGGAACTAAGACTAGATAGGTCTTATTAATTCTTGTAAGTAACCTGCCACCCTTAAAGAACTCTTGCACCGCTTTGATATTTGGAGTTTGTAAGAGATTACATTTTACTTGAAAAAATTGGGCGTTGAAACAATCAGGACCTGGTGACTTATTAAGGTGTAAGGAGAACAATACTACTTTGATCTCCTCACTAGTGACCTCTTTGACTAAGGCAGAATGTTGATTCAAGTTTACAGATCCAGCCATGATAGTGATAAGATTAATAGTAAGACAAGAGGTGGGTGAAGAGACTCTATTTACCTACATAATGTAGGAAAATCCCGGGGTGTCCATCACATGGACACAGTGCGGAAAACAAAACTTTTTTGTTCCGGGAAGTTCCCTTAAGCCAGGATCCATGTGTAAGTATAATCAGTCAAACCATAATGACCAAAGGAGACCGTCTCTAACGATATCCACGCAGAGGTAGGAAACCTAACCGGGACAAACCCCTTTGACCCGGGAATAGCTAGAACAAGGTAAAGAGTGTGCTAGCACTAACCTTGATCTTGGAGAGCAATTGAGATAACTAGGATGAAGCCTTGGAGAGATGAAGCTATCGTGAACTTTGAGAGGAAGAAGATGAAAATCCAATTTTCAAAAACTTAACTATGAAGTTTTCGTTCCTCAACCTTAAGGCACACGACCATTAGCTTCTATTACCTTCTAATATGTTATTTAATTAATTAAATAGACATATGAAGGCTTGGATAGAAAGAGCTCCACGTGGGGAGCCTTAAGGCCATTAAAAAAACAAGTTTAATCATTAGTTTGACTTTTCAAACTAAACTTCTCCATTGCTTAAGGCTTCCACGAACACTATACATATATATATTATAATTAATCAATTCTCAATTAATTAATTAACATATATATATTCTTTGAAGAGGTCGATTAAATTGGAGTCGTCCTACTACTACCTACAAGGCCCCAATATCGAAAAATCGCGGAGACCCTTTTCAAGAATGTCGATGTCACGATCACATCGGGACATATCCCAATCTCATCGGGATCCATTTAATCCTATTGCTCTCCAGATATTGGATCCTATCCAAACTATTTCTGATTTCGAATCACTCTTATCGTGTGACCCATTAGGTTCCGGTTATGTTGGCCACTTAGATTAACACTTAATCTAAGCAAGTCACGGCGGCGTCTAGCAACACATCATGACCCCAATTGACCGGAAAGTAATTGGTTTGACCGATGAACCCGAGCTCATCGGGAACGGATCACGAACCTTTCCATGACAATTACCGTGCAATTCGTCCTTTCACCATCCTATACCCCACTTGGTTATGAGTATGGTCCATGTGTCAACTCTCACTAGACCGAGTCTAGCCCAGTGATATCGGGTCTCGTCAGGACTCATTACTTTATATGTTCATGAAGACCTCTTCATGACACGGGTGTCTTTCGGCAGAGACTTCAGTAATGATCTGACAAGAAGCTATGGGTATCTATTCGCTATTCGAAGTGGTGAATCCTTTATTGGCTACTCAATTACCTTGAATACCTCAAACTGCACTCCAAGCACCACCCTATAAGCGACCTCTCGGAAGGCAACAAGGAATGGAGTCAAGCACGAATCGGTATCAAGATATCCTTGAGTACCTCAAGTCTAAGGATACTTGCACCATTCTTATGATGAGATTATCACTGACATTATAATAGAATACCCATGTGATGATCTCATGGCAGGTCATCCAATGTACTTACTACCACTAGTAAGCATCCACATGTCAAATCTAAATATCTCAATATTTACAGTTTCTAAGATCCACTACTTGATCCAATCAAGGAATATGACATGTGCTAGTCTATCCGGATTAACGATGTCCAGTCTCGCTAATCCTATGACTAGGGATAATTTAGATACTGACATAATTGTACATGATAGAAATCTCAATAGTATGATCACATCATAATTTCCTTCATGCTATGTCATATATCATGGACTTCATTAATTTGATTAAAGATCAACATCAATTCATAACAAAATGAACATCAAATAAATGAAATATGCCTTGCTTTATTTATTCATAAAGTGCATGCAAGACTATGAACAAAATCGCTAAAGGGATTGCCTTTAGGGCACTACTCTAACAATCTAGCGATGCTTGGACATCCATAAGTCGACTTACACTGATGAACAAGGCGACTTATGACTTATTAGTACCGATCAAGCATAAGTCGACTTACGTGGTACAAGTCGACTTACCACTTACAAATCTCCCACTGACCTAAAGCCAATCGCCTTGGTATCTAATACCATAAGCGAGTACATGAGAATCAAAATTCTTCTGCGACAATGGCTTTGTCAGCGGATCGACAATATTCTCGCTATGTAGAATTCTCTCTGTCGGGACATCACCCGCGCAATGATCTCCGAATCGGATGGTATCGGTGAGTCGTGTTTGGATCGTTGATGTGACCTTGGTTCTTTCGCAAGCAATAGCTCCATTGTTGTCACAATACAAGCAGTATGGGCCCATCACGGTGGGAACTACACCAAGTTGATAATGAATGAACTTGATCCAAACAACTTCCTTTCTTTGCATCCGATCTTTGCAATGTACCGCCTCGATCGTTGAATCGAAGAGTCGTCTCTTGCTTGGAACTCTTCCAACTGATTGCTCCTCCATTCAGTGTGAAAACGTAACCTGATTGGGACCTGGAGTCGTCCTTATAAGATTGAAAACTGGCATCTGTATGCCCGCTCACTTGGAGATTTTCATCTCCATATATCAAGAAAACAACCTTAGTTCTTCGCAAGTACTTTAGGATATTCTTGACAGCCACCCAGTGACCCTCACCGGGATCCAATTGGTATCTGCTCGTAACACTTAGAACATATGATACATCGGGTCTCGTACATAGCATTGCGTACATGATAGATCCTACTGCAGATGCATACGGGATCATATTCATGCGCATCCTCTCATCCTGTGTCTTAGGACACATAGACTTCGAGAGCGATATCCCATGAGACATGGGAAGATACCCTCTCTTGGATTGCTCCATGCTAAACCTCTTTAGCATCTTGTCTATGTCGTTATTGTGAAAGACCAAGCAACCTCTTGATCTATCTCTATAAATCTTTATCCCAATGATGTAAGTTGCTTCTCCAAGGTCTTTCATGGCAAATTGTTTGACAACCAAATTTTCTTGATTGTAATATCGAGACATCGTTTCCTAGTAATAATATGTCATCTACATATAACACAAGGAATACGATTGCGGTTCCATTAACCTTCTTATACACACAATGTTCATCCAGTTTTGTGAGAAACCAAACTCTTTGATTGTCTCATCAAGCGGATATTCCAACTCCTGGATGCTTGCTTTAATCCATAAATGGATTTCTGAAGCTTGCATACCTTTTCGCCATCATAGGAGATGAAGCCTTCAGGTTTTGTCATATACACATCCTCAGTCAGATTTCCATTCAGGAAAGCTGTCTTCACATCCATTTGTCATATCTCATAATCATAATGAGCGACAATGGCTAGGAGTATCCTAATGGATTTAAGCATTGCTACTGGACTGAAAGTCTCGTCATAGTCAACTCATTGTCTTTGACGAAAGCCTTTAGCCACAAGCCTTGCTTTATAGGTAATCACATTACCATCCATGTCGGTTTTCTTCTTGAAAACCCATTTGCACCCTATGAGTTTGATTCCTTCGGGTGCATCAACCAAAGTCCATACTTGGTTTTCGTACATGGAATCCATTTCAGATTTCATGGCACGAAGCCATTTTTCAGACTCTGAACTCTTCAAAACCTCTTCATAGGTGGTAGGCTCATCATCCTCTATGAGCAATACGTCATTCTGTTCACTCACGAAAAATCCATATCTCTTGAGAACAGAGCGTATCCTACTTGACCTACGAATTACGTGTGTAGTAGAAGGTTAAACTGTTACCTCATCATATGAGTTCTGATTTGATTGAGCGATTGATCTGCATCTGTCCGAGCATCTTGAACTTCTTCAAGCTCAATTTTGCTCCCCCGTCTTCTTGTAAAAGAAACTCTTTCTCTAAAAGACAGATGCATCGAAACAAACACCTTTTGTTCCTCAAAGAAGGTAGAATTGATATTCTCTTGTTTCTTTAGGATATCCTACTGATGCACACACTGTCGGACTTTGCTTCAAGCTTATCGACTTTGTCCGCTTCACATAAGCGGGACAACCCCAAACTTTCAAATAAGAAAGATAAGGTTTCTTATTAGTCCACATCTCATATGGAGTAACATCAATTTGTCTTTGATGGAACTCATTTAACAAATAAGCAATTTGTCTCAGCGATACCCCAAAGGATTTTGGTAGCGTGTAAAGCCCATCATCGATCGTACCATGTCCAACAAGGTTCGATTTCTCCTTTCTGCCACACCATTGTCTTTGTGGTGTGTAAGGTGGAGTCCACTGAGATAAAATCTCATTATCTCTGAGATAATCCAAAAACTCTTGGTCTAAGTATTCACCACCACGATCGGATCGTAATGTCTTAATACCTTTCCCAAGTTATTTTCTACTTCATTTCGAATTGTTTGAACTTTTCAACGCTTGATTTGTATCTCATCAGATACAAGTACCCATATCGAGAATAATCATCGATAAAGGTAATGAAGTAACGATCACCACTTTTGGCATGGATGGACATCGGACCACATACATCTGAATGTATTAGGTCTAATAATCCAGTCGCTCGTTCACCCTTTCCCTTAAAAGGTAACTTAGTCATCTTGCCTAACAAACAATATTCACATGTGTCATATGATTCATAATCAAATGACCCTAAACATCCACTCTTATGGAGCTTAGCGATCGTCTCTCATTTATGTGGTGGCGACAATGCCATAAGTAAGTTGAGTTTAAATTATCTCTTTTATGTCTTTTCTTGTCATTGACATTCAAAATTAGATGTGACATATCTAATATGTAAATTCCATTGCATAATGTACCGATACCATAGAGCATTCCATTTAAACTAATAGAACAACCATTGCTTCCAAAAGTTACATGGAAACCACTCTATTTAAACAAGAAAGATAATATGTTCTTTGTTAAAAGCAGTACAAAATAACAATCATCCAATTTGAGTACAAGCCCACTGGGAGTGTCAAAACATAAGTCCCTACGGCTAATGCAAAGAACTTTGCTCCATTTCCAACACGTAGGTCCGGTCTCCTTAATGAAGCGCCATCGTCCACGAGGCCCGTGCATATCATTACATATGTGTGAGCCACAACCGTATCTAATACCTATATGTTGTGATCGAAGCAGATTAACCTCAATGACAAACATATCTCGAAGAAGTCGAGGCATCGATGCCTTCTACGCTTCGTGGACTCAGATAGACTTTACGGTTTGCCTCCAGGTGGCGGTCTTGCCACAATGGAAGCAGGTTCCTTTTTGGGGCAGTACCTTTGGTTTTCTTTTGGCTGTACTTCCTACTTTCTGATCGTTATCAGAAACATCAACAGCAAGTGGATCAGGAAGTGGAACATTGTCTAGTTCCTCAGATCTGAGAACAATTCTCAGATCATTCAGCCAATCAAGAAAATTAAGTCCAAATAATTTGTTCGAGTCTATTAGTGAGCGCAAGTTCACACTGGAAGACATCTTCAATCAACCTAATCATAGAGAGAGAGAAAGACTGTTAGAATAGACTTAAATGCAGGATTTAAGTTAAATGCATGATCATAAGGACTTAAATGACATGCATACAGCTCCCACTAGTTTCATAGAATCCATAATCCTCATTATGAATCCAAAAAATAAAGTGACAAAATGTCCTAGTGGGTCGATATCCGACATTGCTAAGAATGACCTTGGGTTTGCCCAACAAGCCACTTCTTAGGTCAATCGGTAGGTATCAGTCATACCAATTGCATCATCGATAACCGACATTAAGAATGACCTCGAGGTTAGCTCAACAAGCCACCTTATGTCTCGGAGGTATCGGACATACCGTTACATCTTAGACACAACTATCGATCGGTGCTATCAACGGTTGATGTGTGCACAAACATTGGGTTATCAACACTTGATACGCGTACATCGATGTACACTACCCAACCGCCTCTGTCCACGTTGACGCGAGGTTAGCTCAACAAATCAACGCTTCTAGGAAAATCGACCCATTAATCCGAAAATCTTATTTTCATGGTTCGAACATATTCGTATAGAGTGAGCTTGAGGTTAGCTCAACAACTCTACCCTAGAAGAACTCTGGTTCTTACCATATTAATGAAAGGCGTTAGTTTTCATATTACGAGGAGGGATTTCCAATTAAGGTCTCATCCAAGCTATGGGATTATAGTCACCATGACTATATGGAATAATTTAGGGCATGGCATCAATCACATTGAATTTATACCGAAAATCGTCCATCATCCCGCCAAGGCATGATATAAGTCGACTTATCCAATGCAAGTCGACTTATGCTGCTGCGCATGTACAAGTCGCCTTGTATCAATATACAAGTCGCCTTATACGACTCTTGCACATGTAAGTCGCCTTATCCAACTGAACAAGTCGCCTTACACAAGGAAAATTGCTATCTAGTCGGCTAATTCTCAATCCAAGCATTCCCAATTCACAACACCAATATAACAAGTATATAAACCTTTATATTAATGTGCTAATGAAACATTTTCATCAAATAATGCATGCCATATAGTCAAACTATATAGGAAAAACTTGAAACCGATTAATCACTATTAATCACTAGATTTCCACATAATTTTAAGAATATCAAATTATCATGCTAAGTATCTCTAGGTAGGCTACACGTTATCAAGATTACTCCGGCACTTGTCACAAAAATTGCGATGGCCAAAATAACCAAGATAACGGAATAATCTAACGAGACGCTAAAGTGACCTATTCGACATCCAAAAATTATTGGAAACCAAATTTCAAGAATCTCATTTTGGCATGCATACCAGATCAATATAACACATTTTTAATCACATTAAAAATGATTCAAGGCATTGAAATTCAGAAATACACAACCAATCATTTCAAACAAAACAGCCCCAGCAACTTTCTCAAAACTGCCAAGCTCTGCCTTTTGCTCGAAATAATCATTGAAACACTTTCAATAAATTCTGAGAAAATTACAGAGGTTATAACATATTCCTAAAATGTTCCATGAATTTTTCCAGGATTTATTTCCCACAAAAACTCATCCAACCTCAGCAATCTAGCCGATCCAGAATCTGTGTTTTTCAACACAAATATTCCCATCAGCATACAATAAATTCGAAAATAAATATTAAATCACCTTGAAAACATTTTTCCCTCCACAGAGACATTCACAAACATCTTAGGGACGTGTCGGTGAAAACCAATCTGAAAAACAATTTTTCTAGAATTTATTCTCGAATTTACAAATATACCTGTTTCAGAAACGTTCAACAAGACAGCATCCGAAACTTTAGGGAACAAATTAGCAAAACCATATCAAACGACATTGATAAATTTTTTCCTTTTATAGACACATTCAGCAACATCTCATGAGCAGGTCTATGCAAGAACCCTAATTCTGGACAGAATTCGAAATTAACACAGGCAGCATGCTACACAGCTAAATTCACAAAGGAACTCCGACCTAGTTATCATTTTAACTGTTTATACAACACAAGTGGCTCTGATACCACTGTAGGAAAATCCCGGGGTGTCCATCACATGGACACAGTGCGGAAAACAAAACTTTTTTGTTCCGGAAAGTTCCCTTAAGCCAGGATCCATGTGTAAGTATAATCAGTCAAACCATAACAACCAAAGGAGACCGTCTCTAACGGTATCCACGCAGAGGTCGGAAACCTAACGGGGACAAACCCCTTTGACCCGGGAATAGTTACAACAAGGTAAAGAGTGTGCTAGCACTAACCTTGATCTTGGAGAGCAAGTGAGATAACTAGGATGAAGCCTTGGAGAGATGAAGCTATCGTGAGCTTTGAGAGGAAGAAGATGAAAATCAAATTTTCAAAAACTTAACTATGAAGTTTTCGTTCCTCAAACTTAAGGCACACGACCATTAGCTTCTATTACCTTCTAATATGTTATTTAATTAATTAAATAGACATATGAAGGCTTGGATAGAAGAGCTCCCACGTGGGGAGCCTTAAGGCCATTAAAAAAAACAAGTTTAATCGTTAGTTTGACTTTTCAAACTAAACTTCTCCATTTGCTTAAGGCTTCCACCGAACACTATACACATATATATATTATAATTAATCAATTCTCAATTAATTAATTAACATATATATATTTGCTGAAGAGGTCCAGTCAAACTGAGGTCGGTCCTACCGGCCTACCGGGCCCCAGTATCGAAAAATCGCCGGAGACCCTTTTCAGCAATGTCGATGTCACGATCACATCGGGACATATCCCAATCTCATCGGGATCCATTTAATCCTATTGCTCTCCAGATATTGGATCACTATCCAAAACTATTTTACAGATTTTCGAGTCACTCTTATGCGTGTGACCCATTAGGTTCCCGGTTATGTTGGCCACTTAGATTAACACTTAATCTAAGCAAGTCATGAACGGCGTCTAGCAACGCATCATGACCCCCAATTGACCGGAAAGTAATTGGTTTGACTAATGAACCTGAGCTCATCAGGAACCAGATCACGAACCTTTCCATAGACAATTACCGTGCAATTCGTCCTTTCACCATCCTATACCCCACTTGGTTATGAGTATGGTCCATGTGTCAACTCTCACTAGACTGAGTCTAGCCCAAGTGATATCGGGTCTCGTCCGGACTCATTACTTTATATGTCCATGAAGACCCTCTTCATGACACGGTGTGCTCGGCGCAGAGACTTCAAGTAATAATCGACAAGAAGCTATGGGTATCTATTCATTATTCCGAAGTGGTGAATCCTTTATTGGCTACTCAATTACCTTGAATACCTCAAACTGCACTCCAAGCACCACCCTATGAGCGACCTCTCGGAAGGCAACAAGGAATGGAGTCAAAGCACGAATCAAGATTCAAGATATCCTTGAGTACCTCAAGTCTAAGGATATTTGCACCATTCTTATGATGAGATTATCAACGACATTATAATAGAATACCCATGTGATGATCTCATGGCAGGTCATCCAATGTACTTACTACCACTAGTAAGCATCCACATGTCAAATCTAAATATCTCAATATTTACGGTTTATGAGATCCACCGCTTGATCCAATCGAGGAATATGACATGTGCTAGTCTATCCGGATTAACGATGTCCGGTCTCGTTAATCCTATGACTAGGATAATTTAGAATCTTGACATAATTGCACATGATAGGAATCTCGATAGTATGATCACATCATAATTTCCTTCATGCTATGTCATATATCATGGACTTCATTAATTTGATTAAAGATCAACATCAATTCATAACAAAATGAACATCAAATAAATGAAATATGCCTTGCTTTATTTATTCATAAAGTCTGTACAAGACTATGAACAAAACGCGCTAAAGGGGATTGCCTTTAGGGCACTACTCTAACAATCTAACGGTACTGGACATCCATAAGTCGACTTACACTGATGAACAAGGCGACTTATTAGTACCGATCAAGCATAAGTCGACTTACACATGGTACAAGTCGACTTACCACTTACACATGAAATGTGTCGTAGCTACCTCTTTCAATTCAGACTACTCTTATATCATTCTGCCTTGCTCGTCTTCAAGGTATACTATCCTTTTTTTATTCCTCCTCCCTTGAATCACATTGAAGAAGTATTTGATATTCTTGTCTCCGTGTTGGAGCTATAGAACTTAGGGCTTTTGCTTTAGATGATTACTAAAGTCTTCAATTGGCCGCATATATTTGCTCAATTCTATCTTCTCCTTGACTGTGAGTGCAGGATCAGTGGGATTAGTAGCAAGCAACAAGACAAGATTCGTCGTGGCCTGTTGCTTATTGAGTTTCAAAGGGCCAAAACATTGCTTAATTAGTTTCACACATTCAACTTTGATATTCTTCAGTATTTGCATACACTGAAAAACATTAGACCCTTAGATTTGGCTTCAAATGGCTGCCCTAACTATTGCATCTAGTTGAGCATGATTTTGTAGGGAATTAAATAATCTAAATGGTAGGTATCTTTTGCTGGGTTTGCTTTTAATGTAAACATTAACAAGTGTATGATCTGAGAGCAATGGCTCCCCAAACAAAGCATAACTGTCAGTTATTTGTGCAAGCCATCAATTTTTTACAAGGCACTTATCTAGCTTCCTCTGTATCAACCAATGTCCTTGTTGATGATTACCCCATATGTATAATGGGCCCTGAAATTTCATATCAACTAATACAAGCAAAGATGTTAATGTTGTAAGTACTTTGATATCGACATGCATTGTTCCCTTTCCTCTTAAAGATTTAGTTGATAATAGCAAGCAATTGAAGTCTCCAACAATCATCCAGGGAATTGACATATGTGAACCAATGTCATGTAAATCTTTCCACAAGATAACCAATTGAAATTCCCAATTGGTTGCATATACCACTATGATAGCTAGTGGGATATTAACGTATTTAAGTAGTAAATCACGATGCAATAGTTGCTTATAGCAGAACCGGTTCGTGAGTTCCAAATAGGCAGGGTCAAAAGCAAGAATAACTCAACCGTTAGGGTGTTTAGAATGGTTACCCAAGATTGTTCATTCAACGGGGAAACATTCCAAGCCATTGTGAAGAGCACATCCTTTATTTTGGTTTCCATCAAACTAACAAAAAAAGTTTGTCTAGCAAAAAAGTAATCTTTTATCGCTTTTTACTCATTGGGGAAATTAAGACCCCACACATTCCAGATTGTACATACCATTAAGGTAGAGTGGATTTAGTCCGCCACTTGGATTTTCAATTATTAGTCCTAGTATCCTTCCATTCATTGGGTTAATGCATTTTATCACTCATCTCCCTAGAGGTTACACTTGTGTCCCCATTATCAACCAAATTCTCTATTATATCTGCATCTATTTCTTTACCGACCTTATTAGTTGCATAACCAGATAGTTGCACCTGGCCTTTAAGTTCAACGTGGAGCAAATTAGTATGGCAAAACTGTGTTCAAGGAGATTGAGCTGATGATTGCTCCAGATATTCTACAGTTTCCCCTGTCTTTGCATTGTGTCAAAAGGTAGATTTGTAGCCTACAGTCTGTTCAGTACCAATTCCTTCTTTTGTATGATTTTTGTCAATGATTTATGCTTTTAACAATTGCACATCCTGGGCTTGTTCTTCAACTGTTACATTCGCAGTTTCAGTATAAGATTTCTTATATTTAACAGATGTACCTTGTAGAGTCAGTTGTTTTGCACTCATTCTTGTTGTAACAATATTTCTGGGGATGCCTAGATTATCAAACTGTTGTAGTCTTTCTCCACTTTCCTCATTATTGTTTCTCTTGGGGATCCACATTTTATTAGGTTTTTTCACATACGGCTTCCATGGATATGACAGGGAAATTCTATCCTCAATCAATTCACCATAATTATTATACTCCATAATCGGTATACTCTCTGGTATCATCTTCTTATTTGCCATTTCAATGCATGCACGAGCATAGCCCACCCATTTCATATTTGTTGTCTTTTCATCTATTGCTAGGGGTACTCTAATATAATTGACTATATAACTCAATCCTTTAGACGATCAGTACTAAAGAGGAATTTTATGCAGATTAACCTAGATAGGGATATTTGTGATGTCATTTATATCAAGTTTAAACTCAATTTCCCATCTCTAAAAGAATAAGGACTTATTTTGGATGTTTCATGGACTTATATCCATCACCTTATTTTCCATTTTTTCAAAAGAAAATCATCTTTAGTGATTAAGGTGGACTGGAGTCCCCATTTCTTCCCATTAATCTCTACTCAATGCTTAACATCTAGGTATGCCAGCCTCTTCTCCAAAAAATATCCTACCAAAGCAGTTCTCCACTCAATGCCTCCTTGTTGCAGTACTTCAATTAGAGGGGAGACAGGGCCAACATTAATTATAGCTACAAATCGAAGCCTACTTAAAGAGTCTGGGTCCTCCGTCACATAACTCCATGTTTGCTTCTCTTTCTTCTGGGAAGTAGGGAGGGGTTGAAACGTATGAGAGGCATGAGGAAGAGGCAGAAAATCCTCTCCCTCTAATGGTTGGGAATGGGTCGGTGATGAACCAAGTGACATATCACCAAGGTAAAAAAGTGGGTTTCAACAGGGAAAGAAAGAAGATAAAAGGAGAAGAAGACAGTATGTGAGGTTTAAACAGTGAGTGGAAGTGAATTTGGTGGAAGAAATAAAAAAAGGCACCCATGTTTTAGAAAAGAGAGAGGTGTCAGAAGGAGGAGAAAAATGGCGTCCATGGTATTTTGAATCCTTCAAATTTTCTAATTTTATGTTTATAAATTGGTCTTGATAGGTAGTTTAGGTATCAAACGGTGCCAACTAAAAGAATTAGTACTTACTAATTTGTTCCAATTGAAATAATTGATTACTACTAGACAGTAAGACCAATACCATAGCCTAATACGAGATATATTAGTTTGATGCCATTTTTTGACCATTAAGACACATAATGACTAATACTGGTTGGTATGGTATAAAAATCATAGTAATGCCCCAAATTTATGTTATAGTTAGTAAATGAAAACAAAGCTTTTATTAAAATAGTCAATTTTTAGTTTATTTAATTTGGGTACTAATCATAGTAATGAATACCGTATCGTACCGATCGGTACCGGACCAAAACCAGTACGGTATCAAAGGTCGGTGGTGTCAGGTTTGAATACTGATCGGTACTAGCCTGTATCAGTTAGTATCGCCGGTATTCAAAATACCGACCAGTATCAGAAATTTTAAAAATTAGGAGACTTTTTTGTAAAATTTTCAAAATTTTCCTCCGGTATCGAAAATTTTAAAAAATTAGGGGACTCTTTTATAAAATTTTCAAAATTTCCTCCCTTCTCCTTTTTTCAAAGTTTTAAAATAATAATAAATATTTTATTACTAATAATAATTATAAATTAAATAAAACTTAAAATAAATTATTTTATTTTATTACTAATAAATCATTTTATTTAATTATTTAATATTTTACATAATATTTATTAATAAAGTATTAATAAAATATTTTTAATAAATAATTTAAAATTATTATTTATAAACTAATATTTATTTTCCATATTTATAATTATTAAATCAAAATTTATTTGAAATTTATATTTTTAAAAATATATTTTAAATTTAATTATATTTATTAATAATTATTAAATTAAATTTATATATTAAATTAAAATTGTGATTATGTCTAATTAAATATAAAATGAAATGGAATGTGAAAAACAACAATTCTAAAAATAATTCAAAATTTTGATAAAATAGAAAATAATTAATAATTCAAATTTTTTAATTTTTTCATTATTTTACAATAAATTATTATATATAGATAATTATTGTATATAGAATTAGAATATAATAAATATATATATAAACTAAAACTGTACAATTGTACAATATGACAATGAATTATTTTGTAATTTATAAAAAATATGAACTATTTTATAAATTTAAAAAATTATCCGAAGCGGTGCCCGACATTAATCGTTACTGGTACAATACCGTACCAAAACTTAATTCAATCTCAAGTCCGGTACGCATTCATAACATTGGTATTAATTGAGTAATTTCAAGTTCAAAGTGATATTTTATTGAAAAATAACTGAAAATTTTAAACAAATGTAAAAGCCATCAACGAATTTATGAAGTTTGCATTAGGTGTTTCTCTAAACTTATACTATAAATCATAAAGGAAATTCAACTGGGTAAGCATTAAACATAATTATTGTCTCAATGTTATATATTTAACAGAGGTCATTATATTCAGAATACGGACGTAGAGTTTACTGTACTTTTGCAGTTTTACATTCAAATCAAATTTAGTGCTAGTTAGTTTTTATTAACGCAATAACATTTCAATTTAATGCATACTCTTACAAGATGATAAAATATGGTAGGGAGCTAAATTCTTGACAACTTTTAACTTCATAATGTCTTTAGTACAAAAACAAATAAATGCAGGCATGAAGATTGAAATCATATACTTATGGGTTTTGTTTACTATGAATACAGATGATTGCAATACCAACATTGTAATTAGACTTTGCTTAATGAAGTCAGGAATTTGGTGAAAATAATGATAGTTAGAGATGATAGCATTAGCAATAATGCTAACGACGAACAGACCAACGAAATAATTGTAATTAATAAAGGCTTAATCCAAATGTTTACTTTACACACAAATAGTCTACATAACGTATTATTTATATGCCTAGTGCTGGCGTCCAGTACATATATCAGATGACATGATCTGCTTCTGGTGCGTAGAAGTTAAGTTCCGATTTTTGTTATTAATAGAATGTTAATGTGAAACCATTAACAATAAACAGTTGCATTCATCATCATTGTTGACAATTTTTCTTTTCTGGCCCACCGTAAAATTGCGGCAAAATGGGTTTACGTGATTTAACCATTTTTTATTTTTATATATATTCGCATTCGAATAATAAATTAATGATAATTAGTATAACAGACAGCAATACTTGTCCCACGATCCACTGAAGATTCGGATGGCTAATTTAAATGTTTACAACCAAGAACGTGGCACCCAGTTATCGCCATACATCACGCACCGCATAAGTGGCTACATATTAGTACAATTAAACGAACGAAGAACGCCATCAATCACACGATTTAAATAGACGGGCGGAGATAAAAGTACTCTATGATGCCACGTACACTCACATTCCAGGATCTGTCCACGTAAGCTAGTTTTTTTGTTGATGTGGGACAATCTTGTCATTTCGCATCCCCTACGCACGGTCTATGCCCGCTTCTGAACACGCGACCGTGGCAGTAAGTGAGGGCGCGTGAGGGATGATGGATGGGTCAACTACCTTACCTTACCTGCTCCCCTTCGTTTATAAATCTCCTTCATTTATTAATTATTATAAATGAGCATATGCTGCTAATGCATGCATGTGATTATTCGGGTGCACCGTAATTTCCGTGCATCCCACTTCAAATGCCCAACCCAGCTTCGCCTATGTTGTCATTGTCCCGTTTTTGGTATATATATATATATATGAATTTGTTGATTAGATGGTCAAAAGAAGGTGACGAACAAGTTATCCAAAGTTGAAGTAATTGGTGAATATGGCTTTATTGATTTTGGGAGGTTGTTTTAATAGGCAGATATTTACGTAAACACGTTCAAATGATAAACAATGATTAGAGTGTTGCATTAATCACATAGATTGACGTGATTTCAAATATTATTACAAAGACCCCTTTATTGGAAATTCCATATTTTTTCGTTTGATTCATTCAAGTGTCTTAATTTGAAGAATGTTATTACATGTTCTAAAAATAATAATAACTTATTTTAAAAATTATATTCAAAATATATTTAAAAGTAAGAGCTACAGATCATTCTTAAAAGTGAATGATTTGTTTATATAATACTAATAAAATCAACAACAACTAACCATATGCCATACTTCTTTAATTATTATTGAATAAGTTCACAATTTTGATTAATTTCATTTTACGTACACTTTCTTGAATAGAACACATAATAAATTTGGAGGTTGGAATCTAACAATTATGCTGGAAAATGACCCGCAAGCCTACAAAGCTGTAATGTCATATATATATTGCTTAGCTGATGAGCAAGTTTGGATCAAGCTAACAAATAAAAGGTAGTATGTTTAATTTAATACGTGGGACCAAAGTTCTCATATATATATATATATATATATATTTGGCCCAACCGAGTTCTTTACCTTAATTATTTGAGGGAAGCAGTATAAAAAAATGGCAAAAATGCAAGTTGGGTTGTGTCATTTAAGAGTCAATATAGATTTATATCAAATTAAGTTACATGGTTAAAAGTTTGATGAAGTCGAATTGGATTGAGTTGGCGATACATTAACAATTTTGTTTTGGTCTCTTTAGGCAATTTTTTTTCTTAGACTCTTTTATTTTTAATGTCCTCAGTCCTAATCTCGTTCTTTCTTATCCCTCCAACTTATCCAGCCTCAGAAAAGCTTTTCATGGTTTGTTTAATAGGCTTAAAAGTAGGTTGAAATTCGTCCTTTAATAAAGTTTGTTTTATGAATACATTTGAATATAAACTAGTAACTCCATTATATATTGCTGTTAAGCCAAACCAACTGTTATATGTTATCTTTCTGTTCCCTTGTGAAATTCTACTATATTTCAATGCGGCTGAGATTGTGGGGTGAAAGGGAAGAAGTCTGAATGGTCTGTTTTCCTATCAAGTAATATAACTTCGTTTTATGCATCTTTTACGATTTCCTTAAATTTAATATGGGTTATCATTTAGCTCCTGAAACTTGGAAACATCAACGTAGTGTTGGTAAATTGCTTTTTCCGACGAAAATTACTGACCAAGCAATATGGACCGGAGAGAGAGCTTCCTTTGTCGGCATTTACTAACGTCATGATTCTTATCCAATTCCACCCACGAACACCCCATAAAACTGCAAAGAGAAAAAGGTAAGGTGTAAATGTGGTCCAAATAGAGACAACCCCAAAGATGGCTCAATTTTAACCAACCAACCAACACTAGTAGAGACCAGATTACAAGAAGCACCAAACAACTGAAGAAAACCGATTCTCCTTTTGCTATGCGAAACTTATGGTTTTTCATAATTTTTATTCTTTAATAATTCACAATTAGATTATCCAGGAACCAGAAAACCATGCAAGGGTCACTTTTAAAACGAGAAATCGAATTCGCAGACTCAGGGACGCACTCTTTAGATCCACTCTTAAGCGGGTGAGCTGCCCTCTATGGGGGCAAAGGTAATTGTTGGTTTTGTGAAAGAGTACAAGTAAAGCATACAAATACTGTGGCCTTTGAGCTTCTCACTCACTCCATTCTTTTTGGAGCATGATTGCCACACTCAACCTTTTGTATACAGTCCCATTGCCGAAGGGAACTAATGAAATCCTATTGCATCTGGCCCTGACTCTAACGAGAAGCTAATTAGCTGTCATCTCCACTTTAGTGATCCTCCATACGTGGCTCTAGTGCAAGCAATCAAGACACGTGCATGCTGACATGCGGGGTTGGTTCAAAACTTAGGCTCTAGATTTGATCCCATCCCACCACGGATTTGGCTGTATCGGTATGCCGACTTTTATCGTTGCTATGCTTCTCAAGGAACTTCTATATCATAAATCAGATTTGGGATATTTAGTTTTGAGTTTGAATGAGCGAAAGTGAATGGGTAAACAAAAGTCAAGTATGAGGTATGCACAAAAGATGCCCTCGTGAAAGCTTGATGCTCCATCTCATCACCCACTTATGCACTTCCAACTGTCTCTGTTCCTTTTCCATGTTTTTATACGAATTCCACTTATCACGAAATGCAAGCAAAACCTGGTGAAAGCAACAGTTTTGACTTTTGAGTCGGGTTGTATTGTTTACCTTTCGTCTCCTGTTTCCTGCTAATATTCTGTTCAATGGGCTTGCGATCTAAGGATATAAAGCCCAACAGACTCTCACCATCCTATCATGACCCAAGGCGATTCTCAAGTTCTTCCAAGTATCTACCTTATTAGACATGTTCACTTGATATTGATAAGCTAGTTTGTTTCTTCGTTGGATTGGCGAACAAGGGACGTGTCGCCCCCCTATCTATGGAGACATCTACAAGGGCCATTGTATCCTTATCGGTTCAACTCTGCAATTTTCACTTCCAACGCTCTTCTCGAAAACATGGTATCTCTCTCTCTAATCTTCCATTCCTTTGAAATTTTCTGTTGATAACGGACTAACCTTTCTTACTTGATCACAACCTTTCAGGGAGTTGTGGTTTAAGGAGGCTAGTTCCCAGAAATGGGATATTGACAGCAGTGAACAAGCCAAGACCGAAGCCAGCACTAACAATGGCACTTGCAAAAAGTGGAGATTGTCAAGTAACTGAACTTCAAGCTGGTGAGAGGCTGTTCCTAGGAATGGACTTTGGAACCTCCGGAGCTAGATATGCTCTCATTGACAAAGATGGCACAATCCACTCAGAAGGAAAGAGAGAATACCCCCGCTATATGGTAACGTTCTGATTGTCACACTATTAATCTGTGATTGCTTCTCTCATGTTTCTTAGATAAAGTGCAAGGGGATTGGCTTGTTTTTGTCAAACATATATATGAAGATAGCTTTCTTCCTATTTAAATGAACGAGTTTAAGAAATGAGATTGAAGTTGAAGTTGATGATACAAACTCCATAAAACTGTTTATTTCAACGAATAAATTGTTAAGTGTCCAGTCCCATTTTGTGACTTTCGGTGATTGTTGACGCCTTTATGATTCGTAGGAATGACGACGAGTGGATGAAGTTCTTTGTGGAGGAGATATGGCTGTGTAGGATGCTACACGCTCTTGTTCTTAATTTACACAACCGTGTGGATCAACTGTGTAATTTTTTAGAACTGTTTGAAGAAAAATGTGAAGAGCAAAGACATACACGGTCGTATACAAGCTCATGTACATGACATACACGACCATGTGTGACGACCGTGTAGCTTTATGTGATCGTGTACATCTATGATTTAAGTGTCATTAGAAGAGACACGATCATTTACACAGCCACACTTTCGTATGCATGACATATATGGCTGTGTGTGACGACCTGTCATTAGAAGAGACACGATCATTTACACGGCCACACTTTTGTATGCATGACATATACGGTTGTGTGTGATGACCATGTAACTCAATGTGATCGTGTACATTCGCAATTTAAGTGATGTGTATGTGATCATATATGATACAAAAAACCTAATTTGAGATATGAAGTGTGTGATCAAACATATATTGATGGTGATTAGATACATCTTCGTAATGATAAGCTAGATGAACCACAACCTGATAATGTTGAAGATGAGGTTGTTCAGGATAATAAGCAAGAAGAGCAATCGAATCTAAAAACTAATGAAATACAGTTTCGAAAGTCGACAAGGGAGAAAAGACCTTCTACTAGATATCCAAGTGCAAAATACTTATTAGTTATTGCTGAGGGGTAGCTTGAGAATGTGCAAGAGGTTATGTTTTGTGAAGAGAAAGATATTTGACTTGTGGCTATAAAGAAAGAGATAATTTTTTTGAAGAAGAATGATTTATATGAGCTTGTGAAGCTTCCAAAAGACAAAAAGATATTGAAGAATAAATATGCGTTCAAGAAAAGAAAGATAGTGACAAGCTGGTGAAGCACAAGATAAGGCTAGTGTTGAAGGAGTTCAATCAAAAGAAGGGTATAGATTTTGATGAAATCTTTTCACTAGTGGTCAATATGAGCTCAATATGAACAGTTTTGAATTTGACTACCTGTTTAGATTTTGAACTTGAACAATTGGATATTAAAACAGTATGGAAATTTTGAAGAAGAGATATACATGTAGCAGTTAGAAGGTTTTAAAGCTAAAGGTAAGGAGAATCTGGCTTGCAAGCTGAAGAAAAGCTTATGTATCGAAAGTTCAATTCTTTTATGACAGATTATAGTTATAATCGAAATTATGCTGATGCGTCGTGTGTATATTTCAAGAAGTTCACGTATGAGAACTTCATCATTCTTCTTCTATAGGTTGATGATATGTTGATTGTGGGTCAAGACGTTAATAGAATCTAAAAATTGAAGGAATATTTGTTTAAATCTTTTGATATGAAGATAACCCGAGAAAGAAAGAGTAGGAAATTATGGTTGTCACATAAAAGGTATATTGAACGAGTGCTAAAAAAATTTAATAGAAAGCATGCCAAACCAGTTAGCTGCCTCTGACACCTCACTTCAAGTTTAGCAAGTGTGTATGTCCTCAACAAAAAAGGAGAAAGATGGTATGTCTTATGTTTCATACTCATCTGTAGTAAGGTCTTTGATATATGCTATGATGTGTACAAGGCTAGACATTGCACAAACTGTTGGGTTAGTGAGCTGACTCTTGTCTAATCCACAAAAAGTTCATTGAGAAGCAATGAAATAGATTTTGAGATGCTTGAGAGATACTTCAAAATGGAGTTAGTATTTTAGTAATGGGGAGTCAATTTTGGAAGGTTATACGGATGCAGATATGATTGGAGATTTTAACGGAAGAAAATCTACTTCAGATTTTCTGTTCAAGTTTGTAGGGGGAGACATTTCATAACAATCAAAGCTACAATAGTGTGTAGCTTTATCTACAACTGAAGCAGAGTATTTAGCTGCAATGGAAGCTAGTAAGAAGATGCTTTGGTTAAAAAGATTCCTTTAAGAGTTGGATGTGAAGCAAGAAGACTATGTATTGTTTTCTAATGGTTAAAGTGCTATTGACTTAAAAAAAAAAAACTATGTATCATTCTCACACAATGCATATAGATGTCAGATATCAATGGTTGAGGTCTGTGATTGAGGAGCAACAATTGAGGTTGAAGAAGATTCCTATGGACTTGAATGGTTTTGATATGTTGATTAAAGCGGTTCTTGGAAGTTAGTGTGAGCTTTGTAATAAATTTGTCGAGACGTCTCTCAATTAACTGCTGAAGCACAACATGTTTTCCATATAATTTGGGTAGGAGGCAGAGATTGTTGAGGGTCCAGCTTTGATCGTTGACGCTTTTATGGTTGTAGGAATGACGAACGAGTAGATAATGCTCTCTTGGGGGAGATGTGATTGTGTAGGGTATTACACGCTTGTGTCCTTAACTTACATGGCCATTTGGATCAACCGTGTAAGTCTTTGGAACGGTGTGAAGGAACGTATGAAGAGTGAAGAAATCCATGATCGTATACTCACTCATGTGCATGACATACACAGCCGTGTGTATGGATCGTATAGCTTTCAGTGACCATGTACATTCATGATTTAAGTGACAATGGAACAGACACAGTTACTTACACGGCTGTATATGTGATCGTGTATAATGTAAAAAATTAAATTTGGGATATAAAAGAGGAGAAAGCATAGGTTTATTCATTGAGAGGTACAAAAACACCAAAAAGGGAAAGAAAATAGAGAGTGAGAGCAAGTAGTTTCTGATTCTCATTTTTGTTTGATTGATTTTGAGATTGTTGAGAGTTTGTTGATTTACATATCAACTTTGGTTTCAATCCTAAAACTTTGTGAGACAATTTATTGTTGTGGGATGAGAGATAAAACTTTGTAAATTCTTATTTGTGATTAGTAGATTTGTTTATCAGTTTGACCCGTAATTTTTTCTTTGTTCCGATTTCACATAAATTTTTGTGTTCGCTTCTTTATTGAGTTTCTGTTCTCATAATGATATTATCTGATTAAACTTGATTAGAGTGTTTTGTTGTTGTTATTTGGTTGACTCTTTATAGAGTTGTGTTCTTTTTCTTGTTTTGTTGTCTCTCCCTACATAAACGAAGAATCTTGTTTATGTTGTCTAGAAAGAGTGGAGAAACAATTGATTGGGTGAGATCTTGGAGAAAAACCCTTTTCTCATTGCTGGAAGATGTTCCAGTTCATCTTCGCCCTCTTGTGGCTTCGATTTCTATTGATGGTACATCTGCAACTACCCTTATCGTCAACAGGTTGATGTCTAGGAAACATTGAAGTTATTTATCATTTGTTTGTCCAAATTAAGTTCACTTGAAATCAGACATCTAAACTTCTAGCTACAGTAATACAGGAGAGCCATTGTGGAGACCGTTCCTCTACAATGAGAGTTGTCCTGACGCATTGCCAATTGTGAAATCGATTGCTCCAGAAAACCATACAGTTTGCTCTGGATCGTCTACGCTCTGCAAACTTGTTTCCTGGTGGAACATTGAGAATTCAAGCAAAGATTCAGCATTATTGTTACACCAAGCTGATTGGCTGTTGTGGCTACTTCATGGAAATCTTGGAGTTTCGGATTATAATAATGCTCTGAAGGTACTAAATCAGTAAATCTTCATTTTCTCCTACCCTGTTATGTGAAATTGTGATCGTTTCCAGGTTGGATATGATCCTGAACTGGAGTCTTATCCACCGTGGCTCCTTTCTCATCCATATTCACAACTTCTGCCATCTGTAGTAGCTCCTGGAACTTCAGTTGGATATGTAAAGGAAGACATTAGAAACCAACTTGGTATTTTCGTGTCCTATTAAGTAGCTTTGATTAAATTGGTGCTACTTCCGAGTATATTATAATCGCATGAAATGTTCTCTTTAAAACAATAAGGCAATAGTGAGGTTTTGCTTGTCTCGCGAATTGCAGCCATTGCACTATGAAGATTTTCTGTATCCAAATCATTGACTTCAGTACTGAAATTGAAATCTTTCAATACATCTTGGCAGGTTTTTCTAAAGATTGTGCTGTTTGCACAGGAACAACTGATAGCATAGCTGCCTTTATTGCAGCTCGAGCAACAGAACCTGGAAAAGCTGTGAGAATATTTTTGAATATGAGCTTTCTACAAATATTCTTCTCGGAGTATCGTAGATGTTTTCACTTAGATTACTCTATATCAAACTCTTAGTCTTGATCGATTCACTCATCTTATTTTGTGATTATCGAGGCCTTCAACACAAAATAGTATTTAAACAGAGATGATCTTGTTTGACTGGAAACTCTTGTCCCGTTATCTAAATCCTAATGTTTTTCATGTTAGCAATTCTAATTCATACTTTGGCCTGTCACAAGCATAGAGCTGTAATTTCCAGTATATTTCAGCTTTCCTGGTGCTCGTGTTTTTGGTAAATATGTTGACAGAGGGTCTCCCTCTTAGGTCACGTCTTTGGGTTCAACACTTGCTATTAAGCTATTGAGCACTAGTAGGATTGAGGATGCACGATATGGAGTGTATAGTCATCGGCTTGATGATAAATGGCTGGTTGGAGGTGCTTCGAACACCGGTGGCGCGATTCTTAGACAGCTGTTTACTGATCAGCAATTGGATCAATTGAGTGAAAAGATAAATCCAATGGAACAGTCCCCTCTAGACTATTACCCTCTGAAATCAGTTGGCGAGAGATTTCCTGTAGCAGATCCAAACCTGGCCCCTAGGTACTTATGTCTGACTCCATAGAAAAATTTTTGCCTCTTAACAACCACAGCAAAACAAATAGCAGCAGACATGTTAAACAGTCTACAGATTATATAATCCAGGCACCATTCTCATGCAGGTTACATCCACGACCAGAATGTGATATCGAGTTCTTACATGGCATCTTAGAATCCATTGCCCGCATAGAGGTATTCCTCCATGCTTCTTTCCACTACTGACGGAAAATGGTTGCTGTAAGGAGTTGAATGTTTGTTTTTCAGGCAAAGGCTTACAACTTACTGAAGCATCTAGGAGCAACCCAAGTAGAGGAAGTGTTTACCGCCGGAGGTGGTGCGAAAAATGAGAAATGGACAAAGATACGACAGAGGGTGCTTGGCTTGCCTGTTCGTCAGGCAACTCAAACTGAGGCTGCTTTTGGAGCTGCTTTACTTGCATTGAAAGGTGCCCAGCAAAGTATCAACTGAAAAAACTGTGGGAGAAAAGGAATCAAAATTCAACAAAGAAGATCATAAATTGCATTTACTTGAGGAGGGAGCGAAAGTAACTTGGATTCACAATATTGTATAAATGCCATCTTCAAATCCCATTGATGGTGCAACAGCCACAGTTGAGAGAAGTAATACCAGACAATGTTTTATGTATCGGTTTTAAGCTTGGAATGACATATATAGTCTTGAAATCATTCTCGAGTATATGTATGTGTGTGTATATATATATATATCCTTAAAAACTTGTGGTAACGTATTCCTATGTAGAATGAATGCGCATAATCTATTATGTGGAACTTGAGATGGAGATATTAGAAACCATAGTTTGAAAGAATTTTGTCATTAATTTTGTGAACTAACATAATAAATATAATTTTGTACAAATCACGATTAATTTGATGTCAAGATAATTGAGCTTGTTAATTTTCTCTTTAACGTGTCATTTGGTTTGTGTTTATGGGCTTGTTATGATGGACATGCTTGACCAATGTTTTGCAGTGCACAGGAGGTCTTACTGCTAGCCGACTTTAAATACAGTCATCTCATTGAGAACTATATGTGTTTTTGCTGATTAGGGTTTGGAATAGCAGTAGTCAATCATTTGTGTCTCTGTCAGTCTGCTCAGGGTTCCAAACTCAACGGTGGTAACTAAACAAGAGGGTTGCGCTCGTTGCGGGACTTAACCCAACACCTTACGGCACGAGCTGAGTTGCTTCATAAAAAACAATAATGGATTCAATTGTTTCACAATTTCTAGGTATTTGTCTATACAATTATTGAATCTAGTATGTTGCAATTCTAGGGTTAATTAATTGTGTTGAATAATTACGAAATTAATTTGAAATTTCTTGTTGAATTTTCCTTCAATTGGTATCAGAGCTAATTAACCCTAATTGTGACTGCTAATTTTTGGGTAATTTCGAGATATTAATTTTTTTAATGAAATTTTCGTTTTCACTTTTGTTAATTATTCCTGTGAAATCGTTTTTTTGTTGTTGTTGTTGATTTGTTTCGGTTTGGTGTTAAAGCGTATGGTATGTCTGTTCAATTTGTTGTCTTCTTTTGAAAGCTCAAGAATTGAAAAACGCGAACCATAACCGTTCCTTTTTCGTTTTTTTCGAACCTATTCAGTAGTTTATTTTATGAAATTGATTAACATATTTTATAGATCATTAAATTCTAAATCTATTGACACCAATTTTGTTGAAAACGGATCAAAATCGAGCAAGATATAGCCATTTTTCCTAATCGAGTCGCTAACTGGATTGGGCGACCTGAATACCAGTCAACTGGGTGAGGAAGACGCAACCCGATCTGGTTGGAAGTTCGCCAAGCGCGGTGGTGGCACGCGGAGGCCTGTGCGGCCATCTCCGGTAGCTGTTTTTCTCCAAATTTTTCATGTTTGTTCCACTTGCCTAGTTCTATTATATGGTTTTTTTTGGAATTTTTTGAATGTTAGAAAGTTTACTTTTATTTTTTCCAAATTTTAAAATTAATAAAAATTTAATATACTCTCCAAATTTTTTCTTAAAATTTTTGTACTTATTTCTAGTGTTATTTTGGCTTGTGGGGTCTTGTGTACTCTCAGTGTTATGTAGTTACACCAAAATTAATTTTGGATGTAATTTATGCATATAATGTTATATTATATGATTACTATGGTTAATTTTGTAATTGTGGTGCTAACTAAACCTATAGAAACAATCTTGGGGAATGCTATTGGACTATTGTCATTCACTTTGTGTAATTGTAAGCTCGCCTATCGTGAGACCAATTATTACAAATTGCTGTTGTGATGTTGTTATTGGGCATACATTAGATACTATATTAATGATGCACTTATCCTATCGGTTTGTCTTTATCAATGTGGTTTATAATGTTTTGTTTAATTAATTGAATTATGTCTTTAAAGTTTTCAAAATCCTATCGATATTAGCTTTAGGGCATAGTTTAATGTTCTGGGTGATCTGTGTTGTAATTTGAGACCCTTAGGCAAGATTGCAATTGCATGAAAACCTAGTTATGTTGTTTACCCAATTATGCTAGTTGTTGATACATTTGCTAAATCTTCCTGCTTTGTATTAATTTCCAGCTTTGAATTATTTGATTAAGCTGAATGAGACCAATTATGAGGACTGGCTTGAATCCTTGAACCTTTTTTTGGTTTTTAATGTTGATGTTGCTTTTATTAAGGATGAGCCTTGCACAACCCACTGCTGAGTCTTTCGTTACAGATAGAGCTAAATATGATAAGTTGGTTTGTTCTAACAAGGTTTGTTTGATGAGCATCAAGTACACAATGGAAAAGACCATTAAAGAGAGCATCATTGAAATTGATAATGACAAAAATTATCTCAAGGCTGTTGGTGAAAAATTCTAGAAGTTTGATAAGACTGAAAAGTCTAATTACTTGTCTTTATTGGCTAAGACCAAGTATGATGGTGTGGGTGGTGTTCGTGAGCATGTTATGAAGCTTGTGAATTGGTATAACAAGTTGAAGGCCATGAAAGTTGTGTTGGGAGAGGATTATATGATTTGGCAGGTGTTTGAATATCTTCCATTTGAGTTTGATGTTTTTATTCAAGAGGAGCATACTATGAAGCAAGGAAAATCCCACAATATTTGCCACACTTCTCACAAGAGTGGTGACAAGAAAAATTTTTACAGAAACAAACAGAGTAAGCCTCAATTTAAGAAACAAGGGAATGATAAACTTGCATTAACTTCTGGGCCTAGTGAGAGTTGTAGTGTTAAGTACAAGCCTGTTTTTAATGGAAGCTGCAACTTTTGTAAAGAACATGGGTAATGGGTAACGTGACTGTGAGAAGTTTAAGAATTAGTTGGCAAAGAAAAAAGATATACCTCTAATCTTTCTTTGTTTTGAATCAAATCTGGTTGATGTTCGTCCTAATTCATGGTGGTTAGACACTGGTGTAACTATTCATGTAACGAACTCATTGTAGGAGTTCAAAAGCAGGTGGAAACCAAATAAAGGGGAGTTGACCGTGCAACTAGGAGATGGATTTAATGTTAATGTTGAGTGCATAGGAGTAGTTTCCTTGAAGTTGAGTAGTGGACATGATTTGCTTTTGAAAGATACTGTTTATGTGCCTTCTATGAGAAGGAATTGATTTCAGTTTCTATTTTACACAGTTGTGGATACATTTTCCATATAATCAATAATAGTATTGTTTTGTATTATGATTATGCTGTTGTTGGTTCTGCAATTATGCGTGATGGATTGTTTATGTTAATTGTTAATTCTTCTCATTTTGATCGACCACCTGATGATGTTAATGTTGTTGTTGGAAAGAAACATGGGATAGTTGTTGAAAAATCTTCTATGCTGTGGCATAAACGGTTAGGACATATATCTAAGGAGAGAATGGAGAGGTTGATTAAGGAAACTATTTTGCATGATTTGGACTCCTCTGATTTTGACACTTGTGTTGATTGCCTAAAAGGGAAGTTTACAACTAAAGTAAAAAAGGAGAAAATGACTAGGAAGGAGCCATTATAGATAATTCACACAGATATCTGTGGACCCATTACTCTTATTGCCATGGGAGGCTATAGGTACTTCATCACCTTTATTGATAATTTTTCTCAGTATGGTTGGATTAAATTGCTGCATGAGAAATCTGTATCATTGGATGCTTTTAAGTCACTAAAAAATGTTAATGAATTACAACTTGGGAAGCAGATCAAATGTGTAAGATCTGATAGAGGTGATGAGTACTATGGTCGGTATGATGAAACTGGAAGAAACCTTGGCCCTTTTGCTAGATATTTGTAGGATTGTGGAATTGAGACGCAGTATACCATGCCTGGCACTCCTCAACAAAATGGGATTATAGAGAGACGAAATCGTACTCTTATGGAGATGGTTATATGTATGCTTAGTCACACCATCTTACCAAAGTTCTTGTGGGGAGATGCCTTGAGGACTACTGTTTATGTTCTCAATTATGTTCCTAGTAAATCTGTACCAAAGACTCCTTTTGAGCTTATATCAAGAAAGAAGCCCAGTTTGAAGTATTTCCATGTTTGGGGCTGTAAAGCTGAGTTGATGACTTATAATCCTCAGCTGAAGAAGCTTGATCCTATAATAATTTCAGGTTACTTTATTGGTTATTGTACTGGCTCAAGAGGTTCAAGATTCTATTGTCCTAATCACACTACTAGAGTCATTGAATCAGATCGGGCTGTCTATTTTGAAGGGGACATGGATCATAATGAAAGGCATGAGTCTCGTGTTGTTGATTTCATAGAGGATCGTATTATTGTTCCTACACCTATTATTTTTTATCCTGAGACAATTCAGTCTCCTTTGATTTATGATGATGTTGTTGATCCAGGAAATGACGTTGATATTCCTCAACAGGTTGGCATTGATACTCAAGTCTCAAATGTGGTTGTAGTTCCATCTAGGAGATCTTAAAGGATTCCTCAATCCACTGAGTCTTCTAAATTTTGAGACTATTGCATTTACTTGGAGGAGCATGAATTCAATTTAGATGAAGACTCATATCCAATTTCTTTTCAGGATTCCATTTCTGGTCCTCGTAGTTCACAATGGCTAGTAACCATAGAGAATGAGTTGGCTTTTATGAGTATGAATGACGCTTGAGATTTGGTGGAATTACCTAGTGGTTGTAAAACTGTTGGGTGTAAATGGGTCTTTAAGACTAAACGTGATGCTAGAGGTGAGATAGAAAGGTACAAAGCCATACTTGTTGCAAAGGGGTATAACTCGAGAGAAGGTATAGACTATAAAAGACTTTTTCCTCGGTCTCTACTAAGGATTCATTACGTATTGTGATGGCTTTGGTTGCTCATTTTGATTTGGAGCTCCATCAAATGGATGTGAAAATTGCTTTCTTAAATGATGACTTGTATGAAGATGTGTTCATGAATTAGCCTGCTGGTTTTGTTGAGAAAGGTAAAGAACACATGATATGCAAATTGAGAAAATCCATTTATGGGCTGAAACAAGCCTCTAGACAATGGTACCTGAAATTTGATTAAATTGTTTGCTCTCTTGGTTTTAAGGAAAATGTTGTTGATCAATGCATTTACTTGAAGAATAGTGGGAGAAAATTCATTATTCTTGTCTTATATGTTGATGAAATTCGTTTAGCCAGTAATGATATGGGTTTTCTTTTTGAGACTAAACAAATGTTGACAGCTCATTTTGATATGAAAGATCTCGGCGATGTTTCTTTTATTCTGGGCATTGAAATTCATAGTGATAGATCTCGTGGTGTTCTTGGCTTGTCTTAGAAAAGGTATATTGAAAGGATATTAAATAGATTTAACATGAAGAATTGTAATCCTTGCAGTGCACCCATCTAAAAAGGTGATAAACTTTCGAATAGCCAGTGTCCTCAAAATGATAACGATAAGTCCAAGATGGAAAAGGTCCCATATGCTTCTGCTGTTGGCAGTCTTATGTATGCTTAAGTTTGTATACGTCCTGATATTGCTTTTGTTGTTGGTGTACTTGGGAGATACTTTAGCAATCCTGGCGTGGGTCATTAGCAAGCTGTGAAACCAGTTCTCAGGTACTACAGATTATATGCTCACTTACAGGATTCTGATCACCTTGAGGTGATAGGCAATTCTGATTCTGATTATGGTGGCTACCATGATGATCACAAATCTACATCAAGATATATCTTTATGCTTGTTAGAGGAGTTGTATTTTGGAGCTGTGTTAAACAAACACTTACATCAACTTTAACTATGGAGGCAGATTACGTAGCTTATTACGAAGCTACTCAACAGGCAATATGATTGAAAAATTTCATTTATGAGCTTCATCTCGTAGAAAGTGTTTTTAGACCTCTAACCATATATTGTGATAACTCTGCTGTGGTGGGCTTATCTCAAATATGCAAAAATTTTAAGCTTTTGAAACATTTTGATACAAAGTATATGTTTGTTAGAGAGAAGATTAAGGAGTTTCAGACTCATATATAACATATACCCACCGATCTTATGGTAGCAGATTCTCTAATCAAAAGCTTGACTGTTAAGGCTTTTGTGAGTCATGTAACTCATATGGGTCTATTTAGATGTTTTGATGCCTTGAATTAGTGAGAGTTTGTCTTTTTATGTTAATTTTTAATAGCAACATTGTATTTTACTATTTTGTTATTCAGTCTAGAAAATTTTGCTTATAATTGTTGCTATTATTGTTATTGTCATATACTTTATTGATATACTGCGCAGATACGTTTAAATGTTTGTATATATATGATATTTTGTTGGAGACATTTTGTACTTAGTCTCATTTTGTTGTTTTGATATATTTTGTTAAATCTCAGCTGACATTTTGAGTAGATTCTTAGGTCATTTTGTTTGGAATTGCACAAATGGATCACCATTTTGTGTATATTTCCTTATGACACATTCTGTTTAGGTCATCGAGGTATAGGTATCTTGCATATATATGTTATTAATACTCCTATCGGGTCTGATTTTTATACTGTTGAGGTACTTTTAATCTCATTTTGGACTTATGATTGAGAGATTGTTGACTCTGCTTTGACATCTTATTGTGACCACATGTTGTTGTATATTAATATAGAGATTTGTTTCTATTGTTCATTAATGTTGATTATGCTGTCCAAGTGAAAGAATGATAGAATTTTGTCATTAATTTTGTGAACTAGCATAATAAACATAATTTTGTATAAGCTCTGATTAATTTGATGCCAAGATAATTGGGTTTGTTAATTCACTCTTTAAGGAGTCATTGAACATGTGTTCATGAGCTTGTGATGATGGATAGACTTGATCCATGTTTTGCAATGCACATGAAACCCTATTACTAGCCGACCTTAAATACAGTCGCTCCATTAAAAACTGTATATGTTTTTATTGATTAGGGTTTAGAATAACAGTAATCAATTCTCTGCGTATTTATTACGTCGCTTTATAGAAAATAACAATAGATTTTATTGTTTCACAATTTATAGGTATTTATCTATATAATTATTAAATCTAGTATATTATAATTCTAAAGTTAATTAATTATATTAATTAATTATAAAATTAATCTAAAATTTTGTGTTCGAATTTTCGCTCGTAGTTACGTCAGAGTAAGTATAATATAGTGTCGATTTCAAACTTTTGGGAGTAATGCTTGAGCTTAGCATGACTCACTGCTCAGAAAGGTAAGAGTGGACACACGTCCTTACTCGTGGGGAAATCACTCTTCCAATAGTAGGCGGTGATGTCTGGTAAGTTGATCGAGGACAAAGGTGGCGATGTGACAGAAAAAGTACAGATAATAGATAGGTCCGGGAACAGAACATTCGGCCCTCGGTTAAGGGGAACAGCCTGTTTCATTTTTACTGTTTTAATCTTGTTTCAATTCATTTCCTCCTGTATAAATGTGTATAGGAAATAGGTTAGAACAAACAGTAAAAGTGGAACATGCGATTTCATGTCAACTGAGTGATACTTGCATTAGAAATTTAGAAGTCATTTTTTATAGAGAAACAAATCCATTGCATTAAATGCTCACTGTCCATGCAATCATGATGAGAGTCATTTTTTATAGAGAAACAAATCCATTGCATTAAATGCTCACAAGCCCTTTCTTAAGGTTGAGTTGACCGGCTTGGCAACGGGGTCACTTGATTTTTGGACATGAACCAGTTTTAGCGTCATCACTGACTACACCTTCAATTCGTTCTCAGCGAGTATGTTATAAGGTTATATAAAGCGTGACAACTCGTGAATTAACGCTGAAATATTTACGTTAAATCAGAGTTGAATTAAAAAGATTATAATTACAAAATTGATGAAAATTTTTAAATCAATGCTATAATTAATTATAAACTTTTGATTACTAATAATTAAGAACTCAACTTCTTTCCTTGTGTTTTGGTGTCAACAACGTAACTTGTTTCGTATCTACCCATTTCTTGATTCGGACGAGAGAGAGAGAGCACGCTTTAAAGGGCAAAACGGTAAAATCGACTGTCATTGCCATCTTCTGTTTATATAAAGACATTCATGTTCAGAGAAGCTGCTACTCAGCAGCTCGTGATCTTTCTCTATACCCCTTATTCTTCTGCTTCTCCACTCAGCGTCTTTTTGTATAGCAAGGCAAGCTTAGCTTCTCCGATCACTAGCTTTGTAGATATGGCTACAATAATAGTTCAAAGCCAAAGTAGCTTAAATCCTAGAGCACCTGAATTCTATCCCATTTACGATTACCACAACCGGTTCATCATCACTTACCAAAATCTTACAACATTTTCCACTTTTCCTTCGTCACAACAATATCCATCTTCTTGTCACTACGAAACTTCAGTGCCATCCCTTTATGTTTGTTATCCAACCTCTCACAACTTCAACACTGCCCCCGACATATTTCCCAAACTCCATTGTTTCTCATCTCCAGAAGCAGTCGGGTTGAGCCCTTTCTTGGTACCATCTGAACAAGCTAGCATCGGGCATGACCACCAAGTGAACCTTGTTGATTTAGGCATTGATGCCGTCAGTGTAAGAGTGAAAGGTGGAGTCTCTAAGCGTAGGTGGTCTGGAAATAGCTGCCGTAGGGGTTTGAATGGGAGGGAAGATAGTTGCAGAAGACGTGAGCACCAGAATGTTAAGAAGGATCGTAAGGTAAAGATTAATGACGGTAAAGTTAGCGAGGAATCGAGAAGATGTAGAAGAAATGTACGCTCTTCTTCGGGTGGTTACAAGCAGTATCATCCTGTTGTGCCCGTGAGACCGGACGCAGATAATACGACGGTTATGATAAGAAACATACCTAATAAATATACGTATGACTCTTTCTCTATTCTTTGTGTCTCTCCACTATTGTAGGCTTTTATTCTTGGGACGTCCTTATGTTCATTAGAATGATTTGGTAGAGTAGTGTTGGTAACATGTTTTTAAAGGTCCCTTTGATTGTGCCTGGCATTCATATTGGTTCTTAAGTTTCTGCAGTCGTGAATTGTTGATGGACTTCTTGGACAATTATTGCATGGTTGAGAACCAGAGCCAGAAAGCAGAAGTCCAACGTTCTGAGCTTGTCAATGAAACAACTGTCTCGGCCTTTGATTTCTTGTATCTGCCTATGGACTTCGCGTGAGTTTTCATACTATAACAAGTGGATTCATTGTTTTCTTCCTTGTTAGGTTATTAATGACATTATATGCACGAAACCACTAATAAATAAATTCATTTAGAAAAGGAGCCAATAAAGGCTATGCATTTGTCAACTTCACTGACCCAAGAGCTGCATGGAACTTCCACCGTGCAACGGATAATCAACCCTGGGATCTTTTCCAATCGAGCAAGATACGTGAAATAGCTTGTGCTAGAATCCAGGTGTCTATAGAGATAATGATGCAATTCTTTCAAATCATTATGGCAGTAACCTCCATATCTCACAACTTTTCTGTTTTGCACTTGAATTTTGGATAGGGCAAGGAGCAACTGGTAAGCCACTTTCATAACTCAACTTTTGAGTGCGACTCTGATATGTACTTGCCAGTCTGCTTTAGCCCACCTCGTGATGGCTCCAGGGTAACGGTGAAGCAGACGACTGTAGGGAGACGTAGATTGGCAAACCAAAACTAGGGTTGAAACATTATGACTGTACAAAAAGTGATGACCCGTCATTCTCCTTTGAACTGCTGGTTTTATTTCACTTTTGTTTTCCGTCTTTGTAAGTCGTTTCCAGTTCAAACTTGTGTATTGATCACATGTGTACTAGGGTTTGTCGATTAGAACTGCAACTAGCAGTTGTATTGCCTGTTTACTACAGATGAATATGATCCAGATTGTGTTGTGAGAGGAGTTGGTGGACCTTGGCACCCGCTACGATGGTTAAGGACACAGAGCAGGTGATGGGATCCACCCTCTAGATGAAATGAATGGTTATGATTTGATTCTCAGTTAGGACTTTGAGTTACTACTGACATGGGAGATTGTATCCAACTCTCATAACTAGTCCTCCTATAAGTAGTTCTAGTGCCGGAGCACAATGGAATAGCAATGATTATCTGTAATAACAGTGAATCTCAGAATCCACCTTCTGCTCCTCAAATCTTTCTGACACTGAATGTTATTTGTCAAGTAGTTGTTATGAAATGGCTGTAGCTGTACGTATTAGATGTATTTCAAGAGAGTCTCTCTCTACTGTTTAGTCCTGTAATGTTGCTTCAATTCAGGGATTGAAGCAGACAGAGCCTCTCCAAACTGTTTTTTCTTTTATTGTGGATAGTACGGTCAAAATCATCTCCTGCACTCAGCGCGTTCAGCATGCTCATGACGGTCGTTGCTAATCATGAGGTTAATGTGGATTATTCAGTATTAATTAAGCATGTGCTCTAATTATTCGATAAATAAATTATTTAATTAGAAAGTTAATTTATGAGTATTATTAGTGTCTAATTAATTAATGAAATATATAGGCAAATTAATGATTACAATAAATTTATATATAATAATTATAAAACAAATAATAAAGAAGGTAGTGTGGAAAGTTAAATTTACTTTATAGTTATAAGTTATCTTACATAATCATCTCAAATTTCATTTGATAATTTATTATTTTTCTTTCAAATTGGTGTACATAAATCCTTTAAACATATTCTTTGTTCTTAGATATAGCAAAACTCTTACAATCGTTTTACTTTTTCATGGTAAATTGGAGTACTTTACAATTATTATTCAAGATTAATAGAGATTGTGATGATGTCTTACCTGATCTAGTGAAGATGAATACATTATAATTATTATTATTCAAGATTTAGAGAAACCATCATGATGTATTCTTATCATACATTATATGTATTCTATTTATGCTAAAATGTGATTATTAGATACATATATTGGCCCTTACAACAAATTTTTAAAATAAATATATTATAAGCCTATAACAGGTGTGTGCAGTTGGAAAACAAGCCAGGTCATTAATACATCAAGATCCAAAAGTAAACCTTAAACAAGCCCTTAAATACTCCATTAATTTAGGTTAATTTATGCCGTTCACGTTGTCCCGTATAACTTCTTTAGGGTTGACTTCCATCATCTTCCTCCTATATTCTAGCAAGTGGCCGATCCATGGGTGATGTGCATAGGGGATTCCAAATGCACTCTTCTTCTGCGCATCACATCTGTTACCAGAGTTTCCTTTCCTCCAAGTTCTCTATGCATCTACTATTTTTCTGTGTTGGATCAAGTACATACAAGGCTATATGTGTTGTGCTTACTATGTTCTATATTTTTCGGTTGTTTTCCCCCCCATTTATTTGGCTTGAGGGTTGAATTTAATCATCATTTTCTGATTTCTGGCTCTTTAACCTTAAAGAGGTTCGCATGATGTGTTCCAAATGTTCTCTACTTCTGCTCATCGCCTCCCTCAACATATTAGCGTCTCCAATTTCTTTCCTGCCAGATCATGTACATGTGAATTTAAAGGGAAAAGATTTGCAAGTGATTTTGCAATCGTGCATGATTAACATACGTAGAATATTTCAACGAGTAACTACAAAGATCGGACAAAATAGATCTTAGATGCCCTTTAGTACTGTTTGAATATCTTAAAGGAGAGATGAGCAAGATGCTACATGTTTTTTTTAATTGAGCTGCTCGGTTGTTAATAACAATATGAGCAAAATCTTTAATGAGTGGATTTTATCAGCAAGAGATGGGCCAGTTATTAGCAATGCTTGAAATAATTAGAAAGATAGTGATGAGAGAATTTGTACATGTTTAGAAGTGATGTTGCATTGAACATTATGAAGAAATTAAACAAGAACAAAAAAGATGTAATGCAACAAAGAATAGTCTAAAATAAAGATTGGGTATATGAAGTGTCAAAGATGTAAGGATTGGTAGACATCAATCATATAGTTGTCGAATAGGGGATCTATGTGGATACCTATTCAAATATGCAATAAGTGCTATTTACCATTCCAAAGATCAATATACTTGTAGATAGTTGCTACAAGAAGGCCCAATTTCTTAGTTTGTATGACCATGTATAGCAACCTATTAGGCGTGAAATTTTCTATCCTGCCATTAATGAAGGGATGATACACCCACTAACTAAAAGAGTCGTACCAAGAAAACTACAAATAGCTAGAAGGAAACGTGCAATTGAACATAAAAAGTTGACAAATCCAAATAAAGTGTGTTGGAAGGAATAAGTAAAAAAATGTAAGAAATATGACAATTCTAGTCATAACGCCAAAAAACGCAACAACAAAGGCTCAACATTACCTAATCACGAATTTTCACAGGTACAAAACCTTCTTTGATTTTAAACCTTACATTGCTTAGTGTATATTGCTTTATATATCAAAGTCACATAGTTATTTCCATTATATTTATTAGGCCATCATCAAGGTATCTTCACAAGCATATAACCATTTGATTTTTAATAAATTTATCTTAGTTGTGATAATTGAAGATTATGTTATATTTTATTAATATAGGTTTCCAGTGCAAACATAGTTGAAGATATTATTGTACCGAGTCAACAAAGCAATATTGTGAGTTCCATACGCAAGCATTCATTACATTATTAATAATTAGTTCAAATGAATATTAGGGTAGATATGTTGTTTTTTTTTTTTTTTGAAAAATTGGATAGATATGTTGTTGGCATGCATCTATGTTTGCCACTTTTGGATATGAATTCTAACTATCATAAATATGTTTGCCACCTTTGCATATTAATTCCAAATTTATACCTAATTTTAATTTGTTTTCCATTATTGATTAATGAATTCCAAATATATTACTATTATGAATTGTTAAATATTAAAGGTGTTAATAGAAGTTCCAATGCACAATCATATCATTATATTTATTCATTAGAATTCAAGTTTAAAACAAAATATTACAATTCAATGTCATTTTCGCACAACATTTTTAAAATAACACTCACTATAAGCACAATAAACCTTAATACAATATTCAATAAATAAATTTTAACTCGTTTTCTTTTTTGCCAACAAAATAATGTCTTACTTTATGAGCTTTATTTGCTTCTTAATTTCTATAGTTGTTCTTATTTTAACTGTAGTTATTTGTATCTCCTTCAACATACATCATTCTTTCTTTAAATTATGAATCGCTTCTACAACCCTCTAAGTAAATTTCTCATCATACCACTTAAAACAGTACAACTTCTAACCTAAACAAAATTAATTAATAAGATAAACATCATACATATAATCATTTTTACATTATTAAAAATAGAAACTTACTAGATATTAAAAATCCATAAGATCTCCTCCCTAGGTTATAATAACTTTATGAAATTCTTAACTTGGCTTTTAACGCATAATAATTCACATTACCATCATTTGATTTTAATATTATATCAGTATAAGACATTGAGTTTATAACTTTAGGAGGTCACTGCAATTATCACAATAAAATTATCTGCAATCAAATTCACCATAAACTAACAAAGTTTCTGTAATGAAGTAGGTGAATTTCAGTAGAATTTTATGAAGTAGAGGTTGGCCCTATCAACAGTATGCAGTTTGATAATTGGGAGATAAGGTTTCTAATATGATGATGGTTGCATTTATCAATAAACCTTTTTTCCCCTTATGTGTAACACAAAATTTAGTAAAGTATATAAAAAGTATACTTCTTAATGTAAGGTTGTAACCTCTTGATGGATAGTCTACAAATTTTTAATTCTCTCACAACACTAAGCCTCCTGCTTTATCACATTGACTCAGTTAGTATACTATAGGTTACAATATTAGACTTTATACCAGATCCATGCATTAGTTGATAAATTCTGTCTATATGATTAAAAAGCCCATGCAAACAAAACCATTAAGTAATACTGCGTAAGTTTTTAAATTTGGAGTTTGCCCAAACTGTTGCATATGATAAAAAATCTATAACACAACAAGAGGTTTTCCAACATGTCACCAACCACTAATCATATAAATGTATGTAACAACATTAGGAAACGTTATTATCTGATTCATTCGTCTATTGGAAAAGCTTCATTACTTCAATTATTTTATCAATTTGGCAATATACAAATTATAATATCTCTGATACGTAATAATTTACAATATTTGACCATTTCTTACCAAGAGAGCTAGTGTGAGAGAGATATGAGAGGTGGTTAGTGCGAGAGAGAAAACACACTGTAGCCAACATAGAAGCCATATTGTTACATGTGAGAGATAAAAACCAACCCAGAAGCCAGAGTAGGGGTAAGAGATAGAAACAAGATATAAGAAAAAACATGTGAAAGAGAGAGAAGCTAAGAGGAAGCAAGTTCGTGAGAGAGTAGCTAAAGTAGCTATAATGAGAGGGGGAATCTAGATCATGTATGACGTTCAAGAGATAAAAGCCTAGGAGAAGAAAATACGGGTGAAAAGCTTAAGGGAGCAATCGAGTAACATGCTTTAATTTAGAGATTTGGTCAAATCCTAAATGAATCAGTTTATGGTTTCTTCCGGAGAATTAAGGATTTAAATTATTTAGTTAACCCAATTAGGGATTAAGAGTAATTGTTATAATAAGATTTTTATTTTTAAATTCTAAAAATGGGCTCTACCATGTCACGTAATGTACATGTAGCAGTGAAACCCTGTTTGGGTTGTAAAATATAATAGTTGACGTCGCACTTAACTAATGACGATAGTTATCTCCAATCAAATTTTTATCTACTTAGGAGATGTTGTAACACTCACATATACCTCCTGGGAGGATATGCAAGTGCCACACAAAACAGAACCAAAATAATCTAAAATATACTAAACATTCCTTACATGCATTTCTAAAAACTCAAGCAAACTCAAATATACATCTTGTCAAAACAAAACACATCTTTTTTTGGTCACTGTAGTTGTCTTTTTTCCAATCTCAAACCTTCTTATCAGAACCTACACGGAGGTAAAATCACTGTGTTAAGCATATAGTTTACTGGGGAATAACTAAACAAGATACATAATGTCGATTGTTTCTAATAATCGTCTAACACTCATATACATTGCATCAGATCATACTATAAGCAATCTGTAATTGTGCAACTTAAAGAATAATCCATACATTACACGCTTCATAACATAATATAATTCATCAGAACAGAATTTCATTATTTCATTACATAATATTCAAACATCAGAACAAGACATAATTCTTTCAAATCAATATATGACTTATATCAGATCAGATTATGTCTTGTTTCTCATCAAAGCTTATCTTGTATCAGAACAGAACTTGTTTTGTATCAAATTAAAGCTTATCTTGTATCATATATGAACTTGTTTATTTCAAAACTGAACATGTATCATAATACAAAACATGTTAGCTTGCTAATCCTTTTTACATAAGTGGATAACGAGACCAGAACAGAAGATATCATTATTGGTATCTGAAACAGAAGAGACTTAAGTCTCTAAAATAGAAGATACATAAGTGTCTAAAATCAGAAAACACCAGAGTGTCTCGCACAGAAGACACCTTAATGTTTGGTTATGGGAGCAACTACAGACCCTTTTAGACATACCTATTTACCCACGGCTAGGACTCGACAATTTTAAAACAAACCATTTCAGATTTCAAAATCTCATACAAAAGTTATAGTGCATAATATATGTCTTTATTCCATTTTTCTCAACTTGAACATATTCATTCACATTTGATCAAATTCATCATGCCTTATAAACGTAAATATTTGCAATGATGCACCAATGGATACATTAGGTAAATAAGCTTTACATGTACTCACCTAAGTTTCCAATTCATAAACATTCATAACTAACACATCACTTATATCATTTAAATCACATTTGTGTTTATAAGTATACTTCATTTCTTTAATAACTTATAAGTTCCAAATTAGATACTTTGTTATCTAATAACACCTTCCTTAAGTTATTACTTCAAATAAAAATCCAAATCTTATTCAACCTTTAATTAACTTATTCCACATAAAACTAACTTCATTTTACACCTTAATTAAGTCTAATTACACCATTATTAAGTTCCTTAACCTTATATAGTCCAACAATTGCCCAAAACCATCCTTTTCTTCTTCCTAAGTTCTTCCCACGACTGTGAAAATAAGCCTTATAATTCCCACTATCATGGGATGACTGAACTGGAGGTTTACTTACCCACAACCTCCAATTTGTTTCCAAAACTTGACTTATTCACTTCCATTCGATACACCTTCACCAAAGTCCATCAATTTTACTTCAATTCTACCTTATTCATGCTTCAATACCTCATCAAATTCATGTCCAAATAAATTCAAAAATTATTCATAAAGTAGCTCACAATCTATAATCTTTCATGCATAAAAATCCAAAGCAAAAGCTATCAACAACTATCATGTTCCATATCTCAATTCATCATCAATTCAATACATATTCTATCCATTTCAAACATCATATAATTCATAACACAACATGCTATCAAGTTTAGAATTCTCTTACATGATTAACTTCAAATTCCTTCTTCAAAGATTCAAGTAATCTAGCCCTTCATGCAACCAACACACTTCCAAAATCAAGGTAGATGTAAGATGATCTTAACACTAAGATGATAACAAAATAGAAGGTAGTATAAAGTAGCTTTCTTGATGCAGTAACTTACAAAGATTCCAAGTGAAGACGATTCAAAATCAAGCAAAATTGTAGAAGTTGAGAGTGAGTAAGAGTTTCGATAATGAGCAAGGAGAAGGAAGAGTTACAGTAGAAACTAGCCAATGCATAAGTTCATGTCATGTGTAAGATGACTCATCTTGCTCTAAGGACACTTGTTACTTAAGGGTACAAGATACATGTCCTCTCCCTATCTAGCAGACATGTTCTTTTATGAGGCTGCTTCTATGAGGCTGCCAAATATCACAATTTAATTAGGCTACTTGTCACTTAACCAATATTGCCAAATGTCAATGCAACTATGCCAAATGTACTAATTTATAGGCTTAGTCATTTCAATTTTCATGTATCAACTTATCTTGTCACTTGACAATTTTTCTAATCCAAATGTACATTTTAATACCTCAATTCTCTAATGATATCAATTAATTCCAACTTAATAAGTATGATTTATTAAACCAAAATTCAAGTCATATGCAATTCTCAATCATCTCACAATTTTTAACACCTATCATACATGTACTTTCATGAATATGTAACATTCCAACTAGGTTATAAGTTGGAGCCTTATAGATGTTTTCATTCATTTTTTTCATTAAAATTCATCTTTGACTTTTTACTTGATTTAGTGATAAATTATTTTACTAATATTATTTAAAATAAAAATATAATATTATTAATAACACAACAGTTTCCTCTCTGACTTGGTGCAACAAATATTTAATAACATGAGGTTTATGGTTAATTATTAAAAAAATCTCGAAATTTACTTAAACACCCTTTTGGAAACTCTCTTTATGGTGAAGAAGAAAGTTTCTCAAGAAATTTGAACATTAAGCATATGCTTTTCTATTAGAATATTAAGAACATAAAGAATATTAAGGTAACACCAAGTGCCAGTAGGCTACTTCAAGGAACCATCTGGATTATGCACAAGCATACATTTAGGGACACCACTTGTTGATTAGCGCCTTAATCTTTTCATCCTCGTTATTATATGAATTTGTATTTGAAGAGATTGGCCCCTCTTCGGGAACAACATGTACATCTTCCCGAAAATCATCACTCCACTTGTATCTTCACCTAAATCAGAGATACAATTCAAAACTTTTCCCACACATCTGCATCTTCATATTACTTTCTCCATAAAAAATGGCTGTAGTGTCCATGGCTTTGCATCTTCAGTTTTTGGGAATCTGATACAAAGTAACACACGACTGTTGATGGGAATCAAAATGGCATCATCAAGGTACTCGAACACCCATATGTCAATGTCGCTGCCCATATATCGTTACCAACCACAGTTTTTGAGCATACGTCAAGACCAAGCACTCTTAAGACATAATCTGTGGAAATACTATGCCTCTAATGCCAACAATAGATGCCTGTAGTATTTTCATGTATGCGGATAAGAAATCCAAGCATTGACTAACATATTACAATCTGTGCGAGAAAAGTTGACGCTTCCTGTTTTCACTGGTCGTTAGTCTTCGGTGATTGTCTCCACATATCGCATGCCACCCTTTTATTCCGTTTACACTAGTTCCTCCATCGCCCTACCTGCTGGGCACACCATGGAACCCCCTGACAAGGAGGGTCGCCATCCCAAACAAGGTCGCACTTGTAAACGTGACGATGACATTACACCACCACGCCCACAGGCTTTTTACAGCGCCGCTGTGACGGGCGGTATCTTCGAATCTTCTGCAGGCGTGGACACTACCTGGCCCCAAGAAACCCCGTTTGAACAGGAGGAGGGCGATATCTACTTTTTGTCACTTGAGGAGGGCAGAGACATCCAACTCTCCTAGGCCTTTAAACAGAAACTCGATACCAGATGGGCGCAATCTGTGGTTATCAAGCTCCTCGACCGGCGGATAAGCTACCAATCCTTAGTTCCCCGTCTAAGATCATTATGGAACCCCCGAGGGCCTTTTAAAGTTGTGGACCTCGAGCATGACTACTTCTTGGTCAGATTCATGAAGGAGAAGGATTATGTCCACGCCCTCATTGATGGGTCGTGGATTATCTACGGCTAGGCTCTTTCGGTGCAACGATGGATGCCCCTCTTCCGACCAGCCCAAAGCCAGCTGAACCGAGCAGTGGTCTGGATTCACGTCCCTAACCTCGCTCTCGCGCACTACAACCCTGGCAGCCACAAAGCTCTCGGGAACCTGGTGGGCACGACAGTCCGTATAGACGAAGCCACTTTCTTGGAGTAGTGCGACAAGTTTGCTCGCTTGGCCGTCGACCTTAACCTCTCTTCCCCTCTTCGGACCACTGTGTGGCTCAATGGGGAGGACTTATAAGTGGAGTATGAAGGGCTGCCCACCATCTACTACTGCTACGGTAAGGTGGGTCATGTAGAAACCGGCTACCCACAGAAACCCCGGCCTCCACCAGCCCCCTCCCACAACCCCGATGCCCAGGCCCTACGTTGGTGACCCCTACAGCTGGCTCGACTGGATCCCCGAACCTCGCTGAAGCTCCTGGCCATGCATCGTCCCCCGCTTCTCCTGATTATGACCCGTGGATGAAGGTCCACTGACAACAATACGCCCCGCCCTTAAGGTCGATCCTAGCCAACGCCGTACACCAACGGGCAAACGTCAAGTGTCCCTTCTAAGGAATGGCTCGAGGTTTCAACTCCTGTCTGACACACCAACGTCTGAAAATGCAGGGCCAGCAGCAGGGGATTCTTCTTCCAGTCGTGTGATGCGTCCAGGCCCCAGTAAGGAGTCCACTCCAGCACGTGGACCGCGCCCACACCACATAAGTCCCTTTCAACCTCCTACATCAGCTCCCTCCTCTAATGAAGGACCCACGGGCCCACTGGAAAGGCCCCAATGCTGAGCCTCTAGCCTAATAGTTCCCCACAGTAGGCCCTAACCCTTACCCTCTCCATTCCACTACAGCCCACTAGTACCCATCCTAACATTGCCATCCAATTTGAGTCCCACATTGAAATGGTGTGTGACCCTCAGTTACTTGGAAGCTATATACCCATACCTGACTCTCCCCTCCAGTGTATGGAAGGCATTGAGGATCCATCGAACGATGGGCCCACAACTGAGGATACTCTCATGGGACACATCGACCCTCCTGATATACGAACCAACAAGGACAACATCGACCCTCACCACCCACGGTCAGCTGAAGCGGCCCCTACTACCCTGCCTCAGGCCATCGGACTCCAGGATGTGTCCTCAGGAGGTACTGTTCCCTGTTAGCTTGCTTTTATGTCGATATTGTTATGGAATTTCCAAGGGGTCGGAAGGAAGAACCTCCGAGCCATCCTCCTTAACTATGCTAGGCAGTATAACCCAGGTATCCTCGTTTTGATAGAAATCCGTATTAGTGGTACTCGGGCCCAAGCCGTTGTTCGGGCCCTGGGTTTTGATTATTTCTTTAGGGTAGAAGTCGCTGGTTTCTCGGGAGGGATATGGCTCCTTTGGAAAGCCAGCTTCCATCTCTTTATCCTGCTAGCCCATTGCCAATTTATTTATACCCAAATCCAGTACGCCAACTCCACTTTCAATTTTACTGCGGTGTACGCTAGCCTGTAAAACACTTCCCAAAATTTCCTTTGGCCTATTATGTCCTGGCTTAGCAGTTTTACAGGCCATCCTTGGCTTGTTGGCGGGGACTTTAATGTCAAACTAAAACTTACCGATAAATGAGGGGGATCTAGCACTTCGAGGGTAGTGAATCCACGCTTTCAAAATTGGGTGCACACCTGTGGTCTTCACAATCTGGGGTATATTGGATCCAAATATACATGGCGTTAGGGCATGGTTCATGCTAGGCTGGACAGGGCTTTCGACTCGTCGACTTGGCTTCTCAACTTTCCTCATACTGAGACCCACCACCTTCCTTTCTTGGGATCGGATCATCGCCCCCTCCTAATCCACCTTCACCGCCCTCCTCCCCGGCCTCTTGGCTCACTAACGTTTCACTTCCTCAACGCTTGGCTTACTCATCCTGAGTTCAAGGAGGTGGTTAACTAGCATTGGTGACCAACTGCAAACTTGCTGAATATCTCGTTAACCGCCTTTTCTGTTCACCTCCAACGTTGGAATTGGTCCACCTTCGAACACATTTTTCATAGGAAAAAATGCAGCGAGCCATGACTCAGACCAATTTGGATGACCTTTTAGCCTTAGAGGAGCATTTGGGTAGGGAATTGCTTCAGGTTCTAAGCGAAGAGGAGCTCTATTGGCACCAAAAAGCCCGATGCGATTGGCTCTCCCAAGGTGACCGAAACATGAAGTTCTACCATACCCTCACGCATTCTAAACGGAAGCGACTCCAGATTAAGAGCCTCAAGGACCCCCACGACAATTTGATATCCTACCTGCACCTCCTGAAATGTCTCACCTGGGAATTTTTTATCAAACTGTACACTCAGGATGATGAGCCTTCCCCCAGCTACCTGCGCTCGGGAGCCTTCCCTTTCATCTCGCCTGACCACATTCATTCTCTCCAATAGCCTATCCATGGTCAGAAAATCCGGGCAGCTGTGTTCGCCATGAACCCTAATAAAGCCCCTGGCCCTGATGGTTTTAATGCCCTGTTCTTCTAAAAGCAATGGAGCCAAGTCGAGCTCGTAGTGACGGAGTTTGTTCAACATGTCTTCCACCTGAAACTTTGGGACTCTTGTTTAAATCACACCATCCTCGTCCTCATTACCAAAGTTCCCTCCCCTCAATCTATCACTCAGTTCAGGCTTATTAGCCTCTGCAACGTCTTGTACAAACTCATCTCTAAGGTCCTGGTCAACCGGCTGAAACCTCATATGGACTGGCTAGTTCGGGCACCCAATGCAACTTCATCCTGGGTAGGCAAACCACCGACAATATTATTATTGCCTAAGAAATCATCCACTCTATGTGGAAGAAGAAGGGGCAGACAGGACTTTTGGCAATCAAAGTGGACCTTAAAAAAGCGTATAACCGGCTCCGTTGGGATTTTATTAAGCAAACCCTAACAAACATCGACCTCCCGCTGCATCTTATCTCGATCATTATGAAGTGTGTCTCATCGGCTACTCTGCAGGTCGCTTGGTAGGGCACCATGACTGATCCGTTTCAGCCTTCCAAAGGCATTAGGCAGGGCGACCTGCTGTCTCCCTATTTGTTTCTTCTCTGCATGGAGTACCTCGGTCATTTGATTATGGACTAGGTGGCCACGAAAGCTTGGCGACCGATTAAACTTAGCCCTACGGGACCTTTGATCTCCCATATTTTTTTTGCTGATGACCTAGTCCTTTTCTCGGAGGCCACAGAGACTCAAGCCCAGGTCATCGACCGTACGTTGGTAGCGTTCTGTCAGGCCTCTGGACAGAAAGTCAACACTGCTAAAACTCGCATCTTCTTCTCTCAAAATGTTTCCCCCTCCCTCGCACGTCGGATTAGCCATGACCTCCATGTCATTAGTACCACTAACTTGGGGAAGTGCCTGGGAGTCCCTTTGCTCCACAAACGATCCTCTCGCCGCATGTACCAGCACCTCCTTGATACCACGCGTCAGAAGCTAGCCGGCTGGAAGGCCCGGGTTCTATCTCTGGCAGGTAGAGTCACCCTTATCCAATCGGTGCTCACAGCCCTGTCTATGTACACGATGCAAACGGTGCGCCTCCTGCGGCAACTCTGTGATGACTTGGAACGACTTACGCACGGTTTTATTTGGGGCTCTACGGGTGACCATCGGAAGCTGCACCTAGACGATTGGGACACAGTTTATCGCCCCAAAAGCAAGGGAGCTTGGGCATTAAACGAATCTGCTCCTCCAATGATGCGCTTTTGGCGAAACTGGGTTGGGCGTTACTTACCTGACCCCAAGCCCTTTGGGTTTAGGTCTTACGAGCTAAATATCGCTTCGACCTCCAAAATCTTCCTCCTTCCCTTACTAGGCTAGGGGCCTCGAGCACTTGGAGGGGTATTGTTGCCACGTGGTCGGTTGTCCGCCAAGGCCTTAAATCATACCTAGGAAATGGTCGTCGGATTCGTTTCTGGTTGGACACCTGGGTCAAGGATTAGGGCCCTCTTATTGATGTGGCTTCGTCCCCCATTCCCAACAGTCTCCTCTCTGCCTATGTAGCTGACTTCCAAAATGTCGACGGTATGTGGAAGTGGCACTTAATTCAGCACTATCTCCCTTCTTCCGTTTGTCTTGACATAGCGACGATCCCCACCTCTGCTGATCCGACTATGGAAGATGCCTTCCAGTGGGGTCCTACAGCGCATGGCCATTTCACAGTAGCTTCTGCTTACGCCATGCTTACAGGGGATCCCTATGATGAGCACAGATGTACATAGGAGACTATCTGGAAGTGGGTTGGACCATAGAGGATCCGGGCGTTACTCTGGCTGTTGGTGAAAGGCAAGCTGCTCACTAATCACCAACGGGTACGTAGACATCTAGCGACGGATAGCCGATGCCACCACTGTGGCCAACCTGAAACTACCTTTCACACCCGTTGTGATTGCCTGCGTGTTAAAGCGACCTGGGCATAATTTCCTCAAGTGGTTGAGGATCCAGCCTTCTTCCAACATGATGAGATGCGGTGGGTCCAGTCTAACCTTACGACACACCGCACAGTTCACAATTTTGACTGGCCCACCCTCTTTGGCGTTACTTGCTGGTTCTTGTGATAATGGCATAATAAAAGCGTGTTCGACCCTGGATTTACGTGGCCCCTTACAGGGACTAGAACAATTTTCACCTACATCGAAGGCATTGAAAGGGCTAGGGTAGCTGAACGTTGTGTGTTCCCGGGTCAAGGTTTATCCCCGGGCCAGTTAGTAGGCTGATCCAAACCGTCCACGAACTGGGTTAAGCTCAATACTGATGGAGTTGTTAAGCACGGCGGTACTACTTCCACTGCGGGGGGGCTTCTTCGGGATTGGCAAGGCAGGTGGTGTGGCGGGTTTCCGTTGAACATGGCTAGTGGCTCCCTGTGTAGTGCCGAGTTAGGTGGTATCCACGCGGGCCTCCACCTGGCATGGACCTTGGGCTACTGGCGAGTTATTCTGGAAGTGGATTCCTGTGAGGTAATCAATCTTTTGTCTTCTTCCATTACTGTTTTACCTGATGATCTTTCTCTAGTGACAGGCGTTCGTGCATTGCTCCTCAAAAACTGGGAAGTTCAAATTCAGCATATTCACCGAGAAGGAAATCAGAGTGTGGATCATTTAGCCTTGCTTGCCACCCTTGTCAGTCCAGGACTGCACATCTTACAGGAGCCCCCACTGACGGCTTTGGACTTCATTCGCTGGGACCTGCACGACGCTTTGTATCGTCGAATGTTGCGTTAGTTTGGTTGTTTTAGTTTCCTTTCCCTTGTAAAAAAAAAAACGCCGTTGCCCATACACAAACCTTGTAGACCGTCACCTGATCTTTTAGCTTTGTATCTTCACTCTAAAATATTTAATTTGAGTGCAACTAGTAATATGAAGCGATCATCAATGGAGATGGCATCATAATCCTTAGAAAGTTGAAAAACACAGACGTTGTTTTTTCTTCTTCTCCTATGTCAATCAGAGTAATCACAACATTGAATGTGGAGAGTAAGAAGCATAATCTCTAGAGCAACAATTCAAAGAATCCTTTTCTATTTGGATGAGTGTATGATTATCGACTACTACTGTGAATTGTGTTATTCTTGACGAGGAGAGATTCTTAAAAAGTATTTAAATAATTTTGATTTTTTGAATTATTAATTTGACATTTGATAATTAATAAAATACATATTATTAACATAGAAAAAATTTAAGTTAACATGGTAAAAAAATTATTTTTATAAAAATTAAAAATTGAAATATTTTATTGATATTTTTTGATTCAGATTAATATAATAATATTGACTAAGGCTCAAAGAGCAATTTTTATAACTAAACCTTTTTTTTGGTAAGTCCACGAGATGTCCTAGGAGGGTCTCAACTCATGAGAAGACACCTTTAAGCCATCAACTCCCAGACTAATCCCCGCTCTCTTCGAGTCAGCCCGTAAGGGGTAAAATGCTGACCAAACAAATTTTTTCATTCCTAGGACTCAAACTCGAGACATCTGGTTAAGGGATGATAGTGTTGAACCACTCACATCAACCTATTTGGTTTATAACTAAAACTTAAAATGTGAAAATGAGTATGCAATTTATGTTCCTTAATTTTTGCTTATTTAGTTGTTAATAATGGATTAAATAAGGATGATTTTAAATAATTTTGAAATTTTTATTCCAAGGTAGATGCGAGTATAACCTTCAGTTAGAAATTAGGGTAATTGAAATTCTTTTTTTTCCCGCCTTTTTTTGTGTTTCGTCTCAACTGAAACTCTTTGTTACCTTTAGTTGCTTTATTTAATTTATTTAATAATTACTTTATTTTTTCAATGATTTTATATTATAAAATAAGTTTATTACTATTTTTCTAATTTTATTCTTATAAGAAAATTAGACACAACTATTTAAAATTATTTTAATTATTTATTTTAAACACAATTTTTATTATTAATAATATAAAATCATTTAATTAATTATTTACAAAATCAGTTACATAATAATCAAACATAATTAAAAAATTGACATTATCATTCTTAATGTTTGGTACCAAACAAAGGTATAACTATTAACTTCAATAATTCCATTTTAATACTTGCATACCAAATTAACATAATGAATAATTTCATTATTATTCTAATTCTCACTTTTTATTTTCATTCTTATTTTTATTCAAATTCTTCTATTATTAGTTGTCAAGGTCCGTTTGATAATCAATAATAAAGAAATCAGAGTAAAAAATAGGAATAGAAATCAAAACAGGAATTAAAATAAGAATGAAATTATTGATTAAATGTGTTTAATATGATATTAAACAAAGTTAATAATTGTACTAATATTTGTTATTAAATATTAAAATGATAATGAGAAATTTTGTTAATTATATTTAGTAATTATATGATTTATTTTGTAAATAAATAAATAAAATATTTTATAAATAATTAATATTTTTAATGATTTATAAAATTATTAATTTTAAATAATTATAAATAATTTTATAATAAAAATAAAAGGATCTATAAAATAAAATAAAATAATTGTTAAAGAAATTAACATAAAATTTGTAATATGTAAATTTGATAATAATATAGAATTAATATCTTGATAATAACTTGAAAATATTATACTAATATTTCTTATTTTTATTCGCTTTTGATTATATTAGGAATAAAAGTACAAGATCATTTATAATTTATTTAAGTTTTTCATTCCTATTTTTCTATTACTAATAATCAAATAATTAAAATTTGGAAATAATAAATTCTTTCTCGTTATTATCTCTTTGTTAATGGTAATGTTTTAAAGCTGGACCAAAGGATCGAAGCAGGATAAGCAACTGATTTAAAGGTTAATGGTTCAACCGGAATTCAACCGTGGTCGTGTAAGCGATCTAAAAGGGGGTTGAATAGATCTTTAAATCTTTTCGTAATTTTCTATAATAAAATCAGAAGTTAATTCACACAAAAACAATTTAAACAAATTTAAATGAAAAGATTAGGAAGAAGATCAAACACTTTTTTTTATAGAGATTCGGTCTTTAAGACTCCACGCCCTCCACCTAAGCTCCCACTTAGGATTTTGCAAACCACTTTATTGCACATTTTGTAGTTCGGTGTGAACTCTTATAATACCGCTGATTTCCTACTCAAGTTTACCTTTACAAATGATTTGTCTTCCAAGACAAATCCTACCAACACCACTTGATTTCCGGCTCAAGCACCTTTACAAATGATTTGTCTTCCGGCACAAATCCTACCAACACCACTTGATTTCCGGCTCAAGCTACCTCACATGTGATCTTTCACTAGTCACTCAAATTGTAAGAGAAATAAAATAAAGATTGAAGAACAAAGCTCAATACAATGATGTAACAAGATATGAGCAATAGTGAGCAAATTATGAAGCAATAGTGAAGTATTTTTCTTGTAGAACTTCTCTCATCTTTTTCTCTGATCATCCACTCGTATATTTGAAGAAAAATAGCTGTTGAGAACCCATATAGCCGTTGTCTAATTGTTATGATCGTTCCTTAACATCCTCCTTTTCATTTGTGGCTAATTGGACCGTTGGAATTAATTTGTTGTACCCATAAGTCGACTTGTCGAGTGTATAAGTCGACTTGTGTGAACGACTTAAGTAAAATTTCATCTCCGCTCTTCAATAAGTCGGACTTGTGTTATGTAAGTCGACTTGTCGTCCTCGATAAGTCGACTTATGTATGATTAGTCGACTTGTGTTGACATATCTTCATCTGTTACTCGATTTATGCTGTTCAGATCTTTATGTGTAAGTCGACTTATGCTGTGCAAGTCGACTTATGTTGGCTTCAACGGTAATATCCATCCAAATCTTCTATAATCCTCATTATTAATGCCTCTTTCACTTATAAGGAAACTCCCATCTTGATTCTCCAATGATTAATTACTTGCCCATCTTGATTTGCATAATTCTTTTATTGAATATCAATGTCAAAATACCTGAAACAATTTCTTAACCAATTCTATACATTTTATTATTATCAAAACATAAGTGGGATTTAATTTGTCAACCACCATTGGTCCAACAGGTCGAACTGGTGACTAATAAATATATAAATTTTTATTTTATATATTATATATAAGATAATTTTTAAACATACTATTTAATTATTTATTCATCTAATTTTAAACTTAACTTAAATCTTCAAACTTTAAAATATATATATATTTTTTTTAAAGTTCGCCAAATACAACACAAAATAAGATAACAAAGCTCACTAGTTATATTTTATTAAAAAGATTAAAAAAAAGATCACTAATCATAATATTCATTCAAGTTGAAATCATCAAAATTAAGGTATTTTAAATGGACCGGTCGGTTCTTTCTTTCACCGATTCAACGATTTTTACCAGTCCGACCGCAAAATGAACGAGTCAATCACTCACAAAATATACGGGCTAAACCGAACCGTTTCATAGTCCGATTTATTCGTTTTTCTGTCCGACCGACCAGTTCGATCCGATTTTTAAAACACTAGTTAATGGTCACCAAATAAGACCCAAGTTTAATCTATTAACGCAATTACTTTAAAAATTAAAAATGTTAAAAGGATTATCCGTAAGTTTTTATTTTTAAGATTTAAATTTTCGAGTTGTTTTTATAATATTGTATACAACATGAAGATAGGCTTAATGCCTAAACTCCTTGTAACGTAGATATAATTTTAGCTCTAATAAAAGTTCTTTTACTTTAAAAAAAAGATTTAGATTTTCTTTGCATTCGAATTTGGAAGGTCACGAAAATGTAAACTCAATGGAACAGCAAAGCCTCGATTCGGACGGGTAGAAAAGATCAGATTTTTATCGAAATCACTCTGTTACTATCCCAAATCCTCTGCTTGAAGACTTTTCAGTAAGGGCGGTGATGGCAACAACATCCTCTTCACCGGTAACCCATGTCCTCCACCGTTTCCTCCGCCCATCTCCACAACCATTACTATCCTTTTCCGTTAGACCCATCTGCACTGCCACAGCAATTACTTCCACGAACGCAAGAAAAGCATTTCTCTCAAATTATCGGAACTCTCTTTTTGATAAACCCACTACTGTTGACTCGCTGCTCTTCTCTTTCTCATTTTGTACTTCTTCTATCAATTGCCCACCTAAAGCCTCCGCATACTCTCTCTCCCTAGAGCAAGAAACTGAAGAAGAAGATGAAAAGGAGAATAGTGGGTTGTACGTGGAAGATGATTTTGATGGTGAGATTAGTGAAAAAGATATTGAAGAGGGTGTTAATGTGGAAGATACTGATACTGAAGTTGAAAGTGAAACGTTGGAATTGGAGGATAATGGTGGTACTTTTAAAGAGGGGGCGAAGAAAGATGGGGTAAAGTTGCCAACTTTGACTGTAAAAGAAAAGAAAGAGTTGGCATCCTATGCTCATGGATTAGGGAAGAAGCTAAAGTGCCAGTTAGTGGGGAAGTCTGGTGTCACTGAAAATGTTGTGTCTTCTTTTCTCGAGACCCTTGAAGCCAACGAGCTGTTAAAGGTAAATGCTTTACCGTTTTCATAGCTAATTAACTTGTGCAACCATTAGTTGACAAAGGGGTTAGGGTTATGCCACAATTTGGGTAATAATGTGATGGGAATTGTCTTACTACAGTTTGTAGTGGAAATTTTGGGTAATTTTAGTTGCTAGAAATATTGAGATATACATTTGGTTTGGTTTGGTTGTTAAGAATAGTGTAGTCCTTTCTTGTAAGGGAAGAAGCGAAATGGATTTAAGTGTCATGAGATATGTTTTCTACTCATTAGGGACTTTTTTCTCAGAGTGAAGTATTTGTATGACAAATGAGGAAGCTTAGGAGTTAGCTTGAAGCTGCTAGTTCTAAGTGATGCGTCTGTGGAATGATGAGCTCCTAATATACTCAATCTATCTCTCTTTCTAATTTTTGTTTCGTGTATCATGGTTGCTCTTAATTTAGAGATCTGGTTACCTGTGGTTAACGAGCTAAGTATTCTTCAACTCAGTTGCCAAGGTCCTGTTTTTTACCCACCTCTTGTTTTATTTCTTGCACCAAACATCTGATAGAATTAAAAGAAGATTGTTTAACATGTTTGGACCCTAATTTCTCTGAGGATGCATTTGTGGGATCAATGAAAGTAAAGCTTCTTGGCCTTCTTAACCATGAGTTTAAATGCTGTGAACAGATCAAAGTACACAGGACTTGTCCAGGAGAGCTGGAAGATGTGGTGCAGCAACTAGAGGAAGCAACTGGCTCTGTGGTGGTTGGCCAAATTGGTCGGACTGTCATTGTATATAGACCCAGTCTAACTAAATTGAAAGCAGAGGAGAAAAAGAAACAAGCTCGTAGAATTTATACGAGAAGAGATGAGAAGTTTAAGGCTGTGTCGTTGGTAAAGAATCTGTCTCTAAAGTTCTGTTTACCAATCTGTCTTTACAGCCTCACTGATTGAGCTATTGAAACTTTCAGGGTAGTAGACAAGAAGCACGAGTATCCAGGCGTGGTCGTAGAGGAAGCAGCAGAATAACAACTGCGTGATTTTATACTCTTTACTCCAAGATATGAGGAAAATGCCATCTTGATTTCCATTGAACAAGCAAAACCCACGGAGTGTTCTTCAAGAACTAACCTCCTGTGTTATTTCTCTCCTTCAATTGGCCAGTGTTCTGATCTTTTCGGCTGAAGGCATTTGCGACTAGTTAGTACGATCATCACCAATTTCCAGAATTGTACTCTAAATACGCTTAGAAGTTGGGGTACTCGTATTTCATGAATTCTGCTTTGCAGGAGTTGGCATATAGTTACCGTTACTAAAGTTTGAATTAACCGACTATAAGAAGACAGGTAATCTCTTTTTATTTTTTAAACTATATTTTCATATTTAGAAATTTGACATTTTAGAAGTGCCGAGGTTAGGTTTATCATCGTCATCCCACCCTGCGCACTTCTTTCTGATGCTCAAAGGTTCTGGCATGTGTGGTTGGTGACTCACAGTTTTATACTAATTTCTAATACAACTCCAAGTACTCTTTAACAAGTTAGATGAGTTGCGGGTTTATCGCCTGGTGAGAACTTAACACAAGACTACACACAATCAATAGCTTGCTGAGAATTTAAGTCTTTGAAGGAATCGCCAAGAGCGCTCTGGCTTGATGATATGGAAGTAACATACATGCATAAAACATGACATTGGAGGGCATTTCTTGCCAAGAAAAGGAACCAATGTTAGGCGGAATCGACTTTCCCCTCACAAACAGGACACTTGATTACTTGCATGCAAAACCAACGCATGCGTGCAAAGACAAAGTTTGCAGAACAGTTCTTCCCCGGCAAACATAATATCAATTACATGGTTCAAAATCTTACATCAAATTCTTGCAGGATTAAAAAGAATAATATCTTACGTAAGAAAAGAATGATATCTATATGACGAGGAAGGGAACTCGTGGCCTTACATTTGTGTAGGGATGTCAAAAAGGGCTCAGTCCGTGACCCAACCGTCACTTCAAAAACAACGTAACTTATGGCCTTACATTTGTGTAGGGATGTCAAAAAGAGCCCGGCTTGTGACTAGACTGTTATTTCAAAAACGATGTCGTGTGGGGACGTTAAAAAGGGCCCGACTTATGGCTCGACTGTTATTTCAAAAAAATGACGTCATTTTTTTACGTTTTCTTTTAAAACAATATATGATGGGCTGGGTTGACTCGACCAGCCCGTGCTTGGGTCGGGTTACAGGCTGATCTATCTCGACTCGTTGGGCTACAAGTTGGGCCAGGAGCAACCCGAGCCAAGCCCAATCCGCTCATTGACATCTCTACATTTGTGTTAAAAGAGGTTCTATATTTAACTTCATGCAGCGCCAGCTCTCAGGTTACAGCTAGTCTTTCATTTCAAAAGAAGAGCACCTTAAAACACTTCTTTCGATATATCCAAATGGGAACCAACCTGCTATTCCCTTGCATTCTTCTTCCGCTCATCTATTTTTCGTCACCTGTAAAAGAAGTAGAGCAAAACTTTCAACTTCTTGCACAAAAACACTTGGAAGTCAGACAATTCATGACATTTCTCCAAGAAGCTCCAGACCTTTAGGACAACAAACATAGTCTCCAACAGACAAAGCCAGCTCGACATCAGGTTTCGCATGGTATGGATGCATCACTTGCAACATAATATAATAAATGAAATTAAGAATCAAACTTATGGTTTTGCATTTTTCGTAGATTATATATTTTTCATGGTTGAAATTGCAAGAATCAAGGTGGTAATTCAACCGCTGACCTCCACTAAAATTTATCCCAGGCTGTTTGTTTAGCCATTGGGTGACACAGAAGCATCTACTCCATTCATCTCTCCATATAGTGGAGGTGGGGGTGTATTGTATTCTATACTTGGGGTATGTGGTGCCGCAGTTCTCTCTATTTCTACTATCATCTATCCGAGTAGCAAGTCCTAGATGATGGTCAAGAATGATACATGGACCATCAATTGTATTTGAGTATTTAGGGGAAAGTTTGGCGGAAGGAAAAAATCATAACGGCCTCACACCTTGCCTTCGAGCTGATCAAGTATTTGAAGGACTCTTTGATTATAAGTGCGTTCGGCTTCAACCTTGAAAACTGGGAAATGAACAGAAGGGTAAAGCTTTATTCTGACCTCCTCTTTGCGTAAAATAAAACTAAATCAAACCAACGAGATAGTGTTGTAGAGTGTTCCAAATGCAACGTTTTATTAAAAAACAACATTTTATTAAAGTTACTCAAAGAGTATGACTCCAAAGTCACATGTATTATTTTGTTATTTCCTTTACATATCCTTAGCATGGCTGGCAAGTGTAAGAGCACTGTGTCGAGTCTGTTAGGTTGTTGAACTTCATTGTTGAGTCTGTTTGGTTGTGCCTTAGGGGACGATATATATCTTAGGTAAGGATTATTAGGAGGTATCCTGATTCAGGGGTCTTCTTCTCTGTAAAAGGGCATATATCTTTAATACAACTAGAATTTCCTAGGCTTATCCATTTCTACACTTTCTGTTTCCACCGTTACATTTTGGTATTAGAGACGTGATGGTGACCACATCAGAGCTTCAAACCAGACTCAACTCTATGGAGAAGGAGATGAATGAGAGGTTGGATGAGAGAGATAAGAAGTTGGAGAAATTATTGACGGAAATAAATGCTAAGTTGCAGGAGGTGTTGAAAGTTATCAACCAAGGAAAAAGAGTTGAAGAAGAAGGAGAGAGTAACAACCAGAGAGAGGGGAGGAATTCAGAACAAAATCAGGGAGTTGGAATAAAAAATCAATTCCTGAAGTTGATGTTCCCTGGCTTCGATAGTACAAACTTCATGACTTGGAGAAAGAAGGTAGAGCAATTCTTCGCGCTTGAGGAGGTCCAAAAGGAGAAAAAGGTGAAACTCATTTTGCTACATTTAGAGGGGAACACATTTTCCTGGGAACAACAATACCTCAAAAATCAAGGTAATGTACCCTTTACCTGGCTAGAGTTAGTCACCGATTTAGGCTGTAGATTTGATAAGTCTCTATTTAATGGCCACGTTGTTGAACTAATGCACCTAAAGCAGCTTGGTAGTGTCGAAGAATACATGAAAATTTTTGATGAACTAAGTGCAAGAGCTAACTTAGATAGCTCCGTAGCACTTAGTTGTTTTTTGGGCCGATTGAAGGGACATTTGGAAAAAGCAGTACGAATACACAAACCAAAAATATTCAATGAAGCTATGATGCTTCCTAGATTGCAAGAAGGTATTCTCAAGGAATTACAAGGGACCTACCTGCCCACCAATAGCCACAACCAATCCAAGTATTTTCCAAACATTAAATAGTCCTTAAATCGTAACCACTACCACAACTCAAACACTTTTCTCGTAAGTTAAAACATATTCAATTAAAAAAAGTACCCTACAAAAACCTCGTATTAGAATTAACAATCAACCCATTTAAACTCTTATTCTAACCTATTGAACCCAACATCACACTCAGCGTCACACTTAAATTCCACTAACCCAAACATAAATTCTTCCACAAACAAATCAATATACATACCCCTATTCAAATAATAAAAAAGGAACACAAGGAATGTAGACCAAAATACCATAGCTAAAAGAAGGTCAAAAGGGCTTTGTATCTCATGTAGGGACAAATACACCTACAACCACAAATGCAAAAAATGCTAAATTGTTTGCCTTTATTGTAGAGGAGGGTGTAGATGAGGAAGATACCGAAGGAATCGCAGAAGCTGGGATTAAAAATCAAAACTACAAGTTCGTAGAAGTAGATGGTGAGGAGAATAGAGAGCAAGTTCATGTCTCATTAAATGCTATACAGGGAGAAGTTGGTAATTACACAATCAAGAGATGACCAGTATACTTCCTTATAGATACAGGTAGTATGCATAATTTTTTGTGTACTAAGTTGATAAAAATGTTGGGTCTGAAAAGTCAGGTGGCTAAAAGATGCGGGGTCATGGTAGCTGATGAGGAGACCGTGGATGTCACCTTTTGTTGTGAAAATCTGGAGTGGACATATAGAAATGCTGTATTTCACGCAAATTTCCTCATACTTCCATTCACTAATCACTGCGCCATACTGGGTATGCACTAGTTGAGACTGTTGGGACCGATAGAGTGGGATTGTGAAAAGCTTTCTATGAAATTCATACACATGGGAAAGATAGTGCATTTCTTGGGAATAGGGGGTGAACTGGAGATGTTAGGGGCGTAAGATTGGTCCTATAATATTATTATGAAGTCTTTTTCTTTGCAACTAGAGGACAAAACACGAGATGACAAAAAGGTGGATCAGAACTCATTAACCAAGGAACAACACGATTAACTCAAGAAGTTACTGGAAGAGTTCCCATTAGCTTTCTAGGAGCCACATGGATTGCCTCCCTCTAGGCCACAAGATCATTAAATTTTGATATTGGAAGGATCCTCACCCATTAATTGTAGGCCCTACAGATATCTCCATATGCAAAAAGGAGTCATTGAAAAATTGGTAGATGAATTGTTGCAAGCTTGATTAATCTGAGAAAGCACTAGTCCCTTTGCAGCTCCTATTGTGCTAGTAAAAAGGAAAAATGACACGTGGAGGTTGTGTGTGGATTACCGCAAACTCAATGCAATTACCGTCAAAGACAAATTTCCTATGCTATTGATTGAAGAATTGCTTGATGAGCTATATGGGGTAGCTTTCTCCTCTAAGATCGATCTGAAGTCAGGATATCATCAAATTTGGATGGTTGTCGAGGACATCCCCAAAACTACTTTTAAGACACATTCGGGTCATTATAAATGGCCCCTGATGCCATTTGGGTTAACTAGTGCACCTGCAACATTCTAGGCGACAATGAACTCTATTTTTAGATCTTTCTTGCGGTAGTCTATGTTAGTATTTTTCGATGATATTTTAATAAGAAATGGAAAACTCATTTACAAAACTTGCTTAACGTTTTTTATAAGATAAAATAGTACAGGTTCTTTGTCAACCGGGACAAATGTAGCTTTAGCAAGAATCACATTGACTACCTGGGCTACATTATTTCTAAGGAAGGTGTGTCAATGGATGCGAAGAAGGTCAATGGTGTCCTCAATCAGCCAGTTACAAGGAATGTGAAATAATTCCGTAAGTTCCTTGGCCTTGCTAGATATTACCACAGATTTATTAATAATTTTGGCAAAATAGTTGCCCCTCACTCAATTGTTGAAGAAAGATGCTTTTCAATAGGATGTCACTGCTGAGACAACTTTTGAAAATCTCAAGCTAGTGTTGACTCAAGCTCTTGTACTTTGCTTACCAGATTGTGACAAGATATTCATGTTAGAGGTGGATGCTTCTGGCTCAGTTATTGGTGCTGTACTTATGCAAGATCATCATTTGATTGCATATTATAGTAAAACTATGGGACCACGTTACCATGCATTGTCTGTTTATGAAAAAGAACTACTTGCCTTAGTGTGTGCTGTAAAACGATGGAGCTCGTACTTACTTGGACTCAAATTCATCATTTTCATGGACCAAAAGTCTGAAATATTTTTTGAAACAACCTACTACTACTGAGATGCAAATCTGGGGATTGAGAAAATTATTGGGTTACCAGTTCTTTATTTAATACAAGAAAGGCTCTGAAAATAAAGGACCTGATGCCTTATCTCGAAAAACTGCACCATCCTCACTCTCTACATTGTCAGTGGTCAACTCACCCTTGTCGAATCACGTAAAGGCTAGCTGGCAATCGGACCCTAAGTTGCAACAAATTATCCAATGATTACAAGCCAACCTCTATGACTCATCTAAGTACTCATGGGATAATAATATACTCAAACGCAACAGTAAATTTGTAATTGGTGATGACAAATGCTTAAGTAATAAATGATGGATGTATATCATAGTTCACCATGAGGAGGCCATTCAGGGTGTGATATTACTTATCAGAGGCTGTGGGAGGCTTTTTACCGGAAGGGAATGTAACAAGACGTAAGGATTATATGAAACATGGTACCATTTGTTAGCACAAGAATTCATAATTAACTAAATATCCTAGAACCTTATAGCCATTATCGATTCCAAGGGGTGCATAACGAGGACATTTCACTTGATTTTGTTGTGGGATTACCTCGTTCTAATGGGATAGGCACTATTATTATTGTGGTTGATCACTTCACAAAATATGCTCATTTTATTTCTAAAGGGACCAATTATAGCGACTCTAGTTGCTAATAATTTTATAGATGTAGTGGTCCATCTCCATGGTTGGCCCGACCCCACACTATCATCTCTAATTGTGACCCAATCTTCATGTCATTATTTTGGGATGAACTTTTCTCGGTATAAGGCATTAAACTCCTCAAATCCACTGCTTATCATCCACAAACAAATGGCCAGAAAAAGGTTGTCAACAAAGTCTTGGAGTGTTTTTTAAGATGTGCAACAGGGGAGACCCCTGGAAAGTGAGATAATTGGTTATCTCTTGCAAAATATTGGTACAATACTAATCCTATTCAGCCATTGGGATGACGCCTTTCTTGGTTTTCTATGGTTACTCTCTTAGCAGTGGTGACCTGTACTTGACAGGATCCTCTGTTATAGACTTGGTGGACAGAAAGCTTCGAACACGTGAATAAATCTCAGCCATATTAAAGAGAAACTTAGCCAATGCTCAAGCTCGCATGAAGAAACAAGCTGATACAAAATGGGTGGAACGTACTTTTTAGGTTGGAGACAATGTATACCTCAAGATGCAACCTTATCGCCAATCAACTATACCAAATTGAGCATTTCACAAATTGTCTGCTAATTATTATGGCCCTTTTGAAGTCATTAAAAAAATCGGAGATGTTGCATACAAGTTAGATTTACCTCCTAGATCTAAAATACATGATATCTTTCATGTGTTGCTCCTTAAACGACACCATGACCCAAAAACTCCGTCTTCTAGTTTGCCTATCATAGACAAAGATGGAATAGTGACCCTCCAACCTTTGGACGGGAAAATGGTTAAAAAGAAGGGATGTGCTATTATAAAGGTGTTAATTAAGTGGGCTTATACTTCTCAAGAGGATGCTTCATGATTTGAATACCACAAGTTTGCTCGGTAATTTCATGATTTCATAGCCACCGTTGACACTGCAAGTTGTCCTTGATGACAATTATGTTTTGAAGGGCGAGGTATTGTTGCAGAGTGTTCCAAACGCAACATTTTATTAAAAAATAACATTTTATTAAAGTTACACAGAGAGTGCGTCTTTAAGTCACATGTATTATTCTATTATTTCCTTTACATATTGTTAGCATGGCTGGCAAGTGTAAAAGTGCCATGGGTCAAGTTTGTTAGGTTGTTGAATGTCATTGTCGAGTCTGTTAGGTTGTGCCTTAAGGGACGATATATATCTTAGGTAAGGATTATTGGGAGGTATCCTAATTCAGGGTTCTTCTTCTATGTAAAAGGGGATATATCTTTAATACAACTAGAATTTCCTGGGTTTATCCATTTCTACACTTTCTATTTCCACTATTACACATAGCTACCAAATATTTCATCATACCATGGCTATAAGCTGTTTAAAAGTTAACTTTTGTTGTTGAGTTTCAACTGCAGCTATTGCAGCAACTACTTCTTTCCCCAACACTGCCATGTTCGACTTCAAATCTTGTAATTTATGCTGCTTCTAATTTTATAACAAGCTCATGATTTCGTGGCATTTCTCTGACCTTCACTTGACATTTATAAATTTCAATAGCCTGTCTATGTTCAGCAGATATCTTATTAAAAGAAGATTTGATTTCTGAAAAGTAACTTATACATTATGGCGCCAAAAGGTTTTTCCAATGAGCATATATAGTGACCTATAACATATATTAGCTTCTTAAGAAAAAAGAAAACAGTAAGTGAAAAAATACCAAAGAAAATAAGACACAGGTAAGTAGGCATAAGATTAACAAACAAATATCATGACAGGCAATGAATTTCACTGGTGCAAGAATATCATTAGATGGTAAGTTTACCATTTGAATACTTGAGATTTTGCCTTTTGTTGCACTTTGTCGTAACACTGAGCAACATGTCGAACATCCTCCTATGGAGCACCCATTACCACTGCTCTCAATGTCTTAACAACCAAAGAAATAAAACATTCAATACTTAATCAAGTACCTAAACAAAATGGTCAATGTACAAAAGATCAAAAAAATGTTAGTCGAAAAATAAATGGAAAAATGATCAGTGAAGAATAAGCATTTATAATGAAGTTAAATTCACCATTATTATTATTTTCACATAATTGAGTCAATAAAATGTTCTCTTTGTAAAATGTAAAAGGAAGACTACGTACAATTAATATTCCTCATCTGACCCTCACAAAGCGAAAAGCATTGTGCATTGGAGTTATTGTTGTTGTTGTTAAATTCACAAATAAAATCACTTAAGGTAGGTTTAATTAGCTTTTCATGTTCTATTTAACTGACACCGTCTGCCAGTGGTTGCACTACTCCCACTCCTATGTTATCTACAAGTTGACACTGTTAAAGAGAAAAATACTAGTAGGAGGGTTCGCTTACAAACTTTTTCTACACACCTGTATATAGAAAACAGACAGTCCATATTCTGATTTGTTTGTGCAGTCACGTAAAATTTCAAAAGAACAATCTTTGCAAATACCAGAGACAAAGTCGGATTTAAATTGTATTTAAATTAGGAAGCAAACTTGAATTTATGGGATATACTAAGAATAGATTCAGAATACAAACTTACTAGAAGAAAAAGTCCAAATACCTTGGAATTGTATTGCTTAGTCTTGGGTGTAAAATAGTAAATATGGATCCTCTGCCAAGGATTTGCCCATTTCAACCTGTTTTGGCCTAGTGACAATATACCCTTCCACCCCACGAATAATATTCCTTTGGACATGCTGAGGAAAAAAAATCACCATCATTGGTTGGAATAACAAGATACACAATCTAGTCCGCTTTAGAAAGCGCAACAACCTTGGTAGCAGTTCTGCCTCATTAGTAATAACCGTGTCTGAACTTCCATATGCTCCAAATTGTTTCAGAACACTCTAAAATAAAACTGATTCTAAGTAGTAAATCCTCAAGAGCAAGAAAACGATAAAACACAATTGATTTTATCTTGGTTAAAATTGCCTCTTATAACCCTGATCTGATCAACATGCTAATGCTGTCAATCTTTGAATTATCTCTAATTAATTATCGTATCAAAGTCAACTTATATAATGTTCTTATATGTTTTTTCCTTTCGTTTTCTTCTTATTTTGAATCAAAACTAGCGGAAAGAGTTAGTAAATGGAATGGAGGATGACAAAAGCATCACTTAAAACAAAATATTGATGCACTACTTTTTAACCTAAATGTTGGATACATGATGGAGGATTACAACTCTGTGTGTTTGTTCTTTGTTCCATTATATGGGTTGGGTCACACCTTTCTACATTTTTTAATATTTCTTTTGCACGAATGCAATGTTCTGTCTGTCTCATCTAAAACCGGAAAAGAGAAACCTCAGGTAGGTATATGTGTTCTTGACCATCTAGGCAGTGATTAATTTTAAATAAAATTGTATTATATATTCCAATAACAAATCCATTTAAAAATCTATATAACATTTGTTTTTCTACATCTTGTAAACAATTTTAATTTTATGGTATATATTTGTTGGTCTTGATTTTCTAAAAATCCATGTGCATGATTTTTCTTGACACAAAGAAATGACCACATGTTACATATTCCTAGCCAGGGCAATAATGAATAGCCTATGTCTGTAACCAAGTAATCTATGAATGGAAGTTGGCTATGCCCTTTGGATTGGTTAGTTGGAGCTTATCTATTTGTATCAATTACTTGGTGCTTAATTTCTTGGCAGTTGATATAAAATAATTTTGGTGTACTTGAATTTTTTAAGTCTAAGTTTAGTTTCAAGGGTCTGAAGCTATATTTGATGTAGTAATTAAGTTGGATTTGAACTTGTAGGTTTTGGTTTGAAAATTTCCTTTGGATTAAGTTAGTAAAATTAAAAAGAGAAAATTTAATATTTAGTAATGATTGTTCAACCACAAAAAATTTAAACACTCGAATTTTTTTGGCTTGGATTACTTTAACAACTCTTATTATTAAAATTAATCAGTTTATTAATTATTCAATCAAATTTTATAAATTAACTTATTTTTATAAACTAGAATAAATCATTTGATTTTCATTTAATAATCTCCTTCTTCAATTAAACTTTAACTTTTCAATAGATAAGAATAATCTTCTTCTTTAAAGTTATTTCAAAATTTTCAATTTTATTTAATTTTCTTGTATAACAATTATATGATAGTCTAATATTAATTGAATTCTTTAAACCTTAAATCTTTCATCTCACTAGTTTAATTTTTGGTCCAATTTTTAAAAGATTATTATTTAGTGTAAGATAAAATGTGATCTCATTTTAGAAGTAATACATGTTTATATAATGACTTAAGAATATGTAAGAGGATGCCACTTATCCTTATGAGTATATGAAGAATAGGACTCTCATTTTGTTATAAACTCAAAAGCATTTTATATTTATCATTTCTTCTCTAAGATTTGATTATAGGTACTTATTAACGTTGAAAATTTCACATTAATTCTTGTCTATTTATAGTCTATCCAACCATCTATATTTGATAAGAAGGTCCTTCAAGCCATGAGCTTTTGGCGGGAGAAATGGACTCGAATTGTTCTAATAAATATGATTTATCCTACCAAGTTACACATGAGGCATTGTCATTTTTCTATAAATACCTCTTCTTGCTTGCATTCGTCTGCTCCTATTGCTTCTTACCTTAGGATAAATATGTGGCTTATTGGAATCAAACGTTTAGTGACTCTTTAAGACAAGTCTGCATACTTGATACGTGATAAGGATCCCATAACTTGCTTTCTTTTAGACAATGTCGTAATTTACTTGTAGAGATTTGTCCAGTAGTTGTAGTTGAAGTGCTAGGTTTAGAGGTGAGTTGAATACTAAGTTAGCGCTAGTAAAAAACAAACTTGTAGTTGTGGATGATGAGCTTTAGACCAGTAATGAATGGCCTATTGCTCTTTAGTAGATCTCTTGCCTTACGGTAGATTATGAGGCCAAAAAAATATAAAATCAGCTTAGGAAAATTACAAAAATTCTAACATTACCTAATTTTATAATACTAGCTAGAACTAATAAAAATAACAACAAAATACTTGAACATTTAGTTTGTTAAAAAAGGTTTATTGTTAACCTTATAATTAACAGAGTTTACATGATATGCCACATTATCGTGCTATTTTAACTCGTGACAGATTATTAATATTAAAAATAACAATTTTGGTAAACTTATTCTCTATAAACTTAAACTTAACTTGCTGCCACAATGGCATTACCCAACCGAAGAGACTTTGATAGTTTGATTGCAATTTTGGCTCCATCATTTGAATCGTAATACCCTAAATGAGAGAACTGAGTTTGTAAGAGTTTTAAAAAATCTACAGCTAAAAGGTGATACGCTTACTAAAAGTAACATGGATTATATCTGCAACACTTGTGATGCTTATGCAATAATATTTTCAAGGAGATCTGGGTATTTGTAGAGGTTTTTATACTCAACAAGCTCAACTTTCAAAGGCCTTAACAACAAAGAAAGGAGGGCAATAGAGGAGGACCAACCAACACATTAACAAACTAGTATGAGATGAAAGAACCTAAAGAAAAAATATTGTGAAAGGATGAGAGGGGTAGGATTCCTCGGTGAAGTTTTTCGAGAAGATATAATTCATTGGTCATGGAGCCTTGTTAAGGAAGTATGATAGTAATTGGGAGATGAGAACATATAAGAAAGATGGGCATATAGGGTTATGCTGGGTGGTATAATGGTGGTAACAAGTTAGGTTTAGGTTTATAGAGAATAAATTAACTAAATTTTATTTTTAATTTAATAATATGAAGTACCTCTTAATTGCCACATGTCAACCACATGTTAAGTAGGTCTATTGATGTGATATGTCACATCATAACCATTAATTATAAATTAATGATGCTATTTATGTGACAAATTAAAAGTTTAAATGCTTTATTATTAGTTTTAGTAATTCTGGCTAATATTGTAAAATTAAATAAAGTTAAAGATTTTTTTTTTCCTTAGGTTTATAGTGAACCTAGAGGATATAATGATAGAAAACATCTATTTTACATTAGGATTTATAAGCCTTAAGCTCATAAGAGGTTGTGCTTTTTCAAGCCTGAGGAGGTGAGTTTATACCACGATAGGTTTAGGTGTGGTATGATATTCTTACTTAATAATTTATTTGTTGATTTATTAGAGGATACATACTTGAATTCAAGTCAATTACACCGCTATTCTTAATGTTTAATATCTAACTTCTTGTTAATCATTATTCAAGGAGTATATAGCCTAGCATCAAATTATTCAAGTATATACATTAGTTAAGGCTTACAAGAAATTTTTTAGGTGATACGGTCTGAATGCCAAAGCTGACAAAAATATAAAGGTGTGTAAGCCTCCCAAAGGCATGAATGACTAAAGGAGGAAGTACATTTTTCTTTCACTGAGCGATGATAGTTAACAGGATTTAAGTCTATGTAGGGGACCCTTATCTTTTTTTTAATAATATAAATAAATCTAATGGTTTGTTATCTACCTAAACATAGTTCTTAGTAGAGTAAAATAAGTCTCTTTCCACTTGAAGAGATATAATTACTAAAAAGATGTTAGAGGATGGAGCTCCAATAAACATACCTATAGGTCTTCAAATAATTCTTTATTTTAATACTTTATGTAGACTTGGTATGTGTATATACTAATTGTTATGTGTATTATAAGGGTAGATCCCGATTTGCGATGCATCCAAGTTGAGAAGATTGCTTTCAAATACATACTTAAAGTTTAATAAAAAGATAAAGTGTAACAAAGGTCATGAAGACATTAGAGGAAATTATTGAGATAGGTTAAAGCCTTCGAAAGGAACTTCATATATGAGACAATCATAAACCTATTGTAGTCATAGGCTACTTAGGGACAAACTATGATTTACTTAGAGTCTTCCTTAATAAATCCCATTTAATTGTGATCCTTAACTCCATATTGCAGTAAGGGGAAAGTTAATTATTTTCAGTGATATGTTAAGTTCGAAGACTTAATTTCCAATGCTAACAACATTGGATCTTAGGTTTTAGGTTATATTATGCCTCCAAATAATGAGAAGCACCTCACTGATATTGAGTGGGACACAATTTATCATACTTTTGAGCATCATAAGGATTAAGGATTCTATCTAAACTCTAATCTCGATCCGTTCTTTTTTTTAATACAAAATTGATATTGTTCTTTCTTTTTAGATAATTAGTAGTGGTGTTCCTTTCTTCATAACAAGTAAATGGTATAGTGATAAGATGGCCACCTTAATATATACAAATAGTGTAATAAATATGACATTTTATGCAATAAACTTGTGTATGATGTGAAATTCTACCACTTTGGTAAACTCTTTGGACTTGACTGTGTTAAGGAGATCTAATTTTCATTTAGGAAAGACCTAGTCTTAACCAAATATGATCAACAAAAAGAAAGTGGGTCTGAGCTACTGTGGTTAATGTCTTACTTCCTTGAATGCATCGTAAAATAAAATGTTAATAAAGTTATGATTATCTATTAGGATTTGATTTACTTCAAAATTTGCAACGTTTGCCTTAATGACCTTTGCATCTTCATAAGGGTTGTACAAACATAACTCCTCTTCTTCATCAAACAAATTTTTTTGCTTATACGTCATTACTGACTTGCAACATCTGCAGTAATATTATCCTGATTAAGCCACATAAATCTTTTTAACTAAGATATGCTTTAATTATTGTATCCACCATTATTTGTTTTTATCACTCATATATACCTTCTATCTTTATCTCTTTGGTTTGTAGTGCATGACTGTGCCTATCAATTGGTTAAACCTATTCATATATTTGAGGCCTTTGCTAATGAATATTTTCTTCACTGCTTTTGAATTGATGCAAATGTCTCCACTGTAAAAGTTAATCTATAGTGTCTTAAGTTCTTGTATTGTTTAGTTTTATGTCTATAATGTCTATGAAATTTATAGTAATTTTCAGTCAACCTCTTCCTTAATGGTGTTGGGTGAGGGGTTACTAAGTCCCTTTCCCTGGTAAAGTTTAAAATGTGATCTAAAAATGTATTTATTATAAGTAACTTAGCTTCTACTTATCTTATGGCCCTATTCTCTATCTTAAAGTGTTCAAAAACTTTATTGTCTTAACTTTCTTGTGTATATAATGCATATTTTTCTCTTCTCCTATTACGTGACCTATGCTTTCATGACCTATTTGGGCATTATAGGGATAACTTCGCTTCTTCGAGGTCTATATATCGATAAATTCTCTCCTCCTTCAAAGTATATGTTGTATCCATCTATAGGGATTTTCGTAAAGGTTTGTGCCTCTTTAACAATTTTTCAATGGAAATGGTTATTATAAAAGTGTTAAGGCTATATCTTTAGGTTTTCTTGAGGAAGAATCTCCTTATAAATTCTTAAAGGTTCTCCTTTGACTTTTGTATGACGTTAAAAGGGTTATTGAATTGTGAGACATGAGTTTGTTACTCACATAATGGGCTTCAAAATAGTTTGTCGATTGTCTGAGACTCATTATTTTGATTATAGATAATGTTTGGTTCCAATATCTGACTACGCTTGTGTAGTCAGAGTGGATGTGTTAGAGTGGATGAGAAGACATAATACTTGACTACATCCATTACAACTACACCATTTCTTTGATGATGAGAAATTATATTTTAGTGGCAATAACTTTATCAATATTGCTTTGATAAAAGAGTTATTCAGATTAATATAAGTGTGCTGGTGTACAATAGGTAAGATTGGAATCACACATCCCCCCTTAGTTGGTTGGCCTACTATGGTAGGCCTTGTCTTGCACGAGTTTATGCTATTGCATACTTTGAGGTGATTCAAACTTGATCTTATGAGTTCATTACTATATGTCTATGTTGAAGTGATGCAACTAAAGTCTATAAAGTATTATCAAAAAGCTTGTACAACCGAATTTTAAAGGAAGTTTTATGGGTTGCCTTACTAATTTGAACAATAAAGAATATAATTATCATATATTCCATTCCCTTAATTGCTCAAATAGGAATCTTTTGCTTTCATTAGTCAAATGAAGGACTAAGTAACTCTTTAGTCTCAGAACCAATATAAGATAAATTTTTTACTGGTTCCATACATTTGTTAAAAGGAATACAGGTATATGATTATTAATTATAGGTTTATCAAAATTGACTAATCACATCCCTCACGATAAGTCAAATGATTAATTTTTATAACTTTAAATCTTTTTGATTTAGGTTTAAGATCAAGAGTTTAAGACTGAGCCTATTATAGTGGGTTAAATTCAAATATGCAATTATAATTTGCAATCTTCCTTTTGACATATTTTTAAAAGTTAAAGATACTGTAAAGAAGAAGAATTATGGTATTTTCACTTTTCATCAGGATCATTACAGTATAAACACACACACACACACACACACAAATGTAAGCTTATTCTATAAAAGTAAAAACAAAATTATAGGAAGCTGATTGTTGTACATAAGGCAAGTAGAAAAAGAGTGGAAGATCTTAATTTAAGTAATTTCCTTCATTAAGAATGGAAAGAATTAATTTGAGGGATTTCCTTTATCATGCCCCCACAAGATGGAGGTTTGTGAGGAGAGTCCAATCTTGTCCTTCAGTAATGAAAATCGAGCACGTGGAAGTGACTTAGTGACTGCATCAACTAATTGATCAACATAAGATATATGATTTACTTAAAGAGCACCACTTTGAACTTGTTTATGAATGAAATTATAGTCTAAAGCCACATGTTTCATGCGTGAGTGAAAAACTGGATTGGAGCGCAAATTTATAATACCAATATTATCACAGTAGATTACCGGTTATTGTGGAAGAGAGACAGCAAGTTCACTTAGAAGGGAACAGATCCAACGGAGCTCGGTAGTGGCAATAGAATGATATTCAAATTCAATTGAAGAGCGAGCCACTGTTCTCTGTTTCTTTGAGTTCAAAGAGATAGGATCGCGACCAAGGTAGATCAGATAGGCACTGGTATAGGTGAAATCATCTTTGTTACCTGCCCAATTTGCAATAGAGAAAGCATGGAGAGATAAGGGTGAATGTCGATGAAGTACAATTCCATGATCTAGGGTCCTATAGAGACAACTCAATAATCATTTAACATCAATCCAATGGTCATTAGTGGGTTGATGCATAAACTGAGATAGTTTGTTCACCATATAAGCAATATTAGGGTGTGTAAGTGATAGATACTGGAGGCTTCCAACAATTGTATGATACTCAGAGGGATCAGAGAGCACGTTGTCGGAGTGAAGGGCATGTATAAGAGTAGTGGCAAGAGGTGTAGTAATAGGCTTTGCATCTTTCATATGTTTTCTAGCTAAAAGATCCTATATGTATTGGGTTTGAGAGAGAAAGAGGCCTTGAGAGTAGGGAACCACTTTTAACTTTGAGAAAATATGTTAGTGGTCCAAGATCTTTGGGGGAAAATCTACTAGCCAGGAGGTGGATGTGTTAAAATAGTGCTCTAAAGGCAATTACCTTTAGCACTTCTGTATGAACTTTGTTTTGATTAATAAAACGAAAGACAATTTTTCATTAATTTGATGTTTGTTTATTTTTGAATTGACGCCGATCTTAAATCAAAATAATGAAGTCCATGATACAAAACATAGCATGAAGGAAATCATGATGAGACCATGATAATGTGATTATTATCATGTGCAATTATGTTAGTATCTAAATTATCCTTAGTCATAAGATTAATAAGACATGACATTATTAATTTGGATAGATTAACACATGTTATACTTATTGATTTGATCAAGTAGTGGATCTCACAAACTGTAAGCATGAGATATTTAGAGTTAACATATGGATGCTTACTAAGAGTTGTAAGTACATTGGATGACCCGTTATGATATTATCATATAGATGATCTATCAAATGTCAATGATTAATCTCATTATAGCATTGGTGCACATATTCTTAGACTTTAGGTACTCAATGATATCTTGGACACTGATCCTGTGCTTTGACATCATTCCTTGTTGCCTCAAGATAAGGTCGCTCATAGGGTGGTAATTGGGTACAGGTATTGGTATTCGAAGGTAATTGGGTAGCCAATAAATGATTCACCACTCCTGATAGAAGGAGATAATACCCACAGCCGGTTGTCGGGGTTATTGTTTTGAAGTCTCTGGCCAGAGTAGTTATGTTTCATGAAGAGAGCCTTCAATGACACATAAAGTAATGAGATCTCGAGACAAGAACTAACATCAGTTGGACTAAATATGACGTAGTCAGTCTAATAGGAGTTGATAGATAGCCCATATTTCGAATCAAGTGGGGTATAGTATGGTGAAAGGACGAATTGCACGATAATTGTCTATGAAAAGGTTCACAAGTCAAATAAGTAACTATCGAAGAGTTCGTGTGATAATCCACTTCTGGTAAATTGGCATCATGAAACCCTTCATGATTTGATTGAATTAAGATTTAATTCAAATGGCATGTAACCATCTACGATTTGCTCAAATTAAGAGTTAATTCTATTACCCAAAATAATCGAAAGCCTAAGGGTCACACGCATAAAATATCAAATGAAAAACAAAGTGTGTATGATTGTTTTTAAGTAGGCCACAATCGTGACTGAAGGGGAGGCTGTCAATTAAGTAGGCCACGATTGTGGCTCATAGGCCAGGATTGTGACCGAAGGCTTGATAGATGTACATAAGTGAGTTCTTCACTTATGTACAAAAGAGCTAACCAGTCACAAACACACTCAACTGAGAGAATAAGGTGTCTAGAAGAGTTCCAGAGTTAGAGAGAAGTGTCTTAAGTCGTGTTCATACAATTTATTCAATTGTTGTATGAATCAAAGTGCATGCAACATAGGATTGATCTTTCTCTCCATTAGAGCATCTACTTGAACCCATCTAATTTGGTGCTCTAACCACCCTTACACATTGTTTCTTCTTCATCTTTGCATGTTCTTAAGTGATCAAGGAAGGGTTTGGTGTTTGCAAAAACCTAAACAAGGAGAAGAATCAAGAAAGGAGGAGAATCAAAAGGTACATGTACTGTTATACCATGTTCATACAATTTGTTTATGCATGCATTTGAAATTCTGGCTTTTTGGGATGTCATGGGGTCGGAATTTAGATTCCAACATTTTTTTTGTTTTATCATGCATATGATGCATGAATCCATGTCTCCTCCTACATTGGTATCAAAGCAGGGTCATGCATGTATTAGATCATGTATTGAACATGTGCAAAGTGTTTGCTAGATTGTGATTGACATGCATGTTGATTTGGAAATTTTCGTAGAAATTGTAGAAAAATTGTTTTTATGATTTTCTTTCACAAAAATGTTTATAAGGTGTTATATCATGTTTTTGTCAAAGGAAATTGCAATTAAATGTCATTTTTCATTTTATTTCAAATTAATATCTAGTCTATTCATATGTTAGTTTCTAGGAATTTCTGGAAAACTAAATGCATGTGTTGATTTTGAAATTTTCGTAATAATTATGTAAAAATTGTTTTATGATTTTCTTTCAAAGAAATGTTTATAAGGTGTTATATCATGTTTTTGTCAAAGGAAGATGCAATTGAATGTCATTTGCTATTCTATTACAAATTTAGTTTTAGTCTGATGCATGTATGAAGTTCTGGGAAATTCTGAAATCTAATGAACATGCATGCTTACAAATTCCGTATTAAATTTTATTAAAATTTTTTTAATGAATTTTCTACACGGACATGCAAGATAATATGTTTCCATGTGTATGAGATGTATGAAACTTGTTAAAGTGATTATCTTATGAATGCATGATGTAGAGTATGACTAGTGTTAAAAGTAATATGACAAGTGTCATAGACATGTGCTAGCTAATTCCACTAACTTAATAAATAATTCCTAGGCATTAGTCTTTGGAATATTTTATTAGAAACATTTAGAATGTGTATAAGACTCTGGAATTTTTCCATAATTAATTGAATTTGATTCAATTAATAAATCAAGTCAAAGTCAACATTGGTAAACGTTTTGGAAGCTGATGAAGTTAACTTGTTTAATGACTTATAATGTATGTGTTTCGGTTATACGACCTTAATTTTTATAAGATAAGAAATTTATTATTTTTATGCTAGTAGCATGCTAAGTGCATGTGCTTAAAATTAGGGTTCTGGAAATTTTTCGGACATAGAATCGATCTTTTTAGTGTCTAGTAAGTTAACTTATTTATCTTGATGATTTTGGCCGTCAAGATATTTTTGGCTTGTGTCGAAATTGTCTAGATAAATTTTGAGATGATCTAAGGATATTATAGATGACTAATCAATATTCAGGAATTTTGGAAACCTTAGGAATTAATTTAGAATTATTCCAAGTAGATATTGCATTTCTAGTGTGACTAGAAAAAGGCATGAGTACTAGAATTAAAGTGTTTAATTTGGAAATCAAAATAATTGAATTTTATGGTTCTTATTCGAATCACTTTCATAATTCGAATTAGTCGAGACTAACACCAGTACTTGATTTGGTTCAAGAGTTAAATTAAATCACAAACTTTAGATGCATAATCAAGTTATAACCTAAATTGAACCTCCTTTCTGTGATGCATGCATTAGATGCATTTTAAAGGTAGTTATGGATATAAGCTTAATTTAATTGAGTTTTCCATAATCTGAATATATATATGTGATATATATACAATATCATCCAAGTATTGATGAGACCAAAAAACAAATCCCTCAACTGAAATATAAAGACTTACATCTTTCATTGATATGGCAAGAACCATAGTTCTTTTAGAGTTGAGTTATTGGGTAAACCCAAGCCTGCTGTACACGAATATGCTCAAACCATGGAAACTATATTTTTAGACTAATGGGTTGGTCCTAACTGGAAGCGTTGACTTGTTGGGCAAACTCAAGGTCAATGTAGATAGAGGCGAAGTTGGGTTGTATACATTAGATGTATACAAATCAAGAGTTGATAACCCAATGAGTGTGCTAAATCAATAGTTGATGGCACAATTCGATAGTTGCATAATTGAATGCAATTGGTATGAATACTACCAATTGACCTAAGGTGGCTTGCTAGGCAAACCCATGATCATTCTTAGTAATATTGGATATCTACTTATTAGGAAAACTATAAGTTATCTCGAATTCGTAGTGAGGGATATGGATTTAAATAAAAATAGTGGGAACCATAATGCATGTGATTAAAGTCCTTATCAATAGGTATTAATGTACATTCTAACACTTTCTCTCATTCTTCTATGTTATTGAATCGCCACAATATCTTCATCAAGTGTGAACCTATGTTCTTTATTAGACTCCAACAAACTCATGAGACTCACGAGACCTAACTTCCTTGATTGGCTGTAGAATTTGAGAATTCTTCTCAAATATGAGAAACTAAGATATGTCCTAGATGAACCACTACCTGATCCCCCTGCTACCGATGCATTTGATGAGGATCAGAAAGCTTACAAAAAGCTACTCGATAATAGAGAGCTGGCTAGCTATATAATGCTGGCCTCTATGTAACCAAAACTGCAAAAGCAACATGAGGCTATGGATGCTTATACCATAGTCTACCATCTAAAGGAACTGTTTGATGAGCAAGCTCGGTCTGAAAGGTTTTTTCTGCTCTAAGATGATTGAGAGATCATCTCCAGTGCAGTACGCGCTGAAGATGTATGGATACATTAAGAGGTTAGTCAGTTTATGTTTCGGAATGGATCATAAATTAAGTATAGACTTAATTCTAACTGATTTGACTGATAGTTATTCACATTTTGTGCTTAACTATTGGATGAACTAAATATCCACCTCAATACATAAGTTGATTAATTTGCTCAAAATAGTTGAACAAACTGTCAAGAAAGATAGTGACGCTGTGATGTTGGTGGACTCTACTTCTAGTTCTCAAAAGAGGAACCAAAAGAAGAAGAAGAAGTCCAAGAAGACAGTGGAAGATGTAGCCAAAAAGAAGGCAAAGGAGACTCATCAAAGGCGATATGCTTCCATTGCAACAAGGAAGGACATTGGAAGAGGAGCTGCAAGGCTTATCTGGAGTCGCTGAAGCAGAACAAGGCATTAGATGCCCTACCGTCTATTTCAGGGATATTATTTTTCATTGAGGTTAGTATTATTTTTTATCATAACATTTGGGTATTAGATACCAGATGTGGCTCACACATATGTATTGATATGTAGAGTCTTAGGGATAGTAAACTCAAAAAGGGAGAGATGGACCTACGTGTGGGAAATGGAGCAAAAGTTGCTACATTAGCCGTAGGAACATATGCTTTATATCTTCCTAGTGGGCTAGAGCTAATTTTGGATAATACTATTATGTATCCGTCGTAACAAAGAACATTATATCTGTTTCATGTCTTAATAAAGCGATATTTCATTTAACTTTTTCAAGCAATGGTTGTTCAATTAAGTTGAATGAAATGTTGTATGGTACTATTACATTGTGCAATGGTATTTACATATTAAATATGTGCAATCTAATTTTAAATATCAATGACAATAAAAGAAAAAAATGAGATAATTTAAAATCAACTTACTTATGGCATTATCGACTTGACCATATAAGTGAGAGACGTATGGCTAAGTAACACCAGAGTGGTAGCTTAGTGTCATTTGATTATGAATCATATGACACATATGAATCTTGTTTATTAGGCAAGATGACTAAATTACCTTTTAAAGCAAAAAGTGAACGAGTGAATGTGTTACGTGACCTAATACATTCTGATGTATGTGATCCGATGTTCATTTATGCCAGATGTGGTTTTATGTACTTTATTACCTTTATCAATGATTATTCATGATATGGGTATGTGTATCTAATGAGAAACAAGTCTGAAGCATTTGAAATGTTCAAACAATTTAGACATGAAGTAGAGAAACAACTTAGTATAAGTATTAAGACACTCTGATTAGATCCAGGTGGTGAATACTGGAACGAGGAGTTTCTAACTTATCTCAGGGATAATGAGATTGTATCCCAATAGACTCCACCTTACACACGTCAATATAATGGTAAAGGAGAAACCGAACCTTATTGGACATGGTAAGGTCAATGATGGGCTTAACAAATCTACAAAAATCCTTTTGAGGTTTTGCACTCGAGACTACTGTTTATGTCATAAACAGAGTCCCTTCAAAAGTAGTTGAAGTTACTCTATATGAGATATGGACTAACAAAAAGCCCTATCTTTCTGATATGAAAGTCTAGGGTTGTTCGGTTGACGTGAAGTGTATCCAATCAGACAAGCTTGAAGTGAAATCTGATAAATTTTCGTTTATAGGATATCTTAAGGAAACAATTAGATATTAGTTCTATAATGATTTAGAGCAAAAGGTGTTTGTCTCGAACCATGCTGTCTTTTTAGAGAAAGAGTTTCTTCTAAGAGAAGTCAATGGGAGCAAAGTTGAACTTGATGAAGTTTATGATAATCAAACAAACGCAAATCAACTGTCTAAACCTGAGATTACTGTTCATGAAAAAGTTGAACCTTCTGACACACAAAATATTCGTAGGTAAAGTAAGAAACGCAATGTTTTAGATAGATACGGATTTCTTGTAAGTGAATAAAATGACGTATTGCTCATAGAGGATGATAAGCCTACAACCTATGAAGAGACTCTGAAGAGTTCAGAATCAGAAAAATGGCTTCAAGCCAAGAAGTTCAAAATGGATTCCATGTTTGAAAACAAAGTATGGACTTTGGTTGATCCACCTGAAGGGCTAAAACCCATAGGGTGTAAATGGATTTTCAAGACGAAAATCCATATGGATGGTAATGTGATTACCTATAATCTGAGGTTAGTTGCTAAAGGATATCGTCAAAGACAATGAATTGACTATAACGAGACATTTAGCCCTATAGCCATGCCTAAATTCATTAGAATACTCCTAGCCATTGTTGCTCATTATGATTATGAAACATAGTAAATGGATGTGAAGATGACTTTCCTGAATGGAAACCTAGTTGAAGATGTGTATATGATACAACCTGAAGGCTTCATATGTAAAGATGGCAAAAAGGTATGCAAGCTTAAGAAATTCATTTATTGATTGAAACAAGCATCTAGGAGTTCGAACATCCGATTTGATGAGATAATCAAAGAGTTTGGTTTCTCACAAAATCTTGATGAACCTTATGTGTACAAGAAGGTTAGTGGGAGTGCTATCATATTCCTTGTATTATGTGTGGATGATATATTACTAATAGGAAATAATGTCTCAAGTTTGTAATCAGTCAAAATTTGGTTGTCCCAGAATTTTTCCATGAAAGACCTTGGAGAACCAACCTATACATTGAGAATAAAGATCTATAGAGATAGATCAAGGAAGTTATTAGGTCTTTCACAGTTTATATACATAGATAAAGTGCTAAAGAGGTTTGGCATGGAGCAGTCCAAGTGAGGGTTTCTTCCCATGACTTATAGGATAAAACTCTCGAAATCTATGTATCCCAAGACACAAGATGAAAGGACTCGCATGAGTATGATCTCATATGCTTCGGTAATAGGATCAATCATGTATGCTATGTTATGTACAAGACCCGATATATCGTATGTTCTAAGTGTTACGAGCAGATATCAATCGAATCCTGGTGAGTGTCATTGGGTGGCGGTTAAGAATACCTTAAAGTACTTGAGAAGGACTAAGGATTTATTCTTAATATATAGAAATGGAGATCTCGTAGTGAGTGGACATACAGATTCCAGCTTTCGATCTGACCAGGATGACTCCAAATCCTAGTCAGGTTATGTTTTCACATTGAATGGTGGAGCAGTCAGTTGGAAGAGTTCCAAATAAGAGACAACTACAGATTCAAAAATTGAGTCATAGTATATTGCAGCTGCGAAAGTGAAAAAAGAAATTGTTTGGATCAAGAAGCTCGTTATGAAACTTAGAGTGGTTCCGAGCATTGTAAACCTGATATTATTGTACTGTGACAACAATGGGGTTATTGTTCGAGCCAAGGACCCAAGGTCTCATCAAAAGTCCAACCACGTACTTAGGAGATATCACCATATCAGGGGGATTATTGATAGAGGTGATGTGAAGATAAAGAGAGTACCCATAGATCAAAACATCGTTGATCCTTTGACTAAGCCACTTCCTCAAATGAAATTTGATTATAGTGTACTCGGCTATAGTATTAAATACAAAGGTGATTGTGTTTAGTGCAAGTGAGAGATCATTAGAGTAGTGCTCTAAAGATAATCACCTTTAGCATTTTTATACAAAATTTATTTTGATTAATAAAGAGAAAAGAAATTTTTTATTAATTTGATGTTCGTTTATTTATGAATTGATGTTGATCTTAAATCGAATTAATGAAATCCATGATACAAAACATAGCATGAAGGAAATCATAATGAGATTCCTATCATGTGTAATTATATTAGTGTCTAAATTATCCCTAGTCATAGGATTAATCAGACAAGATATTATTAATCCGGATAGACTAGCACATGTTATACTCATTGATTTGATCAAGTAGCGGATCTTACAAACTGTAAGCATGAGATGTTTAGAGTTAACATGTGGATGCTTACTAAGAGTTGTAAGTACATCAAATGACTCGTTATGAGATTATCATATGGATAATCTATCAAATGTCAATGATTAATCTTATCATAACAATGATGCAAATATACTTAGACTTGAGATACTCAAGGATATCTTGGATATTGATCCTATGTTTTGACATCATTCCTTGTTGCATTAAGACGAGGTCGTTCATAGGGTGATGATTGGGTACAGATATTGGTATTCGAAAGTAATTAGGAAGCTAATAAAGGATTCACCACTCCTAATAGAAGGAGAAGATACCCAAGGCCTCTTGTCGAGGTCATTACTCAGGAGTCTCTGGCCAGAGCAGTTATACGTCATAAAGAAAGTCTTCAATGACACATGGAGTAATGAGATCCCAGGATAAGAACTAACATCACTTGGCCTTGATATGACGTATTCAGTCTAATGGGAGTTGACACATAGCTCATACTCTGAACCAAGTGGGGTATTATATGGTGAAAGGACGAATAGCATGGTAATTGTCTATAAAAAGGTTTGTAAGTCAGATAATTAACTATCAAAGAGTTCGTGTGTTAATCCACTTATATTTTGGTAAATTGACATCATGAAACCCTTCATGATTTGCTTGAATTAAGATTTAATTCAAATGGCATAAAATCATCCATGATTTTGCTCGGATTAAGAGTTAATTCCAGTGCCCAAAATAACTGAAAACCTAAGCGTCACACACATAAAAGATCGGATGAAAAACAAAGTGTGTATGGCTGTTTTTAAGTAGGCCAAGATCGTAACCAAAGGCTCCACAGATGTACATAAGTGAGTTCTTCACTTATGTGCACAAGTGCTAACCAGCTATAAACACACTCAAGTGAGAGAATAAGGTGTCTAGAAGAGTTCTAGAGTTAGAGAGAAAAGGCTTAGGTCTTGTTCATGCAATTTATTCAATTGTTGCATGAATTAAAGTGCATGCAACATAGTGTTTGTTGGGCCCCGTTTTTGAAACCCAACTCTTACTCTAAAAATCATAAAATGTGAGTGTGTGTATTACCTTGTAGGGTTGTTTCAATGAACCCTTATTAACCATCATCCCATATGGGTGGCGTGCTCACACCAGTCAATTGTCAAAAATAAACTCATTTCTCCTATTTCTGAACAGATTGTAGGAAACCTCAAATCGGAATTTTAATTTGGCTTCTTCAAAACATTTGTTCCCCATTCTCTTAAATTTCTAATGACACCAAAAGCATTCAATTTGGTGTACAAATCTAAAATTAATAGCCCACATATTTCAAACTATTATTAAACTAAAACTGTACACTATACTCAACTTATATCTAGAAATTGAAAGGCTTAGAGTCCGAATTAAAATTTGAAACCTTCAAATAATTTATAGCTTTATGTCTCTAGTTTATGTAGAGACAAGAATCATCACATTTGGAGCTCTATTGATTAAGATATCACTAAAATACTAAAGCATGTTCAGTAAAAATATCCAACTCATACTCTTCTTACCGATCCCCTTACTTTGATTCAATCCATCTTTTTCAAATTAAGTCCAAAAGTTATAAATTTTTGTGGAGAGATAGAGAAATGTGTTACGAATCCAATGCTTCAAAAATCAAGTCATTTAGAGGTCAGACGACATTAAAAGAATGAAACATGTTCAGGTGAGGGAGAAAACATGCGGGTCGCGATCGTGCGCGGCCGTGAAAGTCGCGATTGTGCTTTTCACACTTTCCTCCTGCTCTTCTTCTTTCGACAACCCAACTTCTAAATTCTATAACTTTTGATCCAGGACTTCAAATTTTGCAAACTTTATATCAATGGAAAGATAAAAGAAAGATCTACAACTTATATGATAACTTAAAAACAATTTCTGCCTCTATAAGGGTAAAAATTTCAATCAAAGTGGCTATCCCGAAAGTTCCATCCTAAACAACATCCAAACTTCTAATGATCATATCTTCCAACTCCATTGTCCAAAAATTTCATACTTTATACTGTTGGAAAGCTAAAAGATAAGCTACAACTTTTATGAAGAAAACTTTGTTTAATTCTTCCTAGATCAATATAATTTTCCCCTTGAAGTCAGTACACAATTTTTACCCTTATGAAAGACTTGAAAAATTGTCTCAATTTAACTTCCTCTCATGCAACATCATTCTTAACCATCCAACTACGTTTCATCATTCATTCCTATTTTCTTATCCATATCATCTCACTGATATGCAACAACAATTCATATTCAAAATTTATCTTCCTAATTTGATAACTTTCCCAAATATACCGAATTCCAACTTAAACTCATCCTTAATTAATTCATATTTCAACTCCACATCATCCATACACAAATTCACTTTTCAACTTAACAATCATCCATTCACAAATCCATATTTCATTAACATCATAGAATAAGAGTTTACAAAACTTTAATGGCATTCTAAGCCACATTACATCAACAATATCAAAAATTCAAAATACAAAAGATATAAAACCACATAATTCTCGACATGTGTCTGAAGTCTTATTTTTTTTACATCAATCTAACTTAAAATACAAAATATGCATAATCGAACAAATGCCTTGACTCTCTTTCACCCGATCTCTTTCTCATCACCTGGAGATGGGAATAAAAGGGGGAGTGAGCTTAAAACTCGTGGGTAACAGTTTATAACATAAAAATAAGCAAAACCTTTGAAATGTTCATTTGCCAATACAAATTTCTTATTAAATTCATCAAAGTATCATTCTCAATTTCAAAACTGAAATTCACAAATTTTAAATCATGAATGCATCAAACTTGTCAACATCTCATAACACATAAACACATCAAAATAGTTTGGGTAAATTCATAAATATGAAGAACTACACATTTTCACATAATAGTCTTGTGTAGTCATAAATTTGAGGTACTATCGCAATCCCACATAGTAGTTTGGCGTAGGCGTAAACTTGAGGAAGTCCATGAATGAGCTTCATGCCACTAGCGGATAGGCGAGAGAAGCCTTTAACTTGGTCAACGTGCACGTGACATTCTTGAATGGATTACACCAAACTCACATAACATGTAATTCATGAATGAGAAAACATTTGCCCAAATGGCACATTCTTGAAAACTTGTTTTCATGAACATGAGATATTTCGAAAACTATTTCCAAAAACATGATTTCATAAACATTTATCTTTTCAAAAGAATCATTTTGAAAGTCTTTTCACAAATCATCAACCCAATTCACATACCAAACACATAGCAAATTCTCAATTCATTCAAGAAACACCAAATTTAACATTTATGATGCAATTTAAAAACATTAAATTTTCTTGATTCAAAGAAAACATTTATTGGCTTATTAATTCTATTATAAACGTATACCCGCCTTGATTTTCTTACTTGAAACTTTGCTAAAAAATGCCCTTACTGTTGCTCCTCTTGCCTCCTTTGATTTCCTTCATCAAAGATAAAATTCTCATATCAATAGGGATTCAAATTGGAGAACCCACAAGACATATTCACTAAAATTTATCCTAGAATCCTTAAACCCATACGTTTCTTAAGCTATATGAATCAAAACCCTTTCAAAAATTCAAAGATTAAAATCCAACTTACCTTGAATCTTCACCAAATGAAGAGTTTGTTGGCTCTAATGGAAACTCTCATCATCTTCTATCTTTTTCCCTTCTTGAATAACTTCAAAATCACTCTTTAGGACAAAAAAAAAATCAAAACCTAGTTTTTTCTTCTTTCTTTCCTCTCTTCTCCACCGAACTCTCTTCTTTCTTTTTTCTCTTTGTTTCTTTTCTCTCAATTTCGTTTTTGCTTCTTCCTTAAAAAAGCAAGCCATCACTTCTTATTTCAATTTTGCCATTAATAATTCTAAATTGTCCGTTTTGCCCTTCCTTATATGGTTTATATCTTTTATCCTTAAGTGATTTTTCACAAATGCCCTTGAACATCCTTATTACCTTAGTACTTTAATTCAATTTACCAATGTCACATAATCTTACTAACATTGACATAATAATAACTCCCAAAAATTAAATCCATCAAAAATTCAAAATTCATTTAAATCATGTTTAACTAGAAAAAAAAATGGGGCCCAACAGTGTAGGTCTTTCTCTCCATTAAAGCATCTACTTGAACTCATCTAGTTTGGTACTCTAACCACTCTTACATATTGTTTCTTCTTCATCTTTTCGCGTTCTTGAGTGATCAAGGAAGGGTTTGGTGTTTGTAACAACCCAAACAAGGAGAAGAATCAAGAAAGTAGGAGAATCAAAACGGTTGGAAGTTGAGCATAGAATATTGTTTTCGGATATGAACAGTCCGAAAATGGTTGGTGTATAAATTTTAGACTATGGAACCAAATTGAATGATTTTAATGTCATTTGAAAAGTGAGACAATGAAGAACATTTTTTTTAGAAGGAAGTGTTACCAAATTCCTTCAATTGCATGATTAGAATAAGGTCTTGCTTTTGGAAGGAGTTAAGCATGATTTTAAATAATTTTGAGGTTTTGCAAGATTAATTATTTTATTTGGAGTTAATTATTGTGTTAATGTTAGTTGGATTTTAAGATATGGTTTGGTTGAAATAAATAGCAAGAGTGTTTATGTATGAGGACATTTTGGGAAGAACACTAAGCCATATAAGTTACAAGGCTTACATGTAAGGATAAATTGGACTTTTTTTCACTCATTAATGGCAAAGTTGTAAATAAGACAAGTAGGCTTGCATTTAAGGAAGGAGGAGCACGAAATTAGAAGGAAAGAACCAAAAAAAAGAGAGAAGAGGGAGATAGTCGGTGGAGAAGAGGAGAAAGAAGAAAGAAAATGCTAGGTTTTGATTTTTCTTGATTTTTAAGAGGGATTTTGATGTTTATTCATGAAGGGAAAAAAAAGGAGCATGAGAGCTTCCATTCAAGCCAAGAAACTCCTCATTTGGTGAAGGATCAAGGTAAGAGTATACTTGACTTGTTGGATTTTTAGAGAGATTTTGGTTCTTATGGCTTAAGAATGGTATGAGTTTAAGTTTTCTAAGACCAATTTTGGTGATTATGTCTTATGGGTTGTTCAATTTGGATTCCTATTGATTTGGAAATTTTGCCATTGTGAAGGAAAGTAAGAGAGGCAAAAAGGAGCAAGAGTAGAGGCTTTTTGAACAAGTATTAAGCAAGAAATTAAGGTGGGTTTCATGTTTATAATTTGAACAATGAGCCATAAATGTTTTCTTTTGAATCAAGAAAATAAAATGATTTCAATGGCTTCTTAAATGTTGCTTTTATTATTTGTGATTGATTTGAGAAATTGCTATAATTGTTGCATTTATTGCTTTTGAATGATTTGAGAAATTGCTATAATTGTTGCATTCATTGCTTTTGAATGAATTGAGAAATTGCTATGTGAATATGGTTGACGAGTTGTAAAATGATGATGGAAATGTGTTTGAAATATTACATGCTTATGAAAATTTCGTTTTTGGAAATGTGCCTTCGAGCAATCCGTTTTCAAGTTGTGAAATGCATGATTATGTGGGTTTGTAGTGGTCCCCTAAGTATGTCAAGTGCATTTGTCTAAAGGCTTCTCCCACCTGCCTGTTAGTGGCATGGAACTCCTTCACGGACTTCCATAAGTTCACGACTACGCAAAACCATTATATGGGATTGCGATAGTACGTTCTGTTCACGGCTACACAGGATCCTTAGGGGAAACGTGTAGGACGTTCTGTTTTGGATCCACCCAAACCATTCCGATGTGCTTATGTGTATTTGTGAAAAATTTGATTAATTCATTGTGTTTGATGTTCTGAATTGCTTGATAAGTTGTGATTTTGGAAAATATGTGTTACATGGATTTCAAAGTGAATTTTACAATGGAAATAAGTATTTCAATAGTTTTTGCTTATTTCTTGGTTAGAAGCTTGTTACCCACAAGCTTTCGAGCTCACTCCCATTTTTGTCCCATCTCCAGGTGTTGAGCAAGGGACCGAGTGAAAAAAAAGTCAAGGCATCTTTTCAATTATGCATATTTTGTAATGGAATTTAGTTTATGTAAAACAAAGTTGTAATTGCATTTTGAGCAATTATCATTCAAGTATCTTGTGTAATTTGGGGATTTTGCGAAATGATGTAATTTGGCTTGGAAATGCTATTGATGTTTGTAAAACTCTTAATTTATGATGTAAATGAAATATGAGTTTGTGTATGGATGATTCCCAAATTGAAATGTGAATTTATGTATGAATGAACTTTGAATATGAATTGTGTATGATGATATGGGTGGAAATTAGTTATAAGTGAATGGGGTTATCCACTTGAGTTAAGGAATGACCTATTGTTATATATAAGTGAGGCACTATGGAAAAGAAAGATAGAAATGTTATGAATGATGAGTTGTGGTTAAATGTGAAGAGTAAAATAAATTGAAGTTGATGATTTGATGAATTCCAATTGGTTGTTGAATGGATAAGAATGTGTTGCTTTAGTTAAGGAAGTGAAGTTGAGATGATTTTCAAGCTTTCACAAGGATAAGATTTGTGTTCTGACTTCCATGGAAAATCTGGAATAATCTAGGTAGAATTAGCCAAAGTTACCTTCATGAAAGTTGTAGTTCGTCCTTATAACTTTCCAACGCTATAAAGTATGCAATTTTTAGCCATCGGAATCGAAAGATATGATTGTTACAAGTTATGATGTTGTATAGGATTTGTGTATGATGTCAGCTAGAGTAAATGATAGGAAATTGTGATTTTGATGATCCAAATGGATTGAGATTTGAGAGTTTATGAGATAATTTTGGTGTTTGAGTTGTTATGAATGATATTGTAATAGAGGAAGTGAATTTGGGAAAATTCTCAAATTTTCATGAGGGTAAATGTGTATTATGGTTTCCAGGAGAAAACTAGACTGATTTAGATGTAATTAGACAAAGTGTCTTCATGAAAGTTGTAGTTTGTTTTTCGATCTTTCCAACGATATAAAGTATGATATTTTTGGACAATGGAGTTGAAAGATATGATTTTTAGAAGTTATGTTACTGTTTTAGGAGGAAATTAATCAAACAGCCACTTTGAGGTGGATTTTGACTCCTTTAGAGGCCGAATTGATTTTTAATTCCTTCATGGAAGTTGTAGAGCTTCTTTTTAACTTTCCATTGATACCAGATTTGCAAATTTTAGAGTTCTGAGTCAAAAGATACGAATTTTGGAAGTTAGGTAGTCAGAGGAAAAAAAACAGGAGGTCGCACACGTCGCGAGTGTGATGTCGCGCACCCTCGCGCTGCACCCTTGTGAGAGCGAGAACGTCGCGGGGTGACAGCGTCGCGATCGCGAGGGCGACGCGGCCCTTTTTCCCACCCTTGACCCGACCTCTTTCCACTCTTTTGCTTATAACTTTTTCATCCGACCTCCGATTGACTTGATTTTTGAAGCATTGGATTCCTAATACATTCCTTTACCTCTCCATAAAATTTTGTAGGTTTTGATATTAATTAGAAAAAGATGGATTGAATCAAAGTGAAAGGATCGGTTAAAAAAAGTCTGAACATGCTTCTGTATTGTGGTGATATCTCAACCTGTAGAGGTTCGATTGAGGTGATTCTTGTTTCAAAATAAACTAGGGACATGGAATTACATCTTATCTGAAGGAATCAATTTTCAATTTAGGACCCAAGACATTTTAATTTTCAAATATGTTCGGAAGTATGTGATTTGGGTATTTTTGTTGAGGTTTGGTTTGGTGTGGAATTCCTCCCTTGTGGGATGCATGTCCAGATGTCACGTAGGACGTCGGGCATGTGACTCGCAGGGGTGAGGTTCCAACATGTGTGGTATCAGAGCAAGAATTGGGTTCCAGAAAAGGGATCAAACACTGAAAGTACCATGATGATCAATACCAGGGCGTTCATGGAACCACTTTTTAATAAGGTGAGCCTTGTACCTATTAATAAAGCCATAAGATAAATACTTAGTACAAAAAATCCATTTGTAGCCAACAAGATTCTGTGTGGGATTTGGGGATCCCATGTCCCATTTCAAAAAAGAGCATCATATACTCATCAAACATGACTTGACGCCATTTAAGATCTTTGATGGCCTAAGTTATAGTTGTAGGTTCAAGGTCCTTAGAAGCAGTAAGTTGAGCAGTGAGGTTTAGTTTGGTGATCAGTTTGTGAATGTTATTTTTGGATCTAGTAACAATAAGTAGAGGTAACAAAAGTGGAAGTGGATGGAGTGGGGTTGGCTGCAGAGGGATACTAGTGAGAGATAGATTAAGAGAAAGGATGGTCTAAATGAGATTGAGGGAATTGAAAGGAAAAATGGACTTAACAAAATTGACATGATATGATGTATAAATACAAGAGGAGGTTGGTTCAAGGCAGAGATAGGCACCTTAGGTAACAAAGTAACCAAGAAAGACACAAGGGGAAGAGCGAGGGGCAAGTTTGTGGGATGAGTATGGTCGTAGTCATGGATAACAAAAGCAACCAAAACTACGAAGTTTTGAGTAGTTTGGTGGAGTGCTAAAAAATTTGGCATATGGAGAGAGGAGATTAAGTGTTAGAATGGGTAGATGATTGATGAGATAAACAAAAAGCATAGGACCAGTAAGATAGGGGCATGGATGCATGAGAAAGTAGAAAGACCTGTTTCAACAATGTGACGACAACGACATTTTGAGAATCTGTTGTGTTTTGGTATGTGAGGAGAAGTAAGATGACAGATGTTATTAGAAGTAAAAACAAAAAACAAAAGATAGTTTGGTATTCTCCCCATTATCCGAATAAACTGTGATAATTTTCTTGTCAAAGAAGTTTTCACAAGAGACTTAGATCGGACAAAGGTATCATGAATATGAGATTTTGTTTGAGTGGGTAAAACCAAATATACTTTATAAAGTGGTCGACGAAAATAACATGGCACTTGAAATCATCAACAGAAAGGACGAGAGAGGTCTACATATTAGAAAATATAATTTCTAAAGGGGAGGAAGTGACTAGAGAAGAAAATGAGAAAGGTAACTTGTGGCTTTAATTGCATTGATATGAATTCTAATTCAAATTCAAATTTGAATGATTTGACAGTTTTAGGTGAAAATTAGAAACAATGTACCTATAGATAGAAGAGGACAAATGCCTTAATCTATAATGCCAAATAGATGAAGCGGTCTTGACGCTAGAGAAAGCAATTAATGGTAAGGACTTGACAAGAGAGACCAGCCACTTGTATACACCATCCGTAGTTCAACCCTCCAAAAGAGTTATCCCCATGCGAAGATCCTTCATAAGAAAAGAATTGGGTAAGAATTCAATTGAAGTGTTATTGGATTGGAAAAATTGAGAAATAAAAATAAGATTTTTTTTCATGGTAGGAGCACAAAGAACATTAGTCAAGGAAAAGGTATATGCAGGAGTGTGTAGAGATTTTAAACCAGTATGGTTAATAGAGAGCCTCGTACCATCACCAAAAACAATATCATCATAAACATCATAAGATGTATGCATGCAAAGATTGCTCAGGTCAGTAGTGACATGATGCGAACTGCCATTGTTAAGAAACCAGCTGGAATTGTTAGGCATCTTGGCGGTTGCGAGGTTGGCTTACAGTTGCCATGATTCTATTAGCGGGATTGCCATTGTTGAGATTGACGTGAGGTTGGAGGTGGTTGTAGGTGTGGATGCATCTGACAAAACACGGGGAACTGTGTGACTGTGTGGCTTTAAGTACGACACCATTGACAGTGACCTAGGAAGGGTTGAGAAGAGGGACGATTACTTTATATTGTGGCATTGATGGAGCCTAAGATAGGAATATTAATTGATGGGCATTGACTTTGGTGTCCATGATTTCCCCAAGTGAATCAGGAATGAGCCAGATTTGTAGGGGCAGGAAATGGAGAGGAGTTGGAATGATGGATGCGCAATGAGAGCTCTTTGTTGATTAACTTTTCATGGAGTTCATCAAATGAAATCGGTGTCTCGCAACCATTGATGACATCAATGATGGGCTTGTAATCTTCGTCAAGGCCATCGATAATGTTCTCAATGAGATCCATATGATCCATAGGTTTACTAAGTGTCGCAAGTTCGTCAACGCGAGTTTTAATAAACTGCATGTCGTCGGAGATTATTTTTGTACCCTTAGTAGCTTGCTTTATTTGTTCCTTGATTTGTCCACGGGAAGGTCTGGCAAAAGTGTTAGCAAGAACTTGCCAAGCCTCTCTTAATGTTTGTGATTCAGAAATAAAAGGTATGAGAGATGGGGTGCGAGCACCAATAAGGGCACAAAAATTAAGTTAACCTTGGCAGAGCCATATTTGGTATTCTAAATTGGGAGTAGTAATATTATTTGTAGTGATTGTGGCTAAGGGAGAGGGATGAGAGTCATCAATAAACTTGTAAAGATCATAACTTATTAGAAGTGTTTCCATTTGGAGTTTCCAGGAGAGATAGTTAGTAGAGGTGAGTTTGATGGAGTTGTTAATATTAATAATAGTAAGAGGTTTGATGGGTTCATATGCATCAGGAATTGTGAATTGATTATATAAAAGTAAAAACAAAATTATAGGAAGCTGATTGTTGTACATAATGCAAGTAGAAAATAAGAGTGGAAATTTTTAATTAAAAAATTTCCTTTATTAAGAATGGAAAGACTTAATTTGAAGGATTTCTTTTATTATGCTGATTTCCTTTATCAAAACCAAATGCATAAGTGTTTTTTAGGAGCCGTTTGGTTCCACTTCTGTTTTTCTGTTGTTGTTTTTAGTTTTTGATTTTTAGTTTCTGTTTCCCGTTTTTGGTTTATGTTTTTTTCTAAAGAAATGAAAATCTGTTTAGTTGAGATTTGTAATATAAAAACTGAAAATAAAAACTTATTTGGTTGATTTATAATAAAAGCGAAAACAAAAACATATTTGGTTTTATTATCATGTTTCTATTCTTTTGTAATTATACTATTATGTGTAATAATTATAATATAATACATTATATTTTTAAATTAATTAATTATCATTATAGCTAAAATTAAATATATGCAAATCAAATATTATTAAAATTACACATTAATTGTATATAATAAAATTACATAAATTAGAAATTGTATTAAGTCGTTCTAATCAATAAAATATGTTCATCATAATTACCAAAAAAATAAAAATATGTCAATCATACTATAGTTCTTGAAAACATAATAGTACTATCATTTACAAAAAAAACATAAATTAATTAGAAATAATATAATTACTCCACATTTGTCTAGCAATTTCATCTCGCTTCTAAGACATACCTCGAAGTTGTGCTGGAGTGATATTATATTCTACTTGAGAACTTGCATCTTCATTTTTACTTTCGCTAATTTGTTCTTCATTTTCAGCACAACTTTCAAATAATTCATCGCTTTGTCCACACATTCTAATATAATTGTGTATAACACAACAAGCAATAATGATGCATTTTTGTTTCTTCATATCATAACTTGGCATGTTTTTAAATATAGGGAATCTTGCTTTTAAAACACCAAAACATCTTTCAATAACATTTTTTAATGAAGAATGCCTGTAGTTAAACAATTCCTATGGACCTTGAGGTCTTCCTTTGCCTCTATAATCTCGCAAATGATATCTTTTACCTGATATGGTGAAAGAAATCTAGACATATTAATGTAGCCCGAGTTAACCAAATAATACTTACCTAATATAGAAAGAGCATAATATTAACAAAAAGATATTAAAATGAATTAAAATTACTATATTTATTTAAAATAATATAATACCTTATGGAGGCATAGGAAATTGATTCGCTGGATTTGTCACTATTTCCAAAAGAGCTCGAGAGTTATTTGCAATACCTTTCTATCCCACCATTACATATGTAAAACGCATATCAAATGAACAACAACACATAATATTTTAGGTTGGATTAATTCTTTTGCCCCTGTATGGTATTTGTTCATCGGTAAGAACATGTGCATCAGTATGTGTACCATCTATTACTCCTATACAATCCTAAAAATTTAAAAATATATTAAAATAAAATTTAATCATAAGGACATAATTGAAATAGTAATTAAATCTATGAATATACCTGAAAATATAGAAAGAATTTTGAATTATGTTGAATCTCAGTAGGTGTATTAGTAAAAGATGGTGGAGTAATGACTCTTTTTGCAAGACGATTAACTACATATAAGACTTTTCGAAAGTACTTCGAAATTGTTCAGGTCGAATGTTGAGAGCGTTCTGCATTGACTCTAGTTATCTCACCATGCCCTATAGTCATCAAGAAAATTGCTACTTGTTCCTCCACAGTTAAATGATTTGTTGCCTTTAAGCCTCCTAAACTCTTCAACTGATCACATAAGCTCAAGAAGATTGTCTTTCTCATTCTTAAGTTGTCAAAAATCCTTGTAGGATTTCCATTCAAAAGTTCTAATATCCAATCATGACCTGGTAAAGCAGAAATTCTACATGGTTACTTTTGTTCTCTCCTGTAGCTATAGCAATAATGATTACCTTCTTCAGTTCATCATCAGAATCTGATAAAAAATCAATGTATCTACAATGACAACATTAAATAATTAATACAATATTCAATCAAGTATATTTAATCAAATATAGAAAAATATTCATACAAAATATAAACTTAAAATTAAGTCAACTATTCATACAAAGCATAAACTAAAAATGTTCAAAATATAGAATAGTGCTTAATATAAAAGTGTCAAATCAATAAAAATTCGATATGCAATAACATGAATATATAACTAAAGCGACATAATCCAATCCAACTTCCTTGTCTATGTCATCTTCAAAAAAATATCCCTATAAAGTGGAGAATCATATAAAGCCTTCACAGTTTTTCCATATTGCACACCATCAACACCCAATTCATCTAAAGAATTCAGACATTCCATCATTATGCTAGACTCTTGAGATCTACTCTCTGCGGTGGACGGTGTTTCCTTCAATTTTTTGTCAAGTAAATCATTCTTCTGTTTTGATTGTTCACTAAATATAAGTAAGGCTTCTTCTACAATATTAGAATGTGTCTTCTTTGCCTTCTTGTTCTTAGGAGACTTCTTTTTCGTAGACGAAGAACTTTTATCTTGATCTTCTTTTCTATTATACGATTAATCTTCATCAATATCATTTCCATGTTCCTCTTCTGAACTATTCGATGGAGATTTAGTTGACGGATGTGCATGCACGCCAGTTGCATTAGTATCTCCAAAAACATGACACAAGTCTAAAAATTCCTTACATCCTTTTTTCTTGAATTTGTGAGCCATTTTATGCACCTATAATGATGAAAAAGATAAATGAGAATGAATAGTATATAATATGATATATTAACAAAACAAAAGATATATTTTACCTTAAATAGATTTTTCCAACATTCATTTGTAGCATTAACTTCACCAGTACATGAGTTGTAACCGATTCCTGTTTCTTTGAGTAAGTTCTTGAAAATTTTCAATCTAGCCCTTAGTCCATTATACTTATTTTTCAATTGAATATCAATATACTCTTTATGGAACTTTGTTTGAAGCGCTGCTTTAATATTCTTCCAACCAGATTTCGAAAAGGTAGTAGTTGTTTGATTTCCCTTCTTCACTTCTTCAACCATCAAGGAGATTAAATACATTTCTATCGTATCATTCCATACCCCATTTTTTCATTTACTTCCATACAATCATTGTTATCATTCATATTGTTCAAGCTTTCCATAACTAAATGTAATAACATATAAGTGACATCAATCACAATAATATTTACTAAGTATTAAATACTAAATATATATTAAAATACATCTCCATCGTAAATGCATTGTTGCATTTAATGCATGAATACACATGAATAGGGGTGAGCATTATTCGGGCCGGCCTGAATTAATTCAGGTAAGCAAATGCTAAATTTCAGATAATTCGGGCCGGTCTGGGTATTACTCGAATTATTTTCAGGCCGATACGGGTAACTCCGAAAAAATTCAGGCCGACCCGATTACCCGAATTAGATTTAAAAGAATTATAAAATAGGGTAATTAGGATAATTCGGATAAATCGGGCCAGGATAATTTGGATAAATTGGGTAAATCGGGCAGGGTAAATAGGTAATTCGGTTAAATCGGGCCGGGTAAGGGGAAACAATTTCGGGTAATTCGGACCGGGTCTAAACAGTGAAAATTGAACCCGAATTACCCGAATGCTCACCCCTACATATGAAGACAATAAATGTTTCAACAGTTGCATGTAGGGATGGCAATGGGTTTTCAACCCGATCCATATCCGTACTACCCGACCCTAAAAAATGGATATGGATGCTAAAAAATGGATTTTAAATGGATGTTAAAAAATGGATGTGGGTATGGATTTGGATATGGGTCTAGTAAAAACCCGAACCGATGGATACCCATACCCGATCCGTTTTCAAATAGCAATATTTTTTTTCTTCAAATAGCAATATTAATTGGTACATATATAATTGTTTGCATCTTACCATAGTTATTAAAAGAAACGTAAATATTAAGAAATCACTTAACTGAAGGAAATAAATAAATTAGATACAACAAAACCTAACAAAAAATTCCTAATTAATCGACGTAAGCGTTCAACTTCCAAGTTCCTTCACGAAGTCGGTCGTCACCTCGCCTTGAGCGCTCCAACTCTAGCCATTGTCGTCTCAATTGTCGAAGCCATAATTTGCATTGCTAAATCATCGACACAATCAAGTTACTCGTCACTGCTAGTCAAGAAATCTCTGTTACATTGCATGTGATTAATGCAACCATCAAGTTACTAGTCATCAGTCTTCATATGCACAAGGTCGTCACTCATGAGTCACATTTCGTAACTTCATGACGCACAACAAAGACAAGGTCGTCTCACATACCCACTTGCGAGCTACGCCTATACAATTCCTTATTAATATTTGCAACATTTGTTTTGAAACTTCTTATATGTACAATTTTCATATTGAATTTTCCTTATAGATTACGCTTTACAAAGTTCATATCGATTGCTTGATCTTTGAAGATCTTGATGCAAGCGAAGAGGAAGGTGAAATGATTGATTTGGTAATTCATTTTATTTCTCATCATTTATTTATTTATACTTAAAATATTAAATTAACTTATAATTTGACTCTATTTGTTATCATATTTTATTTTTTATAGGATGACAATAATGCAAATGATATGGAGATGGAGTTTTAAATGTTGTAGAGTTCACGCAAAGACGCTTTTAAGTTTTGGATGTTTCAATTTTTTAGTTATTGGTGTGAAAAGCATTATGTTGTCTACTTGTCTTTGCACTAGACATTATGATTTTTATTATTCCAATTTTATAGTTTTTAAGACATACAAATCAAAATCTTGACTTATTATTATTAAGTTAATTTTGATTTAGGCGTCGCAAAAATTTGCTCTCCATATTTTCAATTTAAAAGTTATATTTTTATGTGCTATCAACCCGATGGATATCCAAAAACCCGAATAACCCAATGGATTTGGATATGGGTAGTAAATCGTAAAAACCGATGGATATGGATATGGATATGGGTTGATTCATAAAAAATGGATATGGATATGGGTTGAGTAAAACCCGAACCGAACCCTACCCATTGCCATCCCTAGTTGCATGCATGGCCATTTTTTTATTTTAAAGAATCCAGTGCTTTTCATTTAATAAAAAACGTCATACACATGAAGACTTGCATGAAAGGATTAATGCATTTAATGTTTCAGCAGTTAGCATTTAATGCATGACCATTTGTTTATTTTAAAGATGAATCTAGATAAACAAAAAGCTACTTTTCATTCAATAAAAAACATATACACGTGAAGACTTGCATGAAAGGCACGTAAATGCCATTTGTTTATTTTAAAGAGGAATCCAGTGTTGGGAGAGCGAATCATCGAATCGGACTGGGTTGCTAGGCGGCCGCAATCTTGGGTTAATACATGTAAAAGGTACAATAATGAGGTACTTCTCCAAAAAACGAGCAGAGAATTTGAGGAAGATAAATCCTAGGGTTCCTTTTCCTGATGCTGCTTCCACTACTCAATCTTTTTACCAGATCGTTTTGGATCATGGTTGATCGGCGGCTTATCGTTCAATTTAAGAATTGATCCTTGGAAACCGGTCAAATAAAATTTATACCAAGGATTGCAATACAGGATGCAACCTCGGGTCGACTCTCAAGGAACCAATGCACTAATTTATCCTAGACTAGCCTAATGTTTGAATTATGCATGCAATGAAAGCAATAAAAGGAGGTTTTGATTGATTAATCTAAAATTAAACTAAACTAAAGCAAAGGTAAATATTTTTGGGATTTTGAAAAGATAAGGCAATTTAAATTAAATGAGACTGAAAACTATTAATTAAAAAACTCTCTTGAAAATGTAGCTCGGGTCATTATCGTTCAAAAATAATATCGGGGTTTGAAATCCACTAAGTTTCGAAAGCTAAACCTTAACAACTCGTTAAGTCCAAAAATTAATTAATCAACTCGATTAATTAAAATTTGTTAAAAACATTAGTGTATGTATAGAATGATTAATGCAATAAATCAACCAAATAATAACACAACCAACTTAATCAGACATAACTAGGCAGATTAAATCAATTAATGCAATCATCCAACTGATATACATGAACTCCATGTATTTAAGAACAACATTCAACAATAATCAATCCATAACATAAATCAAAGTTTAACATCCGATTAAACTATAACCGGATTCAATCCATCATACAGTGCATTCTCCAACTCGGAGTTGATACAAAAATATAACGGAAATCTAAAACTAAGATCGATTACCCCTGTTAAGCTCACGGAACTCAGACCCTTACTCCATCTTCAAGAGATCGGAGACTTAGCCACACATCACGGCAGAAGAGTCCATCACTGCTGGACACCCGACGTTGCTCATGACTCAGACGGTGAAGGATGAAGGAATGGTCGCGGCGAAATGAAGGCGGAAGAGAAGGTGGTGAATGTGGACGATGTCTGTTGCCTCCGAATCAAAACTGCAAAAACCAGAGAAAACAAAACCTATTAGACGAACTGAGAAAACAGAGAAGAAGAAGTTAACCTCGGGAGAGCGGCCGCCTTGTTTTGCCCTAAATGGCAAGATTTTATAGGGAGTTGTGCGGGCCAGGTCGGATCAGTGGATTAATTTCCATTTATAGGCGGGTTACCGACATTATTGCGGCGTAGGTGTAGTTATTGCGGCGAAGTCCGGATGGTCACTCGTCATGGCGAATACATTAAATACCATTAATTTGTTTGCGACGAATGGAGGGTCTTGATTACTGCGCTAATCTCGCAGCATGTTTACTTCTTAAATGTTGACTCCTTTGGTCCTACAAATACAACCTATTTGCAGTATCAATTGTCCCAATAAAATTATGCGAATTAATAACAAATGACAACAAAATCGACAATGTGCAATTTATCAAAACTCAATGTGCGGGACCAAAATAAGCATAAAATCATAGATCGAGTCAACAGATGCATAATTACTAGAGAAAACGGGCCTAATTTATAGTATAAATTTGGTCCAATCAAATTCCCCCACACTTAAACCTTTGTACTCCTGAACAATGCTTATAAGAGTCAAAAAGGGACAAGAGTAAAAGAAAATTCTGCCCATGCTCAAACAACAACCAAAATTGACTCAATCCACTTTATCAGAATTCGAACGCAGCAAATTGAAAGAGTGCTAATAAAACAAACATTGAAAGAATTTAAGCACAAGAGATTGAACAACGGAGAATCACTCAGGATATGGTGTTTACGCTCAACTCACTTGTATAGTAGGGATATTTTCCTCTCAATCTACTTAATACATCTCCTACCATAGGCTTGTATCAATTTTATTTCTCCACTACAAGGACTATCAATTTGAAGATCAAAAGGTCTTTAAGGGTTGTAATGAGCGGGAGGCTAAATGAATGGATGAAGTGAAAGAAAGAAAAATATGAACATGCGCACTAAATGAGGAATTGATGTCAACAACCAAACTAAAACTAAACACTGAAATAAATTGAATACACACTTTTTTTTTTTCACATTTTGGCTATCTCATTTTGAGATGCTAATCCCCTTTTTGGGATACAACACATTATTATCCCTTTTTGGAATAAACAAGACTAACATTTTTTTTTCATTTTCATTTTTCAACAACTTTTGATTGATTTTTTTTAATAGAACAAACTGACTATTGACATCATCTGAAAATAATGCATGCAAATGCTCATAGCAAGAAGGCTCAAAGGGCTATGAGGAACGGTGTTTAGGGGTTGGTGTTTGGGGAAAATTTGAAAGAAAGAACGCCTATCATATCCACAAAATCTAGTCCATCAAGCTTTGAGTAAAAGCCACACAAGTTCTAGAGAAGCATGAACTAAGCAGATGCACACACAAAGATATAAAAGAAGAATTTGGCTCGAATATCCTTCCAACAAGGTTTTGTCTCAATGATCAATCTCAAAACTTAAAAACTTAAAATGCTACCTTGTTAGCATGCTCCCATTTACTTTGTTTTGAAAACTTCAAAAGTTAAAATTTTGCCAAAACCAATTATCGCTCAAGAATGGAGAGCATTTTCACAAAAACTTAAGTATCAGTTTGAAACTTATAAGGGCTTTGCATGCAAGGGCACAAAAGAACGAGTGCAGAAAATGTTTGATTGAGTCCAAATTTATCAGTAAAAGCAACGGGCCCACAAAATTATGCACAAGTTTTAATAGGTGTACAATGCAAAATATAAAAGGGAACGGCTCCCCCACACTTAAACATGGCATTGTCCACAATGACAAAAGTAGCAGGGCACAGAGGAAGCGAAACAAAAATAGACAAAACAGAAATGTGGATATAACATTAAGCTCAAAACGACAAGTTACGCAACATGAAGGATTCAAAGAGCTAGCCTAGAACAAAAGATATCGAATAAAAGAAAATACAGCAAAAACAAAAATAACCGTAAGATGTAAAGAACATGCTAAACTAAACAGGAGGATCATCCTCAACGGGCGGTTCGGGAGGGGCAGCAACACGAGGAGCACGAAAAAGAAGATGAGGCGGAACTACAGTAAAAGAGTTAGGAGCAGCCGTGACCGGAGGCGGAATGGGTGACTGAAGACGAGTGATAATCATGTTCAGTATGGAGCGGAAGGTCTCGCGGTCAGCCTCCATTTGAGTCTCAAGACGACGGATGTCCGCTCGAAGCATGGTCACCTCGGGAGAAGCTGAGGCAACTGCAGGTGGAGGAGACTCACGAGACGGAACTGCGGAGGGAGCAAGAGGAGGAGGTTTCTCGCTACTGCTAGCATTGTGAGTTTGAGACATAATTCCTGCAATTACAAGTAATAGAAACAAAACTTAACCGGCAAAATCATACAAAATCACCCTCCTCGTCGCGACTCACGCTCGGAAGTCACCACGAATCGAGGTCCGCATCCATTCGTCGCGACGAGCAGGGGTGTTCGCTGCGACGAATGGGCTTCTTCGTTAGTCGCGACGAATTATGAAGTTCGTCGTGACGAACGGCAATTCAGAACCACATCGGCTTAACAATAGCGCACGGTACCCTAACTAAACATTAAACAACGAAAATGAAAACGAACAAAGAAAAGAGGCTTACTAGAGTCGATAGTGGAGGGAGACTTTGAAGGAGACGACTACGGAGGGAATGAGAACAGAGGTGGCGAAGGAACGAGAGAATGAGGGAGAAAAAGAAAGAGGGAGAAGGAGAATAAATAGGGTGAGAGGCAAACAAAGGGGCGCGAAAGGAAGAAGACGGAAAGGGTCCTTGGACAAAAGAGATGTCCAACGGTTCAGAGGGTTCGCCGCGACGAGACAGTCGCTAGCCGCGGCGAATAAAACGCAAAACCCTACATTAGCCGCGGCGAATCACCCAAAACATCTCACGTATCAACCATTCACTTCAATCTAATCATGCTTTAGTAAACTAGAAAGATCATAGAGCTAACAAAGGGAAATCAAATTATTTGCAACATAACCGAAAATCCTACCTAACTACATTTAAGCCTATTGATTGGGTCTTTCCCCCACACTTAAACAATGAATCACAACGATAAAAATTTGCAACAAAAGCAGAGACATATAACAGATAAACAAGTGAGGGAAAGAAGTAACCTGATAATTACGGCGGTTGAGGAGTCCCATGATAGAGCTTGAGCAGATGTCCATTGACCTGAAATCGTGCGCCAGTTTGTTCCTGCAAAAGTTCTATCATACCAAAATTATGTACTTTAACTACCACATAAGGCCCTTCCCAACGATGATTGAATTTGCCGGGTTTGAATGTGAAGCGGGCTTTATACAAGAGCACTTTGTCGCCTTCCTTAAAAGTCTTTCGGAGAAGAATCTTGTCATGTATCAGTTTGGCCTTTTCCTTGTAGAGCCGAGAGTGCTCATATGCTTCAAGTCGCAGCTCCTCTAATTCTTGCAGCTGGAGTTTCCTTTCCATTCCCGATAGGTCAAGATCCATGTTGCATTGTTTTATTGCCCAATAGGCCTTATGCTCTAGCTCCACAGGTAAATGACAGGCCTTTCCATAAATCAACCGGTATGGGGACATTCCTATCGGGGATTTATAAGCGATCGATACACCCACAAAGTGCTTCCTCTAAACGCAGACTCGATCCTTTTAGAGGCTTGACTATCCTTTCCAAAATGTGTTTAACCTCTCTGTTTGAAACTTCTGCTTGACCATTGGTTTGTGGGTGGTAGGCAGTAGAGACCTTATGGGTAACTCCAAATTTGGAAAGCAAGTTCGTAATAATCCGGTTGCAAAAATGGGTCCCACGATCACTCACCACTGCCTTGGGAATTCCAAATCGACAGAAGATATTGGATTTGAGGAATTTAGTGACTGCCTGCGCATCATCTTGTCTAGTGGGTACAGCCTCGATCCATTTCGAAACATAGTCCACTCCTAAGATAATATACACGAACCCGAACGATGGGGGGAACGGTCCCATAAAGTCGATACCCCAAACATCAAAGATTTCGCAGAACATCATTGGTTGTTCGGCATCTCATGGCGCTTCCTAACCCTCCAAAGCGTTGACACTTGTCGACGCTTGGCAAAATGGAAAGAGTCCCGAAAAATTGTAGGCGGAAGAATCCTCAATCCAAAACTTTTCTACCGTTCTTCTAGCACTAAAATGTCCCCGAGACCATGGAGTGGCAAGTCGATAGTATGTCATTGAATTCCTCATCGGTGACACATCGACGAATCACTTGGTCAATGCATATCTTCCAAAGGTAAGGCTCGTCCCAAATGTAATGCCGAGCTTCACTCTTCAATTCTCGAGCTCGCCCCGAGTCATCTGAGACGGGGTTAAATTTGTCATTAAGTAATTGACAATATGCGCATACCAAGGCTCCTTGAGAATTGCGGCACACAGGACCGAATCCGGAAAAGAATCACAAGTCAGATCGGAAGAGTCCACTCCTTTAGTATCTTGTGGTGATGCCTTTCGGATGGTCACTACTTGGTTTCTTTGACGGCTCGATCTTTAATCTCAATATCAAACTCTTGAAGGAGCAAAGTCCAACGGATCAATCTGGGTTTCGATTGTGGCTTCGTCAAGAGGTACTTAACAGCTGCGTGATCGGTGAAAATGATGACATGGGAATTGAGCAAATACTGCCGGAATTTTTCTAATGCGAAGATTATTGCAAAGAGCTCTTTCTCAGTTGTGGTGTAGTTGGCTTGAGCTGGATCTAAAGTTCTGGACGCGTATGCAATAACTCGAGCTAACTTCTCTTCATGTTGTCCTAACATGGCTCCCACATCATAATTGGAAGCATCACACGAAAGTTCAAAAGGCAAATGCCAAACAGGGGCAACCAGAATAGGAGGGGAAATGAGTTTGGCTTTAAGTGTATCAAAAGCCTTTTGGCATGAAGCATCAAACTCAAATTTCTCATCCTTTGCAAGAGTTTTGAAAGAGGAAGGCGATTTTGCTAAAATCCTTAATAAATCACTGTAAAATCCTGCATGACCTAGGAATGACCTGATATCACGGACGCAGGTAAGATAAGGCAGGGAAGATATGACTTCGATTTTAGCTTTGTCGACTTCAATTCCTTTCTTTGAAATCAAATGTCCAAGCACAATACCCTCATTTACCATAAAATGGCATTTTGAAGTTAAGGATCAAGTTCTTCTCGATGCATCTCTTAAGAACTTTAGTCGAGTTAAAGAGACAGAATCGAATGAATTGTCGTGAACTGTGAAGTCATCCATGAAGACTTCCATACTTTCTTCCAAAAATCGTAGAAGACGGCCATCACACAATATTTGGAAGGTAGGGGCATTACATAAACCAAAAGGCATCTGCGATCACGAAAGGTGCGAAGGGACAAGTAAATGTGGTCTTATCTTGGTCCTCGGTGCAATGGGTACTGAAAGTACCCGAGAAACCATATAAGAAAGCAAGAATACGATTTCGGCTTAGCCTTTCTAGCATCGATCGATGAATGGCAAGGGAAAATGGTCCTTTCGAGTGGCGTCGTTTAATTTGCGATAGTCAATACAAACTCGCCATGAATTTTGCACTCTAGTAGGGATGAGTTCATCCCTCTCATTTTTCACCACAGTGATCCCGCTCTTTTTGGGAACCACATGAATGGGGCTGACCCATTCACTGTCAGAGATGGGATAAATAATCCCAAAGACTTAATGACTTTGTGATTTCCTTTTTACTACATCCAGGATTAGCGGGTTCAATCTTCGCTGGGGTTGCCTTACCGTCTTGGAACCCTCATTCAACAATATCCTATGAGTGCAAAGGGCCGGGCTAATCCCAGGTATGTCTGCTAATGACCACCCTATTGCGCGCTTATGCTCTATCAACACTTTCAAAAGTTACTTTTCTTCAAGCTCGATAATGAATTTGCAATTATGACCGGTAATTTATTATTGGGCTCGTAAAAGCGTATTTCAATGAGTGAGGTAAGGGCTTTAGTTCTAACTCTGGAGGTTGTAAAATGGAAGGGACCAACTTAGGAAGCTCAAGGGAGAAAAGGTTTCTGCATTTTTCTGGACAATTGAAAGAATCAATCGAAGAATTCTCTTGGATGCCGAGCGAACACAATTCAAGATTAGACGACTTATCGTGCAGATCCTCATCAGAGTCTGAATGAGTAGAAAGAACGCTAAGCATGTTGACTCCAAGGGTGAGTAATCCTCGTGTGGGTGTTTCATGGCTTCGTACATCTTTGAAGCTTATTGATCGATCACCTACCTCCATGGTAATCTTCCTTCCATCATATTGATATTTGTACCACCGTCAGAAGGAAGATTGACCAAGAATCAAAGAAGTGTCTGCACAACTTCGAGGTCATGTCCAACACGTAAAATCGGCAGAAACACTAAACTTTTCACTTGGACCAAGATGTCCTCGATGATTCCTAATTGGATGTCGGAATGATCTATCACCAACCGTAAGACTACTGATAGGCTTTATGCTCTTAACGCCTGTGGTTTCATAAATGATTTCGCATTACGTTAATCGCCGCTCCCAAATCCAATAGAGCTCTTCCAATGGTCACCTTTCCTATAACACAAGGAATGGTGAGCGATCCTGGTCTGACACTTCACCGGGATTTGGGGCTTAAATAAAGCCGACACATTTGAGCTTACTTGGACACGTTCGTTCAGCCGAAATTTCCTCTTGTTTGTGCACAAGTCCTTCAGGTACTTGGCGTAAGCCGACACTTTCTTAATCAAATCCAGCAGTGGCACGTTGACTTCAACCTTCCCAAACAGGTCAATGATTTCTTTTTCGTGTTTGAGCTCATTGACTCTCTTGCTCATCAGATACGAGTTCGGAAAAGGGAGGTCCTTTAAGTTGACTGGTTCATTTCTGCTCAATTTATCCTTATCAATTTTTCTTCCTAAAATGCTCGATGATTGCTCTTTGTCCTCAATTATTGATTGCTTCTTGTTCCTCAACAATTCTTCTTTGCGATCACTCTCTGATCACACAGCTTTCTTCTCTCTCACTTGAGGCGCTTCTTCAACCTCAATTTCCTCGGTGCATTCTTCTTCTTCAGGAATGTCGAAATGCACTTTCTTTCCACTCCTCAACTCAATTGCATTTAAACTCTTGGGTTTATTACCGTGTTGGAGGAATGGATCCATTGCCCGAGCTTGGTTGTCACTCAAATTATTAGACAATTGGGTGACATAGGCGTTCATGTTCTCGGCCTTGGTCTCCCATTGCTCCATGCGTTTTCCAAGGCACTAAAGCGGGCAGCATTCTTAGCAGAGTCTGTTGGATGAGGTTCGCGATGGCGTTGAATTGATTTCTTGTGGAAGTTCGTTCCTCTTTCATCAACGTCATCATACCATGCGAAGCTGATTGGTGTCCTCTTTGGTGGTGTGGTTGCACCGTCAACGCTTCTTGATCGGAAGCTGGTTTGTAGATGGTCCACTCCACTCCCTTGTTGAAAGCGGTTGGGTGCTCTTCCTTCATTATTCCTCCAATGAAGTTAGGATGAGATCTCCATCCTTCGTTATATGTGTTGGAGCACGGTCCCACTTAGAATTTTGTATGCTTGGGTAAACAATGGACACTTCTTCATACCTTCCGGACAGACGCTGAAATGTGCATCACCGATCCACAAGATTCGCAACTAAGTGCGACGATTGATGGAAGGTGACGGCGATGCACATTCAAATTCTTAAGCTCGCCGTGATTGAGGATAACTGGGAAGTTATCCGATGTTCCAAGAATCTACTTCGATTCGAGGCTCTCCATTCTCTTAGTTTGAGCCGTCATGGCTCCTACTTCATTCACATTCCTGGAATCGCGGACACTATACTGTTGATGATTCAGGGCCATCCTCTTTATCAGGGCCCAAGCTTCTGGTGCGGTGAGGTCAATCAACGAACCTCCCGACGCAGCATCCAACATTCCTTTTTCTTGATTCTTTACCCCATCATAAAAATATTGAACTAATTGTTCATCAGGGATTTGATGATGGGGGCACCGAGATAACAGATCTTGGAATCTGTTCCAAAAATCATACAGGGACTCGTCATAATCTTGTTTGGCAGAATATATCTCCTTTCTCATCGACGACGTCCTAGAAGCTGGAAAATACTTTTCCAGAAAAGCTTTTCAGAAGTTGGCCCAACTGTGATAGGCATTCGCGACATGCCTTGGGAGGCTCATATACCACTCTCAGGCCTTTCCTTCTAACGACAAGTGGAATACCTTCCACAGCAACTGGTCCAGATGTGCTCCTACGAGCTTCATACTTTTGAGATCATTGTGAGGGCACGAAGATGCATATAGGGTCCTCTCCGCCAAACCGTGAAATTTGGGAAGGAGTTAATCAATAAACCTTTAACCCGAAATTTACGTCGAAGTTAGGGCAGGCAGCAGTGAAAGGATCGTAGTTTATGTCCGAGGTTGTAGCTTCTCGGATGGTTCTACGTCTGATGTTCGCATTGTTGTCATCTACGCGTTCCTGGTCACCGTTAAGACCATGATCTCCATTTCGGGGTGGTTGATCGGGATATTCTTGGTGTTCAGCCATCTCAGATTCTAGTCGATCTAGTGTGCTAAGTCTTTCTTGCTCTCTCTTGTTTTTCCTAAGTTGTCTAAGGTGTCGCTCAATTTCAGGTTGAAAATGAACTAGCCTAAGTCTACAGGGCATGCACAAGAGAAGTTCACCTAAGATAGCTCACTAAACGACAGCGGATATAAGGCTTAAATTCACTCAGTTATTGCGACGTGTAGTAATTATTGCAATGAATCGAATAATTGTAACTTTCATTGCGGCGAATATATGAACTTCATTGCGGCGATTAATGAACTCATTGTGACGAATGATGAACTCGTCACAGCCAAGAAGCACAGGACTAGCAAAGCAAACGAAATTAACTTAAAATTAAGCACAATAAACAAAAACAATCAGAATAAACACTTAAACAAAGCAGAATGAAATCACAAACAGGATTAACACTAAGAACTCTTAAGCAGAATAGAAATTAAATAAAATTATGCAATGCAAACAAAATGCAAACACAAAAATTAAAATTAAAACAAACACTGGCTAACCTAGAGAATCAATTAATTTGATTCCCCGGCAACGGCGCCAAATTTGATCGGCGGCTTATCGTTCAATTTAAGAATTGATCCTTGGAAACCGGTCAAATAAAATTTATACCAAGGATTACAATACAGGATGCAACCTCGGGTCGACTCTCAAGGAACCAATGCACTAATTTATCCTAGACTAGCCTAATGTTTGAATTATGCATGCAATGAAAGCAATAAAAGGGGGTTTTGATTGATTAATCTAAAATTAAACTAAACTAAAGCAAAGGTAAATATTTTTTAGATTTTGAAAAGATAAGGCAATTTAAATTAAATGAGACTGAAAACTATTAATTAAAAAACTCTCTTGAAAATGTAGCTCGGGTCATCATCGTTCAAAAATAATATCGGGTTTGAAATCCACTAAGTTTCAAAGCTAAACCTTAACAACTCGTTAAGTCCAAAATTAATTAATCAACTCGATTAATTAAAATTTGTTAAAAACATTAGTGTATGTATAGAATGATTAATGCAATAAATCAACTAAATAATAACACACCCAACTTAATCAGACATAACTAGGCAGATTAAATCAATTAATGCAATCATCCAACTGATATACATGAACTCCATGTATTTAAGAACAGCATTCAACAATAATCAATCCATAACATAAATCAAAGTTTAACATCCGATTAAACTATAACCGGATTCAATCCATCATACAGTGCATTCTCCAAATCGGAGTTGATACAAAAATATAACGGAAATCTAAAACTAAGATCGATTACCCCTGTTAAGCTCACGGAACTCAGACCCTTACTCCATCTTCAAGAGATCGGAGACTTAGCCACACATCACGGCAGAAGAGTCCATCACTGCTGGACACCCGACGTTGCTCATGACTCAGACGGTGAAGGATGAAGGAATGGTCGCGGCGAAATGAAGGCGGAAGAGAAGGTGGTGAATGTGGACGATGTCTGTTGCCTCCGAATCAAAACTGCAAAAACCAGAGAAAACAAAACCTATTAGACGAACTGAGAAAACAGAGAAGAAGAAGTTAACCTCGGGAGAGCGGCCGCCTTGTTTTTGCCCTAAATGACAAGATTTTATAGGGAGTTGTGCGGGCCGGGTCGGATCAGTGGATTAATTTCTATTTATAGGCCGGGTTACCTGACATTCGCTGCGGCGAAGTCCGGATGGTCACTCGTCGCGGCGAATACATTAAATACCATTAATTTGCTGCGACGAATGGAGGGTCTTGATTCGCTGCGGCGAATCTCGCGGCATGTTTACTTCTTAAATGTTGACTCCTTTGGTCCTACAAATACAACCTATTTGCAGTATCAATTGTCCCAATAAAAATTATGCAGAATTAATAACAAATGACAACAAAATATCGATAATGTGCAATTTATCAAAACTCGATATGCGGGACCAAAATAAGCATAAAAATCATAGATCAGGAGTCAACAGATGCATAATTACTAGAGAAAACGGGCCTAATTTATAGTATAAATTTGGTCCAATCAATGGTCCTCTAACTATTTCCAATGCCTAGAACCATACTAAGGAAGCTAACATTAGTGGGTTAAACAACAAAACTCACATGAAAATAATTCTTAAATGGATGAGGGGAAAGAAGGTGCTTAAGCTGTTGTGCAACCATATTGGCTTAAACAAAAAGTTTCTCTACTATGTTTTGATTGATGAATGCCAGTCCAATCAAAGGAAAACTCCGTCAGAACTGAGTCTTCAGATAGAGAAACCTTTAATGAAGGAAAAATTTTAACACAAGTAAAGACTTGTTAGGACTCTCTAGCCATTGTGAAAGACTTTTGTGTGATTTGGTGCAACATTTGGTTGGATGGACTCATCACATTTCACTGTTACTTTAGGATTTTGATAAATGCACGATTTTGTTTGGCCTTGTACTAGCCTCAAGAGAGCGTGTTACTAGATTTTGTGTAAGGCCCCAAAATATACCCTATTTGAAATAATACATGTTTATGAAAGTACATGTGTGATGGGAATTAGAATTTTGCTATGATTAGAATATGAAAGACTTATGACTTGAATTTTTGATCAAATAAATTATAGTGAGTAAATTGGAATTAATTATTACCCTTAGAGGATTAAGGTAATTAAATGTATATTTGGACTAGGAAAAGTATCAAGTGCCAAGTGAAGTTAGTACATGAAAATTAGTATGACTACACATATAATTTAAATGACATTTGACACCATTGGATGATTGACATGTGGACTAGTTTTATAGTTAACTAGTGGCAGCATTTTAATTAGGCAAATGACATTACATGCATTAAGACATGTGGCTTGATAAATTAAGGACACCTAGCAAAGCAATAGCTGAAGCACTCTAGCTCATTTCAGTAGCCTACTCCCTCACTTTGGCTTCTTTCAAATGAAATTTCATTCTCCTACTCCCCCTCTCAACTTCTGGATCCTTGTTAAAGCTTGGATCATCATCTTTGTAAGTTATTTCATTAATAAATAGGTCTTGTGATTCTATGATTGATGCTGGAAACTGATTTGGATGAGTAGTTCTATTGGATAGGTTTCGGTATTTTAGTCATATCTTTCTCTGTAGGTATCCCAATTGGATGGATTTAAATTCGTATTAAACTATAAAATTATATCTACAATGTTCATGAAGGCGGTTAATTTTATTTCTGTCACTAATTGTGTCAGAAGTTGGTTTGAAGTTGAGTATCTGGAATCTGTCATTGTTTGTGAACAGTCTGTAGCCATTTGGGGATAATTTTCAAATTTCTGAACCAAATTGCATAAAATTGGTGTCAATAGAAACTTAAGACATAAAAAAACAAATGTGTAGAAGAATTTTTGGCCTAATCCTTCATTTTCATTATCAAAATGACCGTGTAACATTGACCCGAAAGTTTGTTTTGTCGAAAAGCTGGAAGAAATGAAGTGTTTTCACTGAACTTGCTTTAGTATTTCGATTATAACTTGCACTGTGGATCTTCAAATGAGTTGGTTCTTAAATAAGATTAAACTAGAGACATATTTCTACAACTTTCTTGAAGAAGTTGAAATTTAATTCTGTCTCTAAGATTTTCAAAATTTGGCATGAAATTAAGTCTTGGCTTAGGCTGAAGCACTACCAGGGACAAAAAACATATCCTATGATTTTTGAATAAACTGTGTTGATTTAGGTCGAATTAGACTGAGGTGTCTTCACTAAAGTTGAATCTTATTATCGTAGCTTTAAATTGGTATAAATTTTGTAATTTTTAGATATTAGAATTGAGAGTTATGAGGTGTACAACTTGGAGGCATGATCATGCATTAGTCAAAATGTCAAATGTACACAGTCTGTGGTATTTTGAGCATAAGTCATTGAATACTAAACCAAATTGGATGAACTTGGTATCATTGGAAACCTAAGACAAATAGGGAAATCTTTCTAGAAGGAAGTACTACCTAATTACCTCAACTTCCTGATTAAAAAAATTGAACAAAGTGGACCTAAAGTGGATTGTGAAATAAATCTGGATTGAAGGATTGAGTATGATTTCACATGATCGATAATGTGATAAGATTAAGGATAAGAAACATGCATCATACATGTTCAGTATACATGAATGTGCATAATTGAATTCATAATTGTGCATAATAGTAATATATGTTTGTATGGAATGTTTTAGAGGAACCCTTAGAGCGACCTATTCCAGATATTGTCGGGACTTCGAGAGAATAAGCAAACAAGGAGCTTTTGTAAGTAATTTAGATGGTAGATTTTGTGGGTAACCTAAGATGGTCTCACCTTGATTTTTTTATTTATTACTGAATTAAAATTGATATTGATGAATATGTACTGAATTGTATACTGATTCCGGACATGAAGGTCCGAGGTATTGACTGATGAATGAAATATTGAAGTGCTATTTACCTTACTTTGTTCTGCTTGTTGAATTTGATTTATGTTGATTGTGTTCTAAATTCCGAACAATGATTGTCCGAGGCGTTTGATGCATGCTTATATCATTGGAAGTCCTTTTTCATGTGAATATGATTGACTACTTGCTTTGCACATGTAATGTCTGAAATGACCTTGTTTTGTTTTAAAACTGTTGAGTCCTAGTTGTGGGTAAATAGGCATGCCTAGAAGGGTCTGCAACTACTTCTGTGATACTTCGGTGTCTTCTGTTAATGGCACGTTGGTGTCTTCTGTTATTGACACTTCAGGGTCGAGACTTTGGTCTCTTCTGGACACTTCGGTATTGAGACTTCAGTCTCTTCTGTATAAGTCTCGTTACCCACTTCTATAAATAGATTTAGCAGTCATTTGATTTTGTATTCTGATATTTGTTTGATTCTGATATAAACCAAATTGTATTCTGATTCTGAAGGGTTTATACCCTCTTGTGGTATTCAGTTCTGATAATTATAAAAAATCTGTTCTGAAATGCATTATGTCTGATTTAATGTTAGGCAATCTTTTAATGCACGCTTGTATTATTACATGATTATGTATGATGAGTTGTCACTTCTATATAGATTAGTTATTACTCAGTAAGCTATATGTTTAGCACGGTGGATTTGCCCCGTGTAGATTCAGAGAGAGGATTATTAAAGACTGGAACAAGTCAACCACAATGGCCAATGGAATCGAAGTCTTGTTTTGAGAAAAAATGTATTCTGAATTTGTTTTGGGCTTGTACCTGATGTATATGACTTTTGAATTTGTTTGAAGATTTGTAATAATTTTAATATATGTTGGTCTTCGAATTTGTGGTATGTAATATGATTGACACAATATGAATGATATGTTACGTACTATATGTTTGCTTGAGATTTTGGGTATGCACGTAAGTTATGTTTCGTGTGTTTTAGGAATTGGTTTCGGTTCGATATTATCTGTTTGTACTGTTTTGTGTGGCATTCATATATCTTTCCAGGGAGTATGTGGGTGTTACATTTTGGAACGATCTGGGGGTTTTATTGCTGAAAAAAAAAGATGAATCAAGTGCTTTTCATTCAGTGAATCCTGTGTTTTCGATTCGAGAGTTTTAGTGCAATGTCAATGAGGGAATTTCCGAAAGGTTTTAAGTCGGAGAGAGAGAGGTGCAGGAGGAGATTTACTAGTAGAAGCAAGGATTTTGACGAGGGTAGAGGGAGTAGAGTTATGAATGAGGAGAGGGTGAGTGGCAGTATGTTGGGACCCGATCCGGGAACTGGATCCCAACCGAAGAGCGGAAACGAATACGAAGAATGAAGGAAACGAAGGCGAATGGAAACGAAAATTTCGTATCGAAATTTCGAATCGAAAACAAAATGCGGAAGCCAAAAGCAAACACTAGCTCGAATCACAAAGCAAAAGAAGCGAGAGCGAAGCGAATACTCGAATACAGAATTGAGAAGAGCGAAGCAAACATAATGATTTAAAATACTGAATCGAAATCGATTATCGAATGGCGAAATATGAAACAAATCTCGATCGAATACAAATTAAAACGGATCTGAAACAGATCGAATCAAAGCAAACAAATCCGACATCCGAAAAAAAAGAACGGAGAAACACAATCGCGTTGGAAACCTAAAACTAATCCAATACGAAAATCCGGTATAATTTTTTTTTCTTTTTCTTATATTCATTTATCAAACTCATACAAAGCAATCATATATCCCTTTTTCTTGGAAATTCTTTCTCATGCCAAATTTCTTACACTCTTTAATCTTCTTTCATACAAACCATAAATCTCATCCGAAATCATCTAGTTCTTATTTATTTTTCCTTTTCAACTTATTATCTAATCTAAAATTGGCAAAGATAACGGCTGCCTTTGACCTAACCCAAAACCTGCAAGGGTTCAAAATACACTTCTAAAAATTTCCAATCAATCACACAAACATCAGAATCCATCGGACCCTCCGTCCGGGATCTCAGCAGATAAACCCAAACCTATTTCTTAAACACTTTCACAATTGTAATTCAATTTACTATTCTCATAGTTCAACTCATTTCTAAACTTATACACAATTTCACATACAATTTCGTACTCTCATACATTCATTCATAATCTTCATACATTCTGAAATACATCATAATCACTTACTTAACGGCAATTCACGCCATTTACAAAATATTCCAAATCTCAATTCACATAACAATGCAGACGATGTAAAATCGGACCAGACGTCTTCACATTCTTTCATCCGATCTCCTTCTCGAAACTTGGAGATGGGGATGAAAGAGGGGGTGAGCTCGAAAGCTCGTGGATAATATATTTACAAATTGAACAATAAGCGGAAACACTTACTCTCAAGAAGTTTGTCATTTTTAAATATTTCACGATAAAAACTTTTCAAAGCTTATCTTTCAAATCTTTCACTTTTCAAACCATTCATAAAACATTTCCAAAATCTTACATTTGCAAATTTTATCCTCTCATTTCCCAAAATTCTCAATTTCTTCTTATTTCATAATCAAATTTAAAAGAATGAATGCATCACACAGAAACAAATCAAAAACACCTAACATATCAAATGGTCTGGTTCGGTCCGAAACAGAACGTACTGCACATTTCCGCTTAGCGGTCCTGTGCAGCCGTGAACTGAACGTCCTACACTTTCCCGCATTGCGGTCCAGTGTAGCCGTGAAGGGAGTCCGAAATCGGAGCTCCGTGCCACTAACGGGCAGCCGGGAGAAGGCTATAACAAACAAAGACAGTGCACTGACTCACAAGGACCTGACCAAACTCACATAACACATATTAAAAAAAAACGAACATTCGGATTGCCCGAATGCACTTTTCGAAAATCTTACTTTTCAAAGTTTTCATATCAAAATGTCACATAGTGTCATTACTTGACACTTTCACATAATCACATATCATACCAATTCATATAGCAAAACACATTCAATCCCAAATCATGAATTTAAATCACATATTAATTAAATCCATAACAATGAATGCAATAATTTCTTCAAATCATAATCAGAACTTTTTCAAATTCACAAAACACATTTTTCCAATTGTCCAAATAATTCGGAACTAGCGAATTTCATAATCCTCGTTTTTTCGTAAAATCATTTCAAAACAAGGAATTTAATCTTTCGGAAATCATATTTTTCAAGCATCTATTTAAACATTAATTTATCAAAATTCACTTCTTAAATTTTCAATTTCACATGCTTAGCTCACAATTCAACAAATAAATATACTACTCACCTCGAATTATTGCCAGAAACTTGATCATAGCTCCAATTTGATCCTTGCTTCTTTCCTTCTTTCAATTAAAATTAACCTAAGCCATAATATCCAAATCCACATCATAATTTGCATAATTTTCAAAATTAACTATCGGAAATTCATAATCATCATATTTCCAAGCTTTCCAAAACCAGAATTTCTAAAATCCCCAAAATCCAAATTTGACCTAAACCAATTCACTCAAATTCAATCTCATAAATAACTTAATTTTTAAAATTGATGTCACAATTCATCAATTCACACTAATTTCAAGATATCTAAACCACCAATTTCAAAAATCCCCAATTTTCAAAATTGGCCTAACCCAATTTACAAAATTTTCATATCATAATTCACAATTTCTTCAAAATTGATATCATATTCCACAAACCCATATTATTTCTATAATTCAACACCAATAATTCACAAAATCCTTAATCACAAAATTAAGCCTAAACCTTGATAAACTTCCATTCAAAATTAAACATAGCATAAAGCATATACCTCACAACTTACTTCATAAATCACAAACCCATGACCTTTTCCACAATTCTAAACCAAAAATTACTAAAAGCTCAAAGATCAAAAATCAACACTTACTTCTTTCTCTTCTAATTTCGGATTTTTCAAAACCCCATGGAAAACTTTCCTCCTTTTCTACCTTTTCCTCTTGAAATAAAAACGAAAATCATCTTGGAAGCTCAAAATTTTCGAAATCTCCATCACCGAAATCACCTTCCTCCATTCTCTTCTTATTTTCTTCTCCTTTTCTCCTTCTTATTCTTTCTAGAATTATCGTGAATTCTCTATGACAAACGACAATCATCTGATTTAAAGTGCCAAGTCATTAAAAATTAGGGGTAATTGACCAAATTACCCTTACTCTTTAGTTTAATTCCAAAATTGCCCCTACACTTTACTTTAAGTTATTTCCACTTGCGGGTTTGATTTGCACTATCAAGTTGAAAGAATTTGTTAAAACTTCCTTCTCGAGAAATGTTCCTCTCAATCATACGAATCCAACGCCACCAACCGCGCACAATTCGGATCACTACACCAAAAGTTATGTGCAAAACAGTTCGGGTATATCCATATTCTAACACATTTTCCATGTATGATTATTTCCGTCCAGAAATTTACATTCTTAATCCCAGAATTGAAACTCGATGTCTTCATAACAATTATAGCCTTATGTCTCTAGTTTAATTCAAATTAAGAATCGCTTCATTTCAATTCCCAGATCAAAAGTTATGCTCAAAATACTCTCAGATGTTCCCAATCCAAAAACTACACACAAATCCGAACTTCCATTCATAATTTGAAGGTGTTAGGTGCAAAATTGACATTTCATTTGTTCATATGATTTGTAGCCCCTTGTCTTAACTTTATTTCTCCTTAAGAATCACTTCAATCGGATCTCCACAGATCCCGAATTTCCAAAAATACTGGACTATGTTCGGAAGATTTTCCGACTCACTTTGATTAAATTAATCACCATTAATTTAATCTCAAAAATTCACGAATTTTTATGAGAATGTAGATAATTGTCTTAAAAATCCAATGCCTCAAAAATCAACTCAATCGGATGTCGGACGAGAAAGATATAAGCAAAATAGTGAACAAAGGTCGGATTTGAAAAAGGAAAGTCAAGAAAACCAAAAGAACAAAACGGCGTCATTTCAGATAAACGCCAGCGTTTAGGCGAGGCGAGCGAGGTCTCCTGGCGACGCGTCGCCCTCATGACGGCGAGCAGGACGCCGCCATCGCTAAGGCGATGCGTCGCCTAGCGACGGGATACTTCATTTTCTATTTTTTTTCACATGAAAAATTCGAAACTTCCAAAATTCATAACTCTTAATCCCGAACTCCAATTTTGACAAACTTAGTCTCTATAGAAAGCTTGAGGGAAGCTCTACATCTTCCACGAAGGACATAAAAATCAATCTGAAGTCTAAGAAAGTCCATTTATCGTCCTCTAATAATCATGCTAAAATCATAATATAAACTTGTAAAAATCATAACTTATTATTCCGAGATCAAAAAATTCCATACTTTATATCGAAATAAAGATGAAAGCAAATCCTTCAACTTTCATGAAGAACATCAAAGCTCAATTAACCTCTAACTAGGTTAATTTCTCAGTCAAAGTTTCAGTCATAATTAAAGTCAAAAGTCAATCCTATCACACATAAACTTTGACTGATCATAACTTCCACTCCCGATATCGAAAAATTGCAAACTTTATGGTTACAGAAAGCTCTTAACATAATCTACAAGTTTCCAGAAGACCATTTTATCAAATTTTGCCTAAATCAAAAGTCAACCTTCAAAGGCCAAAAAGTCAAACTTTTTACAAATTTTCATATTTTCACTCTTTCTCTCTTTATTTCTTGCCATTTCACTTCATTTCAATCAACTCATCCACTTTTGAATATTTCTTATTTTTACTCAAAAATCGGGGTCCAACATTTCTCCCCCTCTTAAAAGAATTTCGTCCTCGAAATTCATACTTACTTAAACTCCAAGTAACTCATTCTTGATAAAATAAACTCCAAGTAACTCATTCTTGCATAAATTTCTTTCTAAACAAAGATCATCAAGCACTTTCTTACTAATTTCTTTCCAAAACTCATAATCAATCATCTTTTTTTTATCTAATTTACTCATCATACATATTCTCAATCTCTTCACAATCTTCACTTCCTTAAATCACACACCACTCATATCATATCAAAACACTATATTCATAACTCACTGTTTCTACACTTATTGACACAAATCAATGGTCCATTTCTTAAAAAAAACCCTAATATGGTTCACTCATCGTTTAATCTGTCTCATTATGTCATCATTATTTCATCTATATCAATTTGTCACAATTTCTCAAGAAATTCTAATCTTAAGTTCCTCAACACATTCCGAAAATCAATCATATTCTTAACACCCAAATCGAACCAATCACTTGAATTCGTCAAATAGTCATGCACATCAATTTCAAATTCCTAAAGACAATCATACTTCTTTCATCAAAATCAAATAATCACTTAGCATATCTTCACTAATTCAACCTTATCCTCACACATTCTTATCAATCTTATATGCCCAGTTAAGATCCTATTACTGGGCTCTGATACCATAAATGTTGAGACCCGATCCGAGAACCGGATCCTAACCGAAGAGCGGAAACGGATACGAAGAACGAAGAAAACGAAGGCGAATAGAAACGGAAATTTCGTATCGAAATTTCGAATCTGAAACAAAATGCGGAAGCCAAAAGCAAACACTAGCTCGAATCACAAAGCAAAAGAAGCGAGAGCGAAGCGAATACTCGAATACAGAATCGAGAAGAGCGAAGCAAACATAATGCATTTAAAATATTAATCGAAATCGATTATCGAATGGCGAAATCTGAAACAAATACTGAATCGAATACTTAATTAAAGCGGATCTGAAACAGATCGAATCAAAGCAAACAAGTCCGACATCCGAAAACAAAGAACGGAGAAACACAATCGCGTTGGAAACCTAAAACTAATCCAATACGAAAATCCGGTATAAATTTTTTTTTCTTTTTCTTATATTCATTTATCAAACTCATACAAAGCAATCTTGTATCCTTTTTTCTTGGAAATTCTTTCTCATGCCAAATTTCTTACACTCTTTAATCATCTTTCATACAAACCATAAATCTCATCCGAAATCATCTAGTTCTTATTTATTTTTCCTTTTCAACTTATTATCTAACGAAAATTTGGCAACATAACGCCTACCTTTGACCTAATCCAAAACCTGCAAGGGTTCAAAATACACTTCTAAAAATTTCCAATTAATCACACAAACATCAGAATCCACCGGACCCTCCGTCCGGGATCTCAGCAGATAAACCCAAACCTATTTCTAAAACACTTTCACAATTGTAATTCAATTTACTATTCTCATAGTTCAACTCATTTCTAAACTTATACACAATTTCATATACAATTTCGTACTCTCATACATTCATTCATAATCTTCATACATTCTGAAATACATCATAATCACTTACTTAACGGCAATTCACGCCATTTACAAAATATTCCAAATCTCAATTCACATAACAATGCAGACGATGTAAAATCGGACCAGACGTCTTCACATTCTTTCATCCGATCTCCTTCTCGAAACCTAGAGATGGGGATGAAAGAGGGTGAGCTTCAGCTCGTGGATAATATATTTATAAATTGAACAATAAGCGGAAACACTTACTCTCAAGAAGTTTGTCATTTTTAAATATTTCACGATAGAAACTTTTCAAAGCTTATCTTTCAAATCTTTCACTTTTCAAACCATTCATAAAACATTTCCAAAATCTTACATTTGCAAATTTTATCCTCTCATTTCCCAAAATTCTCAATTTCTTCTTATTTCATAATCAAATTTAAAAGCATGAATGCATCGCATACGAAACAAATCAAAATACCTAACATATCAAATGGTGCAGTTCGGTCCAAAGAACGCATCGCACATTTCCGCTTAGCGGTCCTGTGCAGCCGTGAACTGAACGTCCTACACTTTCCCGCATTGCGGTCCAGTGTAGCCGTGAAGGAGTCCGAATCGAACTCCGTGCCACTAACAGGCGTGGGAGAAGGCTATAACAAACAAAGACAAAGGTAATCGACTCACAAGGACTGACCAAACTCACATAACACATATTAAAAGCGAACATTGGATTGCCGAATGCACTTTTCGAAAATCTTACTTTTCAAAGTTTTCATATCAAAATGTCACATAGTGTCATTACTTGACACTTTCACATAATCACATATCATACCAATTCATATAGCAAAACACATTCAATCCCAAATCATGAATTTAAATCACATATTAATTAAATCCATAACAATGAATGCAATAATTTCTTCAAATCATAATCAGAACTTTTTCAAATTCACAAAACACATTTTCCAATTGTCCAAATAATTGAACCGGTAATTTCATAATCCTCGTTTTTTCAGTAAAATCATTTCAAACAAGGAATTTAATCTTTCGAAATCATATTTTCAAGCATCTATTTAAACATTAATTTATCAAAATTCACTTCTTAAATTTTCAATTTCACATGCTTAGCTCACAATTCAACAAATAAATATACTACTCACCTCGAATTATTGCGTAAACTTGATCATAGCTCAATTTGATCCTTGCTTCTTTCCTTCTTTCAATTAAAATTAACCTAAGCCATAATATCCAAATCCACATCATAATTTGCATAATTCTCAAAATTAACTATCGAAATTCATAATCATCATATTTCCAAGCTTTCCAAAACCGAATTTCTAAAATCCCCAAAATCCAAATTTGACCTAAACCAATTCACTCAAATTCAATCTCATAAATAACTTAATTTTTAAAATTGATGTCACAATTCATCAATTCACACTAATTTCAAGATATCTAAACCACCAATTTCAAAAATCCCCAATTTTCAAAATTGGCCTAACCCAATTTACAAAATTTTCATATCATAATTCACAATTTCTTCAAAATTGATATCATATTCCACAAACCCATATTATTTCTATAATTCAACACCAATAATTCACAAAATCCTTAATCACAAAATTAAGCCTAAACCTTGATAAACTTCCATTCAAAATTAAACATAGCATAAAGCATATACCTCACAACTTACTTCATAAATCACAAACCCATGACCTTTTCCACAATTCTAAACCAAAAATTACTAAAAGCTCAAAGATCAAAAATCAACACTTACTTCTTTCTCTTCTAATTTCGGATTTTTCAAAACCCCATGGAAAACTTTCCTCCTTTTCTACCTTTTCCTCTTGAAATAAAAACGAAAATCATCTTGGAAGCTCAAAATTTTCGAAATCTCCATCACCGAAATCACCTTCCTCCATTCTCTTCTTATTTTCTTCTCCTTTTCTCCTTCTTATTCTTTCTAGAATTATCGTGAATTCTCTATGACAAACGACAATCATCTGATTTAAAGTGCCAAGTCATTAAAAATTAGGGGTAATTGACCAAATTACCCTTACTCTTTAGTTTAATTCCAAAATTGCCCCTACACTTTACTTTAAGTTATTTCCACTTGCGGGTTTGATTTGCACTATCAAGTTGAAAGAATTTGTTAAAACTTCCTTCTCGAGAAATGTTCCTCTCAATCATACGAATCCAACGCCACCAACCGCGCACAATTCGGATCACTACACCAAAAGTTATGTGCAAAACAGTTCGGGTATATCCATATTCTAACACATTTTCCATGTATGATTATTTCCGTCCAGAAATTTACATTCTTAATCCCAGAATTGAAACTCGATGTCTTCATAACAATTATAGCCTTATGTCTCTAGTTTAATTCAAATTAAGAATCGCTTCATTTCAATTCCCAGATCAAAAGTTATGCTCAAAATACTCTCAGATGTTCCCAATCCAAAAACTACACACAAATCCGAACTTCCATTCATAATTTGAAGGTGTTAGGTGCAAAATTGACATTTCATTTGTTCATATGATTTGTAGCCCCTTGTCTTAACTTTATTTCTCCTTAAGAATCACTTCAATCGGATCTCCACAGATCCCGAATTTCCAAAAATACTGGACTATGTTCGGAAGATTTTCCGACTCACTTTGATTAAATTAATCACCATTAATTTAATCTCAAAAATTCACGAATTTTTATGAGAATGTAGATAATTGTCTTAAAAATCCAATGCCTCAAAAATCAACTCAATCGGATGTCGGACGAGAAAGATATAAGCAAAATAGTGAACAAAGGTCGGATTTGAAAAAGGAAAGTCAAGAAAACCAAAAGAACAAAACGGCGTCATTTCAGCATAAACGCCCGCGTTTGGGCGAGGCGAGAGCGAGGTCTCCCTGGCGACGCGTCGCCCTCGCGACGGCGAGCAGGACGCTCGCCATCGCTAAGACGATGCGTCGCCCTAGCGACGGGGATACTTCATTTTCTATTTTTTTTCACATGAAAAATTCGAAACTTCCAAAATTCATAACTCTTAATCCCGAACTCCAATTTTGACAAACTTAGTCTCTATAGAAAGCTTGAGGGAAGCTCTACATCTTCCACGAAGGACATAAAAAATCAATCTGAAGTCTAAGAAAGTCCATTTACTTCTGTCCTCTAATAATCATGCTAAAATCATAATATAAACTTGTAAAAATCATAACTTATTATTCCGAGATCAAAAAATTCCATACTTTATATCGAAATAAAGATGAAAGCAAATCCTTCAACTTTCATGAAGAACATCAAAGCTCAATTAACCTCTAACTAGGTTAATTTCTCAGTCAAAGTTTCAGTCATAATTAAAGTCAAAAGTCAATCCTATCACACATAAACTTTGACTGATCATAACTTCCACTCCCGATATCGAAAAATTGCAAACTTTATGGTTACAGAAAGCTCTTAACATAATCTACAAGTTTCCAGAAGACCATTTTATCAAATTTTGCCTAAATCAAAAGTCAACCTTCAAAGGCCAAAAAGTCAAACTTTTTACAAATTTTCATATTTTCACTCTTTCTCTCTTTATTTCTTGCCATTTCACTTCATTTCAATCAACTCATCCACTTTTGAATATTTCTTATTTTTACTCAAAAATCGGGGTCCAACATTTCTCCCCCTCTTAAAAGAATTTCGTCCTCGAAATTCATACTTACTTAAACTCCAAGTAACTCATTCTTGCATAAAATAAACTCCAAGTAACTCATTCTTGCATAAATTTCTTTCTAAACAAAGATCATCAAGCACTTTCTTACTAATTTCTTTCCAAAACTCATAATCAATCATCTTTTTTTTATCTAATTTACTCATCATACATATTCTCAATCTCTTCACAATCTTCACTTCCTTAAATCACACACCACTCATATCATATCAAAACACTATATTCATAACTCACTGTTTCTACACTTATTGACACAAATCAATGGTCCATTTCTTAAAAAAAACCCTAATATGGTTCACTCATCGTTTAATCTGTCTCATTATGTCATCATTATTTCATCTATATCAATTTGTCACAATTTCTCAAGAAATTCTAATCTTAAGTTCCTCAACACATTCGAAAATCAATCATATTCTTAACACCCAAATCAACCAATCACTTGAATTCGTCAAATAGTCATGCACATCAATTTCAAATTCTAAAGACAATCATACTTCTTTCATCAAAATCAAATAATCACTTAGCATATCTTCACTAATTCAACCTTATCCTCACACATTCTTATCAATCTTATATGCCCAGTTAAGATCCTATTACTGGGCTCTGATACCATAAATGTTGAGACCCGATCCGAGAACCGGATCCTAACCGAAGAGCGGAAACGGATACGAAGAACGAAGAAAACGAAGGCGAATAGAAACGGAAATTTCGTATCGAAATTTCGAATCTGAAACAAAATGCGGAAGCCAAAAGCAAACACTAGCTCGAATCACAAAGCAAAAGAAGCGAGAGCGAAGCGAATACTCGAATACAGAATCGAGAAGAGCGAAGCAAACATAATGCATTTAAAATTGAATCGAAATCGTATTATCGAATGGCCGAAATACGAAACAAATACGAATCGAATACGAATTAAAAACGGATACGAAACAGATCGAATCAAAGCAAACAAGTCCGACATCCGAAAACAAAGAACGGAGAAACACAATCGCGTTGGAAACCTAAAACTAATCCAATACGAAAATCCGGTATAAATTTTTTTTTCTTTTTCTTATATTCATTTATCAAACTCATACAAAGCAATCTTGTATCCTTTTTTCTTGGAAATTCTTTCTCATGCCAAATTTCTTACACTCTTTAATCATCTTTCATACAAACCATAAATCTCATCCGAAATCATCTAGTTCTTATTTATTTTTCTTTTTCAACTTATTATCTAACGAAAATTTGGCAACATAACGCCTACCTTTGACCTAATCCAAAACCTGCAAGGGTTCAAAATACACTTCTAAAAATTTCCAATTAATCACACAAACATCAGAATCCACCGGACCCTCCGTCCGGGATCTCAGCAGATAAACCCAAACCTATTTCTAAAACACTTTCACAATTGTAATTCAATTTACTATTCTCATAGTTCAACTCATTTCTAAACTTATACACAATTTCATATACAATTTCGTACTCTCATACATTCATTCATAATCTTCATACATTCTGAAATACATCATAATCACTTACTTAACGGCAATTCACGCCATTTACAAAATATTCCAAATCTCAATTCACATAACAATGCAGACGATGTAAAATCGGACCAGACGTCTTCACATTCTTTCATCCGATCTCCTTCTCGAAACCTAGAGATGGGGATGAAAGAGGGGGTGAGCTCGAAAGCTCGTGGATAATATATTTATAAATTGAACAATAAGCGGAAACACTTACTCTCAAGAAGTTTGTCATTTTTAAATATTTCACGATAGAAACTTTTCAAAGCTTATCTTTCAAATCTTTCACTTTTCAAACCATTCATAAAACATTTCCAAAATCTTACATTTGCAAATTTTATCCTCTCATTTCCCAAAATTCTCAATTTCTTCTTATTTCATAATCAAATTTAAAAGCATGAATGCATCGCACAGAAACAAATCAAAAATACCTAACATATCAAATGGTCTGGTTCGGTCCGAAACAGAACGCACTGCACATTTTCGCTTAGCGGTCCTGTGCAGCCGTGAACAGAACGTACTACACTTTCTCGCATTGCGGTTCAGTGTAGCCGTGAAGGGAGTCCGAAATCGGAGCTCCGTGCCACTAACGGGCAACCGGGAGAAGGCTATAACAAACAGAGACAGTACATTGACTCACAAGGACCTGACCAAACCCACAGAACACATATTAAAAAAAAAGAACATTCGGATTACCCGAAGGCACTTTTCGAAAATCTTACTTTTCAAAGTTTTCATATCAAAATGTCACATAGTGTCATTAGTTGACACTTTCACATAATCACATATCATACCAATTCATATAGCAAAACACATTCAATCTCAAATCATGAATTTAAATCACATATTAATTAAATCCATAACAATGAATGCAATAATTTCTTCAAATCATAATCAAAACTTTTTCAAATTCACAAAACACATCTTTCCAATTGTCCAAATAATTCAGAACTAGCGAATTTCGTAATCTTCGTTTTTTTTTTCCGTAAAATCATTTCAAAACAAGGAATTTAATCTTTCGGAAATCATATTTTTCAAGCATCTATTTAAACATTAATTTATCAAAATTTACTTCTTAAATTTTCAATTTCACATGCTTTGCTCACAATTCAACAAATAAATATACTACCCACCTCGAATTATTGCCAGAAACTTAATCATAGCTCCAATTTGATCCTTGCTTCTTTCCTTCTTTCAATTAAAATTAACCTAAGCCATAATATCCAAATCCACATCATAATTTGCATAATTCCCAAAATTAACTATCGAAAATTCATAATCATCATAATTCCAAGCTTTCCAAAACCAGAATTTCTAAAATCCCCAAAGTCCAAATTTGACCTAAACCAATTCACTCAAATTCAATCTCATAAATAACTTAATTTTCAAAATTGATGTCACAATTCATCAATTCATACTAATTTCAAGATATCTAAACCACCAATTTCAAAAATCCCCAATTTCTAAAATTGGCCTAACCCAATTTACACAAATTTCATATCATAATTCACAATTTCTTCAAAATTGATATCATATTTCACAAACCCATATTATTTTCTATAATTCAACACCAATAATTCACAAAATCCTTAATCACAAAATTAAGCCTAAACCTTGATAAACTTCCATTCGAAATTAAACATAGCATAAAGCATATACCTCACAACTTACTTCATAAATCACAAACCCATGACCTTTTCCACAATTCTAAACCAAAAATTACTAAAAACTCAAAGATCAAAAATCAACACTTACTTCTTTCTTTTCTAATTTCGGATTTTTCAAAACCCTATGGAAAACTTTCCTCCTTTTCTACCTTTTCCTCTTGAAATAAAAACGAAAATCATCTTGGAAGCTCAAAATTTTCGAAATCTCCATCACCGAAATCACCTTCCTCCATTCTCTTTTTATTTTCTTCTCCTTTTCTCCTACTTCTCTTATTCTTTCTAGAATTATCGTGAATTCTCTATGACAAACGACAATCATCTGATTTAAAGTGCCAAGTCAATAAAAATTAGGGGTAATTGACCAAATTACCCTTACTCTTTAGCTTAATTCCAAAATTGCCCCTACACTTTACTTTAAGTTATTTCCACTTGCGGGTTTGATTTTCACTATCAAGTTGAAGGAATTTGTTAAAACTTGCTTCTCGATAAATGTTCCTCTCAATCATACGAATCCAACGCCACCAACCGCGCTCAATTTGGATCACTACATCAAAAATTATGCTCAAAACAGTTCGGGTATATCCATATTCTAACACATTTTTCCATGTATGATTATTTCCATCCAGAAATTTACATTTTTAATCCCAGAATTGAAACTCGATGTCTTCATAATAATTTTAGCCTTATGTCTCTAGTTTAATTCAAATTAAGAATCGCCTCATTTCAATTCCCAGATCAAAAGTTATGCTCAAAATACTCTCAGATGTTCCCAATCCAAAAACTACACACAAATCCGAACTTCCATTCATAATTTGAAGGTGTTAGGTGCAAAATTGACATTTCATTTGTTCATATGATTTGTAACCCCTTGTCTTAACTTTATTTTTCCTCAAGAATCACTTCAATCGGATCGTCACAGATCCCAAATTTCGTAAAATACTGAACTATGTTCGGAAGATTTCCCGACTCACTTTGATTAAATTAATCACCATTAATTTAATCTCATAAATTCACGAATTTTTATGAGGATGTAGATAATTGTCTTAGGAATCCAACGCCGCAAGAATCAACTCAATCGAATGTCGGACGAAAAAGATATAAGTAAAATTGTGAACAAAGGTCATATTTGAAAAAGGAAAGTCAAGAAAACCAAAAGAACAAAACGGCGTCGTTTCAGCAGAAACGCCCGCGTTTGGGCGAGGCGAGGGCGAGGTCGCCCTGGCGACGGCGAGCCGGACGCTCTCCATCGCTAAGGCGATGCGTCGCCCTAGGACGGCGGCTGGACGCTCGCCATCGCTAGGGCGATGCGTCGCCCAAGCAACGGGGATACTTCATTTTTCATTTTTTTCACATGAAAAATCCGAAACTTCCAAAATTCATAACTCTTAATCCCGAACTCCAATTTTGACAAACTTAGTCTCTATAGAAAGCTTGAGGGAAGCTCTACATCTTCCACGAAGGACATAAAAAATCAATTTGACCTCTAAGGAAGTCCATTTACTTCTGTCCTCTAATAATCATGCGAAAATCATAATATAAACTTGTAAAAATTATAACTTATTATTTCGATATCGAAAAATTCCATACTTTATATCGAAATAAAGATCAAAGCAAATCCTTCAACTTTCATGAAGAACATCAAAGTTGAATTAACCTCTAACTAGGTTAATTTCTCAGTCAAAGTTTCAGTCATAATTAAAGTCAAAAGTCAACCCTATCACACATAAACTTTGACTGATCATAACTTCCACTCCCGATATCAAAAAATTGCAAACTTTATGGTTACAAAAAGCTCTTAACATAATCTACAAGTTTCCAGAAGACCATTTTATCAAATTTTTCCTAAATCAAAAGTCAACCTTCAAAGGCCAAAAAGTCAAACTTTTTACAATTTTTCATATTTTCAAACTTTCTCTCTTTATTTCTTGCTATTTCACTTCATTTCAATCAACTCATCCACTTTTGAATATTTCTTATTTTTATTCAAAAATCGGGGTCCAACATTTCTCCCCCTCTTAAAAGAATTTCGTCCTCGAAATTCATACTTACTTAAACTCCAAGTAACTCATTCTTGCATAAAATAAACTCCAAGTAACTCATTCTTGCATAAATTTCTTTCTAAACAAAGATCATCAAGCACTTCCTTACTAATTTCTTTCCAAAACTCATAATCAATCATCTTTTTTTTATCTAATTTACTCATCATACATATTCTCAATCTCTTCACAATCTTCACTTCCTTAAATCACACACCACTCATATCATATCAAAACACTATATTCATAACTCACTGTTTCTACACTTATTGACACAAATCAATGGTCCATTTCTTAAAAAAAACCTAATATGGTTCACTAATCGTTTAATATGTCTCATTATGTCATCATTCTTTCATCTATATCAATTTGTCACAATTTCTCAAGAAATTCTAATCTTAAGTTCCTCAACACATTCCGAAAATCAATCATATTCTTAACACCCAAATCGAACCAATCACTTGAATTCGTCAAATAGTCATGCACATCAATTTCAAATTCCTAAAGACAATCATACTTCTTTCACCAAAATCAAATAATCACTTAGTATATCTTCACTAATTCAACCTTATCCTCACACATTCTTATCAATCTTATATGCCCAGTTAAGATCCTATTACTGGGCTCTGATACCATAATGTTGGGACCCGATCCGGGAACCGGATCCCAACCGAAGAGCGGAAACGGATACGAAGAACTAAGAAAACGAAGGCGAATGGAAATGAAAATTTCGTATCGAAATTTCGAATCGGAAACAAAATGCGGAAGCCAAAAGCAAACACTAGCTCGAATCACAAAGCAAAAGAAGTGAGAGCGAAGCGAATACTCGAATACAGAATCGAGAAGAGCGAAGCAAACATAATGCATTTAAAATCTGAATCGAAATTGTATTATCGAATGGCGAAATCTGAAATAAATACGGATCGAATACTTAATTAAAAACGGATACGAAACAGATCGAATCAAAGCAAACAAATCCGACATCCGAAAACAAAGAACGGAGAAACACAATCGCGTTGGAAACCTAAAACTAATCCAATACGAAAATCCGGTATAATTTTTTTTTCTTTTTCTTATATTCATTTGTCAAACTCATACAAAGCAATCTTATATCCTTTTTTCTTGGAAATTCTTTCTCATGCCAAATTTCTTACACTCTTTAATCTTCTTTCATACAAACCATAAATCTCATCCGAAATCATCTAGTTCTTATTTATTTTTCTTTTTCAACTTATTATCTAACGAAAATTCGGCAGCATAACGGCTGCCTTTGACCTAACCCAAAACCTGCAAGGGTTCAAAATACACTTCTAAAAATTTGCAATCAATCACACAAACATCAGAATCCACCGGACCCTCCGTCCGGGATCTCAGCAGATAAACCCAAACCTATTTCTAAAACACTTTCACAATTGTAATTCAATTTACTATTCTCATAGTTCAACTCATTTCTAAACTTATACACAATTTCATATACAATTTCGTACTCTCATACATTCATTCATAATCTTCATACATTCTCAAATACATCATAATCACTTACTTAACGGCAATTCACGCTATTTACAAAATATTCCAAATCTCAATTCACATAACAATGCAGAAGATGTAAAATCGGACCAGACGTCTTCACATTCTTTCATCCGATCTCCTTATCGAAACCTGGAGATGGGGATGAAAGAGGGGGTGAGCTCGAAAGCTCGTGGATAATATATTTATAAATTGAACAATAAGCGGAAACACTTACTCTCAAGAAGTTTGTCATTTTTAAATATTTCACGATAGAAACTTTTCAAAGCTTATCTTTCAAATCTTTCACTTTTCAAACAATTCATAAAACATTTCTAAAATCTTACATTTGCAAATTTTATCCTCTCATTTTCCAAAATTCTCAATTTCTTCTTATTTCATAATCAAATTTAAAAGCATGAATGCATCGCACAGAAACAAATCAAAAACACCTAACATATCAAATGGTCTGGTTCGGTCCGAAACAGAACGTACTGCACATTTCCACTTAGCGGTCCTGTACAGCCGTGAACAGAACGTACTACACTTTCACGCATTGCGGTCCAGTGTAGCCGTGAAGGGAGTCCGAAATCGGAGCTTCGTGCCACTAACGGGCAGCCGGGAGAAGGCTATAACAAACAGAGACAGTGCAATGACTCACAAGGACCTGACCAAACCCACATAACACATATTCAAAAAAAACGAACATTCGGATTGCCCGAAGGCACTTTTCGAAAATCTTACTTTTCAAAATTTTCATATCAAAATGTCACATAGTGTCATTACTTGACACTTTCACATAATCACATATCATACCAATTCATATAGCAAAACACATTCAATCTCAAACCATGAATTTAAATCACATATTAATTAAATCCATAACAATGAATGCAATAATTTCTTCAAATCATAATCAGAACTTTTTCAAATTCACAAAACACATTTTTCCAATTGTCCAAATAATTCGGAACTAACGAATTTCATAATCCTCGTTTTTTTTTCTTCGTAAAATCATTTCAAAACAAGGAATTTAATCTTTCGGAAATCATATTTTTCAAGCATCTATTTAAACATTAATTTATCAAAATTCACTTCTTAAATTTTCAATTTCACATGCTTAGCTCACAATTCAACAAATAAATATACTACGCACCTCGAATTATTGCCAGAAACTTGATCCTAGCTCCAATTTGATCCTTGCTTCTTTCCTTCTTTCAATTAAAATTAACATAAGCCATAATATCCAAATCCACATCATAATTTACATAATTCCCAAAATTAACTATCGGAAATTCATAATCATCATATTTTCAAGCTTTCCAAAACCAGAATTTCTAAAATCCCCAAAGTCCAAATTTGACTTAAACCAATTAACTCAAATTCAATCCCATAAATAACTTAATTTTCAAAATTGATGTCACAATTCATCAATTCACACTAATTTCAAGATATCTAAACCACCAATTTCAAAAATCCCCAATTTTCAAAATTTGTCTAACCCAATTTACACAAATTTCATATCATAATTCACAATTTCTTCAAAATTGATATCATATTCCGCAAACCCATATTATTTTCTATAATTCAACACCAATAATTCACAAAATCCTTAATCACAAAATTAAGCCTAAACTTTGATAAACTTCCTTTCGAAATTAAACATAACATAAAGCATATACCTCACAACTTACTTCATAAACCACAAACCCATGACCTTTTCCACAATTCTAAACCAAAAATTACTAAAAACTCAAAGATCAAAAATCAACACTTACTTCTTTCTCTTCTAATTTAGGATTTTTCAAAACCCCATAGAAAACTTTCCTCCTTTTCCACCTTTTCCTCTTGAAATAAAAACGAAAATCATCTTGGAAGCTCAAAATTTTCGAAATCTCCATCACCGAAATCACCTTCCTCCATTCTCTTCTTATTTTCTTCTCCTTTTCTCCTTCTTCTCTTATTCTTTCTAGAATTATCGTGAATTCTCTATGACAAACGACAATCATCTGATTTAAAGTGCCAAGTCATTAAAAATTAGGGGTAATTGACCAAATTACCCTTACTCTTTAGCTTAATTCCAAAATTGCCCCTACACTTTACTTTAAGTTATTTCCACTTGCGGGTTTGATTCGCACTATTAAGTTGAAGGAATTTGTTAAAACTTCCTTCTTGAGAAATGTTCTTCTCAATCATACGAATCCAACGCCACTGACCGCGCTCAATTCGGATCATTACACCAAAAGTTATGCGTAAAACAGTTCGGGTATATCCATATTCTAACACATTTTTCATGTACGATTATTTCCGTCCAGAAATTTACATTCTTAATCCTAGAATTGAAACTCGATGTCTTCATAACAATTGTAGCCTTATGTCTCTAGTTTAATTCAAATTAGAATCGCCTCACTTTGATTCCCATATCAAAAGTTATGCTCAAAATACTCTCAGATGTTCCCAATCCAAAAACTACACACAAATCCGAACTTCCATTCATAATTTGAAGGTCTTAGGGGCAAAATTGACAATTCATTTGTCATATGATTTGTAGCCCCTTCTCTTAACTTTATTTTGCCTTAAGAATCACTTCAATCGGATCTCCACAGATCCCGAATTTCGCAAAATACTGAACTATGTTCTAAAGATTTCCCGACTCAATTCAATTAAATTAATCACCATTAATTTAATCTGAAAAATTCACAAATTTTTATGAGGATGTAGATAATTGTCTTAGGAATCCAACGCCGCAAGAATCAACTCAATCGGATGTCGGACGGGAAAGATATAAGCAAAATAGTGAACAAAGGTCGGATTTGAAAAAGGAAAGTCAAGAAAACCAAAAGAACAAAACGGCGTCGTTTCAGCAGAAACGCCCGCGTTTGGGCGAGGCGAGGGCGAGGTCGCCCTCGCGACGGCGAGCCGGACGCTCACCATCGCTAAGGCGATGCGTCGTCCTAGCGACGACGGCTGGACGCTCGCCATCGCTAGGGCGATGCGTCGCCCTAGCGACGGGGATACTTCATTTTTCATTTTTTTTTCACATGAAAAATCCGAAACTGCCAAAATTCATAACTCTTAATCCCGAACTCCAATTTTGACAAACTTGGTCTCTATAGAAAGCTTGAGGGAAGCTCTACATCTTCCACGAAGGACATAAAAAATCAATTTGACCTCTAAGGAAGTCCATTTACTTCTGTCCTCTAATAATCATGCTAAAATCATAATATAAACTTGTAAAAATCATAACTTTTTATTTCGAGATCGAAAAATTCCATACTTTATATAGAAATAAAAATCAAAGCAAATATTTCAACTTTCATGAAAAACATCAAAGCTCAATTAACCTCTAACTAGGTTAATTTCTCAGTCAAAGTTTCAGTCATAATTAAAATCAAAAGTCAACCCTATCACACATAAACTTTGACTGATCATAACTTCCGCTCCCGATATCGAAAAATTGCAAACTTTATGGCTATAGAAAGCTCTTAACATAATCTACAAGTTTCCAGAAGACCATTTTATCAAATTTTGCCTAAATCAAAAGTCAACCCTCAAAGGCCAAAAAGTCAAACTTTTTTACAATTTTTCATATTTTCACACTTTCTCTCTTTATTTCTTGCCATTTAACTTCATTTCAATCAACTCTTTCACTTTTGAATATTTCTTATTTTTACTCAAAAATCGTGGTCCAACGCAGTAGCAGATCATCACCAGTTCGAGCTTCTTTCTCCACAAATAACCACATACGAAAACAACACAAATAATAGTTGAGCAACGGGTTAGAAAGCACAAATAATCACATACGAAAACAAACCTGGAAATTGTGTAATGTGATCAGTTGCAAAAGATAGCAAAAGACGTAAAGATTGAGAAGACGATGAAGATGATAGTTTCGTTGATTCTTATATGCAAGACTTTTTAACAGTGAAAGAGGCTGAATATGCAGAGTTGGCGGTGCAAGAAACGTGAAATATGAAAACCTGTTTTAAAAATACACGAAAACTAGTTTTAAAAACATACGGAAACGTTATTTTTTAGTTTTGGCAAAGTCGCTGCAGTTTTCTTATTTTTGAAAACGAAAAATCACAATATCTTCGACCAAACAAGTTTTAACGGGTTGTTTCTTTTTTCTTAAAAACAACAACGAAAAATTAAAGAAAAAAACGAAACCAAATAGCCCCTTAGGGGCCGTTAGGTTCTACTTTTGTTTTTTTGTTGTTTTTTTTAGTTTTTGTTTCCTATTTTTAATTTATATTTTTTCTTAAAAAAAACGAAAACCTGTTTGGTTGATATTTGTAATATAAAACTGAAAACAAAAACCTGTTTGGTTGAGATTTTTATTTCTAAAAAATTGAAAATAAAATATATTTGTTTTATTATCATATTTTTATTCTTTTGTAATTATACTATAATGTGTAATAATTATAATATAATACATTATATTTTTAAATTAATTAATTATTATTATAGCTAAAATTAAATATATGCAAATCAAATATTATTAAAAATTACACATTAATTATATATAATAAAATTACATAAATTAGAAATTATATTAAGTCGTCATAATCAATAAAATATGTCGATTATAATTATAAAATGTATTTAATATTTCAACTTTACTTAATGCATGAATACACGTTACTTGAAAGGCATTTAATGTTTCGAACATAAGCGTTTAATATATGGCCATTATTTTATTTTAAAGATGAAGTTTTTTAGTGAATAAAACCCGATGGAAGCCATGAATACACGTTGCAAGAAAGACATTTCAACATAAGCATTTAATGTTTCAGAGATGCATCGAATGAATGCAAGGCACGTAAATAGATGCATTTAATGCATGATAGGCAACATAAAAGGCTTATTAGTTCACACAGTTCCTCTGTATCTGGGTTCTCTCCTTTTTATTTTTCTTTGCTTCTTTCACACAGTTCCTCTGTATCTGGGTTCTCTCGTTTTTATTTTTCTCTGCTTCTTTCATTATAGTTCGACACGTCGGTATCAACCTCCATAGATGGGTGTTGAGAGAACCAATCATTGTCCTCTGCGGAGAGTGTATGGGAACATGGAACCTGTTCAGATGGGTGCTGAGAGAACCAAGAATGTGTTGATCCTTATGAGTGACACAGGTGGTGGTCATCGTGCCTCTGTTGAAGCCATTCGTGACACTTTCAAGCTCGAGTTTGGTGATGAGTATAGGGTGATTGTAAAGGATGTTTGGAAAGAGTACACAAGCTGGCCTTTGAATGATATGGAAATATACACACTAACAAGAGCTATGAAGGCATAAATAAACACAAACCTGGATGAAGATGAGACGCAGAGAGGATGAAGATGCTGAATGAAGATGTGGAATAGAGAGAAAAGAGTGCAGAGAAAAAAGAATGGGTTTTGAAAACGCGATATTTTTTGTTGTGAAATATCACAGAAACGTGAATTTTTCGTTTTCGTAAAAGAGTTGCGGTTTTTTTATTTTTAAAACAGCGAAATAAATCAAATACAACCAAACGTGATTTATGCGGAAGTTTCAATTTTTATAAAAACCGCAACAGGAAACGAGAAAAAAATCGAAAACAAAGAGAGCCTTAATGTTCAACTTTGAATGTTCAAGTTAATAAAATTAGAAAAGGAAAATATAATATTTAGTGAATGAAAATAATGTGATATCATCCATAATAAATAGAGAATATTTATATATATATATTTAAGAGCGTGTAAGATAATGTTACTTGTTCTTTTCTTCTGAGAATTCTTTAAATTGTTTAGGTTCTCATTTCACCGTGGTTCTGCCGAATTCTGACAGGATGGAACGTTGCCGTTGTGCTCCATGTGATTGACTGTCTTCTGTGGTAAATTCAGTATGAAGATACCTGCAAAACAAAGAAGGCTTGACGGGGGTTGCGTCCCGATTAGCCCCTCCGACGCTCAAGTCAATTTTCTGGTGAAGGTGAGGTTGATAAATACAGAGAAAGCTAGGTTTTTGATTGTGTGTACCTCTGTTATGAGAATAATACCTTTTATATGGTTTTTTCAGCTAGGTTTAGGTCTTTACGTATCTGCATGGGAGATATTCTTCTACTGTTGGGCCATGGATGTGTGGGTCAGGCCCGAATTAATTGGTAGATGTGAGACCGACCGATCGGCCTGTGAGATTGAGCTCGGGTCCAATATAGCCGACCCAACTATAAGCCCCCCCTACTCTTTGAGTCTGAGCGAAGAGCAGGGTCGAAGGAGTTTGTTGGACGTTGGCGTTCGTCGGTTTCCTCATAGCTCGTAAGCAAGGCTGCTCGTAAGGTGGTCGATCGGTCAGGTATTGGCCTTGTAGCCCGGTCATGGGATTGCTCGGGCAGTTTTGATCGGTCGGGTGCCGACTAGTCGTGCTCGATCGCTCAGATTGGGGTCGATTGATCGAGGGCCCCGGTGATCGATCTCGGCACTTATCGCGTGACGATACCATGCTTATGGTAGGTCGGATAGCCATCATTGGCAGACGCTTGGACTTGAAACATTTATTATTTGACGGCGTGCTCTCGATAACTGCTCGAATCAAACGTCGTCCTTGTAGCCGTTGTGCAGGTACCGTCTCAGACGTCCTTTCAACTACCGCTCCTTTCCGGATTTCGAACAACCCTAATTCTTGTGGCTTAGATCATGCCGCGTGTCTGAGCATAGCTAGAATTTTCTCCACGTGTCGTAGTCCGATTGGGTCACTTTCGAGTGTTGCTTCTGTCGACCCTCTATAAATACTCATAGTCGACGAGTTGTGGCGGTTTTTACCTTTTGCTTTCGTTCTCCCGCTTACACTTTCTCTTCGCTTGTTCTTTGTCGTTCGCGGTTCCCAGAAATTTCCTTTCACTTCGTCGTCCGATTTTCCTGTTTCGAACCCCTGATTAGGTACGTCCTTTTTCTTCATTCCCTCTTCTTTTCCAAAAGTTTTTTTCTTGGTGAACATGTCGACGGGTAGTTTTAGGAGCATGGTCGGAGGTGCGGAGGAGATGTCGAGGAGAGAGAGAAAAGATTGTTTAGTTGTGGAGTTGTCGCCAAAGACTGCATCGTCGATGACCGTGGGGGAGTTGAACAAATTGACTCTTAAGTATAATATTCCTACGTCTTGGGGGCCCCGACTGGCCTTTAGGAATGAGCGGATCCACAGCAACTTCAGTGGATACTTCGCCGTCTCCGGGAGCTTTTTCTCAGTGGGCGGCATGAGGCTCCCGTACGCCCCGATTATTGACGAGGTGTGCGCCATGTTCGGGTTATTGCCGAGCCAAATTCCTCCGAACAGTTGGAGGTTTATAAACGGGTTGGCATTGCTGTGCCATCAGTTCGGCCATCCGCCTACTGTCGGCATTCTGCGCCATTTCCTGAGGATGAGCCATAGTCCGAGCTCCAAGATGGAATCCCCTTTCTGCAATATAGAGATGCTCGGTATCGCCCGGCCAGGACACCCTCGAAAATTTCTTCCTGGCGGACCAAGTATTTCTTTGTGAAGCCCCCAGGATCTTCCTCTGAGTGCCGACCATGGAGGTATCCTCTGGCCGAGCAATGGAATGATTCGTCGACCTTGTCCCTTAGCAGGGAGGAGTGGGAGGTGGTCCGTCGTATCAAGGAGCTCGGCAGATACGATTTTGCTCGGCTCATTCAGGGATACCCCAGGGGGGCCTCGGCCGATTCTTTCCTCGTCGACCCCCCTCCTCGTATTAGCGGGCTAAAGGAGGAAACCGCCCCGTCCGGTTGACTCCTCGTGATTGTATTAATTGTTGAACTTTTGTGCATTAGTTTTGTTCTCTAACTCAATTTATCATTGTGCAGCCATGGTGAGGATGCCCGCCCAAGCTTCTACGTCAAGGAAGCAGGCCTCTCGGAAGAAGGGGAGTGAGGCGGAGGATGGTGAGGCGCCGCTTTGTCTCATGAGGTTGGTCTCCTACTGTCTTGTGGTACTCCCACGGGGACCTTCCTATCAAGCGTGAGTCATGGCCGATTGTATCAGTGGTAGAGGAGGAGGAGGAGGAGGACGTAGGTCCTCCTCTTAAGAGGAAGAGGTTGGTTCGGCTGGGTGATCTTCCATCCCGCCCGGCCAGTCAAGCCGAAGCAGGTAAATAGAAGAAAGGCAAGGAGAAGGCGCAGGCCGTGAGCCTTGGGCAGTGGGAGCCTGCCATCAAGTTGGGCAAGGACGTATCGATCGGAGACCTCGAGGTGTCCCGCTACCTTGCCGAGAGGGTTACTCCCCAGGCGGACGAGCGGTTCATGGAGAAGAAAGGTAACCTGGAGTTGGGTTCTCAGCTCGTTCGTCTTGGTATGCGGGCTGCGACGATGTCCTTTTGCGTCTTTGCGGCGTTTGGAGACTCTGGACCAGAAGTCGGGATCTCCATGATCAGATGAAGGGTTTGAAAGGTGAGCTGTCAGAGGTGAAGGAGGGGAGAGACCTCCTTCAGGCTAAAAACGCATCCCTTGAAGAGGAGAAGAAGGCCCAGGAGGGGGAGATGGGAGCTTTGACGGCTCGACTGGCCGAAGTAGAAGAGGAGAGGGAGAAGGAGAGAGAGAGGAGGGAGAAGGAGAATGAGGAGTGGAGGAAGACTGTGAGGGCGGAGCGGGAGATCAACAAGAAGTGCCGCCAAGACTGCCATTCCGCCGTGGTGGATAGAGATATAGCCGAGAACACCTTGCGGGAGGTGCGGCGCTCTATGCGGGAGCAGCGGATCGAAGCGATCAAGCGATGGAAGAGGCGGTTCTTGTACGAGAAGAGTTTGGAGCTCGCCTGTGAGGTAGCCCTCTCGGTTCTGAAGAGGGGCCACGAGCTCTATGCTCCTGAGGGGGTGGCATGCCTTTCATTCGAAGAGTATGCCGAGTGGCTTATTCCCGCAGCTTTTGGGCATTCTTTGGAGGAGATGACGAAGAAAGTCGAGGGAGAACCGTGCGACGTTCCAGATGAGGAGCTAGATCTCAGCTCCGAAGAGGAAGAGCTCCCTGGTGAAGATGTTCCTTCGGTTGCTCCACAGGTCCCGCTCTGTTCTCATTGTGTCGCTCTCCGGAGAGGAAGAGCTTCCTAGTGAAGATATTCCTCTAATTGCTCCCCCGGGTCTCGCTCCTACTTCGTCTCTTCCGCCCGCTTCCGAGGCTTCCCCTGGGTATTCTCCTTCTCCTTCGGCTGTTGGTAGTTCCCCTTCTCCCATATTGTAGAGCTCACCTGGTCGGGCTTGTGGCCAGGATCAATCTACAATAATAAAATTCTTTTTTGAAGTTACTTTTCGTGTTTTTGCTTTCTGTTTTTAATCATAGTGTAGTTTGGTAAAGTCGCTCATGGCCGACCGGCTTCGAGGTCGATCTATAATTGAGGCCGAGCTACGGTCCCGGCGATTCTGCCTTGGCGACCGATAGACCTTAATCAATCTGTATCGAAGGCGAGCGAAAGGTCTCAAGGATCTCGTCTCGGCGACCCGACCGACCGTGGTCGATCTATGGAGAATGCCGAGCGATGGCGATGGCGAGGGTCCCAAGGATCTTGTCTTGGCGACCCGACCGACCGTGGTCGATCTATGGAGAATGCCGAGCAATTGGCGATGGCGAGGGTCCCAAGGATCTTGTCTTGGCGACCCGACCGACCGTGGTCGATCTATGGAGAATGTCGAGCAATTGGCGATGGCGAGGGTCCCAAGGATCTTGTCTTGGCGACCCGACCGACCGTGGTCGATCTATGGAGAATGCCGAAGCGATGGCGATGGCGAGGTCCCAAGGATCTTGTCTTGGCGACCCGACCGACTGTGGTCGATCTATGGAGAATGCCGAGCGATGGCGATGGCGAGGGTCCCAAGGATCTTGTCTTGGCGACTTGATCGATCGTGGTCGATCTATGGAGAATGCCGAACGATGGCGATGGCGAGGGTCCCAAGGATCTTGTCTTGACGACCCGACCGATCGTGGTCGATCTATAGTCGAAAGCGAGCAATATTGATAGGCTTCCCTTTGAACGATTTGCTAAACAGTTTGCCGAGAAATTTGAAACCCTTTATTGATGATAATGAGGGTGTGGTAGTTAAAAACACATCGGCGACAGGACGGGAAAAAGGTACCCATGATTTTGTACAAAACAAGAATGAACAAACATTAATCAAAATAAAACTTATC